>CM060564.1:43384895-43984895 GCA_030625065.1 Alectoris magna
ATTATACAGGAAAGTGTTCACACAGATTTTGAATATCTCCATAGAAAGAGACTTTATAGCCTCTCTGGGCAGCCTGTTCCTGTGCTCTGTAACCCTCAAAGTGAAAATGTTCTTTATCATTTTCAAACGGAAAATCCTATGTTCCAGTTTGTGCTCAGTGCCCCTTGATCTGTCATTGGGTACCACTGAAAAGAGTCTAGTGCCATCCTTTTGATGCTTGCCATTACAATATTTTTAAGCATTGATAAGATCCCTCCTCAGTATTCTCCAGACTGAACAGTCCCAGGTCTCTCAGCCTTTCCTCATAACAGAAACCTTCCCTTCCTTTTTCTGCCTCCACTGGACTCTCATCATCAGTTTCCTGCTTTTCTTGACCAGGAAGCCCAGAACTGGACAAAGCGCTGCAGATGTGGCCTCACCAGGGCAGAGTAGAGGGGGAGGATCAGCTCCCTTCACCTGCTCGAAACACTCTTTGTTATGCACCCCAGGAGGCATTTTGAAGTAGTCCTGTGTAAAGTCAGGAGATGGACTTGGATGATACTTGTGGCTCCCTTTTAACTTGAGGCATTCTACAATTCTATGATCAACATGTGGATTTGGTGATAATTAGTGTCTCATTCAAACTATTAATACCTTTGTCAGTCACAGCACTCTCAAATCAAGTCTGTGGGGCTATGAGCCCGGGGTTGACAAACTTCCTCCCTGAGCTTGAAAATTAGGCAGACCGTGGTGACCCTTGATCCTCATTGCCACTGCTGCCAGCTGCCTTTTTTTCACCTGGTGTTGTGATCATCTATGGGCAGGTAGGAGAACTTCTTCTAACTGGGAGTTATCTTATGACTTATTTTAAGGTGATTAAAAGTAAGAATAAGATATCAAGATATCACCTGCAATTGTGAAATAGTTTGAAAAAGAGCTCACCTTTACTTCAGATAATAGCACAAAAATAGTTTCTATACATAGAACTATGCATATGCAGCTAGTGTTAACATCCAAAACTGATTTCTTTTCAAATAATTCTCACATAATTAGTATATTGTACAAACTGAGCAACAATTCATTATTCATTACTAAAATGTATTTCCTCAAATGTAGCAAAGCACTTAATTAACTGGTAGGCTGGGATAGTGAGATCATAAACCATTATTTTTAGTTAAAGAGTATTATTCAGTTTTAAATGTCAGGAATGACTAATTTTCATAAGGGGACGAGTAAAATTAATGTTAATTAGTTAATTATTCAAATAACAAATGTTGGGGCAGGAGGTGTGACAAGTCGCATATGTACTTTCCATACTTGCTATCTATTTACATAACTCGACTTATATGTGGATAAAAATTGAGCCTTATTCTTGAACCTGTTAATTAGAAGGTATTTATAACCCCTATTTTTATATTGCAAAGAAGAAATTTTGTTAAAAAATGTTTGAGATGAAATTAAAAGAAACATGGAGAAAACAAATATGAAATATTCAATTTAAAATGATCTCTAAAAGTGACCCACAAAGTTTTAAAATTCAATTAAAATTTTTAACATACAGTACTCAAAATTGCTATATAGATTCCTATATAGATTCCTTAACAATTATTTTAAAATAGAAAGGCAAAAAGCTTTCTTGATATTCAGTGTATGCTTCTCTGTGACTGAACAAGTCTATTAAACGTTTTCTATTGTTGCCTTTAGTACAAGATTTTTCCTCCTGCTTTAACTAGCTTCTCAAGACCCATTTACATCTAACTTCAGTAGTTGCGTGTCTGTAGACTGATGGGTCACATATCTGAAACAGATAAAAGAGATCTTGTGTTTTCATGAAGTGATGAGATCATCTGACCACAAAGATAGAGTAGGGCAAAACAGATGACAATGTTATAATCATAACATGGTATACTGTCTCATTTTGATACTGAGATATCAGAGAGTTCTCCAGGTTACAATTTCTTGAGAGACTGCCTACTGCTTATGACAAAAATCTATGTTTGCCAGTGTAAAACTGATTCTTCAAAAAGTAAAGCAGGATTCGATCAATTTCAAGAGAGTCACACTGGTTTATATTAAACTATTCACTGGGCTCTGTATGTCCAGAGAAACCATTTTCCATGGCAAAATCCTGTATTTCCTCCAGAACTGGAATAAAACTTGTAAATAATAGTAGTGGTGATGGAATCAGTGTAATATTACCAAATCAAATAATGTACTATTATTTCAGTTGGAATTAAGGTGATTAAAACAGATGAGAGTACTTCATTTATCTGAGTAGAAAATACACTTCAAATATCTGCAATATCAGCAGATTAATCTTACTTTCAATATAGATCAAATCTCTTTCAGTTTGGCTAAACGCTGATTACCCTCTTGATGATACTGACAGATTTACAGTAAAAGTGTTTCTGAAAGGAAGCCATTTTACAACACAACTTTCAGAAGTCCTCTGATAACTGTGATAATGATTTCCTTGAAATCCAATTATTATTATTATTTTTTTTTTTTTAAAGGTGACTTTGCTCCCCACTGAGTACGCACTTTTAAATGGAAGATGCTTTTGAAGTGAGTTTTCTCTAATTCCTTGTAATTGATTATATCAAGTTTTTTAGGTAAAAAGAACTATAGCCTTTGATTTTGCTTCTTCTCTGCCATTATTGTTAACATGTCAACATAAAATAAAAAGAATAAAACCTAAGGCTCCTTGTAATTAAAGTGTGTAGCAGAGGGATAAGGTACCTAAGAGGCCTCAAGATCATACCTGATTTTCCAAAAGCTAATATTAACTGTTAATAACTATTTACGATGCCTTTATAAATTTAACATCTAATTAAATTTTTAAGATTTGTTCATTTTTATTAGTTTGGAGGAGCTAAATAGAAAATGAAATTACTTGCTTTTATTTCCCTAATTATAGAACACAAGCTTAGACTTCAAAAATCAGCTTTTTCCTCAGAGAAGAGCAGGCATTTGACCAAGGCCATCAGCAATGTTACACCAAGTCATGCACAGAGGTGCACTGTTTTTCTGTTTGCTAGATTGTGTTTCATTATACTCCTAATTACATTCCCAATACATGTCTGATTGTTTTATTTCTGCTTCCTAAATCCTTATTGTAAGACATCCAAATCATTCCAGTATTTAAAGGGGGCCTATAGGAAGGATGACAAGAGACCACAGAGAGTGTACTGACAGGACAACTGATAACGGTTTTAAACTAAACGTGTGGAGATTTAGATTAGATGCTAGGAGGAAAGACTTTACTTGGAGGGTGGTGATGAGGTGGAAAAGGCTCTTTCAGTGAAGCTGTGGATGCCCCACAGTGTTCAAGGCCAGATTGGTTGGGGTGCTGAGCAGCCTGATCTGGTGGGTGGCAGCCCAAGGCAGGGGATTAGGACTAGATTATCTTTAATGTTCCTTTCAAGTCAAGCCATTCTAATGCATGAAAACATGAATGCATAATGCAAAGTGCCAGCAGTCTCATGGTTTGAAAAATTTCACCCTGTTCTTACAAATTATACAAAAGGATGCAGGTTGCAAGCTGGCCCTAATTAATCTCCCCAGTATGCAGTCAACTCTTTACTCCTCCTCCACATTTCTGTAAGATTATGATTTAAATGATATAATAGAATCATAGAGTCATAGAATGGTTTGGGTTAGAAGGGACCTCAAGGATCGTCAAGTTCCAACCCCCCACTGCTAAGTCAAGTACTAAATCAGATTGCCCAGGGCTCCATACAACCTGGCCTTAAACAGCTCCAGGGATGGGACATCCACAAATTCTCTGGGCAACCTGTTCCAGCACCTCACCACTCTCTCAGTAAAAAAACTTCCCCTGACATCTAATCTAAATCTCCCTTCCCTTAGTTTAAAACCATTCCCCCTTCTCCTGTCAATATCTACCTGTGTAAAAAAATTTTATTTATTTCCCTCATGTTTATTAACTCCCTTTAAATACTGGAAGGCCACAATGAGCTTTCTTCGGAGCCTTCTCTTTTCCGTGCTGAACAAGCCCAGTTCCTTCAGCCTAATGTGTTCAAGAAAATGTGTGAAGTCTCTAGGCAGGTAAAGATAGAATTACTGAGAAAGTGAATAAGATAACTGGGAGGGGAAGTTCAAAAAGGACTTTCAGGAGCAGGAAATAAATATTACACATCCACACAGATACACTTTGCCATGTGTAATTGATTTTGTGCATATTGAGTCAAGTGAGAGGTACTCTAAAAATTTAAGCCTTGCCTTGGTTGCTGTTTGTGGTACTGAAAATAAAACATTTTGTTCACCAAGGAGGTGAGCGTACTTATTTATCTGTTCTTCAGTTTGAATATTTGAGCCTTTCTGACCAATACTGGAACTTTAGGAAGAAAGGACTTTGAATATGAATCATTTTTAAATATGATTTTCATTGTATAACATTCAGTCTATGGTTTATTGAGTTTACATTGTTACACAATCTATTGCTTTCTTATCGTGAAGCCTAGGAAGTTCTGCAGTCTCACCAGATAAAAAGTTTCACACATCATCCTATGTCAGCTCATGCCAAATACTAAAACTCTCTTATACTTTTATTGCGAGAAAGAATTTACTTTGCAATCCTAAAACAAATACCACCACATTCTTTGTCTCTTTGCAACTGCATTGCAACATGCCATGCAAGGTAACTTTCTGCCATCACCCTCAGTGATGGGGACCTATGTGTTTGGCCAGGTTTTAGCAAGTTAGCTTTTGATATTTGCTTGTAATGACAGATGATGTATATCTCCTTCTCTCAGTGATGAATATAGCCTTAGTACATACCTAGTTTATGAAATGCAGTGACATTTCAGGGGATAAAATGTTCACTGTGAACACAGAATATTGCATGCAACACTACATTTCTGTCATGACAATTATTGGGCTTACGTTACTACTGCCTTACATGAAAAATGACTATTTTTTGGCAAAGTGCAATGAGGAAAAACTTGTAGTCTTGAAAACTAGATTGGGTTTGCAGACAGAAGTAATCAGTGGTTACCATTTGATGTTTATAACTATCTTCATTACATAAATAGCAGAATAACTTTTTATACTTCCTTGAGGATACTAGTCCCCTCCAAAAACAGGGGTGCTGATTTTTCTAGGTATGTATACAAAAGGAAATAACTAGGGAAGAATGCCTAGAAAAAGAATTGCTCAAATGCTTTAGTGCAGATATACACAGGGCAGTAACTTCTATTGTCACAAGTGCAAACTAATGGGAGCCAGAAAAAAAAAATTAGTAAAGAAACAGATAAACAAATATAAAATGCAAAATATTCTTTTCCTAGCCAGTATTCACCTCTCCAAAAAGAGATTCTACCAAAGTAAGAAAAGCAGTTCAACACTCCAATGGTTGTGAAAATCAACTAAAATAATCTATATATGTAGAAACAAATACTTATTATTTGTGGCACAATTCCACAAAACTACATGAAAAAAAAAACAAAACAAAACAAAAAAAACCCTAAGGAAAACTTTTATTAACAGCTCCTTCTAAATGTGAATTTAGGTATTTTGTAATTCAAATAGGCAAGCTTAACCTCCTGTTTTTATTACAGAATTATATTTATGATATTGGAAACTTTCTGGCGAGCAAAGTGTTTTTCTAGATTCTAAACTGAGATAGTAGGCTGTTTGGTAAAGTATTGTCTTAGAGTTACAGCTATCTTAATCCAGTTGAAAATGGTGTGTCTTAGAAGGAAACTTCTTCCTTTTTAATAAAAATAAAATAAAAACAAATCAAAAGAACTTGCTACAAACAAAACAACCAATTCCATCAGTTCCAATGTTTTTGATCATTCATTTATTCCTATGAAAGAAGATTCTGATTTTTAATTCATTGTGAGATAGAACATAATATTAAAGTTCCAACTGGAACTGGGATACAGTAGAGGAGTGGCCAGCAGGGAGAGAGGGGTGATTGTCCCCCTCTACTCTGCCCTTGTGAGGCCCCATCTGGAGTACTGTCTCCAGCTCAGGAATGATGTTAAGCTTACTTAGAGGATCCAGAGGAGGGCCATGAAGATGAGAGGAGGGCACTCCAACAATCAAAGGCTGAGGGAGCTGGACTTGTTCAGGGTAAAGAAGGCTCCAGGGAGATCTCCTTATGGACTTCCAGTACTTAAAGAGAGCTTATAAACAGGAGGGAAACCAACATTTACACACTCTGTTACTGATATGAAAAGAGGGAATGGTTTTAAACTAAACCAGGGGAAGTTTACATTAGATTTTATAAAGAAATACTTTACTGAGGGGTTGGTGAGGTAATGGAACATGAACAGTGTGCCCAGAGAAGCTGTGGATGCCCCATCCCTGGAGGCATTTGAGGCCAGGTTGGATGGGGCCTTGGGCAGTCAGATCTGGTGGGTGGCAACCCTGCCAATGTCAGAGAGTTGGAACTAGGGGTCCACTCTAACCCCAGCCGTTCTATTAGTCAGTGATTCCAATTTAGCAAAACAAAGGGCAGTATGGGCCAAATTAACACTTTCATGTTTCCTACCTGAAATGTAATTTAATTTCAAGCCATATACTTAATTGCTGTTTTTATCATACAACTCAAGTATCCTATAGTCCAAACAGACATCATGTTGAATGATTAGAGGCTAAGAGAATTACTAACTTGGGAAATATGTTTTTAGGAGGAATATATATTACTGATTGAGTTTTAGCGTTAGTTGGGTAATGAACAATATCTTAGACCTCAAAATATCATCTGTGGCATAAAGAAAAATATAACTCTCATCTCAAATAAAAGAAAAAAGCCCATTACTGTGAAACTTCAAATAAACAGGTTGATGATATTTCATCAGGAGAATTAATGTGAGCTTTTCTGTTGCTCTAAAATGCCAGAATTCTTATCTTTTTTTTAATCTTGTGTTCTACAACACTTTCCTTCCTTCCATATACAGTTTCAGTCATCCGTTTTCTTTGTAGAGAAAAAATACTAATCATATTTTTTTTCCCTAGATTACATTATTGCTTGAGGACCATGTTATGCTTTATGCTCAATAGAGAGCCTCTCATTTTGATAAGGAAAAAAAAAACATTTTAGGATACACACATGACAATCTGGAGATCTGAATAAAAGAAAGTTGTAAAAGTATTTAGTAAAATTTAAAGAAGTAAAAAGCCTCTATGGCTGTACAATTTCTATTTGATTTTGTCAACATCTGTTCAGTGAGCTGCTCTTGAAAGGATTAGATGGCATGTTTACCCAATTCAGAATGAATTTATTGACATATACGGTCTCTTCCAGTCCCACATTTCAATCTTCACTAAGTCAATTTTTATTTCCAAAGTGGATATGGAAGAAGTGAAGCCTCAGAAACAAAGATCAGCAGGAATACTTGACAAATATGCACACAAAGATATCCATGGGCTTATCTCATTCGTCTCATTCTGGAAGATTTAAGAAATTCTGAGACGTCCACTGAGAGAACTGTTGGGCTTGGATCATCAGTACAAAACTGTAATCCATAAACTATGGTCAGCAGAGACAAAAAGTAACAGTTGCAACCAAAGAATTTAGATGTAGTACTCATGCCAAAGTGGATTCAAGGGCATAATCCGTCAAACAGGTTTTTAAACAACATGTCTTTTTTGAAATCAGTCTTTCCACAGAAGGGCTAAATAGGGGCTAAATTTAACTCATATATACTTAGATTACTTAGATTATATAGACAAGGGAATGAAAACTATCTTGGAAAAAGATGGGTCTGACCACTGGATGTCACTCTTGACTTAAACTTGGTCATATTAACAGTATGTTTCTGGCAAAAGGAAAAATCTGGAGGGTTCTTTTGACTATGCACCCAGAAAGCAGTATGGCTGGACCTTCAGAGAGATGGTGGAGGGCTGAAACTGTTGCTGTGCCAGAGAATTCCTGAGTAATCTTAAATTATTACTGGACTTTATTTGCCTCAGTTTCTCAACTTAAAAATTGCAGTAAAATGAAAACTCTATTTTTACCAATAAAAGAGTGAGAACTAATAAAAAAGAAGATCTGGAGTTGAGAAGCAGTGTAAAATTTCTGTGAATGACAAATACATAATCAAGCAAACATATATTACTTTTATAATATTATGGCAAAAAACTGTATTATTTTATACTGTGCTACATTACAATATTTAGATTTAGCCAGAAAAGAATCTTAATTTTAAGAAGTGTGAACATTTTCAGTTACAAGTAAAATTTTTCATGAAATTATGCCTTTTTGTTTGTTTTGTTTTGTTTTTGTCTAACGGAAAATATTTCAAACTAAGCTGTACATCACAGTAAATTTTCTCACTTCTTTTCCACATTTGATATTGGATTAAATTGGAACATACCATTCATAAATACAGAATTTTTTGAAATTTACCAGGGTCTGCTTATAAACCACTGGAGAATTTCTAATCTGTGATATTTTCGGGAGTGACTTTCCATAGTAACATGAGGTGAGATATTCCAAAAATAGAGAATTTTCCATTATCTGCTTTCACTGTCGGCTGTCATGGAGGATGTGAGGAGAATACCTTCCTTAAGAACACCTTTACCAAGTTGGAGCTATACAACCCAGGATGTAAGAATGATACTGTCTTGTCAGCAATAGCAGCAAAATGAATCAGACATGATCAAGATGTCATTCTTAGCTCTCTGTAAGCCTTTTCAGTAATCCAGGGGTGAAGGTGCAGTTCAAAGCAACAACTCCCGTCCAGCAAAAGCAAAAGGTAAGGAAGAGGATTCCTGTCTCAGGACAACCAGTGATTGCCTATCAGCAGCAGGCAGGTGTCAGTCCTCTTCTGTCTTGCAATAGCATAAACTGCATACTTCTCTCCCTCCTGCTGTTTCAAGCCCTGGTTCTCAGAATATCTTTAAAGCACTTTGCCTGCTACTAGTCTATTACTTATCTGTCTTTTGCATGGAACTGATTTCTTTAAAAGAAAATATCCAGATTTCAAGCTCACAAATGACAATTGCAGAGACAATTGCAAAGACAACTGTTGTGCTATGTGATTAGAGATTGGTCTTCACAAACAAAATAACTGCAGCAGCAATAGCATGTAAGGATGCCCGGGCACCCCTCCAGAATCCCCTGGCCATGGAGGATGATAGCAGGAGGGTGTCCAACCCCATCAGTCAACATTGTACCCACTGGCACTGCATCCCTCCACAGATGACAGGACTATGGCCAACAGAGCCACTGGGCTCACTATTCTGGGAAAAGCCTTTTGGGATTATACAAGACTTATTTTTTATGGGATGGTCAGGGGGAGAACTAAGAGAATTAGGAGTAAGGTTAGGGATGGAAAGAAAAAAGCATGCAAAGAAGGGGTCATTAATGGGCAAAACAGCTGGTCCCTATGCTTCTCTGATCTGTATTATGCCTGATCAGTGCAGTTTATCTCGTCTTATTAAGCCACATTTCTAACTTTTCCTCTGTTCTGTTTGCATGAACGTGCATGGTGATGCCAGCAACTGCAGTGGGCACCATAGGCCTAGATCTGACTCTGGGAAATGTACATGAAAGCAACCTTCTATGGCTTTATCTCAGCTGTAGCTTTGGCTCTTCAAAGTGGCCTCTGAGAGTACTGAAGACATTTCTGGGAAAATTTACTTTGGTAATTGTCATGGTTTTGTAATTTTTGCTATTGGTATTCCACATCATAACATCATGTGGAGCACAGAGAAGAAGTACTACACATCCCAGGGGACCTCGCGGTCAGAGAGGAAAATACGTCACGGAAGCGACGCTGGCACTCTCTCTCTCTCACTGCCTGGCAGCGAGTGTGGGTGTGCTTCCAAGCCGCGGCGCCTTCAATTTCAAAGTAGGCTTCTCGGTCTTCGGAAACCTCTCTTTCTCTCTCTCTTATTTCACTTGATTTATTAGCCTCAATTTCAATTAGATTGTATTATAGTAAAATAAGTTTTACTCCTTAGATCGTTGCCGCTGCTCTGTTTGTTTCCTTGAGCCCAGCTCCCATCTCCCTACCCCTTTCCCTTTTTCCCTTCCCCTTTGTCAGGGGCCGGGGGCCCACGGGCCTACTGCCCCCCCTGTCATGGACACAGATTGATCTAGATAACCCCGTGACAGTAATACTAGTCTTTTAGGATACCAAAGCTCCTCACTTTCTACATGCAAGAAAAGTCTCATTATCAGCAAGTAAAATGAATGGATATGAAGCTTCAACTGTTTAATAGCTGATGTCAAAACTCATGGGTAATTTAAGAGCTTTAGCTGCTACAAAGCTACAAAGACTAAACTGTAATGCTGGTAGTACCTTGCATTCCCAAAAGTCAGTGGTGCCCTTGAATGCTTGGTATCATACTTCTGCATATGAATGACAACAGCTGGGGTAAGCATCCCATTTTATCACTAAACTTACAAAATGTAAATGACCAAACTCATTGCAACCACAATCATGTAATATGGACAGGGAGCCAAAAGTCAGGTGAAACAGGTGGAACTGACTTTTGTGGCTCAGCCAATATAGAGGAATACCAAACGTGTCAGAAAGCTCTATGTTACCTCATATACACAAATGCTCTATTTAACATAAACAGTTGGATGAGCTTGTTTTTCCTAAAATCAACCAAAGGACTGATTTTCATTTCCTTAGAACAGCAAAGATTTCTTTTGTAGCATGTTTCCTTTCAGAGCACACGTAAATTCTGTCAGTGAGAGTCAGACTCCCGGGCAATAACACAGTTATAAAGATACCATTTGGATTTCTCCAAAATGGTTGCAAAACTTCCTGGTTTCTGCCTGTGCTGCAGTGTCTGGCTAATTACTCAGACATAGGAAGGATCTGAGAAGCAGCAAGCCTGAACTTTGTAAGTGGCTCTAGCACTGGATGTACTACAGCATTCTCAATTTCTTCACTCACACGTCAACTCTAAAGACATCGCATCTACTTGATGTAAATCCACTATTCAATTGAACATGCAATAAATAGAGTGCTAAATTCTAATATTGCTAAGCTTGTTTTCCATAATCGTCTATAATAAATAAAAGTATCTACATTTGTGCTTTTTTTCTATTTGCTAGTGTTGTTCATCCTACCTCCCATCTTTTTCTGATAGAGCAGAAGCTAGAATTCACCATATGCTGTGCTTCAGAAGTGTAATGATTGTGGTTGGCACCATGAAATTTCATTTTAAATAAATATTACACATGTACCAATTGAGGAAATGAAAAAGTCATAAACAGATCATCAGAAAGCTCCTCAGTGTTTTAAAATGCAAGCGATGAAATGAGATGTGACACGAACAAAACTGTTAAGCAGGATTCAGAAATGATGGTAATGGCTATTGGAGGAGATTTAAAATACATTCACTGGTTCTACACATTAGTACACTTGCATTTATACACTATATACTTTTTCCTGCCAGCTTCTAAGTGGGCTATATTGATTTTATGTTTGCGATTATTTATTCAGTACCAAGTAGGAATGGAAATAGAATTGGAAGAGAAGCAGGATCAGGGGATGAATGAAGAATTTGAGCAGAAGTGCTGGCTTTCCTATTACTGTCATCTCAGTTTAGCTTTTAAAACAAAATCAAATTAAATAAAAATGTTGTATGCAGCCTACTTTATGCCTATCAGGAAGTTATTAGATAACTTCTTCATGAAGTTAAGTACTTTTAACATCAAGTAAACTGCCCAAAATATAGTTTCTATTTAAAAAATTCTTCTTAGAAAGTATCTGTCATTTTTTTTTCTTCTTCTTCTGGAATGTTTATTTGTTTCATCACTTGTTTTTATGAAGGAAAAATCCATTTTTTCTTTTCTTTAGGCTACAGTAAATTTTACTCTAGTGTTCATGGTCACTTTCACTCTAAAGGATATTAATTATTTAACAATATCAAATACCAGACGTCAAATGAAAAATTGATTATCATAATTATCTTCAACAAAAAAGGTACAAAAAAAAAAAAAAATCAGAAACAAAATACACATAGTTAGCATGATAAACACTTGTCTTTTCCCTGACTGAAAAAGTAAGGATTTTGGTATAGCTCCAGCCGGCATTTCCACTACTAGAATGGAAGATATATACTTGTCCTACTGGTGACCTCTTGTGCTACATTATAAAATTCAGTGACCAACACAGCATCCATTCATTCATGCAGTTAAAGTTCCACGCACCAAGTTTCATGCAGCTGGGAGAGGCTCTGCCACAGCCCTATCAGCCACCGCTGGGTGCTGGCTTTTCGTCTCTTTTAGCAAGTATCTTCAAGAAACTGTAATGGACTTTTAAATTTAATTCTTAATATATTAATACCAGTCACAGGAAAATTTTGTGTTTTAATAGCTACTTTTGAGTTACATGTACAAGCTGCTTACAAATTCAGCACATACCCACTTTCTTCACAGGTTTCTGAATGGGCAGTTGAGCTATGCTGATGGAACTTTTACATCTATCTTTGCTGGTATATGAGAGCTTCACAGACAACAGTTTTCACAGTTATTGTTAAATCAGTGTTTGTATTACCTGTCTACCAGAGACAGATTCACACAGACATATATTCTGATTTTAGGCACCCCAATCAGTGAATTATATGTTGGTTTTCATTTTTTTTGTTTGTTTGTTTCTTTGTTTTTGGAGCACTTCACATCTCAGTTTTCCTATTTAAAACATCGCTTTTTCTTGATTCTAAGGGCTGCATATAATCTGCACTCCTAGCCGACGGACCCTAAGTTTTCAAGGCAGGTAGAGAAAAAAATTCAAAAATCATCTCATCTGTTGTGGATTTCTATCCCAAATGTCTGTACACATAGGAAGCCCAATACACAGTCCCCTTGATGTTAGTATTCAATATTATCAGTTCCACGGAGTGAGGGTATGTAAGGAGAAAGTACTAGTAAGATGGCAGCACAGAAATTAACTAACAATCCCTAATGTCCAGTACTAACTGCTGTTTCTGACAGGAATACTGTTCCCTTTTCGTATATGAAGAATAATCTTTCAATTTAAGTAAAGCAAATAAGTTCTAGGAAGCAGTTCATTAAGTTATTCACCAATTCACTTGATGTCAGATGAAATTACACTAACAAATTCTCAAGCATGATTTCATACAGCTTAGTAAACGGACTCTTGTATCAATGAGTGCTCAGTCAAGACCTTTTAAGAAGGGCCCAAAAGAGTGCATAAATTATATTAACTATGAGTTTGACTAAAAATACTAATTATCTACTGCTGGGGACCCTGTCATGTTTTGCCTACTCAACATCTGTGCTGTAAGATTAAAATGTTCTTAGAGGCACAGGCTGCTTTTATGCCTTACGCAACACTGACTATGCTGTGCATGCTTAGCAAATAAGCAATATATGTTCTCCTGATTCATCACAGCAAAAAAGTTTTCATCATAGGGATTTTTTTTTCATTCTCTTGTTATGTACAGCATTACAGATGGAAGTATGGTTCTGCTGTTAATGTTTAATTGGAGAACAGTGATTCTAAAATCTTTATTGTCAAGCTTTCAGCTAATTTTTAAGATCTTGCCTAAGGTTTATCTTCAACTGCATAAAGTCTGCTAAACTAGATTCAACTGAAAAGCTTAAAAAACCTCCCGAGCTGCAACACAGTTCCACTCCCTTTTTTTGTTCTTCCATAAGAGTACCTCTCTTCGAGTTAAAAAAAAAAAAAAGCAGGCAATGTCACATAGCCAGACAATGAAATAAAAATTCCTCCCATTTTTCTCCAACTTTTTGCAAGCACAAGAAGGAAGGGGATCTCTGTTAGGTGTAGACATGGAACAGAATTTCTGCTGTCATACATTTAGCATCGACAACTAACTTGTAATGGAGAATTCAGACTACTGGAATAAACTTCCAAACACCAAAACCATGCTTTTTCAGGCTTGCTTTTTATTTTATTTTATTTTATTTTATTTTATTTTATTTTATTTTATTTTACTTCATTTTATTTCCCCTCTGTTCTTTACAGGTAGAATAATGAACCCAGCAATTCCTGTTGGCAATATAGTTATGATTAAGATGATCAACAAATCTGTATATACACAAACAGGCGTGAGAGAGAGAGATAGTAGGTTGGGGATGAAGGAATTTCATTCAACCGTACTTTAAAACAAACCAGACAAGCAGCCAAATGATGGTTCCTTGGTTTGATATGATCTAGTCCTCAGAGACTTGTCCATCCTTGTGGGTTATTGGAGGTAAAGAAAAGATAAAGAAAGCAAAAAACATGTTTGGCACTTTGCTATCTTCTATACCCAGCCACTAATGCAATCTGCTTGGTGTGATGTTTTTTATGTGTATATGTGTATGAACACACACAAGTATAAAATGTACAGAAATACCACATTTTATATCACACAAAAGTCACATACATCCACTCCTCATTTGAAGGTTATTAACACTGTTTAAAACTGAAGAGAGAGAAAAATGTTGGGAAAGTTCCACAATACTATGACCTGAACTTGAGACAGAAACTGTTACTCCTGGAATTTCTGCTTCAGTTCTTTTTGCTTTTGTGAGTTACAGTCTAGCAATAAAACCTCACTGATAGCCACCTTACGTCAGTACCTACAAGAAAGGAAAACAATATAATCCACTGGAACACCACTTTTCCATATGCTCTGCAAACTGATAAACAAAATTAAAATTCAGGGTACCAATTAGATGCTCTTTGTAAGGAGCAGCTGGCTATTCTTAGCTTGATTTTCTTTGTTCAAATTCTAAGTAAATTAACTGAGGTTACATGTAAGCTCTTTTCTAGATCTCTAGACTGTTCCAGATGAGGGCTTAATTATCTGTATGACTATGAAGACTGTAAAGAATACACTGACCTAATGGTACTTGAATCAGTCAGCTGGCCTAGAAAGTGTTAGGTGATACTTTCCCACAGAAACTACTCTGTTCTTCCATCTGGGCTGACCATTCAATGTAACACAAGCGTTACAGGCAGAAAAGAACTGCTTGGTATGGTCATAGACCTCACAAAGCAGGAGGAGCAGAGACAGCAAATACAACATGTGTACATATAGGCATAACAGAAGATGCAAGTGGAAAACTATGAGACGAAAAAGAAAGAAATGAAAAGGACAGCTTTTTTCTTTTTAAAATCAGAGTTATCTGCAGCTGTAAAGGATATTTTCTTATGACAATTTTGGTTTTGCTAGCTAAAACAGTAGTGACAACGGATCTTTTTATGTAGCATTCACGTAAATCAGCTCATCCACTAAGGTAATTTCAGTGCAAGGAAGAACATAAACAGTTCACTAGAGGTGCATAGGACAAATGAAAAATACATAAGAGAGTTGATTTCTTTTCAGCCTAGAAAAGGTTAAAGGTTGAAGATAATTGCTAAATTCTACTACATATGATGTCTTGTAGAAAAGGCAGCATCAGGCCTAGTGTCAGGCAGTGAAAGGACAAGAGGCAGTGGTCAGAAGTTGCAATAAGCACAAACCCAAATGGAAATAAGTTATAAAAAAATAAATTAGGGTACTCAATGTTGGGACTGATTGCCCAGCAAAGTTGCAGTATGACCGTCTTTGAATATGTTTCCCAACTTAACTGATCAACCTGGCCTCATTTTCAAATTTGTTCTGTTTATTAGGAGTCTTGACTAGAAGACCCATACCATCTACATTTTAAAAACTATTTCCTTTAAGACAGGAGAAGGTCACAATATGTAATGTATGTAGAAAGTAAAGGCCTCTTTTCTCATGATCAAGAAATTAGGTAACCTTCCTCATGCGCAGGTGTCCAGATGGGTGAAAAGAACAAAGTCTATGGCCTTGAAAGAAGGTGGAAATTGGAATATTGGTGGACTTTCATGGAACAGCAATGAAAATGGATGAACAGAGATTTGCTATATGCTTGACCTATGGTGTGCTTATCAACAGCTGGTGTGAAATCCAAGCATACCCAACACACAGAAGCTCCTTGAGGGAGGCATCAAACTTCTCTACAGCTTGTCTCTACAGTGCAGAGCTGGGACAACACGCTGCTCTTGTGGATTTGGCAGGAGCCAAGATGCGTACAGAAACACTAGAAAGGTAGGAACATCATGACTGGTGCTGTGTGGGCCTGGCTTAGTCTTCCAGGTGATTTTTGAGTAGCACTAACCATGAGGAAAATAATTTTTTCCTTTCTGGAAAAAAAAATAAAAATCAAGCCAGAAAAAATAATCTGTAGAGAAGAGTAATGACATTAGCTAGACCACTATATATCTAAATGAAAATGTGAGCACTTGCATGCAAACAGTACCTCAGACTTTTTGGTGATAACACATTTTTTTTTATTCAGTGTTCTATCCCACTTTAAAGAAAAAATCCCATGAAAGTTACCTCCCACAGGAACATAAACATATCATAGGATGATAAACACATCATAATGAATGTAGTCTACAAAAACAAACAAACAAACAAAAAAACCCCACAACATTTGTTTCCTTATGGAAGATATGCTACAAATATAAATTTGGCTTAAATGATTAACTGTATTTCTGATTATACCTAATTGCACTTTTAAAGTATAGCAACTGTATAACTTGCTGGGTTTTTTTTCCTGCTTTCTTTCTAAAGATCAATACATTTCTTCCTTTTTGATTTGCTACCAGTGCCGAGCCTTGTATAGAGGCAGAAGGTAGCCAGTCTATCTAAGACTAGTAGTCTTCTGAAGGGGAAAGAGCAAGCTTTACAGCAATTACAAGGGGTAACACATAAATCAGATGCTGTTTTTAAATTTCCCACGACAGTAACACTCCCCTAAAATTCAAACATAAGCAAATACATTGTGGGTGTTTTTGGTAGTTGTCTCTTGAAGCAAGAAAGCAAGCAAGCAAGCAAGCAAAGAAAAACCTGAACTGATTGGAAAAAGAAAGATTCTTTTTTTTTTCTCTTCTATGTCCTTACTCTGAGGCAGGATTAAAGACTAACATTAAGTCACTGTCCTGTTTTCCAATCCCTAGAGTAGCCTACTTTAGATAATTCAGGTACTGAAAATGCATAGAAAGATTTTAGACAAATTAAATGAACTGTTGTTTAGTAAGTAAGGATGGAGAATCTTAAAAAATTTTTTAAGGAATCATCAGCTTTGATGAGAAAGGTCATTGTCCTCTACCCCTTGCAGTTAAGGAAAGCAGTTTTGGAGGAGACTAAAACAGTGAATTTTGAAAGAAACACAGTTCCTCAAAACTCATTATCTCCATTTCTGCTGTCAGAGAAACTAGTAATTCAAGGAGACACAAGATCTACTCTCCCTCCTGATCTAATACAAGCTGTGGTATACAGATGTGATACAAGATATGCACTTTATCTTCATTAACAAAGACACAGTTAAAGGTAGCAAACAAACAAACAAAAATAAACTATAGGCAGAACATTTTATTTTTATTCTTACAGTGAATATTATTGAAAGAAAACCCAAGGTATTAAAACATAATTGAGAAGTACTTAAGTTTTGTAACCTTTTGCAATCATTGCAATTGCTTATGGTTCTTCTCTTAGAGACAAAAACCTTTTAATTTATTTCAGGAGGAAGAAGTAAATTAGTTTTTACTTTCCACTTAATGTTATCCATTACCAATTGCAATCATTCCTCCCCTTGCAAGAACATTAAAAAGATACAGGAGAGCCACTTTCTAAAGCCTTTTTAATGCCAGTTCCATTCTAGGCAGTATAATGACATTAAAACTCTGATACACTGTGCAAATGGGTAGAGATGCACTATGCTTACCCTGGCTACTCAGGGACAGTGAAAGCAATACAATATTGATGAGGTGGGATCTGGCAATGAAGAAAATTCCCTTTTTTCTGAAGCAGCCAAGTGTTACAAACTAATTCACAGAGCTAGCTCTTCTCTGACAAGTCCTTTCAGTGTAACTTCCACTGACATAGAAAGTGACAGACTGAAGAACTGTGGCTCCAGCACCACCTCTGCTAATGTTCTCATGGGCTACCCTGGCTGAAAATAAACAAAACAGAATCAGTGACCAAGGGGATGAGATGTTATTTAAACAACCAGGCCAAATGCCTATTCCTGCAACCTTCCATGCTGGAATTTTTAATTATTATTTACTTTAAATGGGGAGTAAAATTGCCTTATGGAAAAGCTGAGGCCCAATAAACAGTGTTGACAAGATGTTCAGGAGTCCCCAGAGGAGGAGGTCTCCTGGGCGCAGAGGGCAGCTGCTGTGCTGACAGCTACCGAGGGCCCTTTGAGCTGGCAGCAGCCCAGAAGCCGGCAGGAGGTCTCCAGTGCCCTCAGTGCCAGCTGGGGACGAGACAGAGACGTATATCTTCTCCAAACAGCCTCCTGTACAGGCTGGATAATAAGTTTAAGGCTACCTGCTCTATGAAGGTTCAGTTCAGTTTCATTTACAGTTGTTCCTGAATGGAATATTAAAACAACAACAACAAAAAAAAAAACAAAAACCACCAAAACAACAGCAAAAGAACAAAACAACAGCAACAACAACAAAACATCAGAGAAAGCTCCACAATGTATCAGTAGTGCTGATGAACTAAGCATGGAGTAGAAATATTGTATGTAGGAAGGGCTGAGCACCAGAACTGCTTATTTTGAAGAGGAGAGAAAAGTAATGTAAATGTTTACGAAAATAACATAATTTGGTACTGAAGAAACACAGGGATATTCATAAACCTAAAAGATGGAAGTAGTTTGGGGAATAATTAACCTAGATTTATTTTTTTCCACACTGTATGGAAAACAAGAACTAAATTAGAATTAAAAATCCTTTAAAATATTGCTATCATTCCGTTAGATAGGATTACTATATATGCAAACCACTCTGGGTAAAGCTGAAACTTTTCCTTATGTCCTATGGGATACTTTGAGCTTTTGTATAAAGCAGGAAGTTACTGTCAGAACACTGTTCAGAACTCGGTTTGGGTTTATGACACGAGTCATGGTACTCTAATGTGTAAAACCACACACATCTTTTTTTCTGTTCACACTCAAAATGCATTTCAATTTTTCAAAATATATGCTGAAGACACAAACTATGTTCACAAGAGAAGCTATGCATTAGTTTTACCAAAGGAATAAGGATTAGCATCATCAGTAGAAGTTCTGAGAAACTTAAGCCTCTTCATGCCCTGGACTATCTAGGGCATTTACGCTATACTTTCATTCCGTGCTCTAAACTTTCCACATGATCCAACAGGAGGGACAAATATTTTAGTGATATGAAAAAGAAAAAAAAGTAGAGACTTTATGACCAACCCTTCAAGATATATATATATGCTAAGCAGTCATCTCCAGAAATGTGTGGAGAAATTCTCATTAATAGAGTGAACAGCTACCTGTAGCACTTCCTACACGTACCAGTGATCCCTCTGGGTTTTCTGAGCTGTGTATGCTAAGTGACATTGTAATCCACTGGCTCACCTGGCTTTTGTTGATGTATACAAGGAGGCAATATGCACTGACTTTTCACATCCTCCAAACCCTGCACAAGGGTAAGTATCAGCATACTAGTGGATAAGTTACCTGCTCCACCCAAAGTGGGAGGAAAAAAAAAAAAAAAGGAATACAAATATGGAACAACGTACCTTTCCTCCCTGTACCTCCAACAAAGCTGGTCTTTCTGAGGCAGTGCTTTATCTGTATCTGTCAATACAGAGACGCACGTGCATTTGGTGTGAGGAATGGTTGCCTCACGTAGAGAGACCCAAGAACCTCAGGTAGCTAAAGGCTACTAAGTCACTTCCCAAACACACACACGCACCCACACCCTGCGGCCTTCAAACCACAGGCTGCCCTGTAAATCTGCAAGTGCTATGCATCGCACTTTTTAAAAATGGGAATTGATATTTCAAACAGTATTTCACATGTCGTATCACATTTGTTAGAGCTTCTCTCCATGGATGGCATTTTTAAGGAGCTGGAGGCTAATCCTGTTTTTGCAGTCAGTGGTTCTTATACAAAGCATGTTTCTTTTGGAGTTTGTAATGCTGAGACAAAAATTTCATTTGAATGTAAAGGTTTTTATAGTGGGAAGAAAGGAATGAAGGTGTAAAGCATATTTTGCTAAGATACAGAGAGTCTTGTATGTGATATTTAAAATGCCATGAAAGAATGAGCACAAAACACTAAAATATTTACACAACACAGCTTGTCTAACAAAAAAGAAAAAAAAATGGAAAAAAGAAGATATGAGTGATGACACCAGCAGAAATGAAGTGGTCTGACTGAGGGACGTGTTCCAGTATTGCTGACTGCTATGTGCTTTGCATGCTATGAGAGATCATGAAAGATGCATAGACTTGCATGAAGGTTGCTTTTGCAGAATGCAGCGTGTTCACTTCCAAGTCTATCTGCTTTTTATATATTGGTTCTACTTTCAGTTTTCAGTCACGAAGCTATCTTTTAAAACGTCTTTCCTATTTCTCCTCTTTCTAAAAGTCCTTTAAATATTTATTACCTTTTCGTTTATTTATTTATTTTCAACTGGGGACAGACTTGTCAACAGTTCTATATTGCAATAAAAAAAAAAATTCTTTTCTCTAAAATACACATTTATACCACACACTGCATTTCTTTACTTCTGTGAGAAATGAAATCATCGTTAGGATGAGAGTAAAAGGATAGGGGGCAGGAGGAACGTGCAAGCAGGAATTTCTCTAGTGAGGATGAAGGAAGTATATAAAGACAGATCTCAAAAGCAATTTTCAGCCTAAATACCCTGGAACTTCTCTTATAACTGGGAGAAAGCTAATCAGTATGTTCTCTTCACAATACTGACTTGCGCACCTAGTTTTATTTCCTTGTTCCGATGATATAAACCTAAAGGTTCCTTGGGTCTTCCACTTGAATTCTACTTTCTTGTCTTTCCTGTAGTTCTCCCTTGCACCCTCTTAAAAAATAATCTTTGACATTTCTTTCCTTACCACATTCATGCTGTCTTCTTCTGATGATCCTGGATTTCACATCCTCATTCTATTTTTTTTTTTTTTTTTTAAATAGAACTTTTTTTCAGAACGGCAATAGTATTTCCTATCTAAGAGAGAGAGAGATCAGGGTCTTTATTTTGTCATCCTGACCTAAAAACTGCTATCTTTCCACTATAACATGCCACAGCAAATGAATGTTTTTACAACATGAAACTGTTCCAACATCAAATTTGATGGTTTATGGTCTTTAGAAATGTATTCTGGCTTTTGGATCCACTAAAACCTTAGATCACCCGGATTTTTAGAACTGGTTGTGTTCACAAATCCTACCCTTTCCCCATCTTGCCGGAAGATGTGAGCACACATTTAAGCAGGGCAGGAGTGGAAAGACTGTAGATATTTCACAGATAAAGTTCTTAGGACAGATAACATTGAGATAATGTTTTACAACTTTTTAATTTAATAGAAATATAATTATTCTGTCTGGCAAGCATTAGTTAGAATAACACTAAGTGCTAAATTCTAAGGATTATTAATAGCTACGGCTGTAACACACTGCACTGCAATTCTGCATGAGATTAACGAGCAGACAGATTCATAATAAAGGGTACAAGTCAATTAAATAAAAATAGAATTTCTTTTGACAGATGGAAGCAGAAAGATTTGTGCATACAGAAGGAATTATTTATGGGATATAATGAGCAAAATTTTCCTTTATTTTCCAATTAAGTAGCTGCTTTCCTCAGCAATCACTGTTCTTCACTACTGCAGCGGAAGTGGTTCATAAATGGTAAAGAAGAGGGTAAGCAAGGGAAGATAACCATTAGGGATGAGGAGTTCTTCAATTTAAGCAAACTTTCCATTCCCACTGCATAACTACTAGACTGCACTTTACTTTTCTTGAAGCTGCCTGCCATCCTTTCTTCTCCTGTCTCTGTTGCTGACATTTCCGCAAGCAGATAAAGCAGTAACTCACCTTTACATGTACAAAGTATCGGTGCGGGTTCAATAATGATTTCATCTATACAGTGTAGAAAAGATCGAGTCGAAATAATTGAGAGAGACCTTTGAATAATCATGCATGTAGCATTTGCAGCTCTCAGCTAGGATGGTAGAACCTGACCTTCTCTTCCAGTTCAGGCAGAACAGGGACTGAATTGTCGGCCTGAATTTGCAAGTTTTCTTTTTTTGATCAAAAGTACCTTCCTGTAAAAGATACTAAATAGTTGGAAAAATTTTATATGGTTCTTAATTAACAAATACTTTTTTTTCTTTCTCCTTTCCACCATGCAGTAATTTAAAATCAATCAGAAGACGTGTGACCTCCCCAAGATTACAGTTCTCTCGCAGTAGAAAATGAGAAACAATCCCTTTTAATTTGAAACCAATGTATACACTATTCAAAGTTATTGTTTGCTTGGTTTTTCACTTTTCTTAATTTCCATAAAAATAGTTATTTTTGGCAGCCGGTTTTCATGTTCACACATTCAAAATAAAATTAAATTAAACTAAAATAACTGTTGCATTTACAAAGTAGCTCAAATGTCATCCATGTGCATCTTGCATCTCTTTCCTGAACGCAAATAGCACACTTCATCACTGAAATATCAGAAATAATCTAACGTAGTTAATATATTTTCTATTCTTAGTCAGACTTTTTTTTTGCTCTGGCTTCAAGCGAAATTACCACCAGAATGACTATCTTAGTAAATGCTATTAAAAATAAACTCAACATTGCCGGAAACCTTATGTTGCTCAAAACAACAATTAAAGAGCGTATATTAAAATATCAGTTCTTTACCAGCCGTGATAAGTATATGAAAATTAAAATACTGAGCCAACCCCTAGAGTAAAAATCATCCTTGTATTCATATTACAATGGAGAGAAATCTCCAGGAAAGGAAAAGTGCTCTGAGTTTGCTTTAGCTTGTTTCTCATCTCTGGTGAAGTAAACACCATTACAATTGAGCAACCAAA
The DNA here is from genome assembly GCA_030625065.1 of Alectoris magna. Taxonomy (NCBI): domain Eukaryota; kingdom Metazoa; phylum Chordata; class Aves; order Galliformes; family Phasianidae; genus Alectoris; species Alectoris magna. Next base: position 43,407,735 of record CM060564.1, read on the forward strand.
GTCTTGGTTTCAGCCACCCCTGATGAACAGGCTGTTGCAAAGATTACCATTTCACCTCTGATTTGTTACAAACACATAAAATTTGAGCAACTCTGTTAACACCGAGATGTATTGTCAGTTTTTGTGGAGAAAGACTTTTTGCTTAAGGGCTACTGAGTATAATTCTTTTCTACACAAGAAAGAGATTGGTGGCCTTTTCAGTGAGACAGTATTTCTATTTCTATGGATATTTTGCATAGTTTTATGTATTGCTGAGAACAGCGAAGACTGTTCTAGCATATTATTGATCTCAATTAAATCATTATTTGAAACAGAGCTATTTGTTACCTACTGAACCAAAAAAAGCTCGTAATTTGGGTACACTTATTTTGGAATTCAGATAAGCTGTATCTAAATCCTTTTCTACTTATTCTGCACAAACAAAACAAGAGACCATAAAATCCTGTTTTCTAGTTTTATGACAAACTTGTAACCAAGTATTCGGAATAACTGGGCTTTTGTCATCAAGTGACAGAACGACAGTCATGGTAACATTTGTATACTCTATCACTCTATTTACTTTTCAAAGTGAGTGCTGCATATTCATAGAGTCTTGAGCTGAACAGTTCAAATATCAAATAGTTTTTTCTCTCCTCAAAATTGTGGACCATAATTCTACATTCCACTAGATGCAATGTGTCTCTATTTCATTTATTTCCAGAATACATCCTCCCTGAGAACATGAGGCTTTCTTCTGCCTTCTAGCAATTCTGTAACTCACTCATCCACTTAGAAGAAAGGGCAGTTGCTCGGGAAAGAAAGAAATAGAGTAGATCTTCCACTATCTTATCGAAAAAAAGAGTATTCAGGCAAGACTGCCTAACATCAGTTGTCAAAATCTCTTAAACATCGACATTAAAGAAAGTGTGATGGGAATCAAAGAAAAAAGTCTTCACCAGGAAAGCCTGAAGAAGTGGAGACTCAACAGGTTCAAAATAGCCCACAGTTCTGCGAGCACTTGGTAATCTTTCCTTATGTGCAATATATGGAAACTATGGAAGGAAACATAAAACTGACATAATCTACCCTTGTCAAATTCAAATATAGCAGCCAGCAAAGCACCTAGCATACCAGAATCGTTCTCTAACACAAAAATACAAACAAACAAAAACACAAAAATGCCACAAATCAACTATACTCAGAGCAAAATTCAAATAACTTTATAGGGATCCAGAAATTACTATTATCCGGTGGAAGAAGAAATCCTTGTTGATAACTTACAAAGAACTTACAAAGAAGATACCCCTCATATGATTAGAAGTATTTAGAAAGAGCATATCCAGACACAGCATATGCTAATAATATGAATACTTTATTTTTAATAAGTATTTTAATACCATGTAGTAGTACAGTAACAGTAGCAGCTGTTACTTTAATACAGCATGAAATTTTAGCTTAAGCCTGTATTATTTTAAAACTAACATGACGTTTCCTAGCAGTGAGACAAACCCTTCTTTTAGAACTTTTTAGTGAACCAGTTCTGCAAGCAGTCCCAAACTTCAAAAGAACCAGGTACAGGAACTCTGCCTGACTCAGAAGTCACTGAACTCCTTAAACAAGGGAAACACCAGGGCTTGAGTTGTGCTGCTACAACAAACCTTGAAGTTATACAAAAACTCAATTTCTGTATTAATCTCTATTTATTTCTTGTGGTTTCAACCACAACAATTTTAGGCTGACTCATATATGTCCTGTTTCTACAGTGCCCATCACATCATTCTGCTGAGTTGTAGTCTTAACGTATTATTACAATATCCATGCTTAAGAAAACTAGATAGCAAGCAAAACTGCATTTGAATGCCTTTAGCAAATCTAAAGTTACAGATTTCACTGCCAACCATATGGAAATAAAGCCATTATTACAGACACATCTGTCTTACTATTTCTTCTTTCCCTTCAAAACAATTATTTCTGCCCAGGGTTGCTTAAGAAAGTGATGTCTTTGTATTCACTGTTCTAACAGAATCATGGTAGCATCTGTTATATGCTTACTCATTTACATTAGTAGTGCTGTTGATCCTTCTACAGGTCACAATTTAAGATGATTTAAAGACAGAGAGAAGCATCTGTTTTTCATTGCTTATCTAGTCTTAGTCTTGTTAGTAATAAGACTTTCAGTACTGATAAAAGGCATAGAGAATAAATTACGTTTACATATTGAACTTATTTTAGATAAAACGCACAGTCTGTGTGTGCGCCCACCTCTCATCCTCAATAAATACAAAACAATTAAGAAAGAAAGATTAAAAGAAATCCTTTGTAAAACTTTTCTGTTATTTTGAAATTCATTTGATTAGAGGTATTTGTCATGAAGATACACTACATTCAAATACACATACCAAGTGTTTTTGACTTTCTTGCTGTGCAAGACCAATGTAAGGTAGTGAACAATCTGTCCTATTAGCCTTTATGTTTTCAGAAGCATTTGCAAGTCAAGTCAAAGCTATCATCACAATAAACAGTTAAGGTCTACCACAGCAGTGTGCCCGCTGCCCCCTTGACCACAGCTCAGACTGCTGCTGCTAGGGAAGGAGGTGAAGGAATGCAAAAGCTCCTAATCAAAACACACATTATTAGACCACAAAAATTTTCAGGCATAGATGATAAATAACTTCTTAGACAATTATACAGTTAGTCAGAAGAATATAATTAATTTAAATAAGACATAAGAAAAATGCATTTTCATGGAAATTACTGCATGCTGATGGTGGCAATCTAAGGCAAATTGCACACAACTAAGAAGTATGATAATTCACTGGAAATGCACTGCCCAGAGGATCTCATTGCTAATATGAGTATAGGGTTAAGGTAGAAGTTAAAGGTAAAATATACTAAAATTGAAAGTAAAGTAAAAATGAAGTAAAAATCTTCATATGAAGGGAGAAAGGAAGGAGCTAATCTCAAGTGCCCACTGTATTGTGCGTTTCAACAGAAATCTGAATAATCTACCATGAAAAGGGTAAACATGAAAAAGACACCAAATGAAGTTGTGGTCATACATCTTAAATATGGAAAAATCTGAGCTACAGCCAAAAAGTGCAGCCCTCCTTTTCTTCTGTCCCGAGGAGATCAGTCCTCTTGCCTTTCACTGTGCTGACCTTTCTGAGCTGGATCTCGTACTGACTTGCTCAGTATGTGGCCATACCAAAACCGATACTGCCAAAAGAGAGGTAGTAGGAAAAAGCAGCTGGAATTTCAAAAGCAGCAGAAGTCCTCCCCTTGAAACAGCCATTTAGCTTTTACCAGACTAGACTGATTTGTCTTGAAGCTCGGTATATAAGGGAAGTAATCAAAAAGGGGAGTAAGCTATATATTAGGGCTTAGATGCAATCATCGGTCTTTGAACCAAACCTGAAATCTATATCTGTCCTTTTACACTTTACTTTTGCAGAAGACAAGTTGAATAATTGTTCAGACATGAAAACAAAATGTGTAGTCCTGCTTAAAGACTAAGAGGCTTCCTCAGTACTACAGAACGTACCATGGACATCTGGGAAACATTCTCTGATGCCATATTCAAAGCACAAGAACAGAAAAGGCTAGACTGATGTACAGCATTCATGTAAGGATTTCCAAAACAAACAAACAAACACAAAACAAACAAACAAAAAACCCCAAACCAAGAAGAAATGAGATTGATCCTAATTTAAACAGTTGTTTCCCCACAGAGGATGGAAACTGTTGCCATCTGATTTGAAAGAATGAACTAAAACATGTGCTCCTCACTGGACACATCACCATCATCACAGATGCTGATCAAGATGAGAATGTGTACATAATCTGAGTGGCAGAAAAAATAAGCACAGTATGCCTCATGGAAGACTTGTGTAACATTCCTGCAAACCCTTGAGGCTTGGGCTCTGACTAAGCTTAACTTGTCCCTAGAGTACTGATATGACCTAATCTTAACTTACTTTTAGCGTAGCATAGCATAGTTCATTTGGAATGGATCTTCAGAGATCATCAAGTCCAATTGACTGACCTCCTCAGGGCCAGGCAAAAGTTGAAGCAAATTAACCAGAACATTGTATAAATGCCTCTTGAACAATGACAGGCACAGAGCATCAATCACCTTTCCACAAACCCTTTTCCAGTGTTTGACCACCCTCACAGAAATGTTTCCTAATGCAGTCTCATCTTTCCATGGTGCAGCTTTGTGGCTTTTGCATGCATCCTGTCACTGGGAACCAGGGAGCAATGCCATCCCTCTTGCTTATCCTGCCAAGGGAGCTGCAGAGGGTAGTGAGGTCACCTCTCAGACTCCTCCAGACTGGGCAACCCAAGTGTCCTCAGTCCTCACAGGACACACCTTCTAGACCCACTGCCTTCCTCTGGACACCTTCAAGTGCCTTAACTTCTTATTTAGACTGCATAGCCCAGAACTGTACAGAATTTAATAAATGAGAATTTAGTTTATAAATTGGTGAAGGATCCCTTGAAAAAAAATCGTACTTGAAAGTAGTTTACCTTAAATGGAGAAAAACATAGGTGTTTGACGTATTTAAAATTTTATAGCATTTTTTCCTAATTGCTATTTAAGGTGCTCAGTGAGTTATGTAAGGACACTTTCGTTTTAGGAGAAAAGAGACTTTGTCTAAAACCTTGACCATGTTATAACAATAATAAAGAATAATACATTCTATTAAATAATAGTCAATCTCCTAAAACTCTGCCTGAGTAATCATCGGAAATGTGTCATTATTTATTGATTGGAATACACAGTAAAGAAAGATGATATAATAATTTAAGATTCACTTAAGGAGATTCTGAACTAAGGTTTCCTATATGTCTCAGAAGTGACTAAAGAAAGATGCTTAATAGACATATAGAAATAGACGGTTTTTTTCTATGGGATGAAAAAAATTATGCAAATCTCAATGCTTCTGGCAGGATTAGGAAACAATCTTCTGTTCAGGCCTACTGAGGAGTGCAACAATAAAAGGTTGCCTGCTAGAAAAATATCAAAAGAAAAAAATGGCAGAAAATATAAGGAGAACGTATGCTCCACAAGAAGGAGCCAAATATCTTATACTCAAATACGGCTCATTGCATCTGACTTATGCTCACAAAACAACCCAGTTTACTAGATGAATATTAGTATTGGGAAATTGAAGCCAAAAGAAGCAAGTTTCAAAGACAAAATGATGACCTGAAGAAACACTGATATTTCTATCATAACTAAACTATGACGTGAGGCCAAAGCCAAAAATCTGCCTTATATATCTCATGCTACCTAGTAGACAACTGGGAACATCTGAGTTAGAGGCCGTATAAAGAGAGAAAAAAAAAAAAAAGCAAACTGAATGTGCAACAAAGTGCATGTAACATGAAAAGACAAGTCATCCAGTTGGAAAAGATTCTCTATAAAAGTAAACCATTCCACACAAAAGCAAATTCTGTGCAACAGAAATTTGTGCATTTGTAGAGATTTGCATTCTTACAGCAAGGACAGCAGCCAACTGTCAACTTATGTTACAAATCACAGAATTGCAGGGGTTGGAAGGGACCTCTAGAGATAATCAAGCTCAACCCCCTGTTCAAGTAGGTTTCCTACAATAGATTGCATGGGAAGGTGTCCAGACGAGTCTTGAATATCTCCAAAGGAGACCCCATAACCTCTCTGGGCAACCTGTTCTAGGGCTCCATCACCCTCAGTGTAAAGAAGTTCTCTGCATATTTATATGGAACTTCCTATGTTCCAGTTTTTGACCATTGCTCCTTGTCCTGTCACTACACACCACTGAAAAGAGTTCGGCCTTGTTCAATTGCCTCCAGAACTTTTGATATTTATAAATATAATCTTCACATTATGTGGTCTTATACAAGACAATCAAATAAAAATAAGCTTTTTCAAGAGATACCTCATTATGGTCCATATGGTGATAGTAAAGAAGTCAACTGTATCTTCATATGCTATATGCAACCCAATGAACTGGAATCATTGTGAGCCTCCAGTGCAGCATGCAATTAGTACAGCTGGGCTGTCAAGAGATTTGAGCACATCTTGTAAATGTGGTGCATGAATAACCAAAGACTGCACTTGGCCAGCTGTGATCAGCAGCACTGTATCTGGGCTAGACTTAGGGAAAAGAGAACTGAAAATGCATCACTCACAAAAATTGAGTCACATTGTTACTATCATGGATGCCTGCTTATATTTGCTACTTTCAGCACCCACGGTACAATCGCAGCTGAAGTGAATTTAATACTGCATTTATTTTATTGCAATAAATGAATAAGAATTTTAGAAGCCTAGTAACAAAGTATGATACTACACCTCCCATACAATAACATATTTGACTTGTCAGGTAGATTTGTGAGGCTATTACCAATAGCTCAAAGAGGTCATAAATTATTTGCATATAAATAAACAACATTAGATTACATAAACAAAATAATACACCACATCTTATCAGATCTGTATACAGTCCAGAAACAGGGACTGAAAATGTAGTGAAATTTGAAAGTGGCCTTAATGTAACCTATATAATCACTTTCTCTGATCATCCCTCTGCAATTTATGACTTTGATCTGGAATATGGTCAGATTTAGCCATGTTTAAGAATACCACTAAAATACACTGAGGTAATGCATAACGTTCTGGAGAATGACAGCTTCCTCCTTTCCACAGCTATATATCAAGATCAAATGAAAATTACAGACTATACCACAAAGAAAACATAATTTTTTTTGAAAGATGAAAATTCAGGTAACTGAATAAGTAACTGTACCTAGTATTGTACTGTACACAGTAACACAAATTACATCTATGAATCAAAAATAATCAACCTCACAATAAGAAACAGAAGCTGAATCTACTTTATAAAAATCCAACTTGCAATCTGGCAAAGCGTATTTCCTAATCTGCATTTGATAGTTTATTTTATGTATAAATTTGAATATGAAGTGCACATTCACTATATGAAGAATATATATGTTGGTGTTTATAGAGGTACCACATGTAATTCAGCATTGCTCTTCTAATCCTTCCTTCTACAGGGTGATTATTTTACCTTAATTTTAGCCAGGAATTTTTATACCTCAGCTTCCAGAAAGAGACATTCTAGAATTTTCTGGTATTCTTAAACTCATGAATTAATGGAAAGAATTTAAATAGGTACCAAAAATAGGTACTATCCACTTTTTAATCATAATTATTATAATTATTACTATGATTATGATATTATTATTATTATTGTGTTATCATTAACTGCTTTTTAAGAAATACTTTACTACTTATTGTTGAGTAAATACTATCATTTGTGTTACGTATACATATACAATGGAAGTCAACTGACAGACCACTTGTTATGAAATTCGCTATCTAATTGAAAAAAGAAAAAGATGCGACAAACAAGCAAACAAATTCCTTACTTTGGTATCAGCCCGAAAATCTGCACTGCACTGTGGCTTCATTTTCATTTCACTACTCATATTTTTTCCAACATTAGCCATTTAATAGACATATATTGCAATAAAATATTTGCGCCATATGTAGAGGTAACACAGTCAACAAAAGGGTAAAGAAAAAATTCTGAGCAAAACACCATTAATTTATTCTATGTAATTATATAATTTTTTTATGGTATGACGAAAGGATGAAATAAAAAAATGTTACCTGCTACCATCAACAGCCAAGAACAGTCAAGGCTATAAGTTCTGCATGTTCTCTGACAGGAGAGTTATCCATGCCACCTGTACACTCCTCTCAGTGGGGTCCCTTGGGCATGGAGTAGGATTCAGTATCAGCATATTACCACTCATATTGCAGCAGTAATAACTATTGTCTAACATCAGGTCATTTTGAAGAACATGACTAATTTTGCCTATAATTGCTTGCAGGGCAAAGACTTTACGTTAACTTCATTATGTTTATACAGATTTCTTTGTTTGTCAGTGCAAAAATACTGGCTATGGAACACACTTAACTGATTAGTTATCACTACACAATTGCTGCAAAGATTAAGAGAGCATAGATATTTATCACTATTGCTGATGCTATATGCTGACAAAAAATAATTTAATAGGGCTTTAAAAATATGTATCTCATTTTCATATTTTTGTTACTAATCTCTAGTATATTTATTTTAAAAAGCCTTCATTTTCCCAGTTATATATTAATATATTTAAAATAATTTATTTGTACTTTCATTCTGCTTGGCCTTTGAGACAGTGACTTGCATTTACCAATGTAATGGTAATGAATGTTCCAAAACAAAGAGCTAAAAAAATTTAAAAAAAACAAACAAAACTGAACAAAGAACAGATTTGCTGCCCAGCATGTTTTCTGTCACAAGAAAGCATTAGACCAATGCTGGAATATGCAGATAAGTAAGTAAACTTTCTTAGAGACACTGAAACACTGGTAATTCTACACTGACAAATATATGCCCACTCAAAATTTATACAGGTTATGTGAAATTGCCCATGACACAGTTGTGGATATTTAGTGATTACAGGAATGAGCTTAATCTTGATATCTATTCCATCAGAAAGAGCAATACAATTCATCTAACACCATACTGAAGTATTGGTTCAGATCACTGGCTCACAACTAAACAAATCACCTATTGAATCACTAATGTTCCTACTTTGTTCCCTTCAATTCTCTTTGGAGATGTCTTAGTCAATTTGTTGGCTCATACAAGGTGAAAACATCTCAAACTGAGAAAATATTACTCTGGGGTCCTACTACTTTTCCTGAGTATAAATCCAAACACAGTTCTGTAAAATATTGAGTAGTTAGTAGATGTTTCTTCATATCTTGCTGTCAACAGGAATAATAAGTACTGATATAAGGCATGTCATATTTGAACATTTTAATTATATAAACAGCAACTTCAATTTGAATCCAGGAATGTTAGTGTGGACTTTTTTTTTTTTTTTAACCTAAACAGTACTAGAAGTTCTGTACTTTGTTATACAAAAGATTGTGCATTTACTAAGAAAAATCATATTTCTCCAACTCCAATTGAAGCCATTTAGAACAATAAATCACATGGTCTGACCTTCAGATTACAGTAGATCATTATTTAGAAATTAACCAGATAACACGGTTAACAAATATTCAGTCCTCAAAAATTCCTTTGTCATACGTCAAAGGACAGAAACTACAGACCTCAAGGCATTACCAAGATCCAAGGCCTCTGAACTGATGAACAACTGTTATGCCATCTAACTGAATATAGCTGCATAAAATTTACAGGTAAATATTCTTGTGTGCTTTGGAAGTGGAAGCGTCTACTGGACCTTCTTGCTCTAGAAAGAAACGGAGATATTGCTACTTCAGCATGCCAGAAAAGATCCCCTAAAATCTAGAGAAGTTGGCCACCAGTTAGTACTTTGCTTTCAGGGGCAGTCACCAGCTTATCTTTCATGGAAAGGAGAAGAAAAGGAAAACCTCTGGCCAATTCCAAGCGAAGATGGAAAGAAGAGGAAGGGAAGATAAGTCTTCCTGAGCATCTGGAACCTTCCTGCATCAAAAGGATTGAGTTTCAATATCTCTATACAGAGCTATAAAAAGGATGGAATCTGATGAAGAATTCTTACCTCCACTGTGGAAACTGTGGATATAGATTTTATTTTCCTCATCCTCCTAAGGCAAAAATTAGTACCTATAATTTTGAACTCTTACATCACCTTCTTCAAATTTCATCCACAACCATTACAAGGAACAAAGTCATAGATAAAACCATGACTAGGAGATGTACAAGAATATTTATGAATACATACAGCTCCGCCAGTGCCCACTCTGCAAGCTAACACTGACAGTTATAAGCTCTGATACCAATACTTAAGAAAAAAATGCTTACTTTTTTTATTCCAGAAAGATATTATATCTCTTTGAAAAGGAATAGCAAAGTTGAAAGTTCATGGAAAATACTGATCTGTATTTTCACCGCAGTAGGAAAATTTTAGTTTGTACCTATCAGTAATCTCTGCTTCACATTCAGTGGTGACAGCCACAATCTAATGGAGTACTAATCTAGTTAATCTAGTTAATCTAGTTAATCCTCAGATTTATTCGTATCAGTACATTCTGCAAGAGGGATCACTGACTCCTTGCAATATTCCACTATATACTTTCAGTGAAAATTCATTGTAACATATAATTCAGTTCTTACAAGCTTGTTTTTCCAAAATGCACCTGAGTGTATACATATAATGAACTGTACAAATGACAGTACTTATATTGCCTAACTAAAGAAAATGAGGAAGATATCAGGGAACTAATGAAATGGTTTACTAAGTTGTTCTAAGTTCTTATATGAAGGAAATATAGATAAGCAACCAATTCAAATAAGACCAGAAAGACTCTCTTGGATGTTTATTCAAAAAAAAGAAAAAAGAAATATGTATCTTTTATCACCATTGCATCTCAGCGCAGTTTCTCAATGGCCCTGAGCACATCCACAAGCTTTGATTGCCCTGACCAGCCTGAAAACATCTTTCTGTGTAGTTCTCCACTGCAGCCTTTTGCTCAGCTCCTCAGGGTTTGGCTACCTTTAATCAGGACCAGCTCTGACAGAGGCAGGTCACAGCCTTGTAGTCTTTTTTAACACCTCCTGCTCCCACAGCAAGCCCTGTCTCTAAAACTTCATGCGCAAACCTGGAGCACTTCTCTGGGCACTGTGACCTTGTGTCTGTGGTCATGGTTCATAGTAAAAAGGATGAAGTTTGTGAAAACTGAATGGCAGCAATGTTCCCACAAGAACTCAGGTAGGATAGAGGCCATTTCAGTAGAGATGACCAGGGCTAAACCAGGAGATCTGACTCCAATGGCTTTGTGGCCACTGAATTTGCCCAGGAGGCTCCAATTCCTACTGTGCTATGACCTGCGTCAACCAACAGCCCCTGCCACCCTAAGGAAACCTATGACATATGAAGCCCCAGAAACTTTCACCTATCACTCCTGCTGGCATAGGTGGAAGCAATACATCCTTTTGTTAACACTAAGGCAATCAGAATCCCTGTGCTTTTCTTTCTGGGAAGGAAATAGCCAGAGCCTGAATACAAAATCCTGCTAGGGGGCTTTTAGGGCTCTTCTTTCTAGCTCTCTCCATAGAGACTTATCAAAAACAGTTCTGCCAAAGAAATGACTTAGAGATCTGTGCATCACTGTGCATAAACAAGTATTTGATTTGAAATGAACTAGGTCACAGATAACAAACAACTTGACAGCAAGTAGCTTATAGAAATCGCTAGCTCAACAGCTAGAATGCTAAGGAGTAACAGGCACAGTGGCTGTATGAACTTTCTGAAAACTTCCTGTTGCTGTAAGTTTGTAAAATGTAGCTATGGCAACATATATGGCAATATAGCCTGCATACAGAAAACTAGAAATAGGATTTCCTCTTTACTTTCCCTTCCTTTGGTTGAAGAAACGCAGCTCTCTCTTGCGTGTCATGTGCAGCAGCTCTCTGACCAACCTCTGCCACACTCATTCCAACACACCCACAAATTTCATGTTTGGTTGGTAAAGCATGTCCTGCCTTTCATGAGCCCGTGCTGGCTGGGCCTGATCCCCTGGACACCACGTATGTGCTGTGTGATCTCATCCAAGACGATTTGCTCCATAACTTTCCCTGATACAGAGGTCAGGCTGACAGGCCTGTAGTTCCCCGGATCCTCCTTACAGCCCTTGTAAATGGGAGACACATTGGCAAGCCTCCAATCCTCTGGGACCGTTCCAAATAACCAGGAGCACTGGTAGATGGCGGAGAGCAGCTCGGCAGTCACCCCCACCAGCTCCCTCAGCATCCTAGTATGGTGCCCATCCAGCCCCATGGCCTTGTGACAGTCCAGATGGAGGAGGAAGGTAGGCTGTGTCCTTAAAGCTGGATCCAGTACCCAGATGTGGTCTTACAGAGAAGTTTGCTTCCATTGACTACTGCTGGCTACATTCCTGATGCAGTGCAGGATGAATCTGGCCATCTTTGCTGCAAGAGCTCACTGCTGAGGTCCTTCTGTCATAACCTCCAGTTACCACCACTGTTTCTAAAATTAATAATTATAACTCTAAAATTAGTAATAATAAATTAGTGAACTGGATACCTATACTGGCTAATCAATTTCAACTCAGATCTGGGACTACTGATCTGCTATCTGTAGAGTGATATTAGCAAGGAAGTCAGCAAACAACAATTAGTAAAAGGATGAATTTGATTGGAATTTGGAAAAAGATCCAGAATGAGCAATGACTTAGTAATATGTAAGTAATCCAAACAAGAGGGATAATATAATTCTTGCTGCTTTAAGTATAACGCATTTTAGCATTTATGTATTCACAGAGTACTCAGATCACATATCAGCTACCTGAATTAATTATGGGTATTTCATTCCTTACTGCATGCTCCTTTTTTTTGTACTGAGCCAAATGCATTATGTTATACTACCCGTGGCCTCCCAATGAGCTAGAAAACACCTCATAGCAAGAAGTGTTTTAATGACAGCCACTTTGAGTATCTGAGGAAGATCTCAAATCTGAGATTGAGAATCATAGCCTATCGCATCATGGAAGAACACAATAGGAAATCCAGAAAAAGCTAAACTGCAAATGGTGCAGTTTTGGTACAGTCATATTATAGGACTTACATTTCAGCAATTTTGTGTTTTCCAGCTGTAGAAAAAACAAGCTAACAGGCTTTGACAGACTTTTATTTACGGAGAATGTTGCCAGAGCAGTTTATGAAAAATTGATCCACAGTCAAGAAATATTAATTTTGATCACACCAAAATAAAGCATTATAAAGCAAATTTGAGAATACTAATGCTAGTTTTACTCACCATGATACCTAACAGATAATTCGAAACTGGGATTTTTATTCTGCATGACGCTTTTTTCCAGACTGCACACATACATCCACTGCATTCTATAGAGTTTTTGCATGAGGAAGGTATACTATGGAAGAAGAGACATGCCAGCTTAGTTCAGATGGTGTTGCACTAATAATTTGGCTTTTGCTAAAGTCACAGAAAAGACTATATCCTTGAACTGGGGTCCAACTACCGTATCAGCTAGACTTGAGCCACATCTGTGAAAGAATTGTTCCTGATGTGAAATGACTTCTGTCTTTCAGTTGTGCATTTACTAGCAAATGTTAAGAGCAGAATTAGGGTCTAGATGACTGCCACAAAGAATCTGGAAGTAATGCCGTATTAAGTGACCGCATAGGAAATGAAATAAAGCACACTCCATAAAACAAGCTTAAAGTAGAACACTTTGCAGTTCCAAAGACTAGGCACATAAACATGGTTGAGCTGTAATGCAAACTTATTTGGTGACTACATCCATTCAACTGCCATGAATCCTCAAAGGAAATGAAATAAACATTTGTTTCTATGCTATTCTGCTAATCAAGTAAATTAACATTTTTTCTTCAGTTACTCTTATTTATTTTACGATCTTAAGTAGTTTCCTAGAGCTTTTTATCCTCCTCATTCACTTTAAGGGGAGTGTGGACTTAAGGATTTGATATTAAAAATAAATAAATAAATAAAATTAGCAGCATTAGTTATGCACACAACTATTTGTAGCAGAGATTCCTGAATGCATGCCCAGTTTTAAATGAAAATAATGTACATTATACGTATCTTAGACTATTACAGTGTTCCTGCTTCAAAGTTCAAGCTCTGATATCTGGCAGGTAAGTTTTGTGCCAGTGAAAGTGTTTCCATTGACTCAGTTGGATTGCAGATAAGTCCCAAATAAATTAATGGGAATTATATGCGCTAAAATATTTCAAGGTGCTGAGATGTTAATTTTATCATATAATTTGATGCAAACAATTTGTTCAGTTTCAGAACTTACTTAAAAACTTCCTGTAGTAGTCACCTTCCTGGAAAACTGCAACATTGGGTGAATACATATTTCTTCTAATTTGTTCCAACTCTAAAGACATCTATTTTATCAGGGGATTTTTCAGCAGAGCTTGAGAATTTTTGAACATTAAATAAAACCAGAAATTTGCACTACTTAAGAAACAAAGGTAACCAAAAGCAAAGAACTCATCCTTGTGTGTTAGCAATAGAAGTCAGCAGCTTCTTAGCAGAAGCAATCCTCTGAACAATTTAGTATTCCCATCTTGAATAAGCTAAAGCTCCCAAAGTTATCATTAATAAGTAACTGCATAGGATATTTTGGGCTTAACAGATCAGATCTTTATCTTTAAATTATTCTTAAATAATCACATCTATCAAGATAATATAACCTGATCACATTTAATTTCCCACTAGGATATCTGTGAAAACCACATTTTTCTCCTTCCAAATTCATTTTAGAAGGATAAAATCACCTTTTATTCCAGAGCAACGCACAAACATGCTACATTTCCTCATCTGTATGTAGTTGTGGTAGAGTATGCATACTTTAAGTTCAGTGTCTTCAGAAGGGCTGGAATGCTGATTTTACCCCACACTGAGTTTTAAAATTTATTTCCTAATGAAACAATTTAAAAACATTGTTCTCATCACTATGCAAAGAAACAAGAAGAGTATTTTTACTGTGCAAACGAGATTGTGCCACCCCAAAACTCTTCCTGAAGGCTGACTGTTGGTAGTCACCTCATGTTCTTGTAAAATCAGATAAATAAGAACGGTTTGGTAGGCAATTTAACAGAAATGTTACTTAGTCTCCTCAGGAGACACAAATGAACGAGGGCCATTATAGCTTTGGTTATGATATCTTGCATTTCCGCATCAACCTCCATGTATAGATCTAAGACTGTTGTGGAAGGTTGAGAAGAAGTCCTTCAGGTTCCAGTGGCCTTTCCAGTACAATGCCTGGAGACTAGAGAAAGAGCAAGCAGGAAGGGAATCTCAGTTCAGCTTCTGTGGTTGAAATAATGGAAGAAATAAACTAATCATCTATGTTGGAAGATGACAAAGAGCCTCATGAAATGAACAGAGCTATTAAACTATCCACTTTCCAACCAGCACAAAGGAAATACTGAAAACAAAAGGCTGCGTCCTCTGTGTTTACAGTGGACAAAACAAAGAATCACAGGCTTTAAATGCAGCAAGAAGGATTCGGGCAGATAGTGAGAAAAATATTTCTGGTGGCATAGATAGGATCATTGTAAAAGACTGCCTTTCTGGGTTATGCCTTCAGAAACTTAAATACCCCTGTGAAATAATACATATTGCAGTAGTCCAGTCAATGGACAAATACAGCTAGCAACTTTTGGGGGTCAGTCATCAGCCTACAGGTGGCAAATCATTTGTCCTCATTATTGCTACTATAATCTGTCACTACCAGTAACCTGTCACTACTGCTGTCTTTATACGTACAGGCTAAGCAGTTCAAGGCTTAGCCAGCTGGGAATTATGCAGTTCACAAAAGGGGCTAGGAGGGAGCTGGGCTGAGATCTAAGGAAAAACAAAAACAAAACAACAACCAAAAATAAAAGCCCCAAGAAATGCGGTAGTATTTTGTTTATGGTTTTACATGCTATCACTGAATGCATAGAAAAAAAAAATATATATATATATGTTATTATTTAAAAAAAAAAACAACACAACAAATACAGCATCCCTCATAAGACAATATTGCTTGAAGTACTGGACTCAAAAGTTGAACATAACTGTGTTTAGAAGATGCCTTCTCTGACTCAGAAGACTTAGAAACATGCAGTCATAGTAAAGCCAATCTGGAAGTTCCCAGGATATCCCATAATTAGTTCCCTCAGTAGTAGTTTTGGTCTCTTTCTCCAGCTGTATGCAAAGATGCACTCCAAGCCACTGTACGGGGAAACTGAAGTGTGATGTTGCACTACAACAGACCCAGCGGCAACATGCCATGAGAATTTAGCAAACCACAGAAAAGGTTTCAAAAATGGTATCATTCTGCAGCAAAATGTGTTGTATCCTCCATAAAGTCTACTTACAGTGGATCTGTAAGGTATCACATCTGCCCTCTGCATCTATCAACAACAGCTGAAGAATGATAGCTAATTGAAAGACAAAGCTTTTGCTGCATCACCTTCTCACTGACATAAAATCAGCTTGACGGTTGTTCTAATCACAGTATACGAATACTGATATTTTCTTTGCTAACTTCCTTTACACCCGTATAAAGCACTTTGTAAGGTTGTTTCATGTTATCACACTATTTGGGGGGGATGAAAAATATTTTTTGATGAATTGATTTTATTCTGTGCTTCATTACTAGCTTTGACACAAATTTCCAGAGCCCCAAAGGCATTTCTTTTTACACTGTATCACAGTCTTGTTAGCAATTCTGGTGGAATAAAACCACTCAGCTTCCCTTTGTGGTCCTGTGGCCTGAATTGCTTGCATGGCACCCTTTCAAACATATGGGATGGTACTGCGGAACAACATTAAAACCTTACATTGTTAACAGAGGATTTTACTAACACATTAGTATTTGCAGCATATTGCTTGCATTACTTCTGTACCCAGCAGCATTTACAGCTATTTTTTAAGTAAAACCAATAGTTCAGAATCAGATTTTTTTTTCCTGTTTCACTAATATACATTAAAAAAATGCTAATTATAATGTTAAAAAATGTTTCTGTAAGAAAGACCATAACGACATCTCTCAAGCAGTCAGAAATTAAGAAACTTCCATTTACTTTCTGATATCTCAGTCTATTGCAGTGTTTCATGCATTCTCAATTCTTACAAAGGCCAGTGGGAGTTGCAGCTATTTGACACCTTCTGTAAGCACTCAAATTTGAAGATTTGAGCCCCAGAGAAAGCAAATATCATTTAAGAGCCAAGTGCTTTAGCATGCAGGAAACGTCGATCTCCTGTGATTAATTCTCTAATGCCTCACCTCCTTCACTTGGCCCGCTGGCCATGTAGTATACCAGAAGGTGAAAACCCACTGTATTTTCTGTGATTAAGTTAAAATCACCAATAAAGACTGTGTACTTTGGGAAAGCATTGTCAAACAATACTCATGAAAATCTAGCTTTTGCAGGATCCTAATTTTAAAAGAGACAAGCGCCTCTGTACCTGAGTTGCTGCAACAAGACCACAAACTTAACATAACCTTTACTGTGTTTTTGAAAAGGACTCACTCAGTGGTGATGTTTGTAGGAAGAAAAGAACCCACTAGTTTCTCCTATACCCTTCTGGTTTTGGTAGATTACAGCTTCCTTCAAAACTGTACTTAGTGCACTCTTCTGCATGTGAGCAGTCCTCTGGAAACATGACTTCTACGGCAGAGAGAATGGACTACATGTTTTGTTTCCATCTCTCCCTTTCTTTTATCTTAACTGGGATAAGATAATTTAAAATAAGGCAAACTGCCAACAAGCCTTGTTTCGTCTTAGATCATGTGAAAATGCACTCAATATCCATGAATTAACCATACAGAAGTAATATTTTTGTGTATAAAAGAGAAAGAAGTTAAACATTTTCTTCCTTTTAAGAGAAGTGTTATCTGTAAGTTACTTTTTACACATGAACATGCCCAGCCACCATGCGAGGATTGGCTCATCTCACATTTGTTGAGATGACTTCAAGCAGTAAGACGTTACTGGGAGCAAGCAGACCCCTACAGCATATTGTCACTTCTTGAGACCCAGTGCAAAAATGTCTTCACCATGCAGACATTATTTTCTTGAAAAAATGGATAGTTCTAGAGCCACAGCTAACAGCTGCATAGCAGTGATACAAGCACAGCTGTGCAAAGGTGGCCTGAAGCTACACTGCAATATCCATTACTCTGCTGATTTGGAGCACTAAATGAAGTTCCTGATAAAAGAAACAGAAAATTGCGAAGTCTCAGCAATATTCTAGCTGAGAGTTCTCTTCCACCATACTTAAATGATGAAATTGATGGCACAGGAGCATAGCAGCAGACAAAAAGTAGGGTTTTTTGTTTTTCTTTTTGTTTTTTAAGCTGGTGATGTAGGTTTGGGGCTTCTAAAGACAAATTGTGAATTAGAATAAAATATCTACATCTGTAATAACTACAGTCTTCCTGGCAAGAAAACTGAAGGTTGTTAACAAATAATTCTTTTTGGAACAGAATTCATATGCATTCTCAAAACTCATTTGTCTACTGCATCCCACCATACAGAGAGGTGTGATTATATTTTCCATTTGCAAATTTACAAGAAAATTGTTACATTGACTGACATTTTCTACATGGTTATCTTTTAAGCAGTCTGATCCTAAGGGCTGAACTGTCATTACTTTCCAGAATGCATCCAGTTCTCCTGAAGGAATTACAGGTGGAAGCTCATTCTTTATTACAGTTTAAGTCTGCAAAGCAGCTGAGTGCAAGGCACAGGTAAGTTACTGCCTTCATTTTATAGTCAGTATGGTGCATATTACTTTCAGAAACACTTAATGTGCTAACTCGCTCATGATATCAGTATGCATTAGGATTCGTTCCAAGTACCTCAGTTTTCCATTGGGATTTTGTAAAGTTGCCCTCTCATTTTGTAGCGGTTGGAAGTGTGGATATGGTAAATTAGCTGAAAAGATAACCTGAATCAATTCTTAAGCAGTGAGAAATCAGAAGAGCCCACTGCCGACTGGACATCAGAAGACTGGTTAAGAGAAAAAAAATCTTTACAATTTGTCTGCCTTTGTGCTTTTTTCATCGATAGAGAATAAAATAGCATAAAAAGCCAGCCTTTCTATTTCTTAAGTGTATAATGCAATCTACAAGTAATACTACTGATTCATGAACACAGCATACAAATCTGCTTTAAAGTCATTTTATAGAGCTGTTTTCTTATCAAAAGCACCTTCCCTGAGTAAAAGAACTATTTTGTCAGCCCAATAGCACTATTTTCCTTTCTCTTTTACTGTGACAACTTCTTACAGTGGAGTGTTCAGAAGCACTGTTTCACAGAGAATACATTTCATTCTTCCATCACTCTGCAGAAGTAAAATGTTCTTTCACTTTACCAAATCAGATTTTTTAAAAGTACCCTGAAATTAAACTGCATTTGGCAATCAAAAAGCAGTGAGTCTTTAGCAAATTTCAGAAGGCGGTATACATGCATTGCCACACCTAAAAAAACCACTGTGTTTCATCCCAGTGAACCACTCTTCAGCTTTTTTGTTTTCTCCAGTCTTCTGAGTTACTTCATGAATTCCTGTTAACTCGATCAAATAAAAATAATTGACAAAACCGAGATACAACTTCTTTAGCATCTGATCTCTTCAATCTTTCAGCTGTTTCTTGAGCTGAATGAAGCTGCTGCCCAGGTTAAGTAAGTGTTCTTTGTATTTACTGGATAGAGCTGAGTAGTCATTTCTACTGAGCTATCGGCTGGCAAACATTAACCAAAACATTCTCTCCAGTGTTTCTTCTGATTCATTTTGTTTCCTTTCAAAGCCCTTCCAGATCTCTTCCCTTCCAATACTACTTACTGACATTCTATTATAATTCCCTATAAAAACTTTATTAGACTTATTAATGAAAATAGGGTATGACAATACCCTGGTAATTTGTTGCTATCTGAATATTCAGCACTGTACTTCTACACAGCCACTTCTTTAAATCAGTGCTATTAAGAACATTCAACATTACATTCATTTTATTTTTCAGTCTTGTCTAGTATGCATTACTCACCCCTTGGTCCCTTGACATGTATCATTATGTAAGACTGTCTCAAGCAGAAGTGCAATACTGGGAGTCCCTCCTAGGGCACAGAGTAGACTTCCAAGTGACGTCTTCAGTATGATGTCGTTCATCAATTTTTAACGAGCATACAACATTACTCTAAAATGTCTGTTTTCTCTGAATTCTTCCATTTGGACTTGGCTTACTTCCTTGTGCAGCCATCTCTTCTTCTAACATACGGAGACTCAAAAACTCTCATTCACCATTAAACAAACAGAAATGTGACTGACAGAGCTTTCTGCAAATGGACAATGGCACAAACCAGAGCACGATTCTTGTCACTTCTTAAAAAATAAATGAGTCCAGGTAACAAGACCTGGGCCAAAAAACACAGAAGGAAGGAAGCTGGAAAACTCAACTCAAGTAGAGGAACAGAAGCCTGACAGTCACTATTGGGAAGCCCCATCTGGTAACCAACTTTATCATATCAGAAGAATGCTGGTTCCTCTCTCTAAGACAAAATCAGCCTCTCAGAACATGTCCTCCAGGCACTTCTTAATCCTCTTATTTCAGATGGGAAGGCATTACACATAAGTTAGCATGCCTTTAAGCATACCGAGACCACCACAGAAAATACTAGAATGTGCTATGGGAAAGAATTATCAGGGGAAAAAAATGGGACCAGTGAAGGATGAGTTGATGGCACATGTAGTAAAAATGCTTTTTAATAATTTGTTTCAATCTGTACTTCAGATATAACAGCTCCTAATACTCTCTGTGCCTGTTAGAAAAGTAAATAAATAAATAAACAAAACTGCTGAGAAAATAGGATTATAAAACCATTCCTAAACATGAGGGTATTAGTAAAGCGGTTTAGAACAGAAACACATGCCTGGAAGAAAAGCACAGGGAATTGAGTTAAACAGCTGCCGGGCCTATTGGCATCTGCAAACAATCCTACTTTATCTACATCAAACCAGGCCAGAGACAAACCAACTGTCAGTTCAGGCAGCTGATCACTGCACACCAGTTCAAGAAGAAGAAAGGGCAAAGCTTACCTGTTGATTAACATACTTTATAACTTAATTTAAATCAGTCATATTACGACAATCCTATAGACCTGTTAGTAATAAGAAGTGGGAGGCCTCCACGGAAGTCCTCAATACAAGCATTCATCTAATTTGAAATCACAGATGCTACAATTACTTTATATACTTTAATTTCCTTATTCAGAAGACATGGAATTAATTGAAAAGTTCTTGCTGTTTACTGTTGAGGTCCACATCATACCACAATGATTTTCTCACATGTAAAACCTCTGACACTTCTCATTTATTACAAATTCAGACAAAGATGTATTCTTGACCTTCATGTCATACAGTTACTAAAAGAATGGAAAAGTCAAAGACACAATGATATCTTATATTCCTTTACCCTCAGTAGGTTTCCATCACACGATGAAATAGAATTTGGCAGCCAGAAGTAAAACAGCTAAACAAGAAAAGGTGCATATCACATATCAATTTTTGCAGTTATTCTTTCACTGAGAGATCTGCTGGACATCTACTGAGGGTTGATATTGCATTACCCCTTAAAACCACTAAATCCACTTGGGAACCAAGCAATTGAAATGAGCTAAGAGCACACCTGTTTTTCCTATGTTTGTGGATTCCAAAGTATCTTTCATCTAGGGGAAAAAGGAAACAGAAAAGGCAGGCTTCTGGGTTTGGTTTTTTTTTTTGTGTGTGTGTTTTGGGTTTCTTGGGGGGGGAGAAAGATACAAAAGGGACAGAAATACAAACATCCTTCTGACAGGCTTGAACACAAAAAATGCTTAAATACCTGGAGGAGAAACATGAAAATACTTCTACTGTTTATCTGATTATTCATTACCACTGAAATCACTCTTTCTCCTTACCACCTATTTGTGACAGGAGAATTCTCCCAGTTCAGCTCTTGTACATTTTGGGGAATTGGAACAATGGGACCCCATTCTTAGTTGAATTACTCACTTCAAGCACATTAAATAATAGAAGGCAAAGATAAAAGTTGATATGATAATCTGATTGGGAGCCTTGAAGATGCTGTTATGTGCATTTCCCTCTCTAATCAATCAGCTCTGCTCCTCAGCTCAGGAAGGTGCTGGACTATCTCCTCACTGTGGTCTCTCCCACTCCTCATGTAGCTCTCAGTGCATAGGTTGCCTATCTCTGGCTGTCTGCCCTTCTGTTACTCGGTCTGCAGGCTCCACTCCCTGACTGTCCCCAAAGGGTCATAGCAGTAGCTTCAGAAAATCATTTTTAGTCAGCTCTTTTAATAATTAATCATGACGTTCACCCTTAAAACGTGTGCAGTGAAGAGAAACCATACACAGGGGGCAACATTCATCTGCCAAAAAAGAAACGTTGCAGACTTTTTTGCGATGTTGAAGATGTTAATAAAATTCCCACATCTGTGTTCTCACCCCCCTCTCCCCAACCCCCCCCCCCCCACTGGGAAAATTATGTTTTCCTATATTCATCCAATTTGTAAAATCTGGTTATTGTGATGTGTGCTTCTGGTGCAGGGTGGAGAAGAGGAGGGGAGGAAAGCTGGGGGAAAGCATTTTCAAGAGAATCATACCACCTTCTGATTTGCTCTGTATTACACCTCAGTTGTGTTTCGATTTTTCAGCAGTCTAAGTTATATCATCCACACTTTGGAGCTGCTCACAAAGTACCTCTGAGCAGCTGTACACTTGGCTTGGAAATAGCAGTATTTTTCTGGGCTAGCCCCTTCCTATTGTAGCATGACAAATACCTGTTATGCGCAGCATGGTCACTTGTGCACCACAAACACAATGACTATAAAGGTAACCCTAACTGCTCTACCACACAGTGCACTGCTGTGCATATACGCTGCATTAGTAAGGACTGACCTAATTTTGAAGCTATCCACACAAAATCTAGTGGTTATATCAAACACTACGTTCCGACACACAACTGGAGCAGCCATGTTTTACCTGGCTGCATATTAATTCCAAAGCCAATTACTTCCAATCCCAAACTATCAAGACAAGAGGCACAATAAATGGCATGAATCCGGCATTTTAACAAACATACTACTGGTGCAGAAGCCTAAAAGAACCTGACTACACTGTTTAAATTTTCATTGTATAATCCAATTAATCAAGAAGTTCCAGGAACAAAGAAGACTGAACAGTTTAATGCAACCTTTATTTTCCTACAAAAGTTGATTCATGATATTCGGTGTTCCCGTTACAAATGCCTTTGTATTAAAGGCTTCAGTGGGACATAGAGTAGTAGTGACACTTTGTGCCAAGACCTGAAGCCCTGCACTCTCATACCGAATAATTTTTCAAATAACTGCCATCTGAGAAAGCACCTTCCTTCAAAATTGCACCGCTTGGTTTAAGAAAACAAACAAAATAATCATCAGAAAGTTTCAACATTTCTGTCTGCACTGCCGATTTTTGACTGACCCTGTCCCTATACAGAGCTTTCAGCCAACCCAGGTAGCTGCATCCACTCACACATGGTTCCAGTTACAGGTTGGTCAGAGAGGTGATGGCTATTTCTTACGGGTAAGTACCCCGAAGAGCAGACTGCATTAGACTGCTCACAAAGGAACACGCCTTAGAAACAAATTCCTGTGCCTTCCCTACAAGTTCACTGCTTCGTCTTTCTAAGACAAGGCAAATGGAAGCACGGATGATACCTACCACTATTTGCTCCCTCTCCACCCCCTCCCAAGCCTTTTTCAGTAACAAACGTGCTGGAGTACAGAAAGGCAATTTGAGCATCTTCAGGTAGTCCAAGGGGTTGTCTAGGTAGCAGAGGAAGTAATTAAAAGGAAAGTTGGGACTATTGCTGCAGTAAGTTTACAGCAGCATCGCCTGCGGTGCTCCGGACAGATGCTGCCCGGCGGGCACCGGCGCTTCGAGCAGGGCGTCACCGTACCTTGAGCAGCCGGACGGACGGCAGGAAGGCGGCATGGCACAGCTTCCGGATGGTCCAGTTGAGCGGCCGGGGAGCGTCCGTCTGATTCATGACCCCCCGCGAGTCCCGCCGGCGGAGCAGCCGCACAGCCCGCAGCGCCTACCGCGGCAGCCGCCGCCGGGGCGCGGGCATCCCACGCGCAGCCGCCCGCGCCCGCGGTGCCGCAGGGCAGGGCAGGGCGCGCCGGGCGCGGGCTGGGGCTGGGGCTGGGCGGGCGGCTCCGCGCCGCCACCGAGCCTCCTTAAGACAGCGGGCTCCTGCGTGGGAACGGCAGTGCTCATGCATACCAAATGCGGCTGGATGGAGGCGATCGGCCCGCCGCTCGGGGCAGGCTGCGCTGGCTGAGCGGAAAGGGGCAGCCCGCATAAAAAAAGAGGCTGCGGGGAGAGCGGCTGCTCCTGCTCTCCCCCTCCTGCCCTCCTGTAAGAGCAGCCAGGTTAGCCGCTCCCAGGCGAGCGGTGCCATCCGCCTCGCTGCTCCGCTTCCCTGGGCGGAAAGCTGAGCAGAAAGGAGGGAATTTAAATACAGCGGGCGGAGAGGTGCTTGTACTTTCTTCCCCAAAGCATTGCCAGGAGAGGGAAACCGACATGAGGGGAGGGGCCAGCGCTCAGGCAGCAAAGACTGAGAGGGGAAAAAATTAATTCACTCTTGATTTACAGATACAATGCACCTAGGAAGCGTAGTTTCATCGATCGCGCACAGAATGGGTGCGCTAGCGGCGAGTGGCAGCATTTAGAAGCTATGCTACAAGTCTGAGTGTTGGCATGATCATCCTGGTGAAAAAAGTTCAGAATCCAGGTCAGCGTAGTAACTAAATTTATATGCAGAAAAATTCCTTTTAGAGACGTGCGAACGCGCGAGGTTATAATGCTGGGGCAATTGAAATGTGGTAAAGCACACTTCCATGTGGGTGGTTCGTGGTTTTCCCAGGTAAAGAAGATATTAATGCCAGCTTTCTACCTAAAGGAGAAATGCGCTTTCCTACATTTTTTTTTTTTTCTTTCCTGAAGATTACATGAAGGAAGAGTTACTAAGTACAAAAAGAAATGTCCTGCAAAGCATTGCCAAGACTTTATTTTGCCTGTTGTAACCAATTTTTACTAAGTGTGGAGGAAAACTACCACTTCTCAGGAGAGTTTTAAATCTCTCATATCTCAGGATGTAAAACATGGCTACAAAATGTACCTGGCTAGATTTCACTGATCTGAAGTTTTTATTCCCTGTTCTGTACATATTACTTCTCCATTTATGATTTATTCTCATTAATCAAACTGTCTGATATGAAGCAATACTTTTGGTTCAGTTTTTAAGGTTTAATTAAGGACAAACAACTTGGGAGAGAACAGTAAACTCACTACAGCTGCCAGTGCCATCAAATCCTCCAGGGTAAATGGAGGATCCTAAAAATACAGCAGCTGTACAAATAGAGAAAGGTAAGGATTGATGCTTACAACCTAGTGAATCCCTCTAGATGAAGTCTTGCCCTTGCACACTGATTAACGTTCTCCAAACCCAACTATATCGGGGTCTGTGTAGAAGGAGCTAAATTGCACTGAACTGGATGTGCGGTATCTTTATGCTGCTATTCAACATGTGCATCCCAGCCAGTCCCACAGCACTGTACCCTCTCAGGAACTGTTTGAAGGCTGTTATTTGACCCCATTGTCTTTTGCCCAGAAGAGAACAGCCCAGAATGTGGAGCAAGACTGACTATGTACCAGAGGAGATCTTCCACCTGTTCCACCCAGTGTCCATCACAAAACTACAAATCTTGGGAAATCCGTGGAACAGAAGGGATAGAGCACCATCTGACAAAGTCTGTGTTAATGCAGATGAGCTTCTGGTTATGACTGGGCAGCTAGTTTAATTTACATATCTTCTTATTTGAGCTGTATTTGTTTTGTATTTGTTTTGTAAAAGAAGGAAAAAACTTGGTTAAAAAAATGGATCATGACAAGGTACGTGATTTTCTGAAACTATTTTTCTAAGTTGCCAACAAGGTGGCAAAATTAAGTAGGCAGAAAAAAAATATTTGTGAATTTAAATATCATGTCCCCTAAAATGTATGCAGCATGACAACTTTTCTTTGTTTTAATTGTTCAAATTTAATTATTCAAAGATAGTGAAGATGAACTTCAGGAGTTCATAGTGAAAAGAATCAGAAACAAGTACTCCCCAGACTATGCCTTCCTCCCTCTGCCTCCCTCTCTGCACCCTCTAGCCACACTGATAAATTTCCTTTACCCTTGAAGATCAGTGAAGGGTTTCTTGTTAAGGACACCAGACTCAATATTACCTTGACCAACTGTTCTGCATTAGGCATCTGCCTTAAACCAAAATGTTTAGTCTTACATGCCAGAGACAAAGGTGGAGAAATCATAGTATGCTGCTCTTCTTTTCAAAGAGTAGAGTAACAAATCTCAGAGGAGACTAGAGAATTGAGGACAATAATCAAACATAACAGATAGCTTTAATAAACTAAAAATAGTGAGCTCAATGTATCTTAGCTTCCACAGAGCATCCTGTCTTTGAGATGGAGCTCTGTCATTGCCTTCTTATGCAAACAGTACCTTCGGGACAAGAGCTGTTATGTGATGCAGTGCTTAATACACATCAGCCTTTTTTCACAGGCCTATTTTCCATGGCCCTGTGCCTTGCCTAGTCATCTGTATTTGCAGAAAACAAGTGTTGGAATGCTAATGTCTCTCAGTGGCAGCTAGGAAGCTCTGACAGACAGGACACCACCATCTCCACTTCTAACTCACAGTCCCTGCGTGATTTTGGATAGGTCATTTAATTCCTAACTGACACTAATTTAAAATCATTTTAACTTAATGTGCATCTCTTACCTACAAGGAATACTGCAGTGAGTTTGAGGTTCTTTCTTGAGTGTAAATTTGAAAAAAGCCAAGCAAGATTTCTTTGTCTTTGCAGCAGCCCACTCCAATTTTCAGCAAATGTTTGGAAGAAAACTGGTTTGGAAGAAAAGAAATCCATTCTCAACAGCTTATTTTAGGTGTTCGTGAAAACTGTTTAAAAAGTCCAGGCAAACACTGAGGCGATGTTTTCCAATTGTTGTGTGGGGCTTTTTTATCACTTTAATGAAAACGTCAGCATTTGAAGCTCTTGTTCTATCCTGTTGGAAAATCAAGTGCTCAGCTCAGCTCTTCTGCAGTCCATTAGGAGACAGAAAGTTGCAGCAACCCTACTAGGATTATGAGTTCGTACTCTGTTAGAGATCAAAGGACAGAGCTGCCACTTTCAGATTAAAATGCTTCTTCCTGGATGTATACTCACTGAGACTTCAGCACTCACACCCAGTTTTTTGTGTTTTGCCAAGAAGTAACACAGAATGTCATAGTAAACAGAAGACAAATTCAATTGCTGCCTGCATACAGAGTTTTCTACTCTTCTTAAAGCTATTGTTCATGATGAGCATTTTTAAGAACACCTCTTGGTGGATTCCTGCCATCTAAGATGATAATAAACCTACATTCAGAATGCTCTGATACAGTAAACTTTAACACCTCTGGGAATGTTACAGAATGAAAAATAGCATCCAAACATCCCCGAGCAGACCAATAGCATCAACACAGTCAGCCTGAGAGCAAGTGCTTTTCAGAAAGATATTACTCCCAAACCCAGCTACTACTCTCCTCCTATGAGTCACTCAGCACAAGAAAGGCACTACTCTTGCTTAGGTTGTCCATACGTGAACAACATAATTTGTTGTTAATATCCTGGACAGGGATCCTTTATTTCCTGGACAGGGTCCAGGAAAGTTTTTTTTTTTATCCTGTTTAATTAATAATTCTGTTGTGAAATACAAGATGTTGGGTAACTAAAATAAGCAGAGAGGGCAGCACTAGGAAACCACGAAAATATGTTGCTTAGCATAGTATAAATGTCTGTGTATTACTGCAGCCCAATTGGGGACAAGCTTCAGGTGGAGGCAGGTGAATTTTAGTGTGATACTGCACATGATATCATACATATACTAAGGGACGTGTGAAGAAGGGTACATCTTCACAGTGCAGTTATACAGATGCTTTTCTAAAGCTTCTTTGCTCTCAGAGCTTCCTTCCTGCTTTCCTGAGGCTTGCACAGCCCAGTGTAGTAACAAATACAGGAGAAAATAGGGCTACCCATGTGCCTTTTTTGCTTCTAGCATTCATTTTGGAATTACTACAGAAGCAGAGGTCGTAGCTTTTCTTAACATAGGTTTTACATGTGAGTCTGCCTCCTAGTCTTGTCGAGGAGATGGCAGGATGGCAATAGAAGCAGTTCAGAAACCTTCATTTGAAAGTCAAAGATAGTGCTTTCTTCAGATACAGTCAAGCAGTTTCAGCCATCTCATTACCCAGTCACTTTGCAGATTTTTAGCTTAGCCAACAATGAAGAGTCTAACAAGGAGCAATAGCCTATAACAAAAAATTGTGTTTTTTTTTTTTCCATTGTGCTCACATTTCTATTTATCTCCATTATGTGTTATTTCTTAGAAAAATCAGTCAGTAGAAAAACAAAACAATAAAATCTGAATAAACTATACTTAATTTTATGCCCATCTTCTTAATGGGCACAGATGTTCTTCAAGCTTAACTCAACTGATACTTAATTCACAAAATTTCTCCACTGCTTTCCCATCTTTTCTATTCACAGCATGCCTGAGGTGGCTTTTTTTCTTCTGGCTGAGGTATTTCACAGGTGTTCTGTCAAAAGTTCATATCCGCTATATCCACTAGCCCCTCTCCTTCAGTTGCAGAAAATGTAATGTTTATACATGCATTAAATATTAATTAAATAATTTATCCTAGGTAAGGGCAATTCTGTTTCAAGCACATACATAAATGGTATTGTATGTAGCTATAAATTATGGTTTTAGGCAACTGACTAAACAGCTAGAGGAAAAGCTATTCCTTCTGCTTTGTTCTTCACACACATTCTTATATGTGTGTGACTTAATGCCAAATATGATGAGATATTGTTTTGTAAGCATACTCACTGCCACCTTAAGTTCATCTTTAACTGATCGAAAAGTGTCTTTTGCATGGTAAAGCACTTAGCTGAGCTACCAGAAGAGATCTTGGGAATACTGGGGGTACCAGAGCACACAGCCACTGTAGAGAAGCAGAGGAAATGGTGAGACAACAGGAGGTCTGAGCAAATCAGGCACACCCAGTGCTCCCGATGGGCATGAATATTTTCCTAGAGACACTGTTTGATGGCTTTCAGTTCCAAAATGAGCAAAGGGGGCTGCAGATTCAGGCTAAGCACACATAAATTGAAGTTTCATTTGATGAGGCACAAGCAGAGTTTGCTAATTTTTTGTGGTTTCATTTCTGTATCTACTGGAATTAAGTTTGGTTATTTGTACCATTTTACTTCCAGTTGCTGAGTACTTAAAAATCTGCCTGCCCATATATTTTGAATGTGTATCCTAGAACAGTTTCTCCACACATTCTTCTTTAATTGCAGCCTGTAACCTTTCCGTATTCATGTTTGGAAAGGATTAAAACAGTTAGGCATATAACACTTTTATTTTGGGACTAGAAATGTCCATGATTGATTGTTCCTTAGGAACAAATACTGCATTTTAAATTACAATTTTCTTTCTTTAGATAGATTTTCAAGCTGTTACTTCATCAACCTCTATAGCATACAACAGAAATTAGGCTGCTCCAACCTTCAGATTTCTGATTATTCTAAAAGCTTCTCTCCAACTTAGTCATCGTGTACCAATCTGTACCGTCTAACTTTGTGTTAAGCCTCTCTTGGTTTTGATCTGTAACCTCATTTTCTCTATCATATACTAAGCTCAGATATCAAGTTAAGTGTTGAGTATATCAGTGCAACATTTCACTACAGATAAATCATAAACATTTTCTAATTTGTATTATATTAGTAAATAAAAACAAGTATGAAACTTTATGATAGGCTATTCACCCTGACTATTAGTTACTTCATCAAAGAGTCAAAACATCGACTGTCTTGCAGTCAAGCACTTCTCTTTGTTTGCTGTAGATCGATGTGGTATATGATGAGTCTTTCTCTCTTAGTCTTCTAGAATGTTGATGTATGTTTCTATCCTTTGAGAATGGT
This sequence comes from Alectoris magna, assembly GCA_030625065.1. NCBI lineage: Eukaryota > Metazoa > Chordata > Aves > Galliformes > Phasianidae > Alectoris > Alectoris magna. The sequence continues at coordinate 43,437,420 of CM060564.1, forward strand.
GGAAAAGCACAAAAATTTAGAATGTCTTCTGCTATGAGGCTGCTAAGAACCAACATAATCAAGTGATATTTTCAACACGTACTGCTTATCTTCATGCATTCCCCACATCAGCTTTACCTTCTTCCCAAAGACAAAGGCCTTAAATACAGTGAATGCCACCTCTGAAGTCAGAGTTTCATGAAACCACTTAGCAGACTCTTGCAGAGCTGAGCACACGTGGTGCTTCATTACTGAACTGTTCGTTTTACTGAGGATTTCCTTCCACCATATTTGTATTTTCTATAGTACTTCTCTCCCTCATCTGCTCATTTAGCTGTGTAATGGTATTCATATTGCATAGAAGTAATCTGGCCACCCAGTGCTTTTGGCTAAGGGTGTCTGTGGATGAACAATATCTTCTACCAGGTAGCAGTAAGATGACTGGCTTCTGAAGGAGCTGTTTCTTTGTATTCCCTATGTAATGGATGGTTTTGTCTTAAAAACAACACAAGATTACGGTTTTAATGAAACACAATGGGAATGGCCATAGCTCAATTAAGATGTGGAAAAAAACAAGTATTATTCAAATCCACTTCAACAACAACAACAACAACAACACACTCCTTTGTCTATTTTGAAAATGACAGTGGTCAATTTCAAACTTCCTTATGTCTGTTTTTAGCATCTTACATGTCTGGTTGTGATTTCTTTTTAAATTCACACTCCAGTTCCCCATACATTCCTTTTATACGCTGGGATCACACACACTCATTATTTTACACCTATGTTTTCACTGAGATATTTATAAGCACATCTGGACACCAGCTAACTGCATGGTAAAAGATATGTATGTTTTTCACAGTGTCTGTTCCATTTAATACCCATTTGTATTTGGTGGCACATTTGGGAAAAAAAGTAAAGATTGGGGCCTTTTAGGCTGATCACCAATCAAAGCTGTAGTAAAAATTCTTAATGCACTCCAGAGATGGCAATCTAGTTTTGTACCCAAACACAACAGATGGGTGACAGTGAAGGTGCCAGATGAGACTAACAGCGAAAAGAGCATCAGCTGTATTGAATAAGCTGTAGTCTCAGCTTTCATTTGATAACCACTGCCTGGTGATGCTGTTTTGAAGGCATCGAGGCAGATGTGTGTAAAAATTAGAGAAATGTTCTGCAGTGATTCAGTAAAAGTCCTTCCAGCTCTAACAGCAGATTCAAAGTTATCAAGAACATGCCCTACTATTAAACATGACATTCTCACAGTGTCTTATATTAAAGACAGTTTTTAGTGTGATTTGATATTGTGCATAAATGAGACATTTCTTGAAATCCAGTGACTGCAGATATCTGGGAAACTACTTGGGGGGAAAAATGTTCTGACAGGGAGGAAGTACTCTCCAGTTATAGTTTCTAGGAAAGATGGAAAACAAACAAACACAAAGCAAAACAAAGAAAAAATCCTTTCAGGTTTTTTTTTTTTTTTTTTTTTTTTAGAACTCTTTATTTTCCCTCTTCTTCCCTTTTCTTTTTGTTTTAAGATTTAAAGGTGTTTCCTACTCAGATATAAATCATAGATTAGTTCCGTCCATAAACAAAACTACAGAATCAGGAAATCAGCAACTAAATTCAGATCATTACTTTTAGAATCTTTAACTCAGTGTCATAGTTTACAGATTAATTAAAACAGTTTACTTGAAAAACCGTCACTGATAAGGCCACTCCAGGAGTACTGCATCCCGCCTGTACATGGAGATGCTGGAGTGTCCAAGAGCGCCACAAAGGCAGAAGCAAAGAATCACAGAATCATTAAGGTTGGAAAAGACCAATGAGATCATCTAGTTCAACCACCCATCTAAACCATGTTCCCACTTACTACGTCTGTCCTTTCCTTAAATACCTCGAGGGACAGTGCCTCCATCACTGCCCAGGGCAGCCCATTCCAATGCCTAACCACTCTTTCTGTGAAGAAATTCTTTCTGATATCCAACTTGAACCTCTCCTGGTGCTGTATAAGGTCATTCCCTCTTGTTGTATAACTGTTACCAGGGAGAAGAGACTAACCCACACCCCACAACAATCTTCTTTCAGGCAGCTGTAAAGAGCAATAAAGTCTCCCCTGAGACTCCTCTACTCTGTACTAAACAGTCTTACTTCCTTCAGCCGCTTCATCATAAGATTAGTGCTCCAGAACCCTCACCAACTTTGCTGTCCTCTCTGGACACACTCCAGGGCATCAGTGTCTTTCTTGCAGTGAGGTATCCAAAACTCAACACATTTCTCCTACATTTATCCCATGAGGAAAGGCAGAGAGAACTAGGGTTGTTCACCCTGGAAATGAGAAGGCTGAGACTTTATCAAGCTACAAACTTTATCAATTTGTATAAATACCTCATGGGAGGGTGCAAAAAAGACACAGCTGGGCTCTTTCCATTGGTGCCCATTGAGAGAATAAGAGGCACTGGGCACTTAAAATGAGGGTGACAGAGTCCTGTCATAGGTTGTCCAGAGGGGCTGTGGAGACTCCTCCCTGGAGACCTTCAGAAGGACGTGGGCCTGAGCAGACTCCTAGGTGGCCCTGCATGAGCAATGAAGAAACACATCTTTTCCTGCCTCAGCCATTCTGTGACGCTGTGAATTCCTGGCACACCTGACAAAACTGTACAACATTTTGGGGTGCTTTTAAATTATTATTAATTTTTTTTTAACCTCTGTACTACAACTCTCAAACCAGATAGTAGAATGGACCCAGGATATAAAATTGCACTGTAGAATAAGCTCTTTTTGCAAAGTACAGTTGTAGTACTTACTATTCATGACAGACTAGCTACTCATTTATTTAAGCAGACAAGCTGCCCATGCTTTTGTGCATCTCCATAGATAGTGTACATACCTATCCAGACATTGCAAGAGCAGAATCCACAGGAGCAAGAAAGCAGAGCAAAAGAAAAGAGGATTTTTTTCCTTAAAGTGCCGATCAGTTATGTAACTGGACCCTGCAACAGCCTTTAAGCATGCACCTTCTTGTTCAGCGCTGTTCTTATAGCTCACCTATCACAACTGTACAATTCGCCTTCTCAGATTTCTCATACCAACATTAAACGTCAATGCAGAGCTGATGGAAGACTTCCTTGGAAAGCTCTTCTGACATACCTTGCAAATCTTTGTCAAGTTTGTGTCCTCATTACAGACTGTCCTATAACAACCAGGAGGCATAACATACTCTCCCCAAGACTATGATTTCAGTCTTTCCTTCATGTTCTTACCACTTTCATAGAGATTTCAGTTTTGTGATTTATGGCTTTCTCCCAGACAGCAAGAAAACACATTCCCCCTGGTTTGTTGGCATGAGACCTGATGTTGTTTTGTTATGTATAAAGTATCTGCTATATTTATGACACAAGTTATGCATTATGTTTTCAGGTCCACATTATTATTTTAGACTCTTAAAAAGAATTTTCTGATTCTTAATGGAACTAAGCATCTATGGACATGATTTATGTATCATTTTGCTACAGCTCTTAAGCCAGTTCTGAAGGAAAAAAAAATCAAAAATTGACTGTGGAAGATGGACAAACATAAACAAGTTAGGAATTATTAAGTGAAAGACAAAAACAGTGAGGAAGAGTGGTGTAAGTATTTGTATCAAGATCTTTAATAGCTATTTTTCAAAATTATAATTTGATACAAGCTTCAAATAAGACAAGTCCTGGGAGTATGTTGCATTATTAATTGTGTAATTTCTCTTTTTTTCTTTAACTGTTTCTGAAAAAAGTACTATATAATTTCTACATTTAGTCTGTGTTGTTTTTTTTATGGCAGTTCATGCAATATGCAGGAGATTAATATTTATGCACTCTTGGAAGAAACGTAACTTTCTAACAAACTGTTAATACTGTGTGTTTAGCCTATGAAAATTCGCTATTCCATTTAAAAGGTTTGCTTTGATGTATTTTGTTATGCTCAATATCAAGACACACCCAGCACAAGAACTCTTTAACGAAAGAGCTTTCCTCTGTTTGCTTAATATTTGCTTAGTATACTTTTATTTTATTACTGTGAGTTATTTTCAACAATCCATTTTATTCTTTTTTTTTTTTTTACCTTGCAGGTTTATCTTTCCCCCCCCCCCCCCCCCCCCAGGCTTTCAACTTCCTGCTTTATAACCAGTCAAGAGTAACTGAAAATTATATAGTAGGGCATTGCTACTCACTACATATACAGCAGAAAACTAGGACCAAATGTAATACCAGAAGGTATCTACTAATTTGAAAGTTCCATGAATTATTTAGCTTATCCAGCTATGTGTTATAATTACTGTATCCGGTTTTATGACTGGGAGAGAAAAATGCCAGCCGAAATATCTTTAGATCTAAAAGCACTGTTGGACCCTCTGATAGATGAAAAAACCCAGTGTTCTAACTGGTGGTAACATACAAATTCCACTTCAGGCATGTTTGGTACAAAAAGGGGTCAAACAGGTGAAAGAAAGCCCTGGGCTGACATCAACTATTTTGACATCCGCATAAACCTCACTGCTTAAAAATATTTTGAGATGATGAGCAGGAAGAAAAAGAAATAGTATTTAACTGCAATCAGAGTAACCAGTGATGACCTTAGTTGTATACCACATCTTTTTTTGGAAAAAAAGTCTACTTTTATGTACTAAAAATAAATTGTCAGACTCATAACATATTTATAAAGAAAGCCTTCTCATGTGCGTATCCATGACAACCTAGATTTATATTTTGAGCACCAGAAAGTTGTTTCAGCACAGCTTACATAAATTACTTGATAGAATATAACAAGATAAGATTTTTTGCTACCAGAGGTATTTTATTTGTTATAATATGTAACATTTCAACTATATTGAAGGATACAAAAACCCCCAAAGCATTGTCTAGTGATGTGAAGCCTGTCTTGCCATGAAGTAAATAAGAAGAAAACACAGAAGATCTTTAAGACAGAGATATTAAAAATCCCTGAGGAGTTAGTAATTGAATATTAGCATGTAACAGCTGGGTAAGGAAAGAACATAACAAAAACTAGAAACATGCTATGCCTGTAATAAATAAAAATCAACTCATTTTCATGAGTGTGCTGCCTACTGGGATTCCATCTGGACGGCTCTGGGCACAGGCAACTGATTTTTTTTTCTTCTACCTAGGAAAAAGGGCTTGCCTGCACTATACTGAGTATTACTAGAATCGCATTTCTGCTTTACATACTTTCTTTTTGCGTTTGTCTTGAGAGTAGCTTATAATTTATATAATAGATTAACACAGTAGTACATTTCCAAGTGCAAAATGGAAACAGTGAGACGATACATCACAAAATTTTCCTAAGTGAACATTAGTGTCTTCCATACCATTTAATTTTCAAATAATGTATTATCTGTCTTGGAAAGAGTCTTTGACAGGAGAGAGATGCAATCATTTCAATAATTGCTTAATATGCTACTAAGGATTCATGTGCTGGGAACTAGAACTATGAAAAGTGTTCTGAACAGAGCCTACTGCTTTAGACCACAATCCAGGAAAGCAAAAAAAAAAAAGCAGACAAGTTCAAAGCAGACTCTTCCCTACAACTCTCTTTTGAGAGAAAAACATCTTGACTTCAGTGATGCAGTACTTGTACTGCACGTTAATGAGCAGAGCAGCCTGGTGCTAGGTGGATTCATTATTGCTGGATTCGTACCAGGAGCTCAAGTGCTGTATTCATGGGAGATCCTCCATGATGAGCTCTTGCTAAGGGCTACTCAAGAAAATTCAAGTGAATTTCAGTTTCTCAATCAAACACAGCAACACAAATTTCCCCCTGTAAGCACCATACAAAGCCTTCAAGGACAGCCATGAACAGCTCTCTGCAGACTTCTCAGAGGGCCACAGAAAAGTAGCATAGGTTAGATGGGTACTGGAATGGCCTAAGCTGTGCAGACGATGCTCCTGAACAAAACCAGCAAGTAAGAGGGAGGTTTATCTCTGCATGTGTTCACAGTTGGTCAGCCATGACCCTCTGTGGCCTGTTGTCACCTCCTTCATCTAAAGGATGGAAAATAGCGTCTCTGTGGCTGCTCCTTCTTATATAGAAAAATGACCAAGATGTGTGACATAAAACCTGAGGGTGTCTTGGCAGCTTTTTTCCTTCTTCTTTTTTTTTTTTTTTTTTTTAAACTTTCTTAGGGCATCTTGAGGACTAAGTGTTTGTATAAGCCAAACATAATTTTGGTCATTCACATAAATATTTCTCATCGCAGTTTGTGTAATTCAGGAGTATTAACTACTATAATAGCCTTAATTAGTCAAAGATACTACTTTTATGGGAAGGATTTTGAATTAAAACATCACTGTAAGTTCTATAAAATTCTCACTGAATTTATTTATTTTTTTTCTTGGTATATTGCTGTGGTAGATTCTACAGCCCAGTCCTACACTGGAGCAGGTTGCCCAAGGAGGTTGTGGATGCCCCATCCCTGGAGGCATTCAAGGCCAGGCTGGATGTGGCACTGGGCAGCCTGGTCTGGTGGCTGGCAACCCTGCACATAGCAGAACGGTTGAAACTAGACGGTCATTATTGTCATTTTCAACCCAGGCCATTCTATGATTCTATGATTCTATGATACATTTTATTTAATGAAATATCATTTATTGACACTGCACAAAATTTGACTAATTTAGTAGAAACTCAAGCCTGCATTCAGTTTTGTTCAATTCTCCAAGGGCGAACCTGAAGTATACTACAGAAATCTTGTAATTAGGAGATCCCATCATTAGTAGTATCTCCCAAAATTTTGTGACAGTAATATGCAAATTAGTAATAGCTTCCATGATGTATAACACAAAGACCTGAAGCAACTGGCTTACCATTGAAAGATACTGCATATTAATTTAAAGTGTTGGGACCTCTACTACTTCGTACATGTGTATCAACATGATCTTGAGAGCCTAGTATCCTGCTAGTATCCTGTCCTCCCCCAGCTTGACTGCACTAAGCACTCTGTACCTAGAATGGAAACATTATCCTTTCCAAAGAGGCTATAGTAAAAAGCATAAGAAAAGGCATGATAAAGGCCAAAACTGCACCATTTTTTGGTTGTAATCCTAAGTGGTAAAACTTTACAGTGCTAAGGTGTTTGGTAAACATTATATTAGAGGAGAAAATTAGAACATTCTTGTTCAACTTCTTTGTTTGATGTTTTAGATGGTAGATTTATCCTAACTGGTTAAACAATCTATCCCACTGATATTTGACGTTTTTCAATGGAAATTAATTTGTGACCTAATAAACATACTACCTAGCAACCAGAACAACTGACATATTGCTTTTGTGTAGCTAGCAATGGCTATGACTTTATCTATGTCAAAACCTAGAATTGATGTCGTGCCACACAAGTGTGATGCTCAGTAAAATTCTGCACAATTAATTACATAAATACATTACTTCAAGCAATTAAGGAAGCTTATTTGATTTTTTTTTTCCTGGTTTTTATTATTGACAGTGTCAAGGAAAGCAGCACTTGTACGTAGAGGAGGGGAAAATGAATGTTTTGTACCAACATTTAGAACTGTTTCCCATAAGATTTTTCCAGGCACGGGGTCCCTGAACAGGACAAAGTCTCTTTTCCTGAAGCCCTGGTTTGTGATCCCATATCCCCCTCTTCTCAAGATCCTGAACTCCCTTTTCTCACAGTTCCTACAGTCAGAGATGACACTGACTTTAACAACCCTGATGAATCTATCCTTATTTGTAAGTAGGAGAATCAACAGAGTGTTTCTTCCCACCTCCCGTTTTGGTTCCTTCATTACTTTTGCCATGAAACTGTCATCAGAGAACTCCAGAATCTTCTTGGATTGATCATGCCTTGATGTGCTGTATGCGATGTCTTCCCAATGAGAATCATGAAAACATGAGACTTCTTCCCGTTATTTGAAGGGGATTTTAGCTAATTCTTCTTCCGATGGTGGTTTTCCTGGGGGAGTACATGGTGAAAGAGACATTTTATGTCATGAAGAAGAGCATGGGAGCTCCATAATTTTCCCGATTGTTGCTTATCAATGAGTAAAACTGACAATTAATGGTATTATGCATTTGATGTAATAGAAGGAAGGGATGCCATTCAGAAGGACCTTGATAAGCCTGAGAAGTGGGCTGATGTGAAACTAATGATGTTCAAAAAGACGAAATGTAAGAGAAGGAGTTGGAGGCTGTGATGGATCAAAATCTGGACATGAGCCAGCAGTGTGCACATGCAGCCAAGAAGGGCAACAGTATCCTGGGCTGCATCAGAAGGGGGTGGCTGGCAGGGCAAAAGAGTGGATTGTCCCCCTCTGCTCTGTCCTTGTGAGGCCCCACCTGGACTGTTGCATCCAGACCTGTGGCCCCCAGTGTAGGAAGCATGTGGAGCTATTAGAGTGGGTCCAGAGGAGGGCCATGAAGATGATCAGAGATCTAGAGCACTGTTCTATGAAGAAAGGTTGAGGTAAGTGAGCTTGAAGAAGAGAAGAGTCTTGGAGGGACCTCTCTGTGGCATTCCAGTATTTGAACAAAGCTTATAAGCAGGAGTCATTACTTTAGGAGCAATCTGTTATCATTAAGAAGCTTCTTCTGTTTGCTATTCTCAGCTTCTCACTGAGTGTTTTATTTTTAAATTAAAAAAAAAAAAAAGTGTTTTTTCCTAATACATACTGGTTTGTGTTTTTAAACAAACAAGGAAAGGGCCTTTGTATTGCAATAGCTGCCTATGAGCTAATATATTGGAATGACTGTATTTTATTCCACCACTCCTTGAGAGCTATGTAGTGCTCCTGTTATGGGAGTTGGACCTCAAGTCAGCAGAACTATCTGCATTCGTACAGCCAAGTCTCGTATAACTACCAGAGCACTGGTATGGATTTTGCCTGTGTGGTTCAGATATATCTGTCTGCAGCATGTACCCACTCACAAAATGCCTTCACCTACTATAATCCTGCAAGCAAGATTCACACCTCCATTTTATTTTTCAGTTGCATTCAGGCAAGATCTTATTAGCTGAGAAATTTGTGGACAAGTATTGGAGCAAGATTCTTGTATTAACTAGCATTAATTGTTCGTGACAGTATGTGAGATCCTTATGTGGTAAATCAGTGACAACTGCTGAGGTAGTTTTGCTGTACTGCTGTGTACAAGGATGGGAACACACAGAATGAAGAAGTCAGACTCCAGGGTGTACATGCTGTGCAGGAAACAGAAAACACAGAACAAGCAGAATGAGTACTGTGGCCTTCACCATTTTAAAAGTGACCTTTTCCACGTACTTATCTGTGCTGTCTCTCTGTAACTGATGTGATTTAAATGAAATATATATACACATATTTCAGTATTTAAACTATTAAACAGTAAAAAAATATACTACTGATGACATGTTCAAATAGTAATATGCAAGGGTTGCTCTGAAAGTAATGCTTCCTATTTCATATCCAAACTGAAACAAAGAGGAAAACCCCCAGCTTTCTTCCTGAGTGCCTTAAAAACATTGCTAATGAAAACCTTTCCAAAGATGTCAACAGTACACTTTGATTCAGCCTCCTTACACAAGCCACAAAAGCCTAGAAATTCCTATCTCTAAAAAGAAAGAACAGCTGATAGACAAAAATATTTGAGGACAGAAAGCATTTATTAACACCTTGGATCAAATTCATAGCACTTGTCAAAAAAGGGTTTTTGATGACAAGAAGTCAGTTGGCAGTGCAGGATAAAAGAAGATATTAGAAGTAAGAGGACATTTTTAAAGAGCCAAAGCCTTGTTTAAAAAGGGATAATAAAGAGGGTTGTAAACTCTGGCAGGTTCAAAACACAGGAAAGCAAACAGATAATTTGCAAAGGGCATAAACATATATATGCATATTTAAACACAGAAAGGAGCAGGAATACTTCCAAAGAGTTTGTAGGGACAGAATACAACTGGCAGAACACTAAAGATCTCCTGGTGAAGATAAGGTCATAAGAGAAATTACATGAATTTTTCATGGCTGTGTTCACCATGTAGAGCACAAGGAGGTTTCTTATGTTGGCATCCTGCTTAAGGAACTCCCTCTGCCTTGGAGTGAAGTCAAATGGAATATAAAACACGCTGACAGAATGAACAGTAATATATCACTAGGGACATATTACCTTCAACTTAAATTCAGGTAGATTAAAACTGCATGGGACTAGAAAATGGGAAAGTATCAACTGTAATGGCAAAACTTATAAAGGATTTTAGAGGAGATTCAGGGAAAAATTGACCAGAAAGTCTCAAATATATGTCTCAAATATATGTCTTAAATATATTTCAACCTACTCAAGAACAGAGTCCTCAGAAATAGATGCAAAAAATAAATAAACAAAATAAAATAAAAGACCGGTTTCTGTATGAAAGCCATTTCTCACAAACGCAAGAGTTCTTTGGAATATCTAATATGCACATAGACAAAGAAGGTAAGATTGATACAGCTGGCATTATCAGAAGTCACTTGAGAGAGTTTTCAAGTTAAAAATCTTCTAAGACACAAAAGCTTAAGTGGAAAATTAGTGTTAAGCTACTGGAAACATATAACTGAGCTGATGGGCGGGTTCCTGTTCTAGAAAAAAATTGGCAGCCACACAAATACAGTTTGTTCATTATTCATTAGAATCATTAAACACCACCAACAACAACAGCAACAACAAAAAGGATAGGAAAAGAACGAAAGAAAGAAAAAACAAAATCAAAACTGAGTGACAAAGTTTTTTTAATACTTGATATTAGGCAACAAAATGAAAGATGATACCTTAACATGAAGAAAGGTAGAAAGACCTTCCAAGACTAATATTACTGAGGAAAATGATGACCTTTCAGGGGCAAGAAGTAATGCATACAAATACAAATAACCCCAATATTAATTTTATATACATAATGATAATCTCAAAAGTGGCTTTCACCACTTAGGAATGAGATTTGTTAGGAATGTAACAGGTCACTTGATTAAAATGTCATCTAAGTGCTCAGAAGAGATTAATTTATTATTATTATTTTTTTTTTAATCAAATACTAGAATGTATTAGGAAAGGAGAAAGCTTCATAGCATAGTGACATTTTCTACTGTGTAATTTCATAGTACATCTCAAGTGGTTGGAGTTTAATTTCTTTATCTTAAAAATGTGTGTATACTGAAAACATTTGAGCAGGTTAAGGGAGGTTATCCTTGCCCTCTGCTCTGCCCTAGTGAGGCTGCATCTCCTGTACTGGGTCCAGTTCAGGTCCCCTCAGTTTAAGAAAAGGGGAACTTCTGGACAGAGTCCAGTGGAGGGACACAGAGATGAGGGGAATGGAGCATCTCCTGTAAGAAGAATGGCTGATAGACCTGGGTCTGTTCAGTCTGGAGAAGAGAAGGCTAAGAGGGGATCTCATCATTGTTTATAAATATTTAAAGGACAGGAGTCAGGTGGATGGCACCAGGACTTTTCACTGGTGTCCTGCAACATGGTAAGGGAGCACAAACTGGGACACAGGAAGTTCCATACCAACATGCAGAAGAACTTTGCTGTGAGAGTGATGGAGCTGCCCAGAGAGGTGGTGGAGTCTCCTCCTCTGGAGATATTCAAAACCCACATGGACACTATCCTCTGCAATTTACTATATGGAACCTGCCTTAGCAGTGAGGTTGGAATAGATGACCTCCAGAGGTCCCTTCCGATCCCTATGATGCTGTGATTCTGTGAAGGTGACACTGGTAACTTTAAGTATAAATAGGAATGATTAAACAGACAAGGAGTTCCTGTCCTAAGCAGATAAAGCAGGAACGGGTATTATAGAAAGTCATAAAATTGCAAATGAAATACCAAAATTGATCGAGATTTTTTTTTTAATTTACTTTTATTTCCTGTATAAAAACTAAGAAATGAAAGTGAAACAAACCAGTAGGTTCTGAGCAAATAAAAAGCACTCCTTCTTAACAAGGATCACATTGTCCCAGAATACTGCAGGTAGAAGTGACTAACTTACTAAAAGAAATTCCTGGGGTAAATAAAAGGTATGTCTATTAAATACTGTGTATTAAATCTGTCAGATAATAAATAAGGTTGTACCGTTTTATTACTCTACTTTTTATACCTATCAGTTTAAAACAGTAGAGAAGCTGTTTTTGCTGCAAAACTTTCTGATTTGCAGAAATCAGAAGTTATTTTTTGCAGTATTGCTGCTTGGTTTTCTCCCCATTATTCTCTTGTCACACCAGTACCTATGAATAGCACCACAACATATATGAGGAAACAATGTAGAACATAGATAACGTTCCTATTGGAGTAATGTAGTATCTGTTTATCTGAGCACTAGGAAAAATTCACTAAAATATATGAATGAACTGCTATAACTTTTCCTAACTTTTAAGAAAATCATGTGAGAACTGTAAAAATGTTTGCTCACGTGCTTTCCGTTTGTACTCAATACAAATTCTACATCATTGCAGTCCCATATTAGAACTTTCAGGCAACCCTGAAAATTTCAAATAAATTTCACTTTCAGGCATATTTTCTCTAATTTTTTCTTGTATATCTTAACTCCCTTTTCCCCACAACAATACCTTGCTGTCATGAATCAAAGACAAATTAGGTCCAACAAATTAATATGGCAATGTTTTTATTACTAGAGGTTATTTAAAGTATCAAAATACTATGAATGTGCTAAACAGTCGACTTGATTACTCTTTCTATTCCATATTCTGAGTAGGCATCTTTATATAATGCCAGTACAAACATGGGCTACACAAACAGTACAACACTGCAATATTACTTCAGTATTACTACAATTCAGAGCATGTCAAATTTAAAGTAGAAAACTAAAAAGTGGAATTTTTTTCTACCAAATCAAAGATTTACATTACAGACTGGCTGAAGACCACACTGCTGCACATATAATATGAAGAACATCAGAAAAAAATTGCAGTCAGACCGAAGTATCCTATCTTCATCATTTATTAAAAGCATTGCTTGTAGAAGAGTGTAAGAACAACGGAAATGGTGAGGTGTGCTGGTGTCCTAAGACCCACATATTCACAGATTCCAGGGCCTGGGGTAGGTTGTAAGTCTTTACCAACCCTGTAGGTGGTTTTGGTTCTGTGAACATTGCCCAGTCACCCACTGAACTCATTTAGCCACTTTGAGTCAGCAGCACACTGCAAAATGGAGCTTAGCAGCTTCAATACTATTCAACTACTGTCTTGAAAACATATAATTTCCATTTTCCATGATTTGGCTAAGAAGTCAGTTAGAGAAAAACCTGAACAATCTTTTTGTGAAGTAAGTTGAATAACGTTCAGTTCAGTGAGTAATCTAAAAAAAAAACAAAACCAAAAACAAAAAAAACCTTAGCAAAAATGTTAAAAAAATCCTCTAAAAAACCAAAATGGTCATGGATGGTCACATTCAAAGAGTTGAGGCCAATGGCTTAACGTTCAGATGAAGATCAGTGGCAAGTAGGGCTCCTTAGGTGTCAGTATTGGGACTGGTGTTATTTATCATCTTTGTTGGTGACACGGACAGTAGGTTTGAGTGCACTTTCAGCAAGTTTGTGGATGACATCAAGCTGTGACTGTGTGGCTGACACAATGGAGTGGAGGGATTCCGTCCAGAGGGACCTTCAAGGCTAAAGAAGTGTGCCCATATGGACCTCATGAAGTTCAACAAGACCAAATGCAAGGTCCTGCACCTGGGTCAAGGCAATCCCAATCACAAAAACAGGCTGGGCAAAGAATGGATTGAGAGCAGCCCAGAGGAGAAGCACATGGGATTGCTGGTTGATGAGAAGCTAAACATGAGATGACAGTGTGCACCTGCAGCCCAGAAAGCCAGTTGCTTCCTGGGCTGCATTAAAGAGGGGTGGTTAGCAGGGAGAGGGAGGTGATTCTGCCCCTCAACTCCACTGTGATGTGACCCCACCTAGAATACTATGTTCAGCTCTTGGGCCATCGGTGTAAGAAATGGACCTCTTGTAGAAGGTCAAGAGAAGGGCCACAGAGGTGACCGGAGGGCAGGAACACCTGTCCAATGAAGAGAGCTGGGGCTGATCAGTATGGAGAAGAGAAGGCTCTACGGAGACCTTGTCATAGTCTTCTAGTACCTAAAGGGGGCCTACAAGAAAGCTGGAGAGGGACTTTCTACAAAGACACGAGTTGAATAAGTTAAAAGAAAGTAGATCTAGATTGGATACTGTATGGGAAACTGTTAATCACAGCCTGAACCTCTGATTAACCATCTGAGGCAAGTGACGGGTCAGCTGTGGGAGCACAGGTGAAGGTAATTCATCTGTGCTCCTGGAAGGGGTGGAGCTTGACTCCACCTCTCCTAGATCCCATTTAAGGGCTGACCACCACTAAGGTAACATCTCTTTTGGGGATTGTTCCTGTGTGGAGTTCCTCGTGGTGAGCATCCATCCTAGCCGTGAGCCTCAGAGTGGGTGAGTTGTTCCCCGATAACCTCTGGATACTTATCTGTTACAATCTTGTATAATAACAACTATACAGATACAAAGAAGAAATTCTTCACTATTAGGATGATGCAGTACTGGAACAGAATTCCCAGAGAAATTGTGGATGCCCATCCTTGGAAGTGTGTGAAGTCCAGACTGGCCAGCTTTAAGTACTCCAGTCCAGTGGAAGGTATTCTTGCCCATGGCAGGGGGATTGAAGTAAATGACCCTTAAGCTCCCATCCTACCCAAACCAGTTTATGACTCTATGATATACTCAGGTATGTCTTTACATTAAACATAATGTATAAGGTGTATATTATCTCAAATCATTTATAATTTTCAACTAAAATTCAAAGCTTTATAAAACAGTGAAAAACTACCCATCATTTCTTACTAATAGTAAGAGATACTGTGAAATGAAAGTTCTATTGAATAAACTATAATGCAATTAAGAATAATTTACAGCAGCCCACTGCTGATTATATGGTTTCAGAACGTAACTGAAAAGAAAAAATCCACAGGCCAATTTACAGTTTTTAGAAGCTGGGAGAGTACTCCCTTTGATTTCAACAGACATTAGAAAACACTTGCAGGAAGCATCACAGTTCAGAGAACCTGTAATTATAATTTCTTCTATATTCATATTTTGGAAGAAAAGTGCATTTTCAGTTTATCTTGATCCCTCCAGCAGTTTATGAAATCCATCTTAATGTTATGAGTCAGCATGATAATAATCAAGGTTCTAATATTTGTATGCTATTCCCCATTTCTTTTGGGAGTTAAAACTTACAGACATCATGTTGCACAACATAACTGTTTCTACACATAAAGCCTCACACTATCTTCAGCCATACACCCAGACATTTATAATAGCACCGACTTGTTAAAAATAAATATACTGTAAAATCTGCCATTATTAGCTAAAGACAGATTAGAACCAAATAATGACAGTTCCCCGGAAAAACACTGATGTGTGAATATTCACATCCAAATTTGATAATAAAATTGCAACTTTTGAAAGCCTCTGAAAGCAGACTACATCAACTAAAGAGCTTAAAAACATGCTGAATATGGAAACATTACTTGCTGGCATTATGTGTCTGGAAGACAGCATACGCCGTGTTTGATCTGTGATCTCTGCAAGCTTCCTTCTGCTGCCTGAGTGGACTTTTAAGACTGCGACCAATAAAACTTGGAAAAGCTTTATACTTTTCTACTAAAGAGAATGCTTCCTTTTCCATGCCGTATTGCCATGGCCACACCCTTTGCAGAAACCTTTCTATTTCTTTCCCACTTCACAAAGAGGGATGCTGTTATGACTTGCTACAGAAAAGGATCTTTGCCATGATAATAAGAGCACATCACACAGAACTACAAAGGATCTTTCGGGTCACTGAATCTATTCCTCTGCTACCAGAGATTCAGAACTGCTTCTTTTAACAGAGTGCTTTGCTCTACTCAGCATCTGAACCATCAGCTATCCAAATGTACTGCACTTGCATTGACACTGACAGATGGGTTAGGTGGCTGATAATGCCTTCTGAGCCTGTGTTACAGACCTTTAAAGATTTTTAAGTCTCAAGACTAGAGACTGACTTGCAGTAAGATGGGAGTACTGCTGCTTTAAGAAGGCAAACCTTGTTTGGACATTGCAGTATCTCATGCTCTGTTGAAGTTATTAAAGGTAATGAGTTTATAAATGATAATAAACAGAAGTGGGGGATATGAGTATGTGAGTGCAAACTGCACAATGGCACAAAAATGAGCATATCACACTGCACAGAGCAGGATGCCACAAGACAAGCTTCCATTCCCTCTCCGCGCTTCCCTCCTCATGCATTTCAGCATTGGTGGTGAGGAGTTACTTGTGGAGAGTAACAAGTGTGCCTGAAGCAAGAAAATATTTCTTTCTCCTACATAATTCTGTACCTCAGACTAGCATGTTCTCTTCCAATTGGACTGGTAGTTATTGGGTTGGGTAGTCATTGCTGCACCAGTACAAAACTTGTTACTTCATACAAATACAGTCCTGTAAGATTGCACAGGTCTCTGGCATTTAAGAAGTGCACGGGCTGTTAGCTTGACTCTGGAAGATGCAGTTGCACATTGAATGTGTGAGCCTGCAAAATCTGATTTTCCCCATTAGAATCCTCTCATCCCAAACTCATGAAGTATGTGTGATGGGATTTTCCAAGCCATGAGAAACGTCAACATACACTGGATTTGACTTAAGAAGCATTAATTAGTATTTGCATTTCAAGAATGAGAAAAGCTTATCTTTTCATCAATATGAAATCAATAGATTCATCTATTCTTCAAGAAAAGTATTCTTGTTCTACACTTCAATGCCCAAGTAAGCTAAGAGGGAAACTAAGCATATAATAAACTGACATCTGAAGTTGTCTACGTTGTGTTATGAAAATGTATACAATAGAAATTGTATTTGAGAATCTGGATCACTTAGAATGTATCACTGAGAATATGCTGTGTCTCAAATCAGTACAGTAGCATTTTCTTATCAGCTCCAAATTTGCAATTAACAGAACGTTTTTTTCTCTCTTGCGTATTTTTATCCTTGGTCTCAAGCAAGGGTTGTCAAAAAAAATTGATCAAAAGAATTTTCTTAAAAAGGAAAAACAGCAATTCATACATAAGCTTCCCCGCTCAGTCATTTCTTTTGTGTTAGATATAATTGGAATGGTTTCTTATTCTTTGTTAAAATCTATCCAACTTGTGGCACATTATACACGAATGTAGAGCAAAGAGATGCTAGTAGGCTGATTCTTCTCCTATTTTCATTTGTGCTTAGTAACAGAATATGAATTTACATTGCACCTCAATATAATCCTGCTTGAAGCCTCTTTTTAAGTCCCTAGACAGAAGAGAATACAATGACTCAGGAACACCAACACAAAACTGAAATCGTGGAGTATTTTTGTTCTTTTTCTCTTGATTTCTCAGGCCTAGGCAATCTGCAGCATATCTAATAACAATATTAGATCTTCAATGCAAATTAGAAGGAAAAAATATTGCATTGGTGGATTTTATAATCTCAATTTTTGCTTGGATAAAGGAGGCAAAGAGGGTTTCAGAGTGTAGCTTTAAACACAGTTTATTCTGCAGAAATGACTCAGTTCATATGTTTCAAAGATGTCTTTTGTACATTTGTATGTAGACTTTATATAGAAATATAATTTCTACTGGCAATCTGCAATAAATAGAAGCTCTCCCTTGAACTTTCTTCAGATAAGTGAAATCTTATATCTTTATTTCTAGTCTGTATCTAATTCAGCTGACATTTTGTTTGAAAGCTGCTTCTTATTTGTCAGGTCAAAACTGCCTATATTTCCTTTAAAATTTTTAAGAAGAATCTATATGAAAGTAATTAATAGTTGATATATTTAACTTTCTTTGCTTTGGAGATAGATAGACTACCACTGCTAAAAGGCTGACTGAAGCAATGTCACCCTGGCAGCTCTTGAAACACCTCAGTTTCTCTGAAGGTAAGTAAAAGCTCAATAGAAACATCCATTAACAAGAGCTTTCAGGTGTCAGAATATATCTAGACATATAACTAGGTTGTTCAGATGTTAAGCTCTGTGCAACATTTATTTCTCCAATTACAGAACTGTTCGTGAGTTTGACAAACACATGGATGATTAAAGGTATGTACAGAAGATATTACAACAAAAAGATCTACTTTATAGTGGATTATTTCATTACAGTGTTCCAAAAAATAAGATAATCATTAATCTTTGCTTAGCTTCCCAGTAAAATGGAGAATCTGATACAGACTTTTGTTGGTTCCATTCAGAGCAGATAGTAATGCCAAACCCCCAGAAGATCTTGGTCCCAAAACCCGAATGACGGAATCCAAATGAGGGCTGGTAGGAAAGTCTCTCGGTTGTTCTGGACTGCAGTTTTTCAGAGTATTTATGACAAAACCATGCATAGAAAACAGAGCTCTGCACTGTCTTTTCACAGGGAGGCGTGCTATGGTAAATTTCCCTGGGGGTCTTGAAAGGGTAAGGAATGGCTACATAATTTACTGATTCAGTAACAGAAACAGCCACAGAATGCCACTGCAGTGACTTCTGGTGTTTGCACCCACTGAAAGATAGAACCTCATTAGGTTTATTGTTTAAACCAAGACTGGTGCAAGATACACTACTCATGTTCCCGTATAACATGTAGGGAGGAATATTCATGAAAGAAACAAGAAAGTTCATTATATACTGACAGAAGTGGTGAAAGCAATAGAGCTGAATCAGAACTAATGACTCTTTACAGCCTCCGAGAAGTTACACTTTAATCAGCAACATTATAACAGTTATCTCAAACTAGAACACTACTGAGATCTGAATTTGCTGCCCACATATTTTGTTTCTGGAGTATTCATAAAGGATAATAAGATCTGTTTGTGTAGCAGTAGATTTACAAGTCAACATCAGCACAACAGAATGCAGTCAGTGGATGATTTTATCAGATATCCTGGCATGACGCTGTATTTTACATTGACTCTGTGGTTACCATTTAAAAAACTACTTGTTTCAGATGTCAAGGGTACAGTGGGCATACATTAAGGCTACTGCAATTATCTAGCCTGCACAACACAAATGTAAACACTGCCACAAATCCTGTGCAACGGAGGCTGTCTGCTGGGGAGTGGTTGCAAAGAAATATCTGTAGAATCTGTTTGAAAAGAAAGGGTGCGGGCGAGTGCTTTTCCTGAGGGCACCTTGCAGCGTTTTGTGATGTTCTAACACTGCAGCTATCTGCCAGCCTCTGCAAGGCAGCTGCAGAACATCTCAAGCATCACATGCATTCCCTGGTGGTTCAGATGGAGCACTGCAAGAAAGAGTTGGAATATCAAGCTGATGGCTGAAAGACAAAGCAGCTTGGAAGAACAGCATCGCAGAGAAATCCATGCTTCAGCTTTTAAGGCTAAACATCTTTAGAACTTTCCCGTGTTGTGAACATAACTTTTGCAATATGCAGTTTATATATGAACATTATATATGAATTTTCTTTAAATAACATGACAGTCTTGTCATTTCTATAATAGACACCATTGAGATAATTAGAGTTTTAAAGATATCTTTTCTTTCTCATGTACCACTTTTGGAAGGTAAATCTGAATTTGCAAGATAAATATACATACATACATATATATATATATATATATATATATATATATATACCTGAATATCAATCCAGTAGTGCAAAACAAGTCCATTTCTGAGACTGAAAACATTTCTATTGTATTCCAGCTAGAAATAACACTTTACTGCCTATTCTGAAAATTGCTGTATTGTATGTCTCTGTTTTTCAAGCCCTGCATATTTTTGTGTAAAATTTAAGTACTGCTATTTGCAGTATGAAAAACTGTGGTAAGCAGTAAGTAAAAGACTCTCCACTATGCTTCTCAACAGTTCTCCGTGGGTTTTTGTGTGTGTGTGTGTGTGTGTGTGTGTGTGTGTGTGTGTGTGTGTGTTTCCCATTCTCCCTGCACATTAATGTTGCTGTTTTTCCTTTCATGAAGCTGTATGACTGCTTGTCCAAATTGCAATCGATGATATCCTTACATAAAGACACCCAAAGATTCTACTATCTACCTCCCTTGGGAAAAACACAAACACTCAAAGCCTAACATAACCATTAGGTAAGCAACGAAAAAGAATAAGTAGTCCATAAATACGAAGGCAAGAAAAGGAGTTAGAGAGGAAGAGGCATAGGTAGCAGCAACAGAATTATAGCAAGATTCCAAAATGGAAAGTTATACGGTGCAGCAATCCCATGTCTTTTATTCTAACTCAAATTAGCTGCATTAAATTGTGATGGAGAGCAAAGCCACCGCTGGAGTAATACACTCCTATATATGTCCACCATATTAAAGAATCACAGATTGGTGGAGATGGAATGGGAACTCTGTGCCCACCTGGTCCCACCCCGCTCCAGCAGGGACACCCAGAGCAGGCTGCCCAGGCCCACACCTATGCAACTTCTGAAGATCTCCAAGGAGACCCTACCACCTCTGAGCAGGCTGTGCCAGAGCTCCATGTGCTCACTGCTTTACCTGAACAGTAAAGAACTGGATCCTGATAATTAAGTCTAAATACAGGCTAAATGTACTGGATCATGAAAATCTTTTTGACACCATCTTTTTTTTTTTTTTTTTTTTTTTTTTTTTTTTTTTTTGCGCTTTCCAAGATCTGTTTGTATGCAGAATCTCAGCTATGTAAAAAGTGTTCTTTGTATGAAGGAAAAAGATTTTTGGATAGTCTAAGTTTCAGCTGTGACATTATTCTACTCGAAATTAACTTGATTGTATAAATATTTGGGAAAAAGTTACATTAATGTCATAACAACTATTTTCAATTTTAATATGTTTAGATGTAAAAGGAAAATATTCCTCTTGGACAGTATATTTTGCAAACCTTTTGTAAATAATCTCAGTATTCCACTGAGAAGAATATATTTTTTTTCCTCTATAATCATTTATATGAAGCCACGGAGCTACTATGGGGTACTATGTGCCATATTCTTTTGAAACAGTTGTACACACTTTCAAGCAAACAGCCTAGACTGAAAAAAAATCTGATCAGAATTGCATGAAAAGTCCTACCAATGCCCTGCTATAAATAAAAACTGGTGCACTTGTTTTTAAAACATAAAATCTAATAATGCAGGAGTTCCTTTCTGCAGGGGAAAAAAAGTAAAATACTTTAAAGCTAAATAAAAATACCATGCTAGAAAAAAAAATAAAATAATAATTCTGGGCAATGCAATATCAGCTTATTTGCAGATTTCATCCGCTGGAGCTAGAAGCAAATGCACTTCCCCATTTTTTATTTAGAGGGAGAACTATTACCGTCAGTCTCTGATGGGAATGGAATCTGTTCACAGCTGAAATTATTTAGAACACTCATCCATCCATAATGAATCCTTACCCACAGTGTTTTATTTTATCACCTTCTCTTAGCCTCCTTTTGCCTCCCCGTTTGCTCAGTTCCTAACAACTCAGATGTCTGGGGTTGTTCTATTGTCCTTTTTGTGGAAACCTGCTAGGTCCAGACATCAGGAAATAGACAATGCCATTTCCATTTCTTTGCAGTATGCACAATATCCTGGGAATCATGTAAAATTCACCTGAGATAAATGCCAGTTTTCGTTATTCCATAATGAAGATCATCTGTGATATTTTGAAGTGCTAAGAACACATTTTGATTTTGCTTGTTTTCTTGCAAGAGTACCACATTTTACTCTCAATGAAATTTTCCTAGTTTGCTTCTCCATAACATTACTGCACATATCTCTAAGAAATTCCTCCTGAAGTGAAGTGTTTCAGCAAACTGGAACACCCTCAGAGGAAAACATTTCAAATTCCAAGGCAAGAGCTAAGCAGCTCTGTATATTATTTTTCAAAGTATAATCCATTTGCTTTCTAGCACTCCCAGGTTGTGTTAGGACTCAATATTGATAGAAATCATTCCGAGACCTCTTATTTATGAACAGAAGATGATATTAAATGTAGGGATTTAGACAATATCTTTCACCTCTAGTTTGAAGATTATAGTATGCTTGCAATGCTAAATATAGTTTATTAGATATTTTCAGTTTTAAATGCAAAATTATATCTATTACAACCATAGTTACTAACTGCTCAAATGTAGTCGTATTTTCTCTCTGAATGCTGAAATTGAAAAGGATTACTGTCAATACAACAGTGTTATCTACTTATAGTGAATTCCCACAGCTAACACTGTACCAGACAAGCTGACTGCCTGAGTAATGGTCACTAAAAAATGAAAACAAATATTGACTAGAGATACAACCACTGATCAAATTAAAAGCATCAAATGGACCAAATTCCTCTCCAGTATTAAGATTTTACCTTTTACTTCTCAAATGTTTGTGTGTAAGCAAAGGCTAAACCTATGAACCAATTAAAAATTTTTCGATCACTAAACTAGACTAAATATTGTCATGTTCCTCAGCTATATTCTTGTGAATACTGAAAACACCTTTTTAGACAGAGAATGCATACCCAGAATCTGACTTTGGTTTCAGTGGCCAAGCTTCTGTCCACTTGCACTTCCCCCTATCAACCTGACTTCAGAATATTGCCACATTCATCTTCTGCTAAAATTGAATAATTTATGTCTGAGTACGTGATCAGTAATTATGAACAAATGAACAAGGTATGAACTAGCTATAGACTGAAACAGATTAATTAAAAAACAATGACTAATGAAAAAGTGTAAAAGGATGTAAGGAAAGTTACAGTCTTCTCACTCAAAGGTAGATACTTGCAGAAAAATCATCTAACACCACGTATTCAAATTTAGAATCCTTTCATCTCATCATGTAGGCCCATGCTCAAACTTTGCTCTTCTAAAGAAAGAAAATGTAGCCATCTAATAAAATGTTTTGGGTTTTTTTTTCTTTTTTCTTTTTTTTTTTCTTACAGAACTATGTATCTATGAACATCAAGGGTATAGCATTTCTAGTATATGCAAAGTTGAACCAAAATAATGTTCACAGCACTTACGATACCAAGTAATTACCAACACATTACATAGTTATTTCATATATATTTCAGCTTAAACAATAACACGTATAAGATGAATGATTTTAAATTGCATCTTTTTTGGATTTTTTTTTTCAAGAGGTCCATTCTAGCTGAGAACTGAACAAAGTCATGGAAAAGTATCTATTTCAGTCTGCAACTACATTAGGCTTATTATATATACTGTTAAATTAGATTATGCAAAAAGCTGAATTTATTGTCCTATATGAAAAAAAAACCCACAACCAACTACATGACCAAGAGATTTATTTAAAGGAAGTACTGGCGACAAAGAGCGCTTTGCTGATACTATTTCCAGAGAGTGTTACTTAGCAAGAACACCTAAAACTAAGTATGCCACAGACCCTTATTTTCAGTGCTTAATATTCTACAAAAAAGTTACCCAACATATTTTGCAAACAGATAAAAAAATTAAATGTTATATACAGCACAGACTGAAAAGATGAAGAACACAGGAAGAGAATACAGAGCTGATTGGGAATATTGAAATGGTCTATTTGTAATTTTAGAAAATCCTTACATGGCCTTTTGTAGGGTACCTTCTTTAGCAGGGTGTTGGATTTGGTGATCTCTTGAACTCCCTTCCAGCCACTGCAATTCTGTGGTTCTAAAATGCTGTGAACACCAGCCTCATTATACTGCTTGGAAAATCTTATTGCCCAGCTCTATAGTGTGTATTATAAAATAATCACATAATTTTAATCAAAGTTTCCACCTCAGAACTTTGTCTCCTATTTAGTTAATTTTCATATATATATGTATATAAATATGTATATAAATATATAATAAATAATTAATAAACATAAATATATATACATATATTTTTTTTTCTGTGAAACTTTTAAAAAAGGGGAAAAATGTAGCTAAAATTCAATATCGGGAAATTTTTATAGTATTCTTTATAACCAACAATAAGTCATTAGGTACTTTAAATCTTTGAATATATGAAGATACAGCAGTAGTAAAGTCATGAGTAAATCAGCATTTCTGAGTTTTAATGTGCCTTATTTAAAGTCAGAACATAACACTTGTCATAAAATGTGCTATTTTCACTCCCGTTTTGAAGAACAGAAACAAAATATCCCAAAATAAAATAACAGAAACATAGATAACAACCATTAAAATGACAGATGAAAAAATATTATGAGGACTTATAGAAGATTCACATTGTTATTATTTCTTCACAGAATCATAGAATCACAGGGGTTGGAAGGGATCTCTGGAGATCATTGAGTCCAGCCCTACTGCTGAATCAGGTTCTCTAGGTCACACAGGAAGGTGTCCAGGTGGGTTTTGAGTATCTCCAGAGTAGAAGATGATTACACAACCTCTCTAGGCAGCCTACTCCAGTGCTCCATCTTCCTTAATCTAAAGATGCTCTTCCTCATGTTTGCATGGAACTTCCAGTGTTCCAGTTTGTGCCCACTGCCCCTTGTTCTATCACTGCACAACTCAGAAAAGGGCCTGGCTCTGTCTTCTTTATTCCCACACTTTAGATATTCATAAGCGTTAGTATGATCCCCTTCAGTCTCCTCCAGGCTGAACAGACCCAGGTCTCTCAGCCTTTCCTTGTAAGGGAGATGCCCCCATCATCCAGTAGTTCCCCATGTTTCTCGAACTGAGAAGCCCAGACATGAACATAGTACTCAACTGGACACAGTACTAATTTGAAAAAAAAAAAAAAAAAAAAAAAAGGATACATCTGAATTTTGAGCAATAAATTGTGATTTCAAATACAACTGAGTTCAAGAATATTGAGATTCTCCTACAATCAAACCACAATTTCACTCCAGGAAGAATGCTGGGATGGATTTAGGCCTAAGCATCTGGTTTTAATCAGGAAAACTTAACTGACCTATTTAATGCAATGCGTGTCTGACAAATACTTAAATATAGTAGGATAATACCATTCCCTTACAGGTAATTTATGAAAAGAGATATGCAGAAAGTTCCAGAAATATTGAATTTTGAAGTATTGTTTAATTTTATATTATTCAAGGATCATTTTTTTTATTTACTGAATGAATGATTGGTGAATAAACACTAAAGAATGTGCAAGAAGAACACAGAGGAAGACAGTACTTGGAATATTAAAAATGATTATTCTATCTTTACTTATTGTTGAAGCAAACTTAAGGGAAAAAAAAAAATGAACCCTCACCTTTCCTCCAGTGATGAACAGTATTCATTTCCTAGCAGTAGAAATTAATTTTTATGTAAACACCTACCTCTTGAGCACTTAAAGAGAAATAGAGACATTAATTAAATGAAAATCATAGTGCTCTGAATGTCTAAGTATGCCACATGGCAGTTAAAAGTTCTCATTCTTAAAATACTGTGGGCTCAAGTCCTTGACCGTGTTAAATTGGCAAATAAAATAATCTAATTTTATTAGCAGATGCAAAGATGAAGAACACTATGAAAGAGATTGACAGATTACATCCGTACAATTTTAGACATAACCTATTTGTGCCAGTGGGCCTTCCCCTTCTGTAATGAGAAATATTCCATCAGGTAGTTAGAATACTCTTGAAAGAATTGTCTCAGGAAAAAAAGTCCAATGCTATATATGTATATATGATTTCCATTGGTCATTGCTGTAAAAAATACTAGAGCAGCAAAATTTTAAGTCATCAGAAGCAGTGCAGTGTCTCATCCTAAATCATTACTAATTCTTAAACAACAAAGTGACAACAGTTCAGCATACAATTTTAGCATTACTGATTGGTAAAGGAAACAAATGATGCATCTGCAGCCCGCATTTCATGTGATATTGCTTAAAGCAGCAGCAAATGCCCAAGAATATTTTTAATTGTAAAGTCTCTCAGTCTCTTTTCCTTCTCTTTTTTTTCCTGTATGACTCTACAGTACACAGTGACTCTCCTTAGGCTGGCTGTTTAGGCAACAGAACTCACATAACATTTTTAAAGGTCTCAAGCATCTGAAGCAGAAATTCAGTATCCATCACTAAAGAGCTTTATCTCAGGATAAAGTCTACCTGAGACAGAATGTACATTTCTCTCATCTCATGCAAGGCTTCCTTCAAAAAGTTTGGACAAGGAGTTAATATAACAAGCAAACATGAGAACATCTCAATGCTATGGGTCCTGGAGCAACTGTATCAACCTCCTAGGGCATGTACAAGAGGAGCTGTCAGTAGCTGGGGTATTTACTGTAGTTTGATATGCAACACAAATGTAAATATACTTTGGGAACAGAAAGACCTCTTTATGTTGAGAAACACTGAAGGTGAAAAAATGAATGAAGAATTCATCAATAATATACCTCACACTGCCCAGTGGGAAGCATTTTACCACTTCTTTCATTGAAGAGAATCTGAATCTGCCAGTTGAAATTTCCTCTTTCTTCATGCATTCCCATTCTACTTATCCATTCTTGACAAATGACTCACTGTGGCATGAAAATAAAGATATGCACCTGAAAATACAAGTGCAAGGACTCAAAAGTGAGCACCCTTTGAGGAAGGGAATGAAATTAAGCTTTTTGTGCACACTGTGCTGCATTCCTTCTGGAACAGGAGAATCAAAGCTAGATATTCATTGGCTTAAGCAGTCATCTTCTTCGCATTGTAGATTACACTGAAGGTTAACTAACTGTCAAACTGTCTTAACTCTTTGGTAATTTTGTGTACTATTCTGTTACGCTTTTTAGTGTCTTAACAGTAGGTGTGGATACTGGTGGAATATAGGAAGGATCAGTGAGCACTAGGAAAAATAATGTCTGATGGAGAAAATTTTATCAGCAGGCAGGTCTCCACGATTTCTTCACCAGAGCAGAATATGTATCTGACACAAAAGCACAGCTCCTGATGGAGGAAAAGAAATATACTGGAAAATCTCTATAGCCAAGCCTACTATCAACACCTTATACTGAAAATTTATGAAGAGTAACAGCTGAATCCAGTCCTAAGAAGAGTACTGACACCTTCTTGCATTTTCCATACTTCACATACTTTACTGTGTTCTGGTGTAGTAGGCAGAATTAGGAGCTTCATTACATCTAAGCCATCCCCCAACAATATACATATTTTTTCCCTAACAAGAAGTAGCATAGCCAAGAAAGGCAAAAATAAATGTACTAAGATAAGTATGAAAAATAAATGAATCTAAATAAGTAAAGAAAAACAAAATAAAAACAAAAAAAACTCAAGCAAAATAAAAACAATGGTGAAAGCTATAGACACTAAGGATTCACTATGAAATTTCACTAACCATTTAATATTATATAAAAATGATATTATTTTTTTCTATTGCAAATTCATTCTAGTTCATTGCCATGTCTCTTTAGTGTATGAACATATACTGTAGTAGTGTGTTCTGCCCTGCACATATGCACACAAAAAATGTGTAGGGATGTGTGGTTTTATTAAAGCCTTCTGATAGAGCTGTGGATGTGACAATTCCACTGTGACATGCATAGGTTTACAGACTGTTAATGCTCCGTCTAACAACTGTCAACATTTGTACAAGATAAACTATTTGCAAATTAAATACTATTGCATTATTAAACTTCTCCATTTGGAAAAACAAAAACAAAGCCTGTGATGTAAATTCTCAAAAATTTAGCAGCTTCTTATGAGAGAAAGAGAGAGCTACATAGAAAGGCTGAATATGCAGTTTTATTCCAATATCTTAAGCCATATCATTTAGAGGGATTTAAGCTCTTGCTTCTCTTATATTCCAACAAATATAATTATTAAAACAGACAAACAAAAAAAAAAACCCCAAAACTGCTGTACTGCAATACAGCATGAGTCAACAACAAACATACTGGAAACATTTTGAACTACAGACAAAATTCCAATCTTTCATAAGAAACAATGACATTTTAAGCCATTCTCAGCCTTCAGAACCATTTAGAGGTTTTTTTTTTGTTTGTTTGTTTTTGGCAAAAAGACCCTCTTAAGCTGCCATATTCTTCCACTTGATTCTTTGAACTGAGTTTGATGTTTCATTCAAAATGCCAGAAAGCTGCAAAGTGAGAAATATGTCATATACCAAGCATAGGGTTTTCTAAGAAGTATACTCTCTTTATGTCTGTATGCAGTAAGCTACAAACATTGAGGACAGCAGCATTAAGACAAGCAGAGTCAGAAGAGAATGTACTTCTAATAATTCCAATATATTTGCAGATAAATATGAAAGTTCACAGAATCACAGAATCACAGAATTGTAGGGGTTGGAAGGGACCTCCAGAGATCATCGAGTCCAACCCCCCTGCCAAAGCAGGTTCCCTACACCAGGTCGCACAGGTAGGCGTCCAGGCGGGTCTTGAATATCTCCAGAGAAGGAGACTCCACAACCCCCCTGGGCAGCCTGTTCCAGTGCTCCGTCACCCTCACCGTAAAGAAGTTCTTGCACACATTCGTGCGGAACTTCCTATGCTCTAGCTTCATCCCATTTCCCCTTGTCCTGTCCCCACGCACTACTGAAAAGAGTCCAGCCTCACCACTATGGCCCCCACACCTCAGGTATTCTAGGAGAAAACAGACCGGTGATACTTCAACTCTAGCAGAACTGTTGGGGCTGAATCTCTACTATCACCAGTTAGTTAGCTGGACTTACATTCATCTCTGCTGGGAAAAGCAAGAAAATCCCCACATGGCAATGCCAGCTTTCCCTTACTCATCTAGTGCAGACCCACCCACCAGCTCTGCAGCCCCCAAATTCACCATCAGGTTTCAGAGTTGTGGTGCTGGCCCAGAACAAGCTGGGGAGAAATGCTGACAGTGCCTTTAGGCATATCAAGGTTATCCTCTGGGTACTGCATATCCACCTACCCTGAGTGATTGCCTTCTAGGAGATTTCTGAACCAACAGTTCGCCAAAATGAGGGCATATGCTTAACTAACATGTTCAGAAAATGTGTTGGGTCAACTTTTCCAATAAAAATGCTGTTCTCACAGAAGTGATTATCTCTTTGTGATTCTGTGATGATAAGAGCTGAGCTGAGAAACTTGAAAGGAGATCAAAAGTCCAAACTCAAGGCAAAGACAAAATGTAGACACAACTCACACCAAAAATATTTCTGGTGTATTTGTGCAGTACCTGTTCAGTAAGCACAGGACAAGGAAATTATTTTTAGAGAATGTCAGAAAAAGTAAATTGACTGTTTCACCTACTAGCAGCTTTCAGGGAAAAAACAACTGCAGCCAGTGTATCTCCCAACAGCCTACACACTTTCCTTTTGCTATTGGCTCCAACTAGTTCATCCTAGCTCCTTCAGAACCCAGATGATAGCAGTTTCATGGAAATATTAATTTCAGCAACAGGTTGCAGGTCTTTCATTTAAAATTCTCATTTTTTCTGGTTACAGATCATTTCAGACATGGAAAATACCTGTTGTTTCCAAATTTAAAGTGATAACATCTATAATTCAGAAATATTTTTCAGTTAGTTTTTGCTGTAAAAAAAGTCCGGCAGTCCAATATCATATAGGAAAAGCATAGTACAAAAAAATAAAAAAGTTAACAATGTCCTAATGGTTGTATGAAGTGATGCTAAACAAATAATAAATAAAAAAGAATATGGAGTTGTATCCTTTTAAGTTCTTAGCTACGATTTAGAAGTATCCCAAATGTTGGTCACATAGACTCACAGAAAAATAACATCCCACAACATCTTATACCTTTCTGATACCATAAACATGGCACCAAATAAGTGTCTAATTATGAATACCCCAAACACTGAAGCATTAGTGTGTAACAAGTACACATCTTTTAACTCTGGGAGAAAAGTCACCTAGAAGGGCTCAGAATTTCAGAGGTTACAGAAAATAAAGATAGGAAAGGTTTAAAAGATCCTTGTTCTTTTTCTAATACTTTCTATTATAATGTACAGTTCTGCAGACGCTGACTAAAAAGGGATTAAGAGCAATTTGTATTAAAATTAATTGATAACAGGATGATGCTGGATGTGTCAGAAATACATCAGCAAAAGCATTTCATTTAAGTGCTCAAATTAGCAGGATTGCGTCACATAAGTTAATGCTGGCTATCAAATATTTTTCTTTATTCAAAACTATTTTCTTGAAAATATATTAAAAAAAAAAAAACCACCAACAAAACAGATTACAGAATGGCTGGGCTGAAAGAAAACAACAAAAACAGAAAAGACAAACTCAGTAGACCACATCACCTATTTATGAACAGTTCCAGTAGTTCATATACTGGTCTATGTCATCAAGTATCCTCTTTCTATAAGCAGCACAAATGCCAGCTGTGAGTATGATCAGGAGAAAAGTAAAAGTACATTGCATTTCTCTTTAATGCTATCTTAGCATTTGTGTTTGAGTGACAGATAACAAAGGAAGAAAGTAGCAACGCATACAACTAAGTTACGAAAGGAATTATTAACAGCAACCTCATTTAGGCACGGCATTACCACAATTAGTAACCTTGGCTCTTACTTGAAAGAAGGGGGTGCTTTGGAGCATGAAAAAAAGGCTTCTTGGAGGATTTCCCTACATACGCATTAGATGAGTGCCAACCAGCTAAAAAGTCAGATAAGCAACTTCCTTAAAAAAAGTGTTGAGAGGTATTTTAAAACCCACAGTTCTCTGTATCTATCAATCATATTTTAATAGAACATTTGTGAAAGATAGTTCTTCTACATGTAAACAATTTTGGAAATGAAAGTTCTGAAAAAAATAGTTTTTAGAGGTCATGATAAGGTATATAATATCTTTATTAAAAAAATAAATGCACTGAAATGCATTGGTTGGTTTTTTTTACTCATAGAGTAATTTATCTGAAATTATAGTTTACAGCTCAATTGAAAAATTGTATTTTACAAGTAGATCATACGCTAGAAAATTTTATGTTAGTAACTGAGCAGCTATTTATGTTATAGACATACAGTACTGCTTAAATACTGATAGCTTTCAGTTTAGCACAAGCAGACCAGAAGGGCTGTAATGCTCTATTTAAATTACCATAAAAGCATCATGCAAATCAGTCCTACAAATAATATACATTTGTTGTTCATATCACCTTTAGCCTGAACTTCTGAAGTGTAAAATCACTATAATTTTTCAATGGCTTTCTCATATGTTCTTGTGGCTACACTGAGCAGACTTGATTCGTTTCTGCAGCATTTGTTCTTTCTCAAAGGGTCAGAAGTCACAGAGAAAACGGGGCTGAATGACATAAAGCAGCTTTTATATACAGTTATTTGCCCTACTGTATTTTGCAAAGAAAGAGTATCATTTAGCTGGGAAAAAAAAATGCAATTTAGTCTGTCTCTAAGAACTTACTTTATTGTCATGTGACAATTTCTGCTATCTTTTCTCCCAGTGGGCTTAAAAGTAAGCTCAGATTCTGTGTTTCCAAAGCTGTCTGGAATGAGAACCTGTGGGAAATGTAACTATTTAAAGACATTAACAAGCAGACACATTATGCAGGGGCAGATGGCAAATCACGGTATTTGAGTCAAATGTATTGGAAAATTAACAAAAGGGAAATAATTTCACACCAAATGACTGCAAGGAGGACTGTTACGTTTCCCCATGTTCCTTCTTTCCATTTAACCATCCTTAAAATGTTAATCCCAAAGGTGCCAATCGTATCCATATTAGGAGCTTGCATTGTACAAAATGTTGAATGATCTCTTTTCTAAACGCTGGTCCACACTTAAATAGTAATTTTTTAAAAATTCCTAAAGCTCTCATTGTCTAACTCAGCATATTAACACACAAATTTCATGTTACCCCTTTTGGCAAACACTGCCCAATGATGTTTTATCTGACTTTCAAATCCCAGCCATTGGGATTGCTTCCCAGAGTCAGTTTTTCAGATTAGCAGGCTCAGGTGGTGGTTGATTTTGGCACAACTGCTTGCATAGTTTATCAGTCAGTGTTGCCTTTGGTCTCTTTCTACACCAGAGAGGTGGCAGAGATGAGGATGCCTTTAACTATACTGTGCTCTTTCTCTGTTCTGTACACAGCCCACTGATATCAATTCCTGAAAATGACGCAATCCATTTTAATCCTTGCCTTGTTTCCAGGCCTTGTATTACCCAAATACCTTTGCCTGTCATGATTGGTTCAATCTATCTATCTGTTTTCGTGGACTGGTGCTGTAATGTCCAATTGAGTTCCGGTTCAGATTTCAGTTTGTATTACAGAAATGTCTCCACAGTACATATAGTCTCAAGAGTATAGATCAGACCATGCTTCAAAATTTGTCGAAGAGCCTGTTGGTGAATGCTGCAGTGATATTTCGTTCAGTTTTGTTTTCCACAAGGCTGTCTCCCACTGAACTGACAGTCAACCAAAGTTGGTCTGCCATCAGGCTTTCAGCTTAGCTGCCTTCAAAAGTTTTAGGCTGCCCTCTTAACCATAAATACTTTAATCCACTGTATGTCCATCTTTGACCTTTTGTACTTAAAAGCCTGTTGTTCAGATTTTTATGCACAGAGACTACGTTAGAGATAAATTCCTAAAAAATGTATAATGTAGATTTCTAGGTTGGAACAGAAAATCCTCCTAGGAAACAATAGCATGAGAACCAGCAGTTGGCTACTGCTGTCTTCCATTTATTAGTGCCATTTTCCTTCAGAGTAAATGATTCCAGTATACAGTTCCATATACTGGGGAAACTTCCAAATCAGATGACTTTTATTACACTAATTCCAATCTTCCATTCAGGACATTTTTCCATTTTATCATGGGCCCCGTAGAATGTGCTATTCAGAACTTTTTCAACATCAAATAGCCACATAGGTCTCTAAACCCTTTCGGGGGAACAGTGAGAAGGAAAAAGTATGGTGCTGTGCAGAACAGGTGCTGAAGGAGGCACTGTGCCTCCAAAAACATATCGGCCTTTTCTCCTTTTTACCTGAGTACCTGGCACCTCCACTGAGATGTCTGACACCCAGTAGGCTTCTTTGTACTTCCCTGCTTTGTGCCTTTACTTTTCTCCCTGGCTTTTTCTGGCATAATAGAAGAAAGGATAACTCCCAAGGATTTATCCTTGAAAATACGCTGTGAAAGGGGAATGCAACTAATTTGCAACCCTCACATCACTATATGCTTTTTTACTTCAGATGTGATATACAGCGTTTTCTGTCTTTTAAAAATCAATTTGCATACTGTTCCTACGACAACTGACCTAGATTCTTAATGAGCTTCCCTTGATACTACTACTACTACTACTACTACTACACAAATGTATAGTAATTTCCTGTGGGTAGATTTCCCATGTCTGCTCTCTAATTCAAAGCTTGACCCATCTGTCCTGCATTACATGTCACGCACCAGAAGCATCCAGCTCTATGGAGTTTCTCCTGCCAATCCTTTTCTCCCTCACTTATTTGGAAACGGATTGGCAGCTCAGAGATGCTGCAGCAGTGTGGAAAGCAGCCAGATGACAGCCATGAGAAGATGTCATTCAGGTCTGACAGGAAAATGAATTCTAGTTGGTGAACTGACATCAGTGAGTCTGAAGGGAGCATCAGTGTCTCTGTGAGCCAAAGTTCCTGTGTGCCTGCATGATTCCTGCTTCCAAGGTT
The DNA here is from genome assembly GCA_030625065.1 of Alectoris magna. Lineage (NCBI taxonomy): Eukaryota > Metazoa > Chordata > Aves > Galliformes > Phasianidae > Alectoris > Alectoris magna. The sequence goes on from CM060564.1 coordinate 43,470,980, forward strand.
TTGTGCACTACTGGGAAAGCTATGATATCGCTATTTTATTTTGGTCTAGTATTTCATGTAAGAATATAGATTAAGTTTGAAGAGTTCAAGCTCCAATGTGATAACTCAAATCCATGCACTGTTCTATATAAAGTACTTTAATCTCTCTTGATAAGCTTGTTTAATCTTCCCTTATTCAATACTAAAAGATTAAAGGACTTCAATAGGTGTATCTTTTTACCGAGCTGCGTTTCTTTTTTTTTTTTTTTTAGCTTTGTGAGTATGTGTATGAAGAGTGCACAAAATGAAAGCTGACCTTTCTTTTTTTATTTTTTTTTTAATTTTTTTTTAATTAATAAAATCAAATTAACCAGGAGAAATGTTATGATTTTTAGATATGTAAAACTCCACTAGTTAGCAAGTAGGAACTCCTGTATAGAGTATTACATTAAAATAGAAGTAGTCTCACTAGAAATTTATTAGAAACATTGCTTCTTCGCACACCGGACAAAGTGTTTTGCTAGACAAGACTAAATGACCCAGTGCCATATAATTTTTCCTGCCTCTGCAGTCTGCAATGTTAGCCTGAGCTTTTCTCATCTGATAGATTTATAAACTTTAGCATTACGTCAAAAATGAATTCTGAACAGCTCCCAGAAAAACAGAGAAATCTTTCACAGGCTTTTTCTGTATTTAATATTTCTTTTCTCTTGTTTTGTTTTGTTCTTGTGGTGGTGTGTTTTGATCATTTTGTTCCAAATGTTGCTTATTTACTTATACATTTATTTTTGCATATGATTCATCCGTGCGCATTCCTTTTTCCCCCTTTATGTGAATTATGTTGAATTTTTTTTCAGTGCCAGCATTTACTGCATGGTTAGCAATTTCCACTTGCCTAATTTAATCAACAGATTTGCAGGAATCTACATTTTTTTTCCTGAATGCTGAATTACTTTCAAAACTACAATATATTAATTTGTGGCACACATACTAACCAAGGGAACGAATGAAAATTTTGAAGTAAAATCCCAATAATTAATTCTTTATTTTATACATCTATATTCTTAATCAGTGTTGTTACCTAAAACTAATCTATTTTTTTCATGCTGTAAATTAGACTTTTCTGAGGCCTCTCCAGAAGTATTTAATGATAGCATATATTTCTTAAATATTTTAACTGTAAAATGCAACTTTAACTACATAGTAGAACTCAGATTCTATATTTCAGAATTCAGCAAAATGGGATTGTCTCACATCTGCTGGCTAGAACATTTATAATGCACCTCTTCTCTTCCTGTCATCAGTGCTGCCACACTCACCGTGCTTTGTCAACACAGTCAAAATATGAAAATTAAACGAAAAAGCACCCTTGTTTCAAATAAATCTTTTTTAAAAAGACTTCCATGTTAAACCTTCTTGTTTGTAAGTAAAGATTATTTTTCTAATAACCTAACCAATAACTGGACAACAAAGAAAGAAAGAAAACCACAAAACCCAAGATATTTTCTCTTATTTGTCCTCCCACAGTCACAATTTTCAAAGGTCACAGCTTCCTTATAACTGATTGAGGACTTTCTTCCATCAACATCTATTCTGTGGAAATAAAAGGAGCTGAAAATCATTTTGATTGGAAAACAGATACACTCAGAGTAACTATTTTGTTAGAAACTTGACATTACAAGCAGAAAGTTTGAAAGATCTGCCAGACTGAAAAGCAGAAAGAGCTTAGGAAAAGAAATCTCTGAAAAAAAGGGGCTCTTCAATACTTATGAAAGAAGCATGAATTATATGATCTAGGTTTGTCACGGAAGATGTAAATTTGTCTGAAAAGTAGGTGTGTCCAAATCACTGCTGAACACTGTACGCAACTCCTCAGTAAGTCACAAACATCATCTTGTAAATCCCATTGCAATTTAGCAGTGAAACTAAATCAGGCTTAAATACTGGCAAGGAATCTTTGAAGAATTTTTTCATCTTCTGCTTTATTCTGGACTCTGCAAATCTGAAATAACTCATACTACCATTTAAATCCCAAAGGAATTGTCTTCTTTCTGCTGGCAATTCTTTCTGTCTGTGGAAGTCAATCCAGTGCAATTTAATTGACAGTGAGCTTGGCTATCTGAAGTCACACTGCAGAAATTTATCACCTTTGTCACTACTGAGGATTAAGCAAGTCTTACTAATGATCAACCAATTCCATTATATTTTCAATCACTATCTCAAAAGTAAGACATTAGCTTAATTGTATTTTATATATATTCATGGAACACCCATTGGTTCTTCAATAACGTTCATGCAAGTATAAATTAACCTAGCATCATTACAAAGAAATGTAATTTCAGGGGTGCTTAATATTTGGTTCTTCATGTTTTAGGTGAGAACACATCTGATTTGGAACGGAGTTACATTTTTTACAATTTTAAGTCTAAGACAATAATTCCTTTAGTTGACAGTATACTGTTACTAATGAAGAGTTCAGGAAACACTTGACTGATGCTAGCATAGCCTCAGGTGTACCTTCCCGGAAAACAGAAAATAATTTTCATGCAACATGTTCTCTTAACCCACATGCGTCACTTATATCCCCAAGTTTGTTATGCTTAGGTCAGAATCACAGTAACATAGAATAGTTTGGGTTGGAAGAGACCTTTAAGATCTAGTCTCAACCCCCCCCTACTATAGGAAGGGATGCCTCCCACAAGACCAGGTTGCTCAGATCCCCAGCCAGCCTGGCCTTGAATGCCTCCAGGGTGGGAGCATTCACGGCCTCACTGGACAACCTGTTCCAGTGTCTCACCATCCTCATAATAAAGAATTTCTTCCTAATATCTAGTATAAAACTACCCTCTTCCAGTTTAAAGCCAATTCCCCTTGTCCTGTCACTACACGCCCTTCTAAAACTACCTCTCCAGCTTTCCAGTAGGTCCCCTGCAGGTACTGGAAGGTCGCTATAAGGTCCTTCCAGAGCCTACTCTTTTCCAGGCTGAAAAGCATCAACTGAGCCTGTCCCCGTAAGGAAGGTTCTCCAGCCCTTTGCTGATCTCTGTGGCCCTCCTCTTGACTCATTCCAACAGCTCAATGTCTCTCTTGAGTTGGAGGCCCCAGTACTGCAGGTGGGGTGTCACAAGAGCAGGGTAGTGAGGCAGAATTACCTTGCTTGTTTTGCACAAGTCCAGGAAGATCATGTCTGTTGCTCTTCCTTTATTCACTAACACTGTAACTCCATCATAGAAGGACACCAAATTTTTCAGGCATAATTTGCTCTTGGTGAAACCATGTTGGTTTCCACCAATCACCTCATCTTTATTTTCCACATGCCTTAGTAGGGCCTTCAGGTGGATCTGCCGTATGATTTTGACAGGCACAGAGGTGAGATTAATTGGCCCATAGTTCCCCAGATCCCCCATTTTTCCCTTCTTGTAACTGGAGGTTATGTTTCCCCTTTTCCAGTCAGCGGGAACTTCACCAGACTGCCATGACTTTTCAGATGTGATGAATAGTGCCTTGGCAACTTCATTCACCAGCTCCCTCAGAACCCGTGGATAGATGTCATCATGCCCCATGGACTTGTACACCTTCAGGTTCTTCAGACGGTGTCAAATCTCATCTTCAATTGCAGCAGGTAGGTATTCATTTTCCAAGTTTTACGTTTGCTTTCTGCAATTTGAGTGGTGTGTCTAGAGTCCTTGCTGGTGAAGACTGAGGCAAAATAGCCATTAAGTACCTTTCTCCATAATTGCTTGTGACCAGGTCATATATAGAAATATATATTTCACCTGATATTACTGAAAGCACTTCATGTCTACTCTAAGTAAGTGCTTTCTTTTCCACTATGCCCTGGTTCACCGTGAAACCAGTGATGTGCTCAGTCTGGGCTGTTAAAAGGAAACATCTTTCACACATCCCTAGCACTCGGGGGTTTGTTTTTGACACTTGAGAGAGACATTTGCTACTTTTACATGTAGTCTTTTCTACTTCAGCTCAAGAAAAACATTACCTTCTGTCTATGTAAATGTAGAAAAAATAAGCACTTGAGCAGGAGGCCTTGGGAAGCAGTGTTAATTAAAGCAGTATGTTAAAATTTCAGTGGCACAATATCAACGCCTACTACAACAGAAAACAAAAGTTTGTGGATGCTCTTTGTTTCTGGAATTCATTTACAGCCTAATTTTCAGCTGCAGCCTCACACTGATGCTCTAAAGGACAGGGAGCTGCAGCTGTATATTCAGCTGCCAGCAGCATGCTCAGGCTCCATTTCTCATCTTACTGGCTCTGAAACAGAAGCCTGCTGCCACTGCTCTCCTAATTTTGTTTGAATAAGTGCAGTTTAAGGACAAACCACTAGGACTACATTAAAAATATATTTCCTAGAAGAGTTTAGCAACTGAACCTAAGAACAAAGTCTCTAAAAGCCTGAAGCAGTGCATACCTAGCTTTTTTTTCCTGTTTCAGGCTTTTAGCTAAGTTTGTATTAGAATAAAACCATTTCAAATTACATTATTCAGTAAATATTATGAAGGCTACTCCAAAAGTAATGTCTCCTACTTTGTTATACTAGCCCACTGCAGCAGAAGTGGATGTTCACTGTATGGCAGTAGAGGCTGAACCTTTCTGCCTATATTCTCTTACACATTGTTGCCATGCAGCAGATGGCAGCAGAGGCGCACTCAGTCAGAACGGTGTCTGACAGGGAAGTGTATGAAGCAGAAGTGCGCCTCTGAATTCCTCCATGCAGAAAAAAATGGACCAATTGGCATCCACTGATGTTTGCAGAATGTTTGTGAAGCATCAACAGTGGATGTGAGCACAGCGAGGTGATGGCCGGTGCATTTCAGCAGTGGTGACAGTAACAGTGGGGCTCCTCCACTGGTGAAGATTTTTATGAGTGTGGCATGCAGGCTTTTGTTAATTGCTGGCTAAAAAAAAAAAAAAAAAAAAAAGCATAGATAATGGTGGTAATTATGTTAAAAAATACTGTTTTGTAGCTATTTCCTCTATCAAATAGTGTCATATTGCTTTCTGTATCAGTTGTAGCTTCCATGGGGGAAAAAAAAAATAGGACACGTTACTTTCAAAGCAACCTATATTCATAGTAAAAAAAAATTCCCTTTCAGAAAACTAATTTTGAAGAAACACATAGGTGTCACCTTTTTCATCATTTATTGGGGTTTGCTCTGAATGTGGCCTTCTTTGGCAAAACAAAAAATAATGAACAGAAATTCTTTGCAGTAGAATATAGTGAATGGTTGTCCATTTCTTAGAAGCTGCAGTAGATGGGTAGGTGTAATGGACTTAGGAATTTTCTGATTTTGGGGGGGGGAGGGGGGGAGGAGAGGGGCTTGGGTGAAAAACTATTATAAAACTGAATGGAAGAAAGATGGATGCTATTACTATTACTCAGGGACATGATTTAGTGGAGGGTTGTTAAGAGTTAGGATAGTATGGTTAGGCTGTGGTTGGACTCAATGATCTTTAAGGTCTTTTCCAACCTAAGTGATTCTATGATTCTATGATTCCATTTTTTTTTTTCCTTCAGACTTTGCACTACAGGACAAGGGATTTACTATTAAAAATATAGTAGGGCTACTGAAGCCTAACCAGTGAAGCTGCACATCATCACTTATATGTTGTAAAGATCTGAAATCACCAGTAACTACCATTCATCATGAATGTCGTTTGTTCAACATGAAAACTAGGGGACATCTTACATCTGTTAATGTATCTCATTAAGCATAACCATTAATCTTGTATTTCCATGTCAAGATCAAATAAAAGTTGAACTTATAGTAGCACTTCATGCTATCAAAGCCCAAACTGGGGGGAAAAATAACACTAAAATGTTACACAGACAAAAGCCCTTTTCCATTCAGTATGAGAATGAGATTAAAAAATAAAATACGCATTTCATTTAACATTATCAAAAAGGTATATATTTGGATCTTCCATAGACTAGCTGTATGTCTCTTGCTTATCTAGTTATTCTTCTTCCCTTAACTCTTGCAATTATCTCCTCCCAAAGTGTTTCCTCCTTAATTGTGAAATATTCATCAGGGCAATAAGAGGCTGATACTACAGTGTAACTGCACTCTTTTGGTGACTACCACAATCTACGAAGCTGAAAATGCAGTTTCAAGATCCTGTTGTAAATCAAACGAAACAGAAATATTATCTTGATCTCCTGCATCTCCAATGGGCACTTTAGCCATCAAGTGATTGTTGACTGCTCTGGAGTTTCAAGTCGGTTCCTTTCATTAAATCAGTCGTGGTTTAAATGAGCTGAATATTCTCAGTCTGCCCAAAGGATATTTTATGAAAAATGTCCTTACCTGCTTTATTGCTTTACAGATATCTTCTGAAATAAAAATGATAATGAGTAAACAGTTTTAAGGTTTTAATTCTTGCTAGAATAAGTATCTCATTAGAGAGGAAGGATTACCATAAGTCTCAGACTTTAAACTGCCATTTGAATGTGTAAACACAGCTGTCTGTTAAGTCTCCCATGAGGTATAGTGGAAATGCCAATACTCAGACATTGCTATATATTTTTAAAACATTAAAAAGTAGGAAATCCCAAAGGCTCTTCCAGGAGGACTGTAAAAGCCAGACAAGTTTGTGATAGTGCAAGGAAAATTACTCAGGGATGGAAAGAAGAAAGCAGATATAACAGTCTGAAATAATGAAAATTAAAATACAAAGAGCTTTCATTTACAAAGAAAACACAGCTTTTAATGTATGAAATGTTTGCCAAAATAGTAAAAATATTTACTCTTTCCTTCATTACCCTGACCCACTAAAAGGGAGAATGGCTTGGACAGGACTTTTTCAAGGTCCCTAGCTGGGTACTAGTCACTAGTAAAGCTATCTCATGAGCAACTGAATTAAAAATTTGACCTTTTTCTTACTATGCACAGTACTTCAGTCTTGTGTAATCCTTCATTACAGACCTTTTATCGTTCTCTTTCTTACAGAAAACATAGCTGAAAACATAGAAGGAAAACAAACTGTAATGAAAAAGTGGCCTGTAGAATTTTGCATTTTATACTGGTAGGCATCCTGCATCAGTTTCTATTTATTGTATACTGGACCCCTTACAGGCACTTGCTGCCTAATGCATTAACTTAGCACTCTGAGATGCTGATATGCCTTAGTCAAGGTGCTTCATTTCCCATTTAATAATATTTCAAACAGTTTTCTTCTTATCTGCCTTACAAGCAGATTTATTATTATTATTATTATTATTATTATTATTATTATTTAAGAAATAACACATTTTCTTAATTCTTATACTTCAAATTCCAGGTTTTTGGGCGGAGGATTAGTAAAATCTATTGGAGTGTATTAGAACAGCTGATACTAAGATCTGTGACTGGGAATTTTAGGTGGTACATTAAAACAAATACAACGAACTGAAGAGCAGGAAGCTGGGAAGGCTCATACTGAAATAAATCACCAAATACATAAATAAAAAAAAAATCAAAGGAAGGTGGGAAGAAGGTCATGAAATGCTGAAAAGAAGGAAAACAACAAAGCTCTCATTTCCTTACAGTGTTAATCTTGCTTTCAAGTCCCTTTGCCTGCCAAGAAGACCAAGTCAAATTGTGGTCCAGAAGATAAGGCAGAATTACTCTTTGTGCTTTCAGAGTGCACTGCAGACAGAAATGATCAAAGCCTACATTTCAGTTTTCCAGTGTCAGCACTGCATTAAAACCTCTGCTTTCTGCCATGCAGACTTAGTTATTGTAGCAGAGCAGGGGAACAATCCATTAGAGGTGGAAACAGCCATTTGAATTATCTATACTCCAAATAATTCTGCAATTGCTATTCGTAATGTAATATTCGACAGTCACCAAAATTTGAAACTGAAATTTATAGATAAAGTGAGAGGAATGTTGTCTTCAGAGAAGCAGCTGAGATTTGATTTCAGTACAAAGATCAATAATGAGATTTTGTATTGGTTCTTTTAAATTAATAATAATAAATCTTTTAAAATTTAAGAAAATGGATGACAGCAGATGTAATTGCTCTACTGCAGCTTTTAGTGTTGCATTTTGTTGTTTGTTTAAAATATTAAGTTATACTTGTTGCAGCGACCCATGGGCACATGGGTCAAAAGAACTATAAAAGTTCATCCTAAAGATGAGGATAATTACCCAAGAAGTACACTTTCCACAGAAAAGTAGTTCTGCCCCAGTCTGAAAAGGGAATCTGGACATCACAATCGTCTTTCTGAACACTCTCTGGAGTATCAATAATGCATCTTCTCACACCAAGTACTATTGTGTAACAAGAGAAAGACTGTTGAACAGTCTATCTGTCCAAATAACAATGAGACAATACTGTTCCAATTCTTGTCATAATGTTTCTCAGCTCTTTTCAGATATTGCAGACTTTTTCTATTGAAGTTCTTATACTTGTTTGACTTTTATTTAATTTGAAAATGGAATTTAAAGTGACGAGAAATATTTTGACTATCCTGCTAACAGCAATATTTGAGTACTACATCTGGATGCCCGCACAACATTCATCTAATGGCCCAACTTTTTTTCTCAGACAAAGTATCATTTGTTTTGAGACTGCATATTCCTTCTACTGGTGGTTTATTATTTAAAAGCTATCTGTGTGATGCTGGAGACATCCTGCTGGTACAAAAGCAATAACTTCCCATAGTGTAGTGGAATCTCTGGCTGTGAATCCAACCTTTGTCTCCATTACTTTTATAAAAAGGTAAAATAAATAATTTCATAAATTGGTCCCTAAATAAGGTACTTTGCCATTCCACTATGTGTACTAAAGAATTATGTATCTACCTACTAAGATTCTGCAGCTAGATAGATAGATTGAAGCTCTGTACACTCAAGTTTAGAGTGCACTGAGTTTCTATTAAGACTCTGTAGATGGAATTCTTCGCCTGCTGAACAAAAATCTTTAAATTGGGCTATTGTTTTCTTTAAAAGCAGCAGTACTGCTCATCACTCACCTCTTCATAGGGCCAATAACAAACAGGTATACTAGTTCTTATGTGTTATTCTGTTAGGATTTTTTAAATAATAATATTCTGAAATACTATTTCAAAGTTTTTTCAACTCTATTGTGGCCTTGACTTACTGCTATTTTCACCTTATCTAGAGGAATATTCTAGTGAAATACACTTCATGAACAAGTCTTCAAAATACCAGCATACTTTCCAAAATAAGTTGATCAGCACAAGAGCCATTTGGTGGCGTTTTACTCTTTTCTTTTTCTCCACCTCCTGCATTGTCCTATTTCCTTCTTCAACTGAAAAAGATGTATGTCTTGTATCATTACATCAAAATCTTGATCCTCATTCATCCCAGGAGTCCCTGTTCAGTGGACAGAGTCACTGCATCACACTAGTCCTAAAGTATTTTAGGAGTTGAAAGAGGTGTGCTTAAGGACTACACAGAAGCCATGCCAGGAAAATCAGATTTTACTGGTATGCTCTACCTGAAGACTAAGGTGAAATTAATTCTGCTATTAAGACCTTCTGTATGGCATTTTCCACACTTTCTCAATTTTCTCTTATATAAGTAAAAACGCCCTAATGGTCTAGCAGTAAAAAAAATTTGGAAAAAAAAAGTTTTTATAATGACTAGCAGAACAATATGAAAAATAACATTCAGATGATGCAGAAATGGAGCTTTCTGTCTTTGTTTTTCTTTTTTCACCCCACAGACTGTTCCTCACACCACCAGTATTTTAATCCAACAAAAGTTCAAAGCAGCATGCCATCAGAGGGTTCCACAGTGTTCTACAAAAGCGTGAGGATGATTTTTTCAAGAGTAATTTATAAAACATTAATAGCCTGCTCAGTATCACCTCTTTCCTGCAATAGATGCAAGCATCAAATATGATACTGCAAAAGGCAGAACCAAAAAGACAAACCACCATCTGCTGTCAGACACAGCTACAAAAAATCTTAAAATACTTTGAGATATGTTTCCCTTTTTGCTTAGTCTCTGGTAACATGTGACCATTTCTTCCACATGTAAGCCAAAATAAATAAATAAGCCATGTAGCAGCTCACTCTGGCAAGAGGTAGCAATAGGGAAGATAAGAATCTTCAGTATGTCATGTAACAGTTTGAGCCTCCAAGCCTTCCAGGCCATTTATGCTTTCCTGATTACCAGCAAAAGGTCAATGCTGATCTTATACTGTACTTGTCAGTAATTTCCCATATGATAACATAAATATTTTTCAGATTGAGAAGAATCAATGCAGATTATACGCACTGGAGAGAAACAGAGTTCATTTTGTATTTCATGCACTAATAACTTGCACCACTGAGTGCAGTTCCAAAGTTTAACAATGTGATGCTCTCTTAGGGTTGAAACTTGTTTATATTCTGAAAATAAGTGGGGACAGAAAAAGAAGTAACCAACTTCTAAAGCTACAGGAAACACAAAACTGGAACGTGAGTAAGCAAATTCAGCTTATCAGGAGGTATCAGATGTTAATGGTTTTAGGATATTTAAAAAGGCAAATCTTGAGCTCATTTTTAAGAAATCAGAAACTCAGAGAATTATGTATGAGACAACACATTTCGGTGTGCAAAATATTTGAGGGATGATGGAATTTCTTGGAATGTTTTGTAGTGAAATGCTGTGTAATATACTGTGGAGAAAAAAAAAAAAAAGAAAGCATAGATAATGCCTTCATTAAACTAGTCATAATCCTTAAGTATTTATGAAACTTCAGTAGATGCATGAGTTTATTTTTTCCAAAAAGATGCATTTCTGAAGTTTGTAATTGCTAGTAGGATGACTCTGTCATCACTGAGCATAAATAAATAATGCTAGTAGATTACTTTAACCACTGAAAAGGGCCATCAAAATGTAGTTTTCTCAACAAATGCCATAGCATATTAAATAAGTCAAACAAATATATGAAACCTGAATATATTGTTAATAGCTTTACATATATCAGGAATTATCTTTTGTAGTTTTTTAGCTTCAGTCTTCTCTAGGATTCAGCCAAAGTCCCTGTTCACCTGAAAATAAAATCAGGATTGCAAGTCTTTCTACACTTTTTTGAACATCAAAAAATCTGCTTAGGAATCCCCTTACACATTGGCCCATCTCTCACTTCTTTTGACACCTGCAAGTCTGAACAATTTTGGCATATCACAGCAAAAACTTGTTCATAAATATTTATAAATAATATGACAAGTGTTTACTAAAAAATGCATTATTAAAATAAAAGTCCAGTATTATTCTAATGATAGAGATCCGGAAAATTAATACAGAAGGACTTTTTGAGTAACTCTAAAAGTAACTTTAATTACAATTGTTTTCATTCAAACCCAGATTCTTTTCTTCAAAAGAAATGGAGCTGAAATCATCGGTGAGGATTCTGTCTTTGTTTAGCTCAGAAATTCCCTTTATTCACATTAAAAAAAAAAAAAAAAAAAAAGCGTGTAAGCTGGATTTCTAAAGTGGTGTTTATATCGCTCTGTAAAATTAACTTTCATATCCATGAAAGCAGAACATGTGTTGATTATCTGTAAAGTCAGTTGTCTGGCATTTGCTCCAGAAACCCCTTCATCTCTGCTCTGCCCAGTGGATTATTGCAGAGTTTCATCCAACTCAAGGAACCTGATCAGAATCCATCTTCCTGGTGTTGAAAGCAAACAAGGTGATAAGTTCAGAACTGGTGTTCAGCCTTCCTTGGTATATAACAGGGTCTTGTCCTACTCTGTCACAGGTATGGCAGCTTTCCACAAAAGAAATGTTGCTTATGAACAAATTTCCCTATAAAGGTGAGAAGTAAACTCGGCATGCCAGTGAATTAACATCTCAGCTAACATAGTTAATACCATGACGAGAGAAATGCAAGAAATGACAGTAAGTTTACATGTAGCCAAATTAATTCAATTAGCATTGTACATGTATCTAGTTGTACAGATAGATTCATCATGAGTCCATTAGTATTGGAAAGGTCATTCAGTTTGATCTCAAACTTGGGTGAACAACAGAGCTATACTTTATTTATCACCCCTACTTAGAAATGCTTAAATGACTCCAAAAAATCTCTTTTTTATTTAAAAATTGCAACAGCAATTTCAGGCATCTCAGTTTTCACTGTGGGTAATGCTGTGGTTGCCACAAACACATTACTTTTATAGATTAAAACCTTCAAGTTTCAGACTTCCTCCACAACTCTTGGTATATTTGTCTCTTACACTGTAATGTCATCTTATCAAATTCATGGTGATACTGATCGCCTTGTAACTTTCCTCTTTGAAAATCTACTGTCTTCAATGTTTGGAGGCATAGTGTCCCCTTGTTCTTTAATGTCTTAGCAGTAATTTTAGAATCCAAGACATTTCACTATATTCCATCATATGAAAAAAATCTTCCACAGGAGGATTTTGACATGTTATTTTAGTTCTCATTTGAAATGGTACAATGTTTGCATGCATATATCACTCTTATGACATTACTTCTTGCTCCTCTATTTTTAACTGTATTATAAATGCATAAAATCTTCACTGCAGTTAAATTAAGGAATCAGAAAGCTAAGTGCTCAATTGAAACAGACATTTCCCTAGACTCATGAGAGCAACTATTCAAAAGAGTCTGTATGAAGTAAATTTTGTCAGTGGCTTTGAAAGCATGTACTCACAGATCGTGATAGTTGCCAGTATGGAAGCAAATTTTAGCACACATTCTTGAAGCATTATACAAACACTGCTTTTTTCAATACATGCATTTACAGGCCTCAAATTCTACACATGCCAGGAATGTATCAAAGATGTGAAATTCCTTGAAACAGGTGGCCAGTGTGTGCAAAAGGATCATTTGAAAAATAACCTGCTCAAGGACTGTAAGACTGACTACAAAACTGTATGGTGCACTATAAGGATTTGTATGAAAGGTCCTCAGGGAATGGTATTGGGACTGATGTGTTCAACATCTTTGTTGGTGATACAGATAGTGAGACTGAAAAAATCCGCAGTAGAACAATTGATGACACCAAGCTGAGTGATGTGATCGACATACTGGAGGGAAGGAATGCATCCAAAGAGACCTTCATAGAGTCAAGAAGTGTGCCTGTGTGAACTTCATGAAATTCAATAAGGCTAAAATCAACGTCCTGTAACTGAGTCAAGGCAATCCCAATCACAAACACAGGTGGGGCAAGGAATGAATTGAGAACAGATTAGAAGAGAAGTTCTTGAAGGTATTGGCCAATGAGAAGCTCAACATGAGCTGACAGTGTGCACTTGCAGTACAGAAAGCCAATTGCATCCTGGGCCTCATCAAAAGAAGCATGATCAGTAGCAAGAGGGAGGTTATTCTCCTTATCTACTCCTCTCTCACATGACCCCACCTGCAGCACTGAATTCAGCTTTGGTAACCGCAACATAAGAAGGGAATGAATCTATTGGAGAGAATCAAGAGGAGGGCCACAAAGATGATCAAAGGGCTTGAGTACTTCTCCTATGAAGAAAAGCTGAGAGAACTGGGTTTGCTCAGACTGGAGAAGACTCTACAGAGACCATGTTATGGTCTTCCAGTGCCTAAACAGGGCACTGTCTTGTTTACTTTCCACCTTCATATGGAAATTTGTTCATAAGATGGAGAAGGACTTTTGCAAGTAAGTCAAGGGGCAATGACTTTAAGCTATAAGAGAGTAGATCTAGACTGAGTATAGGGAAGAAATTCTTCATTATGAGGATGATGATCAATATGGGACAGTGGAACAGGTTGCTCAGGGAACTTATGGATGCCCCATCATAGGCCAGGTTGGATGAGGCTTGGGCATCCTGATCTACTGGGAGGTGTTCTTGTTCACAGCACAGGGATAGAACTGGATTATCTTAAAGACTCTTCCAACCTAAACCATTCTACGCTTCCAAAGACAGGTCTCACATGTTAGACAAAAGCCTGCTCAGCACTGCCACACAAAGCCCTTCCACAAGCAATACCCGCTACTGTACAATAGCAATGCTGTCACAGGATTTTTAACGTTCAGTCTTAGACCCTGGTCATAAAAACGTTAAGTGTGGTCAGACAGTGTATGCACCTAAAAAAGTTTTTTCATATCAGTAAGAAAACTCCTTTTTGTAACTGAGCACTCTTTAAATGGCCAATATGTTTGAGTCTCCTCTGGTTTCAGTTACCCAGATTTTATATAAAAGCTTTCACAGAATTTAAAACAGAATAAAAATCTTTAGACTATCTAGCAAGATTCAAACTCATTTGACTGAAATGTTTCAATTTTCTCTTTAAGAAAGACTTTTTCATATATGGGACAAATTACACTTCAATAAATAAATCAGAACTGAGCATGTTGTTTCTTTTTTTTTCCCTTAACATGTTATTACTTACTATGTAAGTCACACTGAACATGAAAGACTAATGCAAACGACATACTTTCCTTTCTGCATATTTTAAAGATATACATAATTCCCTAGATTCTTAATTATTTGTTAGCAGCTAATGATCATGGATTTTTTCCTCTGTGAGGCAGCAGTAAACAACAGCCAATGAAATTCTCAAATAACTTACATTACAGCAATAGATGGAGCTTTACAAATTACTTTCACTGTTAAGAATCTGTTTGATTTATTCTTGTGCGTCCTATTTGTTTGGGAAAAAAATCTTGCTTTGTTGTGTTAATATGGCAGTAATTCCCAGTTACAACACCCACTGAGATTTTGAGACCAACTTTGAGGTTTCAAGGTGGTAAGAGCAAACATGTTTGAACACTATAAAATCAGATTTTATTGTATATATTCAGGGTGTTTTGTTATGAATTAGCAGAACTCTAAAGGCTGCTGGAAAACTCCTTACCTCCTCTGCTTTCTGTGCTATACTAAAGTATAGCAACACACTGTGTTCATCCTCTAATTTGCTGCAGTCCTCTTTAGGGCTCACCAAACAGTACGATGATAAATGAAAGCAGGGAATACAGGTAAGGATATTACTAAAACAAAGCTGTTTTTCTAACTTTTAAACTTACACAATAGGTTGATCTGTATTTCTTCTCAGAGAGCTCTTAGCTTATTTTACTGAAAATTAAAGTATTTGTTTTTTTTTTTTACCAGTTTCCTATGATTCATTTTTTCCCTTGTCAGGTTGTATTAACAATTTTTATGCTTCCTAATCCTGCATGGTGTATGAGAATTCAGTTTACTCAGAAGCTTCCTGAAGAAAAACAGCAACAGAAAGTATTATATCCTTCAGGTGGAAATTTCCTTAAAATTCTGATAAAGCATCAGAAAGCCCATCCCTTGAAGCTCTGTACTTTACATACAGCTATCATTTTGCCTCACATTCTGCTTCAGTATTTCTCTTTATGGTAGAACAGTGGAACAGTTGCAAGAAAATTGGAAAAAAAAAAAAGAAAAAGAAATAAAACAAAAATAAAAAGCTTTTGTAAATACAGCAGGTAGGAGAATTTCACAAATAATTCAAAATAGGGAGTAAATTCAATTCACTGACTGAAAATTCTGTCTCAACAAATTGTAATTCTTTTAGTATGCTTAACAGTTTGTTTACTAGCTAGAAAAGATGAAGCAGAACAGTTGAAATTTAAGTTGCCGAGAATGCCAGAATGGCAGAGTTTGGCAGGGACCTCTGGAACTCACTTGATCCAATCCCATAGCTCCAGCAGGGCCACCCAGAGCAGGCTACACAGGGCCATGCTAGGCAGCCTTTGAAGACCTTCTGGGCAGCCTGTTCCATGAAAGTGAATAACCAAATAGCCATTGCTGATAAGGAAATATCATTTTGTATCCTGCATTGCTGTTTCAAGTGTCTTTGTTCCAACTAAATGTTTATTAGGGAATCCAGCATTTTTTTTTTTCCTGAAATTTTAAATCAATGCCCAAAAAAACAGATCTATCATCTAAAATTGGCAGTGAACCAAATGCAGTCAGTTTTACTCGATACAAACCAGCATTTTGGAAATGTGTAAAAGAAAGACAAGCAAGCTGAAATTATCTGTGCTGACCTGAAGAGTCATCATCAGCAGGAAAAGAGATGTTGTTTTTGAGATCTGATGTTAATCTAAAGACATCCTGATAATATCAAAGAAATAAACAAAAATTCCTTGGCCTCCAGAGCAAAAGCTCTATGCTGCTCACAGTACCTCCCACAATGGGAACAGTATATTTGGCTGCTACAGCAATGGAGTTTGGAGGAGCAGAACTAGAACTAGAAGGTTCTGCAGCATCTTTCTGAGCATAGCACTGCCTGTGAACATAGCTGCAGGGAAGTCAGCATGGACAGCAACAAGCAGCAGCCAGAGCTGAAGGGGCAGGCAGGCAGAAACAGAAAGCAGAGTTTAAGGAGTCATTCTTTCTACAGAAAAAATGAATAAACAGGTTGTGGTACAACACGCTCCACATTGAGGACAGCATGCACTCTAAAATAAGTCACCAGAGGAAATGAAATATCAAATTAGTGAAGTCTTGTCAAATTATCTGTGAATCTGAAGTGTCGTACGTACTACTCCGTATATATTAAGGGATTAAGTCACTGCAGTCTTGTCATTGTGGCTGTAATGATTGGTGATGGAAGTGCTGATTCAGTCTGCTGTTTCAACCTGTCATTAATTAATACAGCAAATTTTCCAGAACTTTTTTCCTTAAAAGTGTTCCACCTGGATTTCATATTACTCCTCTGGTTTTCTCAGGTATTCCCAAATATGTTTCTGTTCAAACATGAAGAGATGCAATTTATAGCAGCTTTATCTCTGCTTGATTACATGAATGCAGATTTCACCCCTTAAACTGACATTTGATTAGAACAAACTGATTTGTAGGCAACAGCATGAACCTCACAAGCAGATAAATTTCACACTGGAGATGAAATTTCTTAATATCTCACAGATCTTTTAAAAGTACACTTAAAGTGATGTGCATTTGAAAGTAGGTGATATGCTCGGTTTATTTCCTTTAAGGAAGGGCTCTGTGCATTCCTCTGCAGACAAACAAAGTATAGAGAATCCAGATGTATCACCAGTAGACTGATTTTAAATTTTAAAAAGCTAGACTAAATTTAGCACTGAATCCTTTGGGGCTTGTTAAAGCCTGTGTGAAGACCCAAGTTAAATTTCCCCAGTCACAAGGTGCTTTAAAATTGCTCTGATGTGATACTCAACAACAAATGAAATTGGGGGGTTTTGAGCAAGACAGCACAACAAAAATGATTCAGAAGAGCTGCACTGTGAGGAAGGTGCAGCACCCAGCCCTTTTGTACACCTTTGCAGGCAGTCACAGTGCACTGCCCATTTTCAAGGAGCTCCAAGAAGAGCACCAGCCACCATAGAATCATAGAATCATAGAATCACAAGGTTGGAAAGGACCTACAAGATCATCTAGTCCAACCGTCCTCCCAATACCATAGCTGCTGAAAAACCACTAAACCATATCTCTTAGCTCCTTATCCAGACGCCTCTTGAACACTGCCGACTCCACCACCTCACTGGGCAGGCCATTCCAGTGCCTGACCACTCTCTGAGAGAAAAAGTTTTTCCTTATGTCTAATCTAAACCTGCTCTGGTACACCATCCCACTCCGGATCTGGGGAAACAGATGCACAAGCAGAACTACTGCTATAGCACAAGATGCTTGAGAAAGATTTTTTGCGTGACCTTTGAATCTCTACACAGCTATGCACAGGCTTAATCAACAGTCAAACATACATGCCAGCAAGGAAATCAGGACAAGGGAAAAAAATGCCTGGCTGGCTCTCGAGGGAGGAAGGAACTGGCACAACCTCTTTCCCCACCCTCAGCACAGATGGGCTTTGCTTGCAAATGTGAAGGATGCCAACCATCTTTCACTGCAGGTGGCTCACATTTGGCACTGTGGGCATACGCACCCACACACCCATCCAGAGGAACCAAGTTGTCCCACTTATGGTTTGGGTGGGTGGTCTTGCTATGTGGTCAGGGCTACGGTAAGCAGGCAGTGCTGTGGTAGGCAGTGCCATGGCAGGCAGGCAGGCCTATACAGATGGCAGGCAGGGCTATGGCAGGCAGGGCCACGGCATGCAGGCTTTTCTGTCTCCTTTGGCTGGTTTGTTGGTGACAGGCCAAAGCTGAGCTCAAAGGAGTTCAGGAAGTGAAGGAAAAGTTAGGCTGGGAAAAAGCCAGAAGATCAGTTATGAAAACTCATGATCAAGTCAAACTCTCAGTGCTTTATCAGACATTTGTGATGTTGAAGGATGATGCCCATACAAGAAGCTGTATCTGTCAGAGTACTAAAAGAAGTGTTATGATACCTAGTGTGCTAGCTGAATGCAAAATTAAAAAAAAACAACAACCAAAAACATACTTTTTAATGCCGTATTAAGCTTAATGAACTGTATGTTTTAGTCAGAAATCCTGAAATTTATCTGCTGAGATGAAAAAATTCTTCAGATTACATCTCTCATCTTGATAGAAACTGCATCAGAAGAAACCTTGCTTTAACTAGGACTATTATATAATTACTGAAAAGCACAACTTTCCTGTTCTTCTGACTTTTGTCTGTCCATACTCAATTAAAAATCTGAAATTCAGACATCCAGATTACATTTTTTTTTCTGTGAACAAAAGAAAGGATTTTATTCTTCGAGGCATTGTAGCATTAAATAAAGCATTCAAACAATTTGTTTTGCATAAGTCAGCTCAGTAAAAAGCCCTACACTAGAAAACAAAAAATGCCATCAAGTGGTTGAAGGCAGAAAAGTGCTAATATAAAACTGAAGGTAGCATTCAACTACACCGACATCTAGTGGTGCAAACTATCAAACCTTTTTGTTTGAAAACTAAGAAATGATGTTTTAATGGTGTTATTTTAAAATATAACTCAAGGTTAATCCACATTGTTGTTGAAGACATATTTTAAGAATTCTGATTTATCTTAATTATTTCACATTTTAAAGCAAGGCACATAATCCAGGATTATTAAACATTCCGTATGTCTGTTGCTTACAAGAATTATTTTAAAGCAGAAATAATTTTAAACATAGGAATATGTTTCTTTTTCTTCTAGGGATTTTAAATTAATATTTCTTGAAAAATTAAGTGTCACATAAGTTTTTTAAAGGTAACTTGCTTTGTATGTGAACTTATTTTAATACAAATGCTATCCTTTAAAATGCCAGTTATGGAAGGAATTAATAACTGTTAAAATACTGTATGGATTGGTATTATAGATAAACAATAATTCTACAGGAGCACATTACTTTCTTATTCATTATAACCATGTTGTATTAATTACAGCAAGCACCCTCAAAAATGAATTCTGAAGCAGCCATTGTAGAACAGTTGCAATCTACTGTACCAAAATATCATGTTCTTAATAACTGGGCACAGCTTTTCCATATTATTTCTTGCAGTTTCATATTGTCTCTTTCATATTACCTCCTGTTGTATGTATCTTTGATTCTGGTTTCTGGTAAAAACATTAAAAGAATAGACAAGAATGAGTTGAAGCAATGCTGGTAATGCAGACTCCAAGTGTACCAGGCTGAGTAAAAGAATACAAGGTGTAAAAGAGGAAAAGGAGTAAAAAAAAAAGTACTTTTACAAAGCACCATTATGAGACAGAAGAGAAAACTGAGTGTTTGTAAATAAAATTAAAGCTAGATCATAGTGACTAGACTGTGACTAGATCTGACAAACAATGACAAACAATGATACCAATAATGCACTACACCAGCAAAATATATATGTATAAAAATATATGCATATATTTATATATACATAAAAGAAAAAAAAAAAAAAAGAGATACTTGTCCTAGAGAAAGAAAGAAAGAACTGCTTCCATGTCTGGACACAGTACTCCAGCTGAGGCCCCATCAGTGCAAGAGCAGAGGGGCAGGATTACTTCCCTTGACCTGCTGACTATGCTTCTTTGCACACAGCCCAGAATACTGTTGGCTTTCTGGTCTGTGAGGGCACATTGCTGGCTCATGTCCAGCTTCCCATCTACCAGTACCCCCAGGTCTTTTTCAGGAGGTCTGCACTCGATTCTGTCATCCAAGGTAGAGGAAGCTTGCCCTGGTAACTGGGCTGCTTCAACCCAGGTGCAAGACCTCTCATTTGGATTTGTTGAACCTCACATTGTTCACCTGGGAACACTGCTCAAGTTGTGAATTTTGACTGTAAAATACCAAGAATATTGATATGGTGAGAATCTTAGCTTTATTCTACTAAAACAGATTGTAATATCTGTATAATTTCTTTTAAACAAATACTAGGCATCATCTTAAATCTTGAACTGTTTGGTTTTGTTATCCAGCTATCTACAGTTTATTACCAGCAATGATATTCTTGTCACAAAACTCACAGACAATGCACTAGGAAGAGGGGAGTCTGTAAGGGGAGAAATACCACAGAAATCTTAGAAGTCCTTCAGAGATGTGTCTGAAACGGGCAGATAAAATCTGGTTTCAAAGCATTTTGACAAAAAGTAAAATTCAATTTGCATGATAATATAACCTGTTGTTCTTCCTGACTAAAATTCAACACCCACCCAAGTCTCTCAAATTCAGACTGAATGTGTACATTTCATTTGTATGAATTAAGAAAAAGCTGACTTTCATTTTTTTCTTTATGCAGAAGCTGGGAAGTGTTGTACCTAATTTAGCTCTTTTTCTCATTCTGTATTGCTGCTTTTTTTCTGCAAAATATTATTCACAGTAATCATTCATATTGTGATTTCTTTGGAAAAAATATCTTGAGTGTTGAAAGGAATTGGTATCATGTTGCTGAAATATTGTTCAAAAATAATAACAGAAAAACAAAACAAAACAAAAAAACAAACAAAAAACACCCTCAAAGACAAAAAAAAAAAATTGTTTTGGGTGAGTAACCTGGGACAGTTTCCTGAGAGCTTCATCTTCTAATTAGAAATTCATCTTTTTAAACTAAGAGAATTACATAGTGCCAAAGGGTGTTATTACATGTGGACTAAAACTTAAAAGAAAATAATTTCCTTTACAAAGATTAAACAAAGGTATAAAGTGATACCTTAACAAAGATTAACATTATTTCACCGGGGCATTAGGAGCCACTGTTGCAGAAGTTTAGTAATAGGAAGGAAAGCATTCACATTACAGGGAAGAAGAGGACACTGAAAAATCATATATAACGTAGATATGTTTTTCTGAATCCACTGAAATGTTGTTGTTATTGTATGCCACATAGGACGTTGGATGTTGATGCTCACTGAGTGAAGATTTGAATTCCTTTAATGACTAAATTTGTTTTCTCTCCAGAGCTTGACAAAATGACATGGATTTCCCTGCAAAACACCAATTTGTGTCCATGCTTCATGCAATAGAGTAATCCACTATGAATATATAATAATATAATAATCCACTGTGACAAGTGAATTCCAGATTTGAAGGCAGAAATGGTCCTAATCAAATTTTCTCCAGCATTTCCTAAGCTGCTGTGCATTGTTGCTAAATGATACTTATACACAAAGTTTTACAGGAACTCCAATTGCTAATCTCAGTATCCTGAAATATTCAAACAAAAGCTGATGCAGGAGGTAATAGAAATTAATAGAAGTGACACTTAGAAAAAGCTACACTAACAAAAAAAGGAGTCTAAACTATATGGCTTAATGCAATACTGAATTGTAACTGAATCAAGATCATGCCAAATCAATCAGACGCAGCATTCAAGATTTGTGGGTTTTTTCAGAGTCTTCAACTTCTCTACTCTCATCCTGATTCTCAGAAATTTATTCAGAAAAATGTGGAAGTCATTTTCTCAAGTCAGATTTCATTTCTCTCTTCTCAATAAAATGACTGCCTTGAACACAGCCACTTCCCATCTAAGGAAAAGGCTTAACCAGTCTTGGGTGTCCTTCAGTTTCAGCACAACTGATATTTGTCAGGAGTAACCGAGCTGTCTGTGACACAGGCACATAAAAGGGATTAATACCTAAAAACATTACCTTAGAAGCTTCTAGTGCTACAGAGACTTGCATTGTACATGGTACATATTATATATTCATCATGTGAGTCAGAGATTCGGAGTTTTGAATTTGCCAAAGCAAAGAAAATCAGAGTTGTTTTTTATGATAATTTTTTCAAATGAAGCAACAGTTCAACTTCCACAATTTACGGGAACTGAAATGTATTAGCCCTACATTTATACTGAATAAACTTGATAGAGAAGTAAAAGAAAAAAAAATGGAAAAGCAAACAAGTGAAGTACTTTGCTAGTGGAATGCAGGCTGTTTCCCAGCAAGATGAGAGAAATCATAAGGGATCTGTTTTCAGTCTATGGCCAAGGAACAGAATAAAAGGGTGTGTGTGTATGTGTGTGTGTGGGGGGGGGGGATAATTAGAGCTAACTGCTGTGAGGGTCTTGAGAGGGGAAACATCAACACAACTTTCAGTTCTCCAAAAGCTCAGTACCAGACAAAAAAAAAAAAAAAAAAAAGGGCAGTATGATCAGACATCATTCACAAATGACATTTTAATTATCTCTGCAAAAAGCAGAAGGAAGTTGGTGATAAAAGGAAGAAGAATTTTTTGACAGTTATTGAAATAGTAGGAATTATCAATGTACGTGAAAGATCATTGTCTAAGGAAGAAGTCTATCTAATTAAAAAAAAATATATATATATCCTTACAGATATAGTTAATTGAATACAGAATGGAATAAACTAATATATTTCTAATAAGTAACATCCTTTATTTTTAACCTGTATGTTTTTGTGATTCAATTATTACTATTTGGATGAATAGTAATAAAAACTGTAATGGCACAGACTACAAAAGGAAAAGAATCACTTGGAAACATGAACTTTTTTTCCCTTCAGAGGATACTATTAATCACTGTATTTTCACACCTAAAAAAGTTATTTGAGATGATCCTCTGGCTATAAAGAGATTTGTATAAAGGCATTGAAGAATTTTTAAAATTCATTTAATTTTTACTACGTGCTAATTCTGTGTTCATAAGCACGTTTTTTGAATAACATAATTACTTGACACAGGGAAAACAATGCAAACATTGTATGACTTGAGTAGAGGAATATCACTCTTTTCAGAGCATTCTCACCAATTGAAACTCTGAAAGGAAATGAATGAGACCTGTGGTACAGACATTCTGTAAAATAAGCTTCATTCTCAAGCACTTGCTATTCATGAGTAAGAATTTTTAATATTGTTCAAAATAATTATCAAAAGCTAAGCTCGACAGCTATGCTTATGTTTATTTTCTGCACTGCATGAAAGCAATTTCTTCTTCCGAAAAATGAAGAGAGAAAAGTGTTTCCAAGCCTACACTTCACCATGCTTTACGTTACATTTGCCTCATAAGGTTTGAGCTGGAGGTTGGACTAGAGGATTCCTGAAGTCTCTGTCAATATTTATTGATCAGTTATCCTGCGATTCTATGCTACAATCACATATATTGGTTGGATAACAACCAATGAAAACTCTGTGCCTATCAGTTTGTGTTTGTCTTGAATTAAGCACTTTTTAGAAATAAGAAAATAAACATTTAAATAATGACTTTTGAATCTTAAAATTTCATGATAATGTCATTTTCAGCACTAGGCAAAAGTATCTTTTTCATTTTTCCTTCTGTAGTGAAATGATTGTTTCCTTCTGCTATAAAATAACCAACCAAACAAACAAACAAAATAGTACTGGCAAGAAACACAGATTATTGTCTGCAGCCTTCTTAGCCTTAAAAATACATTCCCTGAATATTTATGCCTTACCTATTCCTGTTAAATGGAGAAAAGCATTTGCTGTCATTATGATCGGTGACTACTTTCTTCTAAAATTTAGCAGAATAAGTAAGTAGGTTAAATGATATTTGCTGTCTTGGTCTGAGTGTATGATCTTTCATATATATGAGTGTTACACTGCATTATACCTACATATTTTGGTTGCTGTCTTAATTACCCGACCATACTAGATGGACTGCTGTAAATTGCTCTACCCTGTGCAATGATATACTGTTCATGATTTCCGTGGGATTATTTACAGTGCACAAAAATAAATTGTCTTGCACCTTTACAAAGTTTATTTATATTCTGAGGGGAAAAACAATTTTATATTAGAACTAAGAGTAATTAAAACTACATTTTAATAATTGGATTATCCTTGACTTTTCTAAACAGAAGTGGTATAGTGTTATATGGTGGTGCAGTGTTATGCAATACGCACTCCAGTAAGATTTTCACATTTAAACTTATTTTTTAAGCATTTGACCACCTTCCTTACTGTTGTGTTCTGCTGTCAAAAGTTCAGATTGCATAGTTACTGCACAGCTAAATATAAACTCACATATTTTCAATTCTTTAATTTTTTAAATGTTCTTATGTATCATAGAATCATATAATGGTTTGGCTTGGAAGGGACCTTTAAGACCATCTACTTCCAACCCCCTTGCTATACGCAGGAACACCTCCCATGAAACCAAGCTGCTCAAAGCCCCATCCAGACTAGCCTTGAATGCTTCCAGGGAAGGGGCATCCACAGCCTCCCTGGGCATCCTGTTCCAGAGTCTCACCACCCTCACAGTAAAGAATTTCTTCCTAATATCTAGTCTTAATCTACCCTCTTCCAGTTTAAAGCTATCATCTTCCCTCATTAAAAAAATAAATAAATAAATAAATAAATAAATCCCTCCCTGGCTTTCCTGTAGTCCTTCTGCAGGTACTGGAAAGCTACTGTAAGGTCTCCCTGGAGCCTTCTCTTCTCCAGCCTGAGGGGCCCCAGCTCTCTTAGTCTGTCCCCATAAGGGAGATGTTCCAGCCCTCTAATCATCTTCGTGGCCCTCTGCTGGATCCATTCCAACAGCTTAATATCTTATCCAGTGCGCTGCCTTCTATTAGTAATCACACATTGCCCCCATTGTGGGTAGGGGGATTTTCCAGATTGGATTTGGGCAGACATTAGTGGGAGAGGCCAACAGGAAAACAGCAACTTCCCACACCTCCTGCTTCAAGTGTCACAAAACATCTCGACAAAGGATTCATCAAAGCATCCTCAAAGCTGTTAAAGGAAGCATACCAGCAGTGTATCTCTTAGCCGAAAGACTAAGTGGCTGTGTGTCAGAGAAACAGTTTTCCTCAAGAGTTTTCAGATCTTCAAGAACTGGGAGGTCCTGTAGAGACTGTTTATTCATCTGGAACTTTCCTCCTACAACAGGTCACAGGATCAGCTCCAGAATATTCAGTGAAATGAGACTGTACCAAGACTGTTGCTCAAGTACCCTTGTCCCCCAACTCACATGCCATTTAACTAGTCATAGTACTGATTTTTCAAACTTCTATCTCCTTCATAAATGCTATTGTAAATCATTCATCTCGTGCATTCAGAACCAAAAAGATCTAGTCTAAAGATTTTCCAAGGAAAGAAGAAATTTCCGGTTATAATTGAAATGCATTGCATGTCAACACAAGCATTCATACACTGAGACCAGCAGCAAAGTACAGAAAATCAGTTTTGATTACTCCTGGCAATTGTGCTCTTTCCAAATACTAAAAATGAACAACATAGACATCTAATGTCTGGAAATAGGTGGCATGATGGTACAAGAGACCTCAGAAAAAAAAAATCTACTATCATGCTTGATAAAGACAAAGTACTGCAACTTCTTGCACTGCCAATTTTTCATGGAAAGGTAATGATGCTATCCTTATGTGTCACAGAAATACTGAAGCAGCATGCTAACTTAAATATTTGCTCTCAAAATGCAGAAACATTTTGAGCCAAGAATGGAGAATAATTTACTTTCTGGATGAGATTTTCTGGGGGCTGTGTCTTAAGTTAGTCATCTTACTGCGCCTGCAAAATCTATAAGGGAAAATACTATTTACACAGCTTAATATGGGAGATCTTCTATGCACTGAAAGGTTGTCTCTTGGAACGATTTTAGGTGACTGATCATAATCTTTGAGCATAACTCCTGTAAACCTACTTCTATGGAAAAAAATATGATTAGAGACAGGATTCATGTACATTGTGTGACTTAAAGTGCAGTTTCTAGACTTCCTGAAAATCCACTACTGGAACACTGAAGACTTGCGAAAGAATAAACACCTCCAGAAAGTGCTCCTAGTTTTGTTTCTTTCTTCATCTATTTCTTCACGTTTTGCTGTAGTATCTTCAGTATTCTTCTTGTTTCTGGCCAACATTTACCCAGGTTGCCAAAGAGTCATGGAAATCCCATTCCCCTCTCTCATGGTGGCACTTAGAAATGGTTTTCTTCGTGGCCACTGAGGTATGTAACTATACGAAAGTATAATTGCATGTAAAGAGTTGACAATACACCGAGAGCAAGGTGCATGACAGAAGATTGGTAAAGAAAACAACACTCTGGGTATTTTTTTTTCAAAGGTTAGATGTAGAGGTAGTAAATGCACATATGACCATGGCCTAACAAAGGGAATGCTGATATAGCAGAGGAAGTTGTGCTTCTTCCCAATTTACTTAAATAATTTTTCATGGAGGAATACAAAGGACATATTTTTCTTTCAGTACATAATTTTATGACAACACTGGGCAGCACTGTCCCTTTTTAGAAGTATATTCAAAGGAAAGAAAAGGTCTTTTCTGACAAGTTTACAAGATTAAATTGGACTAGTGTTTTTGTTGTTGTTGTTGTTGTTGTTGTTTTACCCTATTTTAATCTTTTAATTTTACCCTATTTCAATTTTAATCTATTTTAAACGTTTGTCTGCATAACTTTTCAAATATCATCTGACAAAGAGAAAAGTAAACTAGTTTCTCCAGTTTTAAAAGCAAGTTAGGTACACAGAGAGCTGCACAAAGTACATAAATACCTTCCTAACAACATTAGGTGTTGTATGCTCTTCACAGTCATTCTGGTCATACAATTTCATTTACAAACTCATTAACCCAACACAGGCAGTTTCATATATAAATTGGTGCTAATTCTGAAAAGTATATCAGTTTCTTCTGTCTGATATCCTTCATACAACTTGCAACATTTCCGAAGTGTGATTCTGGGAAAAGGACAAATAAATATATATGTACACATACACATAAAAGAAAAGGGAAAAGATGAAACCAATAAAAGGAGAAAAAATCAGGGAAAGATTTAGATCACTTTTTTGGAAAATATTTTTTCTTCTTTACCTGTACATTGATGACGAATGTTAAGATAAAGAAATTTAAATTAACTCTACAGAAGCCCTCTGAGAAAAAAGTGAAAATTTCTTCCGTAATAGCATACTTTAGAATTTCTTACCTGAAGACACGTGATGTTTCACAAAACAAAATGGCTGTTCCCTGTACAGCTCCAGTTTACTGTCAGATGGGACATGAAAATTTACACGTGCCTCAAGCCTTTGTTTCAGAACAGCTTTGAATTAATATCTGACAGTCCACAAAACAAACAAACAAACAAACAAAACAACAACAACAACAACAAAAATACCAAGCAAGTAGATTAACTCAGTGACTAGCTTGTTGATTTGTTTATGTTTGAAATGCTGCATTTAAAGATCACGTACAACCATTTTTTTAGAATTCAAGCCTAGGAAAAAAGCTGAAGAACTGCAATTTGAATAGTAAGTATTTTTAAAGTGAAAGTACTTGTGTATGGTCTGAGGGTGTGCTGTCACCCTGGCTGCAGGGCCATGCAGGGCTGGGATGCAGATGGCAGGTGGATTTCCACTGGTTCCCAAAGGACAGACGTGGGAAGTCCCATCTGCCAACAAAGGTGCTGTTATGCCTACAGGGAACCATCCTGATCTACTAAACGAGTTTCATCCAACCTACATGATGTGCAAAACTGAACTATATTTATCAGAACTAGTCATTTATGAAAATCAACAAATTGAAACACATTTGGTATTTCCAGCTACTGTCTGAGCTGCATCATCACATCAGATGGCAAAAGTCACATCGTGGGTAACCTGTTCAATGAATGGAAAACATTCTGTTTCCTCAGCCTCTCAAGAAAGCTTTGACAGACTGCTTTTAAAATGTTCCTGAAATATTCTGCCGTGGCATTCAACCTTACAATGATGTTTTATGTAAGCTGACTCTATTTCTGCAAAATTATTCAGTGAGGTGTAAAGTAGCAGCAAATGCAATTTATAAACATTAAACAGCTTTCACCTTTGCTATATAGATCAGTGTCTTTCCCTAATACAAGTTGTGCCAAATAATTACAAAGCTGTTTGCATATTTATCGACTTATTTAGAAAACTTCAAAGCAGAATTACAAGTTTGTAAGTTATTGGCAGCAGACATATGTTGCACCATCTGTACAAAAGAAAAAAATAAAGAAATAAACCCACTCTTAGGGAGCATCATTCCTTTGCCTTGCCTTTGCCTTACTTTTGCCTTAAAGCCTTCTACATCACTGAAATCATAGCTCTCATTATACCTCACCATAGAAGAACACAGGGTAAACCCTTTTGTTAAAATCCTATTTTAATGAAATGGTGAAAAGGCAGTTTGGTCACAGTATAATAGTACTGATGTGAGAATATTTTATGACAATAGACATTGGCAGACATAAAACAGAATCTAATGGCCAGAAACAGAAATAAAACAAGGAATAAACAAGTTGATTACAGTGGAGCTCCTGAATTTTCTTTCTGAACTTAATTTTTGGAAACTTTTGGAAACTCTAGAATGTTGCAACCACAACTAAGTAGCAACTGTTATTTAGGACTGAGAAGTAGAAGAGAGCACACCTTCTAGTCACAGGGCAGTTATTCAGGTAACAAAGAAAATAAAAAATATGTGCAGATTGAGTAAATTGTTCACTTTGTTAAACAGGTCAATAAAATCTAACCACTTCTAAGGCTGTTTTAGAGGAATAATGTGGCAGACATTCCTGCAACTGATATTAGATTCACAAGAAAAGAGATTCGGTTTTGGTTATCTAACAGCGTCACAAAAACTGTCATTGCTCCCATGTCCAACCTACAACTAACGGTACCAATTTTAAACTGTTCAACCAGAAAACACAGCAGACAGCAACCGATCATTCAAAATGATTCAAAATGTGTAATCCACTGTGTTGCCATAGCCACCACCAAATTTCACACAAATCTGTGACTTTTTTTTTTCCCTCCAGGGAACAAATTTTATGCACTGCAGTGCATCTACTGAAAGACTCATATTGAATCCCATAAGCAAACTGGCCTGATGAGGAAGAGCAACCAAGCACTACATTTCACTTCCGGGGGTTCTTTGGGTGGTTACAGAAGCAAATATGTTACTAGATCGAGCTTCAGCTTTTGGTTTTGTCAGTAGTCTTTACAGAAGACCAACTTTTGAGCCAGGAGGCCATAAACTGCAAGACACTGATGCCTTCAGAATGGCAAAATGCTGTTGATAAGGATGAAGTCACAAGAATATTCAGAAGTACAGTAAGACTGCTAATTAATGACTGACGCTGAACTAAACTGCTTTACATTACAATTAAGAAATTAATAGGAGCAGCAAACAATTTTGCTATTTCTCTCTCAAATGCTCCCTGCTAGTGGAAGGATATGTCTTAGTCAATACTTTGAGGGAAGGGATATTTGAACTGCCAAAGAGAAACCGTTACTCTTACATTTCTTTGATGATTTCTTGAGCATATCCAAGTGGTGGATATAAGAAAATGAGCTGGCAGTACCTCTAAATTCACAAAGGAACATGTAATTGTTGTGGGGTGTCACAACTATAGTTGTATAGTCACAACTATAGGGTGACTAGTATTGTCTTAGAGTAAAAATGTGTGAAAAATAGTATAGGCAGAGCAGGATTTAATTGGTCAAATTTCATCAGTGCAAAGCAAAGAAAAACAACAGCCCTCTGTCCCTCACTTTCAACACCAAGACAAGAGGGAGAGTTCCTCAGCAGTCCATATGAAGTCCAGTGTTAATTATTATTATTATTTTAAATAGCAATGGGAAACAAGATTTTGGATGATGGTTAAGGTCAATCAGAGTTACAAGCCAGCACTTGCATAACATACGCAAAATGTTGACCTACCACTAACCACAAGAAAGAAGACTTTTATGTGACAAGACACTGCAGAAATGAAGCAGAATTTTACAAAAAGGGAAAGCAGTTTTACAAAAAAGGGATAGCTTATGCGAACCTTTTAAAATATTTGTAACTGCCTTACAAATATAGATAGAGTTCATTTCCTGCCCTCCATGTGGGAAGCTGTCTGAGGTGACAGCAACCTACTGCAGTGTGTAATTGTTTCCATAGCAAAGATCTTTTACTAATATCCAGAGACAGCTTCCCCTGAAGCAGCTTTTACTTTTTGCTTCCTGTACCGTCTCTGTACACCCTTTCCACGATTGCCTTACATGCCGGGAGACTGATGGCATAGAAGACTACATTTTCGTCAAAGAGGAACTGATTACTTTGCAAATCACCAGTAGTAGAGGTGCTCCTTGCAGAACTATGATTCCTAATAGCGGGATAAAGCACAAGCTCCAAGCACTTCAGGAAATAAAGGGCTGTTTTCTTACAGATACACTAAAAAACCTGTCTTTACAGTCATTCTCATTGTGATGGGGTGGAAACAAAGGTGTCTGTGGTGGGACCCTTATCACTTCATCTGCTCTGGCATGGCCATGGGAGGAGTGGGATCAAGTACTGCAATTTACATTTGCTTGCAACATGAATAGATGCACAGCTGATATATTTTGCTAGGTTACTAACACACTTTCTGTTTTCCATCTGAGTAGAAATTCGTATTACATTGCTTGTATATATAAAGAAAAAGTACAGATTAGAAATAAAAATGAAGACATCATTAACATATATTTGAGACTGAAGTAACACACTTCAGTAATTTTGCAAGGCATGTCAAGAAAAATCTGTGATGTCTAGCTATACTGAGAATTTTTTTTACTAAGTTGATTGATCCCCCCCCAGAAAATGAAAATACCAGTTGTTCTAAAAAGATTTTATTCTGGTGAGTCTTGATATTGTGCAACTTTTTTTTATATGATATTTGCATTTACTATTTGTGGTGCTATTTTGATAACAGCTGAAAGCAAGCCTCAGCCTTGTGGAGCTGCCTGTATTATTTCACTTAAGACAGTAGATGTCTCTAACTCCACTTATGATAACGGCAAATCAACCTTTTAAAATCTCTTTGGAAGCACCAGATATATAAAAGCAGAATCCAACAAGTTGGGTTTTTTTTTTGCTATGAATCCAATAGAAATTTAATGTCCAATACAAAATTCATTTTCCTTTATTTTAAAACAAACAAATAAACAGACAATTAAAAAAAAAAAAAAAAAAAAAAAAGGCAGGAAAGGAATATCCTGGGTGCAGCACAAATCCTAGCACTAAGTAAGAGTTGGAACAAGTTAGTGTTAAATGTCTTAATTTTCTTTATTTTTTTATTTTTATTTTTTTTACTCTTTCTTAGATGGACAACTCCTAGTGGAAATTATTCAATCATAATGGAAACTCACCATAAATGTGGCTTAAAAACATGTTTTCATTAAAAAATCAAGGTCAACAAACAGATTCTGCACTCAGTTTCATATAACTTTGACTTTAAAAACTATTTTTAAACAAAACCTTTTATGTATGAATTGTTGTTTTCCCTGTTTTCAAATTAGTATTAAAAAGTGGTTGGTAAGTGTGGCCAGAGACAGTCTAAAACATATAAAGAAATAAAATAAAACCTCGTAGATCCAGTGCTGGTGTTTTCATTCAGTATCCACAGTATTGTGCCAGCAAAAAGGGATGGCTATATCATAGTGACAGTCTCCGCTGCAGGTAGGATTATTTAATCGAAAATGAACGCTGAAAGTCAAATGAAGTAAACTATTTTCTGGTTCTAAAATATTTGAAACTATAGCAACACCAGTCAGATTCTTGTCAGGTAGGACAGCCCCCTTCCTGTCTAGGCATTAAGCATTTAGTCTTAGAGGAGCTGTTTAGACTGACATCAAGTGACAAATAGTTCTGAAATCCTTGCATACTGAATACTTACATCAAACAGGACATTCAACTTGCTAAATGAATGAAATCATTGCACATGCAAAATTCCTTATCACTACTTTTAGGGGTTTTTTTGCTGTTGTTTTATTTGTTATTTTCTTTTTTGAAGCAAGCAAAGTTCTTTCCCAAGAGCAATCTGGAAATTTCAGGAAGACTCTTATTGGGAAAAAAAAAAAAAAGAAAGAAAAAAGAAAAAAGAAAGAATGGGGGAAAGAGGTAGAAAGAGGTAGAAAGAAGGAGAGAAAGAAAGAAAGAATGAGAAAGCATAAAAGAAAAAGAAGATAACCCAAAATATGACTCTTAAAACTGCCTCATCTTTTTTTAATTCACACAGCATTGGGGCAGGTTTCCTAAATCATTCAGAGAGTGAAGTAGATGTTAAAATTGCAATAAAAGCTTTTCTCCTGATGGACTTTTTTTATACTATGCTAATGTTTTCAGTTGAATTTTTAAGAACAGAACTAGACAAAACCAGGGGAAAACAGTATTTCACATTGGTCTTAAAATGGTAAGTTCAGATCATTTCAATCCATAGTATAAATTCCTATTTCCAATGCTTAGGAATTTCCAATGCATAATTCCTTGTATAATTTTATTACAGAAAAGCATTAAAAAGAAAAATAAAATGAATAAGCTGGATGCTTTTAATATAGTCTCTGCTTTAAAATGTTACATTTACTACCCTGGTCTTTGAACAGGAACTTACCTCATTCTTGATGCTACTCCAGGAGAGAACCAGGGAATTCTGCAGCAAACATTTTTGCTGTAATTCCTGAGGAAGCAGCACATGATTATGTGCAATACTGAAGTCATGCAATAATAAGGGGGAAAAAAAAATAGAAACAACATAAAATTTTAAAAACCTGCAGGAACCATTTTTATGTTGTTTTTTTTTTTTTTCCCTTTTTTAATCCAGGTTTATACAGGCCATAAGCAACAGAGTATTACCAGTGGAATTATTACGTTTTGAGAACCAGAAAATAAAATGATCTTGTGTTTCTAGTAGGCAACAGCAATTAGAAGCAGGCTATTTCTTTTTTTTTTTTATTTGAAAGACCTGCCCAAATATTAGTTAGACAAATATTTCCTAAATTAGGTGGGATCATCACTTAATGTCAGACTATGCTCTTTATTTGCCTACCACTAATAACTATTTACTGTTGCTACCATGCTGTTAGATGTTAACCTATGCAAACATAACAGCAAAGATTTTTACTAATTAAAGAGAAATGAAAAGAATCAAGTTCTGTTCATTATCTTTACTTAAGACTACTTGACCCAAATCCAGCTCTGAAGCAGGAGCTGTCTTTCCAAATGTAACCCTTTTGTTAAATTACAGTGCTACCAAATCATCACATTGAGGGAGCAACGTAAGATAAAATTTGATACATAACAAATAGAACTCTTTAACGCATATCTATGTTCTTATGTTCTTATTTGCCCCCCACACCTGCCTGTACTACAACAGCCTTAACAACAAACAAAACTAACCTTACAGCAATTTTAAGAAGCAAACCTATCAAACAGTGAGCGTGGGGGTTGATTAACCTCTGTCAGGGTTGACACAGAAAAATACCACAGGCAGCAGTGTCACATAGTTCAGAAACCGTGTCCATACAAATGGAGCAGAAAAAGATTAAAATTGCAGGCTGCTAACAGCACACATTGCAGCAAAAATTACTGTTACAGAAACAGTTTCACACAAGTGTATGCATATATCGGTATAAAGAACGAGAAGCAGAACTAGTAAAAAAATCCCTAACTGTCAAAAGGACAAAGCAATATAAGCAAAGTAATATCATGCATGCTAGTGAAAAAAAAGTCAGTACCGAAGGCATGACTGAGTCCCCTTACACACACAATTCCTTTCACATAGAATACTTAATTTGCTGTTTTCTGAAATACAAAGCTTAAGGCCTACTGCTGTGAGACTGTGAGACACTGTTTCTTCCTTGCTGTTATTAAAATGACAGCGTATGGAGGCAAATGAATCCTGTTTTGTGATGTATGTCTTCGAAGACAGCTATGATGTCTATGTTGATTCAGCTTTGATGTCACTGATCATTTTATAGTCCAAATATATAGAAGGCAAGAAAATATATTCTCACTTTTCATTCAACCAGCAATGATGGATGTGTGTTCTGTGATAAGAACATCCAAATTATTTGGAAGAAAACCTGATACTACCTCTTCTGAGCACCCTGTCCTAAGATTTTCAAACAAAGGAATTCTAATGTAATACATCTTTTTTGTCTGCCTGCCCACTGGCCACTTACTGGTAAGAATACAGAGCAATAAACCTCATGTGTATTAATTATCCTACAGTGCTTATGCAAAGGTTACACACCTCTTTAACTCCATGTATGTTAACTCCATGTGGGAAAAAAGCAGCTAGGTATTATGGATTACACAGCACTCTAATATCCTTCTAGCAGCTACATGAAAACACCATTGCCTTTAGATTTATAATAGAGAAAACTGTAAACTCTTCTGTCTCTACACTAATGTATATTTTTTTCCTAGTTAAGTAGAAACATC
Organism: Alectoris magna; assembly: GCA_030625065.1. NCBI lineage: Eukaryota > Metazoa > Chordata > Aves > Galliformes > Phasianidae > Alectoris > Alectoris magna. Next base: position 43,505,446 of record CM060564.1, read on the forward strand.
TGTTGCAGTGAAGTGACACTGATAGGTGCTCAAGGAGATTAAGATGTCTAATACCTGGAAACTCATATTCTGTTGAGAAAAGTATGCTGCAGTTCCACATTTAAGCTGTAAATCATCAGTAAGAGCCTGATAGCAATTCCTCTTTTCTTATATTGTACAAATGCAGATCACAGAATAGGTTTCACCTGAAATTTTAATGAGATGCCTTCTATCATTGTTGTCTGGGGATACATGACTCAAAATTTTGGAGTCCTAACAATTTAGTCATTTATCATGTTCTTATACTCATTTGCTGTGTAACACATAATTATGTTTTCTTCAGAAATGAAATAAATACACAGGAAGCACCTGCACACAACATTCAATAAAATAAAAACTGAACAATAATAATGCATCATTTAAATTAAACTGATAATCAACAGTTTTTATTAGTAAGCAACAAGCTTCTAGCCAATCAGCATCTTTTAGACATCACAGTACAAATACCAATGCACTGTAATAATCAGTCATGTCATTAGAAGCCAACTCCTTATTTGCTGGCTATAGATTAAATACTTCTGTGCTACACAGGTGCTCTAAAGATTCAAGTAAAATTCCTTTGTATTTCAACTAAGGCTTTAACTGAGGTGGGGTGTCATGGTCTGAATTTGACTGCAAACTTATTTACATCAGCATCCAAAGAGTTCTGTGCCACCAACAGTATTGCTGTGTTCTGTGAATGAAACTGCCAGATGAAAAGGGAGGCATAAGAAGAGCCAAAAAATATACAGCAAAGTTTCAATTTTAAAAAATCCACAAAAATTAAACTGGAAGGAGCAAGACATGTTCAGTTTGCAGTGAAATAATCGATTCCTTGGGATTTTAAGTCCAGCCAAATGTTTCTGTTTATCTTGAGATATCCCGAGGAAATAATTTTTTCCTAATTTCTGTTACAATGAGTTTTCAAGTCCATGCTGTATCATAGCAAAATCCACAGGCTTTGGCCATTTCAAGTAAGTCACCTTGAGAACAGCTATTTTAAAGTGTACTTCCAATATTGTATGCTCTTTTACTGGATACAGGGTAAGGCTAAGTCTAGACACATAATGCCTTGGTTATCCCTGACTATGAATACAAGAATTTTAGGGGAGGCAGAGTGTAAAGTAACTACATGCTCCACTCCCTGTTTTTTCTCCAAGTGCACATCATTGTTTGCAGTACCTTGACTTCTGCTTTTTGAAGCAGATGCTCTTGGACTAGCAGAAATTCAGCTAAGAAGTCTGATTTTTATTGTTAAACTGTGCTGTTCTCTGAAATGCATAAAAAAATAAACTGAAAAGAGAAAGGAAATAAATGTTAATTTCCTTCAACCATATGACACAGTGACAGCACTTAAAGAAATAAATACTAGATAAAAAATTACCAAAGGAAAATAAACCCATACACCTTCAGGCAGCTGGCCAAGGATTCTGCACATTAGAACTCTCCTTCAGAATATACTCTCCTTCAGAAGACCATAATCATCATTTTTCACGTTTAGAGGACTCAAGCCTACAGAAGTTGGAAACTACTCCATTCTGAGACTTTCCCAGAGAAGTAAACAAACACTGTCATTTATGTTAAAATCAGTGTTTACGTAGTTATCTATGTAACTATAAACTTAATTTTGCCAGTGCAAAGAATACTGCAAGAATATTTGCAGATGGGATGTGTAAATTCCACTCCAAACAATAGCTATCAGACTGGTTCTAATATGTGATGATGAAGAATCTGAGTGATTAATAGATTAAAAGATTTCCAAATCTGGATAACAAGGGAAACTGATCAACATGCTTGATAACAACAAGGAGAGCAGACAATGCTTATCGGCACGGTGCCTTTTGCAGCTCTGTAAGTCACCTAGTGCCTGTGTGTCCCAGCTATGAGAGCACAGTGATGACTTGTTCCACATTTTCATTATATGCCCTATAAAAATCAGTAAAGCCAGAAGTCCAAGTACCAGAGCAACTTGTTGGGACACGGTGAACTTTTGGGACCATCATTAATTTTTGGGACCTAAATTACATGCCCATGATCTTTACCTCTGAATATGAACTGGAAAAGATTTTGAATGTTAATCATAGATTTCATGGACTACTATGGCATGTTCTTATCTTTCAAAAAGGGCAGATGATAAGCTATTCCAGAAATCAGGATAGTTTCAATGTAGGTGAGATGTTTTCTTTCTGACCACAGATCCTAAAGAGTTACACAGCTCATAGGGATTTAATGCAAATTGCCATTGTAAGTCAGTTGATACATCCATTGAACATCCAGATAGGGGTATACGATGCTATTAAATATCATTTGTGATAGCACGTATTTTTGAAGCAATTTGAAAAATATTTCTAAAGGACAGTTTATCCAGATACTCTAAATGGAGAGTTCGTATTTTCGCACTTCTACTGATCTGCTGCTTTCAGTGATCTAGTATGGAAGGAAAAAGAGCACTGTAGACAAAAGAAGAACGATGTTGAATAACTTATCAACTGAAGACAGAACTACTATTACAGGCTTTGAACCAATTCAAATATTCTTCCTAAACAGGATGGCAATTTAATATTACCAGCATAAGGTACAAGTCCATTAATAGACTTGAAAATGTCAGTTCTTCCAAGTACTAATGCTACTTCTCCTTTTCCATATTATATCCACCAACTCCATACTCTTGCTCTGAGTTTGACTGTAGGGATTCAGGGTAGAAAGAAGTCTCTTTCTGCAGATATCCAAGATTTGAACTCAAACTCTTTGCCGAGAAACTCATGCTAAAATGGAGTGCTTAGTTGACACTGGTGGCAAGAAATGAAGTCCCATTTAACAGTCATTGGATTCCAAACCAATCACTTATGTCAATCCTCTATCTTTTCCCCACAATCTATACAGCCAACTCAATCCCACATTTGCTCTGCAGTTATTCAAGCTCAGCTGAATTTCACAGCTTGAATTTATTTATAGTATTAACAGTAGAAACTGTTCATTTAAGTAATATTCTTTTGTGTTCATATGTGACCAAAACAGACAGGCTTAATACCAGCCCACCACTACATATTTCCAAAACTAGAAAAGAAAAATAGTGAAGAAAGTTTCATTAGGGCTAAGGGAGAATGAATCCTGATAGCTTGTCAGTCTGAAATAACAGCAGAGGGTGAAAATAGCATGGTGTATAAGTACACAGTTCTCAGGGAATAGTTGAGAATATGATTAGGCATTTCTAGTCTGCTGGGTGCTATAGATAACAACTGCATTCTCCCTTACATTGAAAAATAACAAATCTGGCCTTCTAGTTCACTCTGCAGCTCAGGGAGTGAAAGATGCTTCACCGAGATGGTGTTTGTGACTGTAAATGTCTTAGGCTAAGCTTTACAGCTGGTAGTCACACCAGAGATTGGCATATATCAAGACAAAAATGTTGTAAAAGAGCATTATCAACTCATTTATGTCTTGATGAAACACCCCCTCGCCTCAAAAAATTTAGCACCCATTTTCCCAAACTATGTCTGTTGGAGAATAAGAAAACTATTATCCAGATAAGATTTCTGAAAATTGTTTGTAATTGAGAATGTTGATGGAATGCTCTACTTTGACACCTTAGAAATACCTTTTTGTTTATATATAACTTTCCACCTGTGCATGTAGACCTATTAATTAGTTCCTATCTACTTCTATTAATATGTGAAATACAGCAAGCTGTAGTTCTCATTACGAAAGCTGCCATATTGTGCTTCAGATTTATTACTTGGACCAAATCATTTGCTGAAAGATCACTTCACTTTGCAAAAACATTTAAAATGGATTATACTGTCAGCAATATAGAATATAGCAGAATACCAGCAGGTAACAGCTGAGTTGTTATGATCCACAGGTTCTTACTTCTTCTAATTTACAAGAAATCAACAAGTTATCTGAAGACAGCAAGAAAAAGTACAGTTCTCCAAAGCTCTGACCTAGGCAGCAATAGCTCTGGTACATTTTGGCAAAAACGTCTGCATGCACTCGACTACTTTGTCCAATAAAACCTTGATCCTTCCAATTCTTCAGTGTAGAATAAATCAGATCTGCTTTGTGATGATGATCAAACAAAGGTTTTCTTTTATTTAATATTTAACAGATTGGTTTGCTAAGATATTATTTCTAGCTACATAATTCCTAAATAGTGATATCTATTTCAATAGCTGGATGAATTGGGTTACTTCTCCCTGAGTTCGTCCGACAGGCTGTCTGTAAGATCACAACGATAATCCTGGGTTAATTAATAATTAAAGCATGGTTATTATGCCTAGGAATACTTTAATGTTGGTGTTTCATTTCAGTTGATTCTAGACATTCCTTTTCTCCTTGTTAATTATTAGTCTATGTTAAGTTAATTAATCACCTCTAAAAGGGCTTGGTTATTTAACTTCAGACAAAGGCTTAGAACTTAAGTGATGTTTTCTATCCCATTGTTACAGGCAGGGAAGTTAAGTTACTCTTGCTTCTTTCCAGAAGTATGTATCTTAAGGAAATAAGGTTATTCTGATTTTACACTTTGAGAAAAAAAAATGCAGCAGTAAACACTTCAGGACATTTAATTCTATTACCTACTGATAAACGTTTTTGGATTTTCTCTTTTGCTTAGTACTCACACAGCTTTAGTAATCCAGTAACTTCTCAGATCTTAAACCTTTAAACTTAGTGGATGGAATTTAAGCCAGAAAATTCTGCCCAGCCTGTTTAGTGAGCTCCTGTATAAAAAGTTATTTTCTGCTGGCTCAGTGTCCCTCCTGCCTTTGTATGACTTCCTTTCCTTAACCTCTCTTCAGAGAATAATACCTAGTTGTCATCAGTGTAGAAATTAAGCTGATACTTCAAAAACAAAAAACATGTAAATATAGTTTTATGCTTAAGGCTTGGATTTGTTACCTGGAAAGAGATGAGTGAACTGCGTTATACTACTTAAGACTATAGCTGGATTTTCCCAGAGCATCAAGAGTAATTGCTGACTGAGCAAATTCGTATTTATTGATAAGTATGAGAAATATGCTTTCTTCCATGAGAAAGCACATCTGAATTATTAAATGGGTATCAGCTGAATAATATCCTCCCTTAGACTATGAGCATGAGGTGATTTTTTATTTCTTCTTTGCTGGTAAAAGTGAAACTTACTGGAAAAACAACACTTTCCCTTACTAAATCTATTTAGAGAACAGGTATATTTTATCTTATGAAAACCATGTTTGCATTGCATGCCATCTGCTCTGGTTTAAAATTTCTGGAAATGTTCAGAAGATAATCGAGCAATTCCAAACAGAAATGATTTAAAACTCACATTTCTATTCCATAAAAATGTGATTATGATGCAGGACAAAAGGTCATCAACTGGATACATATTTGGTTTGAAATTACTGATTTGCGGAAATTGTGGTATGGTTTGCGGGGAGATTGTGTGGCTAATTCTGAATGTTCATATGAGCTACTCAAAAAGGAGACAAGATTTCAACTCAGTGAAAAAATAATAGCCATGTTTCCCAGGAATCCTGCTCCCTCAGTTACAACACATCAGGACGCAGTTAAAACACTGCTGGGTATCTAAGTTCTTGATCAACAAATCTACTCAGTGTGTTAGGACTGGAAAGAAACACCTTAAGCAAAATTTACTTTGAAGGGCATTTCTCCTGGTATAAAGAGGCACAAAAATGACCCTGCCCCAACACAAGCCTAGAGTTTGATACAAATAGCTGTGCTCTAAATCAGAGGGGAAAGTAGTGCTCGTCCCATTGGATGCTACATTGAGCACAAGCGATCAGGAAAATCAATGCAACCTGAAGCTATGCCATGAGAAGCACAGAAGTGGTGAGACACTTCTTCACTCCATAGCCTCACAAAGCTGTTATACTCCTCAGAGTAGGTGAGTGGCAATACAAATGTTGTGCCTCACTGGGAAATGCGTATATGTGAATTTCAGTGGTTCACTCAGTTTCCATTCAATATAAAAGTGTAAAGTATTTACTCTAGTCTTTATTTTCAAGATGTGTACACATTCAATCAAAAAGCAAAAGATATATTTGAATAGACTGAGAATTAGAAGAAAAACATCACTTCTTTTTTTTCCCCTAAATGAAATAAGTTTATCAAGAGAAAGAGCAACTAATTTTAAATGATCTACATACATAAAAGGATTAGGCTAACTCTGTGTATATATATAATTCCTACAAACCATTAGCATTTAATCACTGTAAATCACAGCTGTAAATGTATAAATATATATTCAATTGTATTTTATAGTGAGACCTCATGGCATATCTGAAAAAGATATTAAAGTTTTTTTAAAAAAGGTCTAAGCAACAGAGTTGCATTGAAATGAATCTCTGTTGGGCTCTGCATGAAAAGAAATCGAATAAAAATGCTTTTTCAAAGTTACAAGGAAAAGAATTTTATGTGCTTATTACATAATGATGAAGGATGACACACTAAAGTAAGGTGTGGGAAGGAGCTAGAATATAGTTTTTTTTATTTTTTATTTTTTTATTTTTTCTGAGGAATGGGACTGTAAAGCTTAAAAATACAGTTGCTTTAAAGGAAAGCCTATGGTGGTGACTATTATTGCATTTGAAATAGCTTTCTAACACTTTAATATTCAAAGTTTTCTAGATTGTGGATAACCCGCTTTGAACAACAACCAGAACAGTCTGATCATCATATCATTCATTTGCTGATGCATAAGATAAAATTAAAACCAGAAATGGGAAAGCAAGGTATGTGGAATACTATGTTACGTAGAACAGAAAAGTAGTCCTGAAACCATATGAAATACATGCACAGGGAATATCTGTTCACGATTACTTTGTGCTTTAGAATCTATCCTCCAACACTATATTTACTTCTGGACTGGTCCACTAGTTGCAGTAAAACAGGAGTAAAACAAGGATTGAAAAAATATCAGTCCTCAGCCCATGAGCCAGAGTCCAACCACACACTGGATTTTAAGAATTAAAATTCTTAATCCTTAATGTATTCAGAGGCATAAGCATTACATCTAGTGCAGTAAGGGTCCTTTACCTTCCATATATAAGACAGAACATGCAGGATGGCATGGCACTATGGCTACAGGGCACTTTCCTCTGCCAATCCTGCAGAACATAGCAATGTACTGGGACCTTCCCTACAGCTAACTTTAAATGCTGCTAGTAAGAGTACTAGCAGAGTATACATAACAGAAGTTTTTAACTTAAGTTTGTAAAACCTTAATTATACTGGCACTTGTTTAGTAGACAACAAGCACAGCATCTGTTGTACAACACCAAGCATTTATGCATGAGATTAAAAAGGTAATTTTCCAGCTGCTTTTAGAGCACAGATATTTGCATATAAAATTCACAAGGAAATGAGATTTAAGAAAGATCAATCCAATTATTTACAAAGAGTGGAGACTCAAATTGGAGCAAATGATCACCCTGGAGTTAATGTTCCTCCACAATTGTTTGCATTCTATAATTCAGTATTAATTACCATCAGCAAGTATTTTGTTTGAACATTTAACAGCTATTGAGACTTTACAAGAAATCGACTTCCTAGCCAGAGACGGTTCATTCAGCAGCCATAGGCTCTGGACAATAGGAATTAACTGTATTTACAGAATACTGTCTTTAACTGAGACATTTACCTTGACCTTCAGTATTTTTGGAAAAACAACCAAAATACAATTGGTTTTGTGTTTGTGTTTTTCAATGTTTATTATATCACCACTGAATATTTTAAAGGCTCACTTCTGTGCTAAGGGTATGCACTATGTTAATTTTCGGGACCCTAAAAATCATTTAGATCCAACCACCCTTTAATTATTAGTGTCCAGAACTCCACACTCTATGGCATTTCACAGGCATTACAAGCATCTATCTCTAAAATTTCCTACTGAAATAGTGATTTCAGGAGGCCCAACTACATGATTTTCATATAGTTCCCTGCATCTCAAACCCCAGATCCTGGAGAAAGAATTCCTGCAATTAAGCACATACCTATTCCTCAAATGAGTTCCCTCATATCTATTCCTCAAAGGAGTTCCCTCAAGAGATGAATCTGCTATTTCTTATTGACCTTGAACTGAAACAAATTCCATGTTTTCCTCAGACCCACGTGAAGGTATAATTTAACTGGGTAGGGGAGAGTGGTTATGTATGTAATTGTCTGAAGCTACAGAAAGAAAATCTAGCATGAAACATTCACAATATCACAATCAGCTACCATAGGAACAGCTGTCATTTCAGAAATCAACATATTTTGGACTAAAAGACAAGCCTAGACTCCACGACTCCAAGAAACTCTAGTAGGAATCAGAAAAGTCTTCCAGGAAGAGGCCTTCATTTTCCAAGCAGTTCATATGAAAACGGTGTACCAGCATTTTCCTTTCAGATTTTAACAGATCTGAAAAACATTTTAAAAATATCTTCTAGTTCAGTGCAGAAAAAAAAAAAGAATATAAGATAAAAAGAAAATATATTCAAAAACTAGAGAATGATGTGCTTGCATATATGTTTTAAATTTGAAATGCGTTTCAATGTTCCTGTTTTCAATGCAGCATCAACTGATTCAGAATTTCAAACTTCATGAGATATGTCAGCGTTTGAAATACCATGGGAACTTGTTTATCTACACAGACAAGCTGTGGAATTGATGAAACAAATCCATGTTTCATACTGTACTGTTTAAATGTGTTTTACCAGAAGAACAAACACATCTGAACAATGTTAAGTTTATCTAATACAAGTTGAGACATGGTGAACGGAAAAGGAAGAAAAATTGCATAAAGAAAGAAGGAGTAAGATTGCTAAATATTTGCACTTACAAACTTATGGAGGCTGTTCTCAGGCAACAGTAGGGAAGTGGGTGGGTAAAAATGTCAATCAGGGACCCAATGTAAGGTATAAAACAGCATAATCAAGAGAGAACAAGAGCATTAGGAGGCTTTGACTCATAGCAAAAAGAGGCAGAGGAAAAAGGTGGATATTTGATCTTGCCCTTTAAATTTGAATTGGATAACAGACCTGTGGGTGAGCCACAAGCAAATGCAGCTGGTGAGCTTCTTGTACTCCTACTCAACAGCTGACAAACCTGGAAGACTGGCATAATGGTCAGGATGGAAGCACCATAATGCTGGACAAACAAAGCAGGTAGTAGAAAGCAGCAGGGCTTCAAATATTAATCAGTTTGCAAGCTCCTGACTCCAAGAGTAGTTAGGTATGCACTGGGTAGATGAGGATAGTCATAAGGAAGTACAATACAGGAATGAAATAAAAATGAGACTTGAGAGGGACAAGATACTATCTGATAAGGAGCAGAAGGTAGTTTACTCTAAATCCTGTGTAAAAAGTGTTCCCAAATAATATTCTGCTAGAATTTGGGATTCAATTCATTTCCCTTTGTGTTCTTCTATGATGGGAAAACGTGGATACTTCAAAGATTCACACATGGCATCCCCACATCCCATTTTCTTCCTTGTAATATTCCCAGGCTTTCTGTCCTTCCACAGCCACAACATCTCCTTTCTCCATCTCAGACACAAGAAACATCTTGAAAGGATAAATAAATGAGTTGTGGTAATAGCTTACGTATATGCAAATACTTTTTTAATGTTAAAAAAAAAAAAAAAGAGAGAGAGAGAGAGGGAGAAAGAAAGAAAAAAAAAAAGAAAAATATGCATTAAGTATCATTTCTTGAACATCACCTTATTAATTCAGCACTTTCACATGACTACTGTATTGCAGCACTATGCCCAAGAGTCCTTCATTGGGTTGGGTTGTAGTCCAGAGAGAGGAGAACAGCACAGTTTGTCACTGTAGAGTCTGTCAGTCTCTATAAAGGCTTCAGAGATGTGTTTTTCACTCATTCATTTGAACCACTGAAAGCATCCAAATTTCAATTTCTAGTGCAAATATGAATGGTCTGTGTAAAACTTTTTTCTACTTTTTATGTGATAATTTTACCAACCACAACAGAAGATTATATATTGTGCACAGGTATACACAGATACATACACACACAGACAAACACTGTATATTTACTTTAAAACTAGCTGATGTTAAATAAATAATACCTGTTACAGTCTCATTTTGCATTTAATGTTAGGCAGCAAAGCTCAGTTTAACTTAAACCACAAAATAAAGAGCCTGAAGCTTTCAAGAGCGTATATAGGCATTTCTCTGTAAAATACAAGCTTTGGTAAAGTGTTAGGACCAACAGCGAATCTGATTCTCAGTTGGCCAAGCTGGCTGGTTTGTTGGTTAAGACAAGTTTTTAATCCAAAAGACCTACAGTATCCACATTCCAGGTACTCTACATGTCTGCTGGAATTTCACACAGGTCAGTTACACCTGCTGTTCTGCTTAGCTGCTCAGCCCAGGCTACACAAGGAAAAGACAAGGAATTGTTAGAAGGGACAAGTTCTAGTCACAGTATTTTAGAGCTAAAAGCATATTGGTGAAACACTAGCACAGGGAGTTTTGGATTTCTGCACTGGAACAAGAGGTGGTGGTCAAGTCAGGAGGTTTACTAGTCTTATTTTCTGAGTGAAATCTGTATCATAGATAGTCTGAATATCTTTTTTTCCTGTATACATATTCCCCGAGTTTCAGCCACTCTCTTTCCTTTTCTATCTGAAGTTGTAGACATACCTAACCCTAAAGTAAAAGTAAAAAAAAAAAAGCTACTTTCAAAAAAAGTAGCATCTGGAAGAACTAGTAGAAATATCTGAGTTCTCAGGTATTTCAGAATATTGAGATATGCATGGAACAAATAATCTTAGCAGAAGAAAAATTTCCATTCTATTCCAGAACAATGATGTGAAAATTTAACTACAGCAATTGCTGCATTAAAATACGTTGTTGGCAAGTACAGCACAAGATCAAAAACATGTAAATTAGACTCTTCAGATTACATTATATTGAGCTTTGACTAGGCAAACTCCCAGAAGAGTCAGTCTCTAGGTAGGACATTGTTTCTTTAGATGAATGGAACACAGATTAATTTATTAACAGAATGTTAGATAAAATGCGTCTCCTAAAATTTAACTAGCAATACTGATCAAGCAACAAAACATATTTATGAAGGTAATAGTCTAGCTCTCGCTTATGCAGCCTGAACTTCTGCAAATTACTTTGTTCTACAGCTCATTAAATCATTGAAGGATATGTTTTGCTACCTCATCTAATACTGCGTTCAAAGCTAGACTAGCTTTAAGTCTAGATCAGGTTGGTCTGGGTCTTGAACAGTCAATTCTCTTTTACCTAGAAAGCCACTACATTACTGAGAAATTACATCACACCCGTGACAAAAGATGGGAAAAGCATGTAAATGTAAAAGTCTCAGTGAAACTGCCAACACTTGTTTAAAAACGTTAAGAGGCACTTCTCAGTAGGAGCAGATCCTCCTAGAAGCTATGTTAAGGCATCTATGAGACAAAGAGGTGATTTGAGACAGCCAGTATGGCTTCACCAAGGGCAGATCATCCCTGACCGATCTGGTGGCCTTCTATGATGGAGTGATGGCATTGGTGGGCAGGGGAAGGGTGACAGATGTCATCTATCTGGAATTCTGCAAAGCCTTTGACATGGTCCCTCACCACATCCTTTTCCCCAAATTGGAGAGAGATGGATTTGAAGGATGGACTGTTTGGTGGTAATGGAATTGATTGGCTGGTTGCAGCCAAAGTGTTGTGATTAATGGTTCTGTGTCAGGGTTGAGGCCGGTCACAAGCGGTGTCTTGGGACAGGTGCTCTTCATCATCTTCGTCAGTGACATACACAATGGCATCGAGTGCACACTCAGCAAGTTTGCAGGTGATGCTAAGCTGAGTGGTGCAGCTGATTCACTGGAAGGAAGGGAAGCCATCCAGAGGGACCTGGACAGTCTGGAGAAGTGGGCCCATGTGAATCTGGACAGGCTGGAGAAGTGAGCCCATCTGAACCTAATGAGATTCAACAAGGCCAAGTGCGAGGTGTCGCTCTTGGGCAGGGCCAATCGCAGGTGTTTATACAGACTGGGCAAAGAACCCCTTGAGAGCAGCCCTGCAGAGAAGGACTTGGGGTCCTGGTAGATAAGATGCTGGACTTGAGCCAGCAGTGTGCACTTGCAGCCCAGAAGGCCAACTATATCCTGGGCTGCATTAACAGAGGACAGCAGGGTGCAGGAGGTGATTGTCCCCTTCTACTTGGCTCTTGTGAGGCCCCATCTGGAGTACTGCATCCAGACCTGAGGCCCCCAGCACAAGAAACACACAGAGCTCTTGGAATGGGTCCAGAGGAGGGCCACTAAGATGGAGCACCTCTCCTATGAGGAAAGGTTGAGGGAACTGGGCTTGTTTTGCTTGGAGAAGGCTCCAGGGAGACCTCATTGTGGCCTTCCAGTACTTGAAGGGAGCTGATTAACAGAAGGGGGGAACGGCTGTTTATGAGAGTGGATAGTGATAGGACAAGGGGGAATGGTTCTAAACTGAGACAGGTGAGGTCTAGGTTAGATATTAGGAGGAATTTTTCCACACAGAGTCCGGTGATGCACTGGAACAGGTTGCCCAAGGAGGTTGTGAATGCCCCATCCCTGGAGGCAATCAAGGCCAGGCTGGATGTGGCTCTGGGCATTCTGGTCTGGTGGTTGGCAACCCTGCACATAGCAGGGGGGTTGAAACTAGATAATCATTGTAAGGCCATTCTATGATTCTATGATAAGTGAAATACAGCTGTCTGGGAAATGAAAGGCAGGGTGCAGAGTAACTATGACCACGACTCTCACTGCTTGTTTTCTGCAGTTTTGTGTTTCCTTTTCCTGCAGAGGTTTTTAACTCCCCTGACTTGACATGATCATTTCCTGTTTATGCTGATTCTTTATGATACATGCCAAAAAATTGACACAAAGTCCCCCAGCTCTACATCCTGCATCACTCTCCCACTGTATCAGCTGCACTGAGAAAGCTGGCAGGCAATTCAAGTTACTCAGTCACTAAAGGTCTTAATTAGTGGCTACTTCAGTACAAAAACTTGCTTTTAGCATCATCAAGCACATGACGTCCCACAGGTCCATCGATCTAAATCAACTTCCTATATGTTTGTAGGTGCTAGACAATTCTTTCAAGTAAGCTGTACAGTTTAGATTAAAGCTTAGCTTCTTTTTATGAGGAGAATGTGCAAATGAATACAACTTTCTGATTCTATGCATTTTTTTTCCATATGGCATTTCCCAGAAAAATCTAAGCCATTTAAAATCATATTTTAGTACATTGTATGCAATAATGTTTATCATATAGTTATAAACTCAGCTGTCATCTTTTGGAGATCTCTCATGCTGATAAAGAAACAAGGGAAAAAATTGGAGACCAAACTGCAAAGAACATTTTCCTTTTTTTTTTTTTTTTTAATAAAAAACTGATTTTAAGGTATAGCACTGCATGATACGGTTTGGCAAATTTAGAGGTTGTTCCCACTCTCCTGAGTGAATGCCTGAATTGTTTTGCTGGCTGAGATGTGCCTTTTCTGAGACAGCTGAAATAGCATGTCATTTTCTAGTTTTCGTTTTCATTTCTTCCAGGCAATATGAAGTCTGATGAAACAAAATTGCTTTCTCTCTGAAGGCACTGACTGAATGAATCATTTCATTCCTCTATCAGAGGCTTTTGTTGTTGTTGTTTTTTTTTTTTAAGGTAAAAGCACATGTCAAACAAAAAAGAAGGAGTATTGATTGTCCGGTCCCAGACAGAGGTGGAACAAACCTTACCTTTGGCTGTGCTTCTTGACAAATGTACTGTTAATGACTTTCAGCAATAGACATAAAAATATGACCTTCAGCCAGTCAGAACATCTGACCAGAAGAGAACAAACCCCACAGTTTTTGTCACTATATAAAACCATATTTTGCCCATATCTTGAGTACTGCGTGCAATTTTGGGGCAGGAGAGTGCAGGGAGGAGAGAGGGGAAACAATCTCATGATCATCTATATATCAGGAATAACTGTTGAACAACAGGCATGGAGAAGGCTGAGAAACTCAACAAGTTATCTGCCTCAGTCTTCATTGGCAGTTGGGCTTCCCACATCTCTCATGTCCCTGAACCTTTAGGTTGGAGCTGAGGGTTCACAATCCCTCACACTGCAAGAGAAGAGCAGATTCAAGACCACCAGATGAGATGGAACAAACACAAGTCTACGAGGACCGATGATGTGCATCCCAGGATAAAGAAAGTTACAGAAGTAATTGCCATGCCATTCTGCATCACAGTTGAAAAGTCATGCCCATCAAGTAGAGTCCCCTGTGTCTGGAAGAAGGGGAACATCACTCTCATTTTTAAGAAACAGAGAAAGAAAGACCCAGGGATGTCTGTGCCTGTGAAGGTCATGGAACATATCCTCCTGTAAGAGATGTTAAGGCACAGGAGAGATAAGGAAGTGATCTGAGACAGTCCGCATGGCTTCACCAAGGGAAAATTGTGCCTGGCGGCCATCTATGATTAACTGATAGTATCACTGGGCAATGGAAAAGCAACTGTTGTTGTCTACCTGGACTTGTGCAAGGCCTTTGACATGGGCCCCCACCACATCCTTATCTCTAAGTTGGAGAGATACGAATTTGAAGGATGCAGTACTCAGTGGATAAGAAATTAGTTATAAAGGTACAGTTAGAGGGTTATGGTCAATGGCTCTAAGTCCAGGTGAAGGCTGGTAATGTGTGGTGTCCCCCAGGGGTCTGCCTGGGGACCTCTGGCCATCCTGATCTACTGGTTGGCAACACCACCCAAAGCATGGGGATTGGAACTAGATGACTTTAAGATCTCTTCCAGCCCAAGCCCTTCCATGATTCTATGATATGATATGATTTAATGATTCTTATGCTGCCTCCGGCTAGGTAGAGCAGCATCCTGTTTCAGAAGGTTTTCATAAAACTTTTCAATAAATGCTCATTAGAAGTGATAGAATAATCTGCAGAACAGACACATCCTTTATTTACACATATCCGTTAGCAGGATACTAAAATCACAGTAAACTCACTCTCTTGGGTAAAAAGGCACCTTTATTTGCAAAGAGATGACACGGTTGAGGGAAAATAGAGGTCATGTTAGCTCAGTTTTCATGACACATATTTTTGCCATCTTTACTGAAACTGAAACACCTGACGAATCTGTGGAAAGGCTGCAATTGAAATCATGAACATCCTACCCCTTGCTGCTGACATCTGGAAAAGATGCATGTGGCACCCTCTGTTGTCCATATGGTTTAGTCTGCTGCTGACAGTATTAGCTTTTTGGACAACTACAAGTCAGTTGATACTGAGTTTCCAGTCACTACAATTTTCAGGATTTTATGTGATTGCCTTTCCTTTATTGTTTTACACTATACAAAATTTCAATGTTGATTTTAGTTTCAGTAACTTAAAATTTGGTCAATACGTTGTTCAAGAGAAGGAATGGATTTCTAATTCTAATGATTCCCAATGAGTTATGGCTATGCATTTGTAAACAAGCCTGGATACTCACTACTATCTCCACCAATCTCCTGCATAAAGAGCTGTTTAGTGAAGGTCCCTCTGCTCTGTGCCAGAAGTCTGCTAGGTGAGTGCAGAGAGAAAATATGTTTCTTCACAGTAACAGAAGACACTTGGAAATTCACAAAATTCAGCTAGTCTTTATTAACAGGGGAGGAGTGCTTGCACTGATCTACTAGAAAGATTACTTTAAATTTGGTAATATTTAGAAAGCTAAAAATTCAAGTGATGGAAAAGATTAGTCTTTCTTTTATTCCTTGCAGCAGAATGTTATATGATTCACCAATTAGTGTTAATTATTGCTCCTCAAAATCTCAGAACAGACACTGCTCCTGCCTCTAATGGGAGGAGGTAGCAAGTATTTCAGCCAAGCAGTGACATTTAAACAGCAGGTTAAATGCACATCAGTGTATAAAGGAACACTTCCTAGCATATTTCCTACACTAAAGATATAAGAAGTTCAAAGGAATGATCCCTTGCTCTGATTTTCGTCTTCCAAATGACTTTCAAATTGCTCAAGACTTAAAGGAAATACTATTAACCTAAGAATAGTTACATCACCCGAACATATTTATTAAATTTTAAGTCATCTCGGATGTTATTAAAGATTTTGATAAGCAGCACGAAAACTCAACACAGTTATTGATTGTAAGGAATAAAATACAAAAACCAAAATAGCATTTTTCTCCTATTCAAGCAACTACCTGTAGTTACTAGGAAATACATATAGTACAAAAGCTGCTCCAAAAGTAATGCCTCTTATTTTATTACATTGACTCGCAAAATCAGAGGCAGATGTTAGTGGCATGGCAGTAGAGGTTGAACCTTTTTGCTAATATTCCATTTTATTTTGTTGCCATGAAACAGATAGCAACAGAGGGGAAAGATGACAAAATGGCATCTGATGTGGAAGTGAGTATTAAGGAAAAGGATGTCACTGAACTCCTCCATGCAAAAAAAAGAAAAAAAAAAAAAAATTGCACCCATTGACATTCACCAATCCTGCTGAATGTTTATGGAGACCAAACAGTGGATGTTGGCACAGTGAGGCAGAGGGTGGTGCACTTCAGCAGCGGCATGAAAGACAAGCCATGTTTCAGATGGTCATGCAGATTTTTACAGGCACAGCATGCAGGCCCTTGTTATTGTGCTCTTTGTATCTCTTGTATGTTCCATGGAAATAAATAGGACACATTACTTTTCAAATGACATATACTTAGTCCCCTGTTAAAGTATGGCCCATTCTGAACTTTGCCATATCTTTGCTAAGCCATTGCTGAAAATACATTTTTTCCTTTCACTTGCTTAATCATCCATAGAATCATACAATCACTGACTCATAGAATGGCTTGGGTTGGAAAGGACTCAAGGATCATCAAGTTCCAACCCCCCCGCCACAGGCCAGGTTGCCAGCTGCTGTATCAAGTACTAGATCAAACTACACAGGGCGTCATCCAACCTGCCTTTAAACACCTCCAGGGACAGGGCATCCACAACCTCTCTGGGCAGCCAGTTCCAGCACCTCACCACTCTACCAGTAAAAAACTTCCCCCTGACATCCAATCTATATATCTCCCTTCCTTTAGATTAAAACCATTTCTCCCTGTCCTTTTACTACCTACTCATGTAAAAAACTGATTTCCCAAGTATTTATAAATTCCCTTTAAATACTGGAAGACCTTGATGAGATCTCCTCACAGCATTCTTTATTCCAGGCTGAACAAGCCCAGTTCCTTCAGCCTACCTTCAAAGGAGAGGTGCTCCTTTCATATTGAATGTTTTGTGGCCTTCCTTTGTGGCCCTCCTCTGGATCCCCTCCAAAAGTTCAACATCCTTCCTAGGAATTAAGGGTTTTGAAGGCCCCAGGCTGGGAGGTAGTACTTCATCTGGGGCCTCCCAAGGGCAGAATACAGAGGGATAGTCACTTCTCTCAGTCTGCTGGTCACCCTCTTCTAATGGAACCCAGGGTACCATTGGTCTTCCAGGCTGCAAGCGCACACTGCTGGCTCAATGTCAAGTTTTTCATCAACCAGAACTCGTAAGTCCTTCTCAACAGGACAACACTCAAGTTCTTCTTCTCCCAGTCTGTATATGTATATCTGGGATTACCTTGACCAAATATAAAACCTTGCACTTTGCTTTTTTAATCCTCACTAGGTTCTCAAAGGTTTACCTTTCAAGTTTATCAAGATCCCTCTGGTTGGCATCCCTTCCTTCTGTTGTCTCAACCTCACTGCTCAGCTTGGTGTCATCATCAAAACTGCTGTGGGTGCACTCAATCCCATCATCTGTGTCACTGATAAAGACGTAAAAGAGCACCGGACCCAAGATGAGCCTCTCTGGGACATTACTCATTATCAGCCTCCACTTGGACACAGAGCCATTGACCACAACCCTCTGGCTGTGGCCTTCCAACCAGTTTCTTATCCATCAAATAGTCCACCCTTCAAATCCAAATCTCTCTAATTCAGAGAAAAGGATGCGATGGAGGACCATGTCAAAACTTTGCACAGGTTCATGTAGATGACATCAGTTGCCTTCTCTTTGTTCACCAATACCATCACTCTCTCACAGAAGGCCACCAGATTGGTCAGGCACAGCCTTTCCTTGGTGAAGCCATGCTGGCTATCTTGGATAGAATCATTGAATCACCAAGGTTGGAAAAGACCTACAAGATCATCCAGTCCAACCGTTCACCTATCACCAATAGCTCCCATAAAACCATGTCCCTAAACACAACATCCAATCGTTCCTTGAACAACCCCAGGGTCGGTGACTCCACCACCTCCCTGGGCAGCCCATTCCAATGCCTGACTACCCTTTCTGAGAAGTAATATTTCCTAATGTCCAGCCTGAATCTCCCCTGCTGCAGCTTGAAACCATTGCCTCTAGTCCTATCACTAATGACACGAGAGAAGAGGCCGACCCCCAGCTCACCACAACCTCCCTTCAGGAAGTTATAGAGAGCAATAAGGTCTCCCCTGAGCCTCCTCTTCTCCAGGCTGAACATTCCCAGCTCCTTCAGCCTCTCCTCGTATGGCCTGTGCTCCAGACCCCTCACCAGCTTTGTTGCCCTTCTTTGAACACATTCCAGGGCCTCGATGTCTTTCTTGCAGTGAGGGGCCCAAAACTGGACACAGTACTAGAGGTGCAGCCTCACCAATGCTGAGTACAGGGGGACAATTACCTCCCTGTTCCTGCTAGTAACACTGCTTCTGATGCAAGCCAGGATGCCGTTGGCCTTCTTGGCCACTTGGGCACACTGTCGGCTCATGTTTAGCCGAGCATCAATCAGTACCCCCAGGTCCAACTCCTCTACACAGTCTTCCAGCCACTCTGCCCCAAGCCTGCAGCGCTGCCTGGGGTTGTTAAGCTGAAGTGCAGGACCCGGCATTTGGTCTTGTTGAACCGCATCCCATTGGCTTCAGCCCAGCTCTCCAGCCTGTCCAGATCCCTCTGTAGGGCCTCGCTACCCCCAGGCAGATCCACACTCCCAGCCAATTTGGTGTCATCTGCAAACTTACTGAGGGTACACTCAATGCCCTTATCCAGGTCATCAGTAAAGATATTGAAGAGGACAGGCCCCAGCACCAACCCCTGGGGAACACCACTTGTGACCAGTCGCCAGCTGGATTTAACTCCATTCACCACCACTCTCTGAGCCCGGCCCTCCAGCCAGCTCCTTACCAAGCCAAGAGTGTACCTGTCCAAGCCACGGGCTGCCAGCTTCTGCAGGAGAATACTGTGGGAGACAGTGTCAAAGGCTTTGCTGAAGTCTAGGTAGACCATCAACAGCCTTTCCCTCATCTACCAGATGGGTCACTAGATCATAGAAGGAGATCAGGTTGGTCAAACAGGACCTGCCCTTCGTGAACCCATGCTGGCTAGGCCTGATTCCCTGGTCATCCTGCACATGCCGCATGATCTCCCCCAAGACAATCTGCTCCATAACCTTCCCTGGCACCAAGGTCAGGCTAACAGGCCTGTAGTTCCCTGGATCCTCCTTACAACCTTTCTTGTAAATGGGAGTCACATTAGCAAGCCTCCAGTCTTGTGGGACCTCACCAGTCAACAAGGAGCGTTGATAGATGATGGAAAGCGGCTTGGCTATCACCTCTACCAGTTCCCTCAGCACTCTCGGGTGAATCTCATCCGGCCCCATGGACTTGTGGCAGTCCAGTTGGAATAGTAGGTCCCTGACCGTTTCTTCCAGAATCACAGGGGGTTCAGTCTGCTCCCCAGCTGAGACTACCAGGTCAGAGTGCGGGGTACTCGTCCCTGAGTACCGTGAGGGACCTACTCATCCCTCATATGCCTTAACATCTCTTCTAGGAGGATCTGTTCCATGATGTCCCCAGGCATAGAAGAGGTGAGGCTCACCAGCCTGTAGTTCCTTGTGTCCTTCCTCCCTTTCTTGCAAATGAGAGTGATGTTTCCCTTTTTCCAGTCTCTGAAGACTTTGCTTGACAGCCATAACTTTTCAAATATGATGGAGAGCAGCTCAACAAATATGTCAGTTCACCATTCATTTATGTCTATATCAAAATACTCTTTTTTTTTTCTTTTTTTTTTTTTCGTGTGCACCAGCTTTATACTCCCACATTTGCACTGTTAAGGCTTTTTCCTTATTATTATTACTATTACACTTATTTGGAGCTATTGAAGAGTGAATGACTAAGAGTTAGTAGTAGAGTAGTAGGAAGTTCTTTTTCTGTTACTTTCACTGAGAAATGACAATGTGGCAAATATTCCACATCAAACAGGAATAAAAACTACTGACAGCTTTCATGATATTTAATAGATATTTTTCTCTCACTGATTTTGAGTTAGAAGTACTTTTGTGCCAATATTTCCAATTGAAATGATACACCTGACAAGAATTAAGATTTATTATGGAATCAAAATGCAACAATTCCACTAAAAGACAGAGTAGCTTTTAAAGATTATTTGGAAATGATACAGGGTAATCTATGAGAAGTAAATAATCTTGAGGTACATGCAATGGTTTCAGCTGGTATTAATAGCACACTGATGGTTTTGTTGTTGCTGAGTGATGGGAGCACACCCAAGCCCAGGAAGAGCCAGCACAGCAGGGATAGTGCCCGAATTAGGCAGGGGTGGATATTCTGTACCATGTGAAATCATGTGGAAGGCCACAAAGCTGTGGGCATCTGGCTGGGGGCAGCTGCTGTGTGGAGGTTGCTGTCTGTTGGTTGGTAGGGGTGAAACCTGGTGTAGCTGGCAGGGTGTCAGTTGTGAAGCAGTGGTATTTATTGCTGTGCATCGGATGGCAAGTGGGGTGTGATTGTATTGTGGATATATCTGGAAATACGTATACTGTTATCACTGCATTTTTACTTCCATTTCCCTCTTCTGTCTTAGTAAATAGCTTTTATCTCATTCCATGAGTTCTATTCTGTTTCCAGTTCTCTCCCTCATCCCAATCTGTGGGGGAGTAAGCAAATGGCTGCATGGTGCTCAGCTGTCAGGTTAAGCCACAGTGGCCTTTATGGCACCCAACGTGGGACCCAAAGGAGTTGATATAATGACAGATCTGACCAGAGCATGTTAAAACAAAATTGCTATCGGTTTTATAGTAACTGTATAGCATCTGGTCACAATGTTAGTTTTTCTATTTTCAGAGATCTTTCAGAGTTTTACACAGACAGATATTACTTGCTATATATGTTCCCTATTGTGCCATTCACCATTTCCAGGGATTAGGGTTACCGTTTTTCTGTATGGTATAACACTGGCCAGGAACCTAATTTGATATTTATATTCAATATTGCAGTCACCTTCTTACCATATCTTGGAAACTATTGATTTCACTCTTTTCTTTGTCTCCTTGGGGAGGCAAGCTATGGAGGAGACAAGAGAGAACTCTCAAACCAGCATGTTGCCATTGTTACGTCTAATGAATGTGCTTCAAAGCTTTGTCTCTACCAGAGAACTGTTCTGAGGCTGGATAGTTAGGAGTGGCAGGGAACATGGGATGGTATGGAGTAGGCAACACAGTGTTTCAAAACTTCACCCATGAAAAACTGCAGAATCCTGAGAAACTAGTGAAATATTTGGAGAAGGTCTGCTGTCACCCTAGCAGTTCTAGAGAGGCACAAATCACTGCAGCTTGCTAGGGCCTAGTCCTTGCCTACCGAGATTTCTCCAACGCTATTCAGCACCCTAAAGAGACAGAGGTCTTTAGAATTGATAACAAATCAACCCTGTGGTTGTCCCAACTTCTGCATAGACTACTCCATACCTGTATGAACCAGTATCTCAGCTATCAAAAGAAAGTGTTCCTCTGCTAGAGGGATGGAATACAATGGGCACATATCACAAGCCACCTTGTGGTTTTACAACACTACAGGATAGCATCTTTGAAATATGAAATTTAGTTTTTCTTCTTTGTACAGAAATCCCATTTGTTCTTAACTTGTCTGAGTTTGGCCCACCACCTGTGGGAGCTGACAAGGCACTTTATGGGGCTTAGGCCAACCCAAGACAGCATCTGGACTCTTTGTATTGGATTTGAATCCTATCGGTCATATCCCAACATGATACTTTGATGCAAGAATCTGAAATCCAGCCTCTTACAGAGTAGGTGTTTCCTCTCCTACAAGATGGTAGTTAACTTCATTTAAACTTCTGGAGATGCAGGAAATCAATTTAAAAGCCTCATCCTCAGGCCCAAGTAGCTTCCCTAAAATAGGAATTAACCTAAGGGTTTATAAATACATCACTTATACTAAAACATCTATACTTACAGACCCCAAAATACTAAAATTTGAAAGGAAAGCTGGAAACAAAAATAATCAATTTTGGCTTCTCTGATTCAGAGGGACTGTGTTATCTGTCAGACTATACTAGCTGTAATAACTGTTGGATTACTCTTGCAGTTTTAATGAACATACTGAAGATTTTACAACAAAGGTTATATGACAACAAACTGCTCTGGCATGTATAAGTATGGTTTTAAATGCACTGCTGAGTTGTAACACTTGTTTGCTGGCAGCTTTGCTAACTTAGTGATTGTTACTGTAGCACTCCCATTTTTTGGTCTCTCATGTCCTTGCATATTTTAGTACAAAATATAAAATGGATTTAATTAAACTCCAGGTGTTTGGTGCCAGATCTCTCTCTTACGTGTGGGCACTGCCAAGCACATATTTATTTTTAAAACCATGGAACACCAAATATTGTACAAATAGAAGAAGGCTAATTTGTCCTTCCCCACAGAACATATGCTTGGAGAAAAATCTGTGAAATGGTAGAATAAGAGACTCACATTGAGTAAATATATAAAAATAAGAATTGGTCTGTCTTATGCGTTTATAAAGACCCAGATGGAGAAAAGACTACAGTTATGTCTGAAAGCTTGAAAATTATTATTCTAAACTAACTTAAGAAGAACATTTGTCATGAAGTGGTCTTAGAGAGAGGGAGGGAAACGTCTGTGGCAGAAACAGGAGCTTGATAAATCCTCACTAATGATGCAAGATGGCATGGATGAGGTTGATAAAAAGTGAGTAGGTGAGATAATAACTTTCAAAAGTTCATGCAGGATGTTAAAGGTGTTTCGTTACATTAAAAAGGAGTGGTGAGAAATGTTGCCAGATCAAACTATTTAAGGAGTTAAAGTATATTTGAACAGAAAAACAGGAATAATGTGCAGAGTGAGATAGAAGGTATGAAGACAATGAAAGACAGAAGAACTGCTGAAAGCAGGAAATAAGCAAAAATGGTCAATATTTTTGATGAAAAGAGCAATAAGATAAATCTCTCATGTTACAGCCCTGAGAAACATTAATCCTCCCCAGACAGACAAATTGTCACAATAAAGAATTAAGTTGTAATTAATGTATTGGACAGACTGTACTGGGATGATTAGGTAAAAGTAACTGTTCTCACTGATAAGTAGCATGAACATTTTCCCAATTGCAAGTATTCTAAAATAAAACCCCAAGTACTGCAGAGGGTGAGAGCTGTACTTCCTAAATTTATAATTAAATTGAATATACATTTTTAGAAGAATATGATATTCTTCTCTAAAGATGCAAAGAGCAAAAGAACAAAGAAACAAAAAGAACAAAATTAGCTTAAGCAATTTAAACACACTGGAAACTCTGCTTTTAAAAAAATAAATATAGTGTGTATATGTAATTTTATACAATCCCATTATACTACTTAAGCACCATGGAGCAGAAAAATACTTCAGTACATTCCAACTATAGAATTTCTGACATGTTTTAAGGTATAATTTTCAGAAAAAAAAAATAGCAATTTCTTGGTCTGGTAGCACAAAGAAGACATTCCTCATTATACATTTATCAAGAGATAATGAAGCAACTTGATTTATTACCTAACGTATTAAAATAACTTGTGTATACAGCATTTGTAGCAGCAGGCAAAGCAACCATTAAGCATTTTCCTACTTTCATCATACATGGCAGAATTTTCAGTTATACTATGTACTCGTCTAATCATATAAGATTATACTTCTGATACTACTATAATCTAACTCAAATTCATTAAAAATAATTACTAGCACACATCAACACTGCAGTCAATGAGTACTTTAGAGTCCCATGCCTCCCTCAAAAAACAAACGAGAAAACTGTATTTTTCTCTGCAGCCATCTTATCATATGCACTGGGAGTTTTAAATCATCCAGCATTTCCCAGGAGGGTATCATCCACTCGATTTCTTGAGACTGTGGGTGCTTAACATCATTTAGAAATTGTTTTCCATACACTGCAGAACATTATAGATGTGAACAATCATAGAGTTATTAAGGTTGGAAAAAAACACTAAGATCATCTAATCCAACCACCAACCCATCACCACCATGCCCACTAAACCATGTCCTGTTTTTCAATGCAATCACCACCACTAGCTAAGCATTTTTACCAGTGATGGACAAGCGCCCTATGTCACACTCATAGAAATCTGCACCAGTGGAGGTGAACCACTGTTGCTGTAACCACTGCTGAAATGCACCACTTGTTTGGTCTCCATAAATGTTCAGCAAGCATTGATGAATGTCAGTGGATGCCACTGTTTCTGCATGAAGGAATTCAGTGACACACCTTTGTTTCACACACTTCCATATCAGACACCGCCATGTCAGACTTCCTCTCTGATGCCAACTGTTGCACAGCAACAAAATGTAACAGAATATTGGTGGGAAGGGTCATCCTCTACTGTCATATCACCAACATCTGCCTCTGATGTCATGGACCAATGTAATAACTTTCGGAGCAGCCTCAATATATGTATATATATAAGATGTATGTATGTATATGTATATATATGTATGTATATGTATATACAGGAACTACAAGCCACTGAGCCTCCCCTCTGTGCCTGAGAAGATCGTGGAAAGAGATCCTCCTGGAAGACATACTAAGGCACAAGAGAGATGAGGAAGTGACTGAAACAGCCAGCATGGCTTCACTAAAGGCAGATCATGCCTGACATGGCTGGTCACCACCAATCTGGTGGTGGCTTTCTATGAGAGAGTGGCAGCATCAGTGGACAGAGGACAGGCAACTGATGTCATTCACCTGGACTTGTGCAAGGCCTTTGACATGGTCCCCTATCACATCGTTATCTCTAAGTTGGAGAGATATGAATTTGAAGGGTGCACTACTCAGTGAATAAGGAATTGGTTGGATAGTTTCAACTAGAAAGTCATCGTCAATGGCTCTATATCCAGGTACAGGCCAATGATGAGTAGTATCTATCTGCCAGGTGTCAGTTTTGGGACTCGTGCTTTTCAGCCTCTTTATCAATGACAGATGATGGGATCGAGGGCACCCTCATTAAGTTTGCAGATGGCACTAAGTTGAGTAGTGTAGAAAAGAATGCCATCCTAAGGGAGCTGGAAATGCTTGAAAAGTAGACCCATGGGAACCTGACAAGTTTCAACAAATCCAAATAAAGTGTTGCACTTGGGTAGTGGCAATCCATTTGCGGTGTCACTTGTGGCGTGCGACTTAGCTGCCTTTTACACCAGTTCATATTGAGTTTCTAGCATGTCTGGCAGAGCAGCATTTAGAGGTGATGTGACTTCATTCAGACAATGACAGTTCACTGCTAACCATCTCTCTGTCAGACTTTCACACTGGCCATATGGGACCTCTGAAGGGTGAGTGAGTCCTGCTAATCGCTCCATGGTTCTCCAGTTGGTGAATCAGCAGATGAATGGGAATTAGGGGATCCTGGTTGGTGCAATATTGTCACTAGTGCATTGCTGTAGTAATGATTGGTACCTGTTGTTCTTCTCCTCTTAGCAACACCACAACAGAAGGATCCTCTGAGAGAACAGGCAAAGTAGACAGCTGCTTGATGTCTTCCATTTCTAAGGCATCTATAACAAAAGCCCACTTGGCACCCTTTTGGATCCTTGATGTACGCCCTCCTGAGATAATCTATACCAAGGATGAATGGAGCCTCTGAGCCAGTTGCAGTGGGGTGCCACTCATTTCCAGTCGGGCTCACTTTGGCCTTCAACACAGTTAACTCTTAGGATCCCCATCACTCCAGAAATGCAAATAGGTTTTGCACCTTTATAACATTATGGTATTAGAGTACATTGTGCACAGTGTCTACTACAGTACAGTGTCTACTAGAGCCTCAGATTTCTGTAGCTCTGATGTGCCAGATCATCCAATAAACCTGATAGTCTCTTTCCTTCACCTCTCCTGGGACAGGGCCCTTCTAATACTGGTTATCATATTCTTTACTCGTATCTTGTGTATAAGAACCAGAAGGCTCATTTTCAACCTCAGAGATGAGATCAGACCATCTTTGCTGTATGGAGAACTGCCTACCAGGATCTGGATCTGACATTTTTCCTGGAAGGACCCTCTCTTGTGATTGTTTTTCCTTGCAACTCATGTACTATAATGTCTATAGTCTATAGTCTATCAAGTCCATAAGGTTGAGGTGGGTTTTCTACACACTTCCTCATATCGTCTACTTGGTCATGCAGGTAAAACCACAGGATGGTATGTGGTGTGTACGCACTATATCCTCTCTCTCAAGCAGAGGAATGTGTACTTGTAATGGATGAAATATTGGTACGTACAGTTGGAGAAGCCAATAAACAGGTTTCTTTTTCTTCAAGCTGCTGAATCAGTTTCTCCAAAGTTGAGACATAGGCCCATAGGGAGGAAAAGAGACTATCTATCTTCATACTGTCATATTCATCCACTGTTGAGTCTTCTGTTATCGTTCCAGTTCATTCCTGCCAGGGTGCTGGCATATGATCATGGTGCATTCCATGCAACTCTGCCACATTGGTCAAGTACATATCTTGTCATCTGGATCTTGGAAGCTAGTATTGTCCAAGTTAATTCCATACATAATCTCTGTCACAGCTAGTTCTTTCAAGATACTTTTCTCCATAGTGTTTGATCTACCTGGGTTAAATACCAGGTCTTGAAGGATTATCCTTCCTTCACAGTTAGTAATAGTCAGCATCACAGGACAAAAGACTGTGTCCCCTTTCCAATTGCTTTGTCAATACCACTTTCCCTAGAAAGAGATCCGAGATGCTTGGATTCACTGCCTGCTACCATCCCAGCACCAGAGCAGTCAAGTGGCAGTAAAGCTCACCTGGCTGATGGACATAATCCCTTCACAAATCTCTCAGATCCAACAACATTAAGAGTCAGGTGGTTTTTGTCTCTTCCTCTTCTTCCTGCTTTGGTTGATGGCCCCACTCCATCTTCTCTGAACTTAAGAACTTCCCTCTTTGCTAAACATTCTGACTTTCATAGATACTTTTTCTTCTTGCTTATAGAGGCCATTGGTACTGGTACTGGGTTCTCCAGAGGAACTGTGCGGCTTGTCACAGGGACTGGAACGACTACAGGATTTATGAGGGTCTTGGCACCTCCGAGACCTATCAGAAAGGTCAGAGTAACCACAAGATATGTCAAAAAGGTCCGAGCAACTACAGGACCCATCACAGGCGCTAGTGCTGCCAAACAATCCATTGCATGGGATGGAGAAGCTACAGGGCTCATCGCAAGAATCAGAGCAACTGCAGGGCTCATTACAGGAGTTGGAGCAACTGCTGAGCTTGTTGCAGGAGGAAGATGACTGCAAGTCTTGGAGCACTGCAGAGCTTGTTGAAGGGGTTGAAGTGACCATAGGGCCTGTTGCAATGCTTGGAGAAGCCACAGGACCTGTAGCAGGAGTTGGAGGAACTGCAGGGCTCTCTGCAGGAATTGGAGTGACTGCAAGTCTGTGCCTCTGGGCACTATGCACCTCCCTCAGGTGGATGTTTTTCTTTTTATTGTCACAATGCTTAAAAAAACCATAGGACCTGTAGCAGGAGTAACCGCAGGACTCACTGAGAGTTGGAGTGATAGTAGGGGCTGTTGTGGTGCTTGGAGACACTGCAAGACCTGTTGCAGAAACTGGAGTTGCTGCAAGGTCCATCACAGGAGTTGGAGTGTCTGTTGCATTGTCATCAGATACAGAGACACTCACTTGCCCCTGAGGATATTGAATAGTGTTGAACATAGCTCAGTAGGCCTGGGCCAGTTATGACTCTATAAATAAAAATAAATAAATAAATAAATAAATAAATAAATAAATGCGTATGACAACTGAGGTGCAAGCAATTGCTCAGCACTCCCCAACTGATGCCCAGCAGAAGAGAGAGAGAGATGAACTCCTTTCAAAACTTTCCTTCCACTTGATGTGATATGGTATGATTGTGAATATTCCTTTGGCCAATTTAAGCCAGCTGTTTTAATTCTGTTTCTTCATAGCTCCTTAGGCCCTTCACTGAGAATGGCCTTGGCACTGTATAACGGTGCTTAGCAGCAACTATAAACATCAGTGTGTCATCAACATTGTTTTTCTCCTAGAACCAAAACATAGCATCATACCAGACACTCTGAAGAAAACACGTCTGTCCTAGCTGAAACTAAGACAAGAGAAAGAATTCATACTTTAAAAGTGACCTCACCTTTCCTGGTTTTCTCTTTAGAATATTAAATCACAAAAGAGGATTGGCTGGGGATAGTTTCATCGAGTATTACTAAATCATATCTGAAATCTGAAATTCTCATCCCTGTGCTTAGAAAGGTGATTAGCAACAGTGTGATCTTCATACTACCCACGAGATATTAGTGTATTACAAAAACAAAGTAATAGCAAGCTCCCTGCTGCAAATCATGGAAGATACTCTGGCCAGTATTTAAATAGCTTCCTGGTAATCAACATAGCATAGCAATAATGAAGAGCAGACAGCAAGCACAGTTGATTCTCTTTGCTACACGTTAATTTGAAAAACAAACAGGTACAGACAAACAAATCATAAACATCCATTAAACTATGTTCTCTTGAATAAAAATGCATCCACCTGTTATTTTGCTGTTATTTTGGATGCATTTCTGTGCAATACTTAAACCAATACGGATGCACTACTCTGCAATACATAAAGCAATATAAACATTTTTGACAATTACTATGCTCTGCTGCTCTATACCTCCTTTATTAACTAACTACTGTGAGACTGTCTAAAAGCTAATCTCAGTAGTTTCCTCATTTAGATGTGTCTCTCAAAACCACTGTGAGAAGTGAAGACAGAATCATTAAATTGAATGACAAAGCATTACCTAAGAGGAAAATGTCAATTAAAGACTGAAGCCCCCAAAAAGACTAGAAAATCACCAGTCTTCTACTCCAATTGTAAATAAATAAATCAGGAAAAATACTTAGGGATGCATTCTGCACTTTGTTTTTTTGTTTGTTTTTGTCTGCTCTTCTTTTTAGACCTTCATGGAAGTGACAGGGCTGAATTAGAGGAAGTTATATGAGATGCATCCCAGAGTTCTGAGGGAAACGAAGCCAACGGGATGAGGTTCAACAAGACCAAATGCCGGGTCCTGCACTTTGGCCACAACAACCCCAGGCAGCGCTATAGGCTTGGGGCAGAGTGGCTGGTGGACTGTGTTGAGGAAACAGACCTGGGGGTACTGATTGATGCTCGGCTGAACATGAGCCGACAGTGTGCCCGGGTGGCCAAGAAGGCCAACGGCATCCTGGCTTGCATCAGAAGCAGTGTTACCAGCAGGAACAGGGAGGTAATTGTCCCCCTGTACTCGGCATTGGTGCGGCCGCACCTCGAGTACTGTGTTCAGTTTTGGGCCCCTCACTGCAAGAAAGACATTGAGGCCCTGGAATGTGTTCAGAGGAGGGCTACGAAGCTGGTGGGGGGTCTGGAGCACAGGCCTTAGGAGGAGCTGTTGAGGGAGCTGGGATTGTTCAGCCTGGAGAAGAGGAGGCTCAGGGGAGACCTTATTGCTCTCTATAACTTCCTGAAGGGAGGTTGTGGTGAGCTGGGGGTCGGCCTCTTCTCTCGTGTAATCAGTGATAGAACTAGAGGGAATGGTTTCAAGCTGCGCCAGGGGAGGTTCAGGCTGGAAATTAGGAAGTATTACTTCTCGGAAAGGGTAGTCAGGCATTGGAATGCACTGCCCAGGGAGGTGGTGGAGTCACCGACCATGGGAGTGTTCAAGAAACGTTTGGATGTTGCGTTGAGGGGTATGATTTAGCTGGGAAGTATTGGTAATGGTTGGACTAGATAATCTTCTAGGTCTTTTCCAACCTTGATAATTCTGTGATTCTGTGAATTAGCTTTGTAGCCACCAAGACACTCTCAATGGTATTTGAAAACTCATGGCAATCAGGTGAAGTCCCTGGTGACTGGAAAAAAGGCAACATCACACCCGTTTTTAAAAAGGGTAAGAAGGATGACCCTGGGAACTACTGAGCTTTCAGTCTCACCTCTGTACCAGGAAAAATGATGGAGCAGATCCTCCTGGAAGCTATGCTAAGGCACATGGAAGACACGGAGGTGATACGGGAGAACTAGCATGGCTTCACCAAGGATAAATCCTGTTTGACCAACTTAGTGGCCTTTTATGATGGTGTAACTGAATCAGTGGACAAAGGTAAAGACAGTGACCTCATCTATCTGGACTTCAGTAAGGCTTTTGGCACAGTATCCCACAATATCCTTCTGTCCACATTGCAAAGATATGGATTTAATGTTCAATGTTTTAATGTTCAATGGACGAAAAACTGGCTGCAAGACTGAGTCCAGAGAGTGGTCATCAATGGCTCAGCATCTGGATGGAGATCAGTGATGAGTGGTGTCCTGCAGGGGTCAGTGTTGGGATCAATGACCCAAGGGATGGAACACACCTCTAACAAGGACACGCTGAGAGAGCTGGGGCTGTTCAACATGGAGAAGAGAAGGCTCTGAGGTGACTTGATAGCAGCCTTTCAGTATCAAAAGAGTAGCTACAGAAAAGAAGGGAACAGGCTCTCTAGCAGGGTCTGTTGTGACAGAACAAGAGGAAACGACTTCAAGCTTAAAGAGGGTAGATTTAGGCTATATATAAGGAAAAAAATCATTTACAGTGAAGGTGGTGAGGCACTGGAACAGGTTGTCCAGAGATGTACCATCCCTGGAAACTTTCAAGATGAGGCTGGACCAGGCTCATGGCAACATGATATAGCTGTGCAAGTCCCTGTTTATTGCAGGGGAGTTGGACTAGGTGGCCTTTAAAGGTCCTTCCTACTCTAAGAATTCTATGATTCTATGACCCTAGTACAAAAGGTTCATAACTTTACCATGAGGCTTCTAAAGGGGCTCCTTCATAGTTGTGGAAGATATGAGGAAATAGGAGGAAAAGGAATAAATTTTGGGATCAGATCTGGGCATGGATTTTTTAAAGGAAAATGTGTCTTAATTTTACTAGAACAAATCACCAACAGTACAGAGGCTGTTCAATGGCAGTGAAAAAAAGAACATAGAATGAATTACAAAATCTGCTGAAGTACTACAGAGCAGTCAGAATCCTGGTCCCACACAGCTTCCATATACCAATATCTCTATGGCTAGGTACCTGTGGTCTGGCATCACAGCACTGATAGACTGGCAGAGAAAACAGTAAGATGCTCCAACATTCACTGTAGAAAGATAACACAGAAATCATCTTCTGTGAAAAACTGATGAAAGTTTCTAGCTATCTTGAATAAAAGCTGCCAAAAATTGAAAATCAGCACTGGGAACGTACCCTAAATGCTCCAGATAGAGTGAGAAGGAGTGGTATTAAGCGGAAAAAAAAAACCTTTGCTATCTCTTCCATACTTTCTGGCAAACAGATTTTTTGTTGTTGTTGTTTATTTGAAAAATGCTGAATTGCTGTTATAAATAAATAAATAAATAAATGTGCATACATTTGTTTTTCAGTTGACTTCTAAGTACTCTGGAAGCATTGCTACCACCTCCAGAAGATGGCACCAGCTCCCTTTATTATTTTACAGAAGAACACATCTGACAATTACTTTTTCATCACTTCATTAATGCACACAAAACCTGTCTGTTGCCCTGGCTGACTCATTTGCTTAATTTTCAGAAAAAAATTCAGAAGGCTGCAAATGGTTTTCTCAATTTACATCCACTAAGTAATGATTTACATATTCTGAAGTATTAGGACTATTTCATTAAAATATGTAACATCTTCAGTGACACTGTAATTTTGTCTTACTATAATTTATATGGAGAACAAAACGGACATATACAAAAGTTAAGAGCACCTGCTATAGGTTCTAACATAATTTTCCTAAACACCATGATACAACTGTAGTACTACTAGACATAAATTTAGTTTTATACATTGCAGAAAACAGCAAGACATTTGAAAGCTCTTCTCCCCAGCCCCCCGCCCTCCAGATTTCAGTGAATTTTGAGCCCTTCCATTAAAAGACAGAAAAGTAATTTCATGACTAATTTCTTGGCATCAGTGCTCCTCTGGGGGATTTTAATAAAGGTATCTTGA
The DNA here is from genome assembly GCA_030625065.1 of Alectoris magna. Classification (NCBI taxonomy): domain Eukaryota; kingdom Metazoa; phylum Chordata; class Aves; order Galliformes; family Phasianidae; genus Alectoris; species Alectoris magna. The sequence goes on from CM060564.1 coordinate 43,537,833, forward strand.
CCGTTTTGCTAGACAGAAAAAGCACTGCAATGATTATTCTAGGATCACATTTGCAATTCTAACTTTTCTAAAGTTAAGATTATGCATGACTACGGAGACCATGCATATGTCAGACCTTCCCATTAAAAACAAACAAAAAAACAAAAGCAAAAAGCAAAAAAACCCCAACTATATCTAAAAATGCACATCAGGAAAAAAAATTTTTGCAACTGTTGTTTTCAGAGTTGAGAAACTTTCCTTCACTTGTTACTTTCAAACCCTTACAGTCATAATTTTTATTTTTTTTTTTAAACTCCTCCTTTCTGGCTTATGATGCTCTGGGATACATCTGGACAAGAAATCACTTCTGATTAAGATACTGAATTTTGATACAGTTTGTTTTGCTGCATTTCTCCTTCCCTTATTCCAGTACTCCCAGCTGGAAGATTTTGCCCTGTACCCCTATAGACAGAAGAGTTGCCAGCTAAATTAAATATAACAACGCTTACATAGTTCCTAAATGTAGGGCTTTAAAACTTAAAACCACAAGTTGCCAGTACCTGCTGATACTCAGAAAGATTCAATAAATACTTGTCATTTAATAGATTTTGTCCCATTTTAATAACATATTTTGTTTATTTTTTTATTACTTTTTCTACAATGCCTAGTGAAAAAAAAAAACCTTTTTTTCCCATTCTTCTGACTTTTTGGTAAGTGAACTGGGCCTTAGTTGCTGTAAGAATTTACCCTGAATTCTTGAAAAGATAACAAGATTTTGGTAATTCCTTAACCAAATGATGTGAGATTGCTAGAGAACACAGGAACAGTAAGTACAGCAGCACAATGCACAGTACCTCTGCACCCAACAGCCTGTCGCATGATGTCACGCTCAGTAAAGCACGATCTGGAACACTGAGAAAACAAGGATTTTTTCCAAAGGATGGGCAGAAAGTGCAACAAAAGTCCTCAAGAATGGTGAATTTTATCACATACAGAATTTCCACAATCATATAAATGAAGAATATCAGCTTATGTTCTAATTCCCAATGAGTACAGGCCTCACCTACAGCCTACTTATGCAGTTGTAAATGCTGTCTGCAATTTCAGACATATTACATCAAATCTGGTAGCCTTGGCAGTTACAGCTGCTAGCAGCCCCTGAATCAAAACAATTATTTCTTTTTCCTGAGAGGAACACTGAACCATAGAAGATGAATATTTTAATAAACAGCAACAACATAAATCCAGCCACAGTATATTTCACTTCTTACTTTTGAAATCATTTGATATTTTATCAGGAGGGCTATGGTCTGAATTTACAAATATTCTGACTCCAGACTATGATAGTCTCCAAAAAGAACTGTACTGTGTTTTAGACATTGCCCTGCTACCCTCATTCCAGCGTAGCTACATGCTACATGCACAGATCACAAACATGTATGTACCTTCCCCCTCTTTGCCTTTTTATTTAAATATTGCATACGATATGCAACAAACTATCCAAATAGGAACTAATCACTTTTAACAAGATTATATTATTATATCTCAATAGTATAACGCAACCTGTTTAATGTATACATTGGTCAATATTCTAAGAACAACTCCGTTTTCCTACAGTTACACAGAAAAACTGTGAGCCATACAGAGGAAAGACTTTATATACTTTGAAAAATAAACCTGTAGGAAAAAAAAAAAAAAAGATAAGTTTGATAATCTAGAGCTGCATATGAAACAAAGCAATAAGTGGCAGCAGTCCGTAAGCATTCTCCACAGAAACTTGCACAGTGGCTTAATATAAAAAGCAGAATGCAATGGGTTATCCACGGTGCTCTGTGCAGTGAGTGTCTGGGAGAATAATACAGATGCTTATCTCTGTTATATGTACTAACATGACATATATTCTTTTATTTCCAGATTTCTATATTTAAAATATTTTACATTTTTTTTTCCTTATTAACCATTAGCAAATGTCCAGTTACTCCTTTTATCATGGCTATTAGAACTCCCAGATTAAACAGAAATTTCTTTTCATCTGATTGTCTTGTAGTCCTACAGACCACAGTTTTCAAAACTTTACTTCAGAAGACATTGTAAAAAAACTGTATGCAGAGCAAGAAGGCAAATACTAATTGTAAAAACCAAAGGTCTTCAAGCATTTTAATCTACTTTGGAATTGCCTAGAATTATTTCACATACACTTCTATAAATTAATGCTATTAGGCTCAGCAAATTGTTCTCCTCAGCAGGAATGAAGTACTAGAATCTCACTCTGACTCTCAAAGAGTGAAAAGGCATGATATAATAGCTCTCATCTTAAAAAAGAAGATGCAACCTAAAGCCTTCATTGAAGCAATTTGGAAATATTTCCAATGAACATTTCACTGCAAGTTAGTTGAATTGGTACAGAACTGCTCATTTGAAATGTAGAGATGCAGAGTTTCAATTCTGAGAAGAAACAGAAATAAATACCAGTAAAATGTATTCCAGTAAAAACATCTCAAACTGAACAATAACAAACTCTTATAGTGTAAATTGCAGTAAGATGTGTTTTCCCAATTTTGTCTTGCAAGATCAATATAAATATACAAATATATCATTTTTCCAAATAATATATTTGAATATACTATATGCACCTTCGATCCCTCCATTTATTTCCATTTACTGTGCATCTTACAGATGCCCTTGCATCTAGAACAGCAGTTCTACTGAACGAACAATTTGCCTCTTCCTTATTAGCACTTCACAGCATGAAGGCTATCTATCTCTCAAACTCCCCACAAAAATCAGGAGGTAGGGAGGTGGCACAGCTAGAGCAGCTAACCTAAACTAATCAAAGAGATATTCCATATCACATAGTATCAAGCTCAGAAAGAAAAGGAAAGCAAACAAACAAAAAACCTAAGGGTAATAAGAAGGAGTAAAATCTCAGTTAAAACTGTGTCTTGTCTTCCTGTTAAACTGCTACACATATGGAAGTATGGCTTCCCAAGATGTGGCCAACATTGTCTGCTAATGGGAAGCAGAAAATAATTTTCTCCTTTTGATTCCATACAACCTTTGCTTGGTTTTAGTTTTGGTTTGCTTGTTTGTTTTTAACTGAACAGCTTCTTATTTCAACCCATAAGACTATTTTCATTATATTTTCTCCCTCTGTTCTCTTGATGAGGAGAGTCAGAAAGCAGTTCACTGGAGTTAGCTAGCCATAAGGGTGAAACCACCATAGAAGGGCTGTGAGAGCTGACACTGCTCAGAAAAGACACGGCTCAAAGGAATCTCATTAATGTGTTGAAATAGTTGACGAGGGGCAGGAAGTGAAGCAAAGCTATTCTCAGTGATGCCCAGTATTCAAACAAAAGGCAATGGTTACATATGAAGGACAAAGAAATTTCACTTACTTAAACAGAAGGAAATACCTTTTTTAATTGTGAAGGTGCACAAGCTGTCCAGAGACATGTTGGTCGTGGGTCCATGTTTGGAAATACTTGGAAGCCATCTGAATATGTCTCTAAGCAATTTATCATAGCTGACCTTGCTTTGAGCATAGGGTTGTATTGGTAAATCTCCAGAGACGCCTACCAGCATGAGTAATGCTCTGGATGTGTGATCTCTCACAATGACTTTAATGACATTTCATTATTACTTACTGATGAATAGAAAACAAAATTGTTTTAAAAAACTGGAATAAAAAGAAATAAAACTAGTTTGGAAGCTGTATCTGGTCAAAAAGTCTAGAATAAGATGAAACTTCATCCCAAGGAAAGGCTGAATTCTTATGAAACAAGATTGCCCTGCTGCAGCAATAATACTAAGCTTTTTGAGGACTACAGTTAAAAAACAGTTTGGGACCAAGCTATTATTTCCTTCCTGCTCCCCTGGAATGATTTATTCAAGGGTAGAAAGAGATTACTTTGCTTTACACCTATGTAAATTGTAAGAAAAGCTAACCTGGTATTAATGGTGTAACCATTTAAGTCTTTTGAGGGTCCTTTTCAGACTCTTAATTATGAAACATACCAGAATGAGAGGTTCAGTGCTGCAAAAGATCAGACCAGTCTTATGTTGACTAGGGCCTCAATGCCAGTCTGATTAATCCACAAGGCTCTTCTAGACACTAAATGATCAAAAATTCTCCTTTAAAAGGACACAATTTCAGATACCAAGTCTGAGGGGTGTTTTAAAACCGCAATTCCCATTATGGTAAAAATGTGGGGGGGGGGGAGGGGCGGGGGGGAAGCTACTGAACAGAGGTCATCTCTATCAGGCAGGATGAATTTCTAAAGGAGCTATAGTCTGGTAGTGTTAGCCTAAAAGGATGCCTGTCTTCCCTGCCTTTACTGCAAGTCCTGTGGTTTAATGCATAACACCACACAAAAGTTTAGAAACACAATTTCATTATGTTGTATATAAAACTAGTTCATCAAAATAGCACAAAGGGGCTCATTATCTTTCTTAATACCTTCAGAGATCCCAGAGCAGAAGAGGCCTAAGCCCAAGAAAACATTAATGTGACACAGTTCAGAGTCACCCTCTCACAAGTTTTTTGTAGGGGAAACAGTGTCAACTTTTGTGTCAGGGTTTAGTTTCTGCAACATCAGCTTGCAGAAAGAAATGGAGAAAATTTTGGGGGGGTCCAATCTCCATACATGCAGTAAAATGCCAGACAGGTCTGTCTAAATACAATAGTAATTGTGAGCTGCAATGATGAAAGCCATGGTCACTTCTATTTGCCATGTGCTAGATGGAGGTCTAACGGTCACAAGGGCCCTGGCCCATCCATTTCCATTGGAGGAAATAGAAAAGAAGAATGCTCATCACAGGTAATCCAAGCAACTGAGCTTCTTCCCCTTGGTTTTAACACATTTGTGTAACCAGTACCACCTAGGCAGACCACAAGTACATTGCTAAAATATTTTTACTCAGAATAAGCAGATACATGTGCGCATTATCAATATCTCTTTATGAAGATTTTTTAGACCCCGGTGGGGGGGGGGGGGGGGGGAAGAGAAAAACAAAGAAAAAGAAAAAAACACACAGATCCGTAAATCTATGGCAAACCATCACTACTGTCAAACAGTAGCAGGTTTAAAAACAGCACCAAACAATGGAGTCCACAGTTTTGTAGGAATAAACTAATAAGAACATGTGCTCCATGTTAGGATACCTGTGTTCTCCTGGAAGGCTGCCAGCATTTTGAATCCCCTTTTGAATTTTTGCCCACACTTTTACATGAATAAAGCATAATTCCTCACTACAGAAAGCAAAAGTCGGTATTAAATAATTAGGGTGAGACAAGAAAACACCAGTAAACACACTTTCCTCCCCTGTGTTCTTCAAAATAGCTACAATATTACCACAATGTAATTATAAGTACAGTCTTTACCTGCTTGGAGAAATGACTTGCACAAAGTGACCTAGTCTGTACTTCACTACTGTACTATACTACAGCTTTAATACTGAGCTTGGTTTGTTTTGGTTTGTTATTTAAATACACACACTAAACTAGTTTCAGAGGTTATTTTCAAAGGATCACAAGACAGAGTAGTAGGAATAACTGGATCATCTTTAGAAAACAATCCTTGAAATGCTGTTGATATTTTCCAGTACTGGAACATAAATTTTGCTTAGTGACAGGATTGAAAGCCTTTGCTCTTTATTGCTTATCTAGAAGAATATTTTGTCTTCTTATTATCTGATTACTTTAAGCTTTGTATCTTGGCAGCTGAGCTTCCTGAAATAGACTGCAAGTCAGATAAATAATACTTGTAATGCGAAGGTAACACAGATGGTTAAATTAAACCACATAATGCTCTGATGAGCTCTTTCCTGTCAGTGATCCCTCAGTAGGGACTTTCTGCACTGGAGAACAGTGCTAACACGTTCATGTTTATAAACAATTTAGCAACACAGCCTCCAAACACTCTTGCACAAAATGTGAGGCAACAAATCCACTTTCCAACACAAATACAAGAGCCTGGTATGCAACAATGCTTAATTTCTATAGCACTTTTCTACTGACTACATTTTATGGTCATAAACAGTTAAAGAGAGGAAGCTTAAGAACTATTAGGGCTGCTCTAACCTTTTTAACAACATCTTTACTCCTAGCTGTATAGCTTGCAATGTATAATAAGCACTATGCATGTGCATCGCAATTAAAATAATAAAACAATTTTTTAAAGTTCCTATTGAGTAAGTAGGCTTCCGGTGAGTGTAACAGTTTTTGCAATAAGAATCATAACCTTTTCTCTATTTAGATTACCTTTTAATGTACTAATTTATACTGTTTCAGCATTTTATCCATTTCATCCAGTAAATCAATTCAGTACTGTTTACTGTTAAAAAAAAGAAAAAAGAAAAAAAGAAATGAAACGCACTGCAGAGAAACAAAGTCGTAAGGTGAGGAAACAATGTAATATGTAAATGGAGAAAAAAATGTAAACAAAATAAGTTTGGTTGGATTTTTTCTGAGATAATTCTGTTTACCAATCTTTCATATATAATGCACATAACACTGCAGTGTTAGAGACACCCTTTGAATAACCTCTCAGAGCAGTCAGCTTTTGTTTTATAGTCTGCTTTGCTTAAAAATGCTTGTGTAGAAGTATTGCCGAAGTGTTTCTACACAGTGGTTACACTACTACTGTGCTGTTGTTCGTATAAAAAAAAAAAAAAAAAAAGCCTGAGCACTAATGAGGAAATTTACAGCAGTGAGAAGCATAATGGGAAAGATCTGAAAGAAATGGAGAAAATAATTACATGCAATCTCACAAACTATAGTTTGTAGCTGTGATTGTTATTAGGATGGCTGAGGCAGCACACGAGGAAGCCAAATTCACAGGGTCACAGAACTGTAGGGGCTGGAAGGGACCTCTAGAGATCAAGTCCAACCCCCTCAAAGTAGGCTCCTACAGCAGGCTACACAGGTAGGCATTCAGGTGGGTCTTGAATATCTCCTGAGAAGGAGAACCCACAACCACCCTGGGCAGCCTGTTCCAGTGCTCCGTCACCCTCACTGTGAAGAAGTTCCTTCATGTATTGGTGCAGAACTTCCTATGCTCGAGTTTATGGCTGTTTCCCCTTGTCCTGTGCCCACAGATCACTGAAGAGGTCGTCCATGCCTCTTTGTCTCCCATACTTAAGATACTTATAAACATTAATCAGATCCCCTCTGAGTCTTCTTTTCTTAAGGCTGAACAGACCGGGTTCACTCAAAAGAATGGATTTTTGTTGTTGTTGTTGTTTGTTTTTGTTTTAATCTTGTTGGGATGTTCCGTGTACTTTTATGGAGACACTGAAATATTGCATAAAAATGAAATATAAGATACCCTCAAGTAGTTGCCACACATCAGTATGGAAGAGAGAATATTGCTAAAAGAACATTGTATCAGTGTGAAAATGGTTTGGGGATATGCAGTGCTCTCTCAAAGGTATCATACATTTTCCTCTGCAGCATCTAAGTGACATCACACAACTCATTTCAAAGTGGAACCTTTTGTTCCAGATACACATACCAAGGCTATGTTCACATAATGACTTCCGATGATGTTCAATTATTGTCATAATTCCTCTGGCAAGACATCTCACATTACCTTGTACACACAGATCTCCCTTGCTCCATGGAAGGTTTAGTTCTCCTATCTGTCCCTCTTTCATCAGCCCCATCACAAATTCCTTTCTCCTTTTCACTGACCTGAATGACACTGGCATATTTCCAGGAGTACTCACACAGAGGAGAAAAGAAAGCAAGATCTGCCCCAGAAGACAGGACAGGCCATGCTTTGGGAGCAGAATTTATGCATTTCAGTACTTAACCATCTTTGATTCACTATGAAGATTCACATAAGCTGTCAAACTTGTATCACAAATGACAGTGTCTGCCTCTACCAGAAGTCTGGCATTTTATGTAATGGCACTATGTATTCAAGCCAAATACATGTCAGCTTTCAAGACAATTTTTGAATTATAACTTGTTTCAGCAAAAGCAAAGGACTAAAGAGAAAAGATATGTATATGTGGGAGTCTGTAGACATTTTAACACAAATGACAATCAAAGGCTGCTTGGAGAACATAAATGCCATGCTGCATTCTTGTTTGGCCTCTCCGATTCTATTCTTTAACAGAGTTACACTTCTATAAAAACAGATAGGTGCTGTTCTTCGAAGTGCAGCATTCTATGAACAGACCTGTTAGCTGTTAGTACTATGTATTTGTTTTTATGTATCTCCAAGGGCCCCCATTAAAAAATAAAAAATAAATTAAAAAAAAAAACAAAACATTTTTTCATGCAGTTATTCAAAAAGAGCAGCTGCTTTTGTTCCAGTACATTTAGGACATTTGGAAAAAGAAGAACATGTTAGATGAACCAAACAGCCTGCCTAGATTAACAGTGCCAGACCTCCGGACAAAGGGGAAGGGGTAGAGTAAATCTCTTTTGAATGTAATAATTTTTTATATAGTGCCACACAGCAAGAGATTAGATAAGGAACAGGAGAATTAGACTACTAAAGAAAGTCAAAACAAGCAGATGAAAGGGTAGCTAGGAACAAAAATGCTGCAGTTGAGGAGGAGGTAACTAGCAGTCTTCTTTGTGTGTATCATTCTGTTCCACAGCTTCATCAGCTGCTTTAATAAAAAAAAATCCGTGCCAGTAACATCAATCACATTTATCATTGACACAATTCTGGAAAGCACATCACACACAGAAATACCTGTAGGATATATCCAAGATAGTCAACAGCAGAAAGATCTTTTCATAGTGCAAAATGCAAAGCACCTAACACTTGTAAAGTCACAAGGGGAATTAGTTGTCAAAACTATAAGCCACCACATTTTTATCAGGAAAGACACTTTGAGGAGATAAAGTAATTCTGGAACTCTGTAGAAGTTCTTGTACACTTTTAACCTTTTATTCTAAGAAAAGATTTGTGTAGTTTGGGGCCAGCACAGAAAGGCTGTTGAGGAACAAAGATGCTGGAAGAAGAAAATTTGATTAGGTCCTACCTGTCACTTCACAATAAGGCTAACAAGATAAGACTTCTCTGACCTAAGGAGAGGAATCAAACCAAAACTAAATACATCAATGAAAAATAAATCTAAACTGAAACTTAGGAGAGCAATTGCCAAACACTTGATGCAAAACTATTCAGAGGTTTTTAAAGTGAAGATCAATACAATTGAAAGGACGCAATGTAGTGCTTGAAATAATAGAAAAGCATATCCAGCAGGCAACTTCCACGCTTTCAGTGAATGATGAACTCCTTTTTGTTTCAGAGGAGAACACTGGGCCACCAAGCATAAGGGCATAAACAGTCTTCAAAATGAATTTCTGATCCCTCTAGATTTCTTGTGTGTCGTAGAACTTAATTTTGACAGGGAAGGAAGCAAAGTTAGTTCCAGATAAATACCAAATAAACAAACAATACAAAAAAAAAAAAACCCACAAAAAAAAAAAATCAACCTCCTCTCCACCCTCTCCATCAAAAGAAAAAAAAAAAAATCCAAACATAGAAAAAAAAATACAAATGCTTACAATTTTTGTTCTCATATAACTGATATTAAGTCAGCTAAGTTTTAACACTTTTATAAAATTGCAGTATCTATCTCATAGCACTGTATGCTAGTCATTGAATTTTTGTTCACATTAAACAAGCTCTCAGCTGCTGATCACTGTCAGCAGGCCCCTAAAGAAGAATGTCTATGACTGTGACCATTATGGACTCAAATTAAGCTGCCAAGAAAACCACACCTGCCCAAGTGATCTGGTTAGTCTAAGCTGAATAACTAGGGCTGCTCTTAGAATTGCAGTTATATGTGAGCTGGGAAATTATAAGAGATTTCTTTCTAACCCACCACTACATTCTTACTGGATATATCCAAGACCAAGAGATAAGCCCAAATGGCATTTTTTCATAACCCTGTACACCAGCCCTAATTTGCTTGGAATATCTAATACAGCTCCATGCTCCAGGGTCTTGAAGGAACTGATTCATGCCATTGCCAAGTCACTTTCCATCCTATTTGAAAAACCATGGCTGTTAGGCAAAGAGCCCTGTAACTGGAAAACAGAAACACCACTCCCATTTTTAAGAAAGGGAGAAAAGACCCATGGAGTGGCAGGCCACTGAGCCACATCTCTGCATGGGAAGATAAAGGAACATATCCTCCTGGAAGAGATGTGAAGGTACACGAGGTGTAAGAAAGTGATCCATGACAGCTAGCACAGCTTCACTCAGGGCAGATCATACCTGTCCAATCCGGTGGTAGCCAACTATGATGGAGTGATGGCATCAGTGGACAAAGAAGGAACAGCTGATGTTATCTATCTGGACTTGTGCAAGGCTTTTGGCATGGCTAGAGAAATATGAATTTGAAGGCTGGACTCTTCAGTGGATACAGAACGTTCAAGACCAGTCTGGATGGGGCCCTGGGCAGCCTGATCTGGTGAGTGGCAATCCTGCAGGGGGTTGGAACTAGGTGATCTTTAGGGACCCTTCCTATCTATGATGATACTATGATTCCATATACTCAGACCTAACATATTTCCAGGATTAGTAAATATGACACAGTTGAATTCTGCAAAAAGTAGTTTGTTTAGTTGAGTAGCATAAATGTAGTTGAACATACCACACAGCTGACACGAGAAATGAAAAGTAATTTTTGGATTTCTGTCTTCTGTGTGCTTATGCCTTTTACTTATTGCATGGTCACTAACATACCACCCCTATCCTTCACTTCTATATACCTTCCTGTTTGAATAAAGGCAACATAAGTGACTTTCACTGTCACATTAAGTACATGAATGAAGGGGAATCAGCATTCTTCAAATGACTGGGCATGGTGACTTTGTATAGATGGCAGTATGCAACAAGAGCCTGAGCTATTCAGGTTACATCCAGAGTTGCAGTGACCACACATAACTTCATAAATCAGCCATTATGATCTTAGAAAATCTCTATCCCAACAGAAAATGTAACAAAGCTTGGAAGAAGTTCAGCACCTGCACAGAGCACATTTAACAGCAAACTATTTGGAAAAAAAATCACAGGCAAAAGTTTTTCAAATCATATTCCACACACAGGTTTTTTAGAATAATTCCTCTCAAAATTCAGAAGGCTAACTTGTTCACCTATGAAGCTTTTTCCAAGCTATCATAAGCCTCTGCCCTTTGCCAGAGAACTTTTCAAGACATATTTTCAAGACAGGAGTTCTTCACCAACAAGGCTGAAAAGAAAAAAATTATTACTATAAGTTGTAATCTAACCCCACATGTCTATACTTATTAATCAGTTCTCATGTGATACCACCAAATGGACTTCCATTTAAATCTATGTGATATACAGAAGTAACCATGTGAACCTCTGCACTGATTTATTCTAACATTAAATTAATTCCGACTTAAAGAGCCAATGCAAAATTGAAGGGTCTAAAATAATATTTGTCTTGTAACAGTGGGTACTATTTTATTTATTTATTTATTTTTACACCATTGCAATTTCTAACTCCTCTTCCTATAATAGGTAGACTACAGCCTGTACATATTTATACATGTCTAAACTGTGCATATTTCTACAATATTAATCAAAGTTTTCAACATTTCATTGCTTCTCCAGGCCTGTCCCAAAATAAGTCTGGCAAGTGCACGACTATTTTAAACAAAAATTTTCTTCATTCAGAGAAAAAAGAATGCTGATGCAGCATGCTCTTCAAAGATATTAATAGTTTATGTATCTTTTCTTTCCCTAAAGCTATAGTTTTGTTTTTTTTTCCTTGAAAGGGCAGATTTAACTAAGTGTTGAAAAGAGATTTATTCCATTTTTTTCTTTCTGTTGTTGGCATTTGCTGATAGGTTCCAAAGTTAACAGGGAATGCTTACTAAGAATACCAATAAAGTACTAACTATCAAGAGTGATTTTTTATTTAAGCATTTCTTTTTAAGTAAGTCCTGAATATTTCTGTAGCATTTCAAGCGTCCTGACCATTTAAGGACTAAGTAAAAATCTTCTCTGGATTTTTATGTTCAAAGTGTATTTATTACAATGATTCTTTTTCTATTGATTCTATTATTTTCTAATGATTCTATTACAATGAATCTTCCAATTTCACCCTATCCCTGTACAAGTAATAGTTTAGCACATCACTTCTGACCTCTTTTGTAACAAAATAAGTAAAATGATTAGGACAGAATTTCTGATCTTCAGCATTCCTGGTACCATGGTGGAGTAGACAAAGAGTAGGCAAATGATCATCTACACAAAAACTGTATTTTAAAAGCAACCTGAAAACAAATGGTACTTGCCTGAACCTTTAAATTACCCAAAAATACAAAAAGTACTCTTATCTCTCTAAGTTTTAAGAAACCTAAAGAGCAAGCTCAGTTTGCCTTTACTGTTGCAACAGGGTGTCAACAAATGTGAACCAACTTCTACTTAGTTTATATGGAGAACTTCAATACAAAACATGTTTTAGGTTCAGAAACATCAACTAGGCATTTTCACATCTACTAATATGATTTATTTATTTTTTTTAATATACACTTGGAATAAGAATCTTAAAACTCAGTTTATCCAAAACCAACCAATCAACAAAAAAAAAATGAACACTTTTTTGGATGAAATTTTAGAAATGTGATCTTTCTTCCAAATCATCATTTGTCTTATAGTAATTTTAGGGTAAATAATGGAATGGATTCCATTATAGGCCAAGTCACTGATTACAATTCAGTTTGTGAAATAACTAGAGCTTTTTCTTCAGCAAGAACATGTTTCAGCACTGTTGATCCTTAAATTTAACTAGTCATAAGAGAGGTTCCTTAGTGGTGTGCTTCTGATATAAACAGAGAAAGTGTTCCATTTCTAAAGACTTTATGTTGTGAAAGTTTTGGGTTTTTTTTCCTATTAGGATACAACGTCACTGCAAAATTTTTCTTAATTGTTATCAATTATATGCCAGGTAACTTAGCGTGTAGCCTTAGAGGTGTTTCAAATACACAACTGTGTGATGTTGCCATTTGTTTGTACTTCTGGTATTCCAAGAGTTTATCCAGTATCTTGAGGTGCATATGGGCTTGTTTCTCTCTGTGTAAGAAGATAGTGCCTAAAAGCATACTGAGCACAAAGATTTCTTTTAAATGAGAAAAACAGTTATGTTCATCAGAGGTGAAAAAGTCAAGCAGCAAACTGTTTATGTGATTCAACACAAGTTACACTTGTAAACTGTGTTTATATACAAGTTCATCTCAAAATTAAATGTTGTTCTTTTATCTCTAATGTGTACCTTTAAAAAAAAAAAAAAGTTATCCACACTGACAGGTAGCTCTGAAAAAATTTGTTAAGATAACAATCCACTTCTTTAGCAGTAAGGCTTTGCCAGTACCACACCTCAACAGAGGAATCCACTTTAAAAACACAGCACAAAGATTAGGACAAAGTCTTCTAACTAAAATTCTGTAAATCTTCTAAACCAATGAAGTCACTAATCCCATAATTCAGCTACAGCTTACATGGTTCTCATATTTTTTGCTGTGAGCATTCAAGAAAAATATGGTTGATGCACTGTGTCAGATACACACAAGCCTGGCACATTCCAAAAGCATTCAGATGCACTGCGCACACTTAAGACAGTACTGCAAACTCACTTCTGGATGTATCAGACCTACTGTGCACGTTAGATTTCTCACCTGCACATGCACACCATGTGTAGCAGTCAGAATGCTCAACAGCTTATTTGGAGTTACAGTGGTGAGATATCCGGGAAAATCCCTCCAGAAATGAATGAAGCACACTGGACAAGAGCAGGTGAGGCAAGTGGATGATTTAATTGCATTACCCAGATATATGGTAGGTATTTGCACTAACTTCCTTACCTTCTTCATTATGCACTGAATCATTTGTGCATATATTACCAGCTCTTAACATCGATGTTAATATTACTGTGTGCATTAATACACAACTATCATGCCAATGGTAAAATAATTGATTCCAACAGAATCAACAATTTAATAGACAATTTTCCTCACAAAATCAGAGGTGGATAACCTCCTTCCCTGTCAGTAGGTAAAACTGTTTTCTAGTTAAGGAGAACATCTAGATCCAGCGGTATGGCAATTACAGCAGCTGATGTTCTGACATTAATTAGCTGAATTAAGAAAACACTTCACAGGGATCATACTCCCAGTGTACTAGGTCTCATTATAAAGTTACAGGCACTCAGTGTAGTCAGTTTGCAGCAACACTGGAATATCCTCAACTTTTCTAATCTGACTAGAAAAGTTAATAGCAGTAGAATAAGAAGTACAGTAGAATGAGATATGCAACTGCCAGTGGAAAACATGGCAGCCTAAAGTGATAAACTGACCTTCCTAGCTGCATATGATGACAGTATCATGCACAGAAAGGTCATCAGCTCAAGAAGCACAACTAGCTATAGTTTTCTAGTGTAATATTATTAAGTGAACAAACAAAATTTATATGACTGCATGTTTTCATGCTTTGGCTGGCTTTTTTTTTTTTTTTTTTCAGAGCCACTGCCATCAGGAAATTAAAAATATTTTAAAATACATGCAAATGAAATAAACCTTATATTTTAGCAGGACACTAAAGATCGCCCTGGAAATCAAGACATTGCATCTATGACACTAGCTCATTTCAGTCTATCTCAGTTTCTTTCCAGACATCAAAATCATTTCACTGTCCTGTTATCCTGTTATAATACTAAGTGAACAGTTCAAAAAGGTCTAGGATATATCATTGTGTGAATTCACAAATACATTAACTTTTGCCAGAAGCTTAAAAAAAAAAAAAAAAAGCCAAATAAACTCATATGCAGACACCTCTCTTAACCCTTGATTCTTCCCAGTGTGAAAACACATGATGGTTTGAATTGGAAGGGACCTTTAAGATATGTAATTTCAAACCCCCTGCTACAGGTAGAGACATCTCCCACTAGATCAGGTTGCTCAAAGCCCCATCCAGCCTGGCTTTGAATGGCTGTACAGACAGGGCATCCACAACCCCTCTGGACAACCTGTTCCAGTGTCTCACCACCCTTACAGTAAGGAATTTCTTCCTAATATCTAGTCTAAATCTACCCTCTTCCAGTTTAAAGCCATTTCCCCTCATCCTATCACTACTTGCTCTTATAGAAAGTCTCACCCCAGCTCTCCTGAAGGCCCCCTTCAGGCACTGAAAGGCTGCTATAAGGTCCGCCTTCTCTTCTCCAGGCTGAACAGCCCCAATACTGCCTGTAAGGACAGTGCTCCAGCCCTCTAATCATCTTCATTGCCCTCCTCTGGACCCACGGCTACATCCTGATATCCTTGTGTTGGGAGCATCAGAGCTGGCTGCGGTACTCCAGGTGGGGTCTCATGAGAGCAGAATAGAGGGGCAGAATCACCTCCCGTGACCTGCTGGTCACACTTCTCTTGATGCAACCCAAGATATGATTGGCCTTCTGGGCAGCAAGCACACATTGCCAGCTCATGTTGAATCTTTCATCAACTAACACTCCCAAATTCTTCTCCTCAGGGCTGCTCAAAGGCCATTCTCTGCCTGACCTTCTATCTGTGCTTGGGATTGTCTCAACCCAGGTGCAGGATTTTGTTGAACTTCATGACATTGGCACAGGCCCACCTCTCAAGTCTATCCAGGTCCCTCTGTATGGCATCCCCTCCCTCCAGCATGTTCAATGCAGCACTCAGGTTGGTGTCATCTGCAAACCAATGGGATTATTTTCGTTTGTGTTGACATAAAACCCGTGAATCTAGAGATGCACCATATATTCCCCACTAGTTCTGTCAATTTTAGACTCAGTTTGAAACAGCACTAATCTGCCCATGCTAAAACTCACCTAACTCAAAGCCAGCCATCATAGCACTAACCACACTGTTGTTTCTAAGAAGCAGAAAAAAAAATTAGAAAAGCGTGTGGGAACCAAAAGAACAATAGTGGGTAGGAGGCAGAGAATCAACTGTTGCACAGAATCATTGCCTCAAGCACCCTGTACTTTCCTGCAGATCTAAATCCAATGAAAAAGTGGGAGGAGATCACTGATGCTTTTCAGTATAATAGTACTTCTGCTCATTCTCCCAAAATAGATCAGTATAAACACATTCTTATGACTCAACTCTCAGAAAGACTTTATATATATATACATACATATAATTTGGAGAGGGGAAAAAAAGAAATGTGCACGGAGATACTAGTGTCTGTGCTGCAGAACACTTCTGATGAGGGAAGTGTAGAACAGTTAAAGATCACAAAGTGGACAATGCAGGGAAGACACACTCAGATAATCCCGACATCCAAGACATATTCAGATCGAGTGAATCCCTACAAACAGTGAGCGGACTGGAGGGGGTTCTTCACATTCCTTATCTGAGGAAACAGGAAAAGTCATACAAAGAACTTACGACTGTCACAAGACAGACATAATTATTTTGGTGGGCGCGAAGAGCAATCTACAGAAGCTGAGTAATCTTCATTTTTTCTTAAGCCAAACAAATCAGAGCAGATAGGGATCCTTAAAGGGTTCTAAGGTTCCCTACAAATGAAGAACCCCAAACAATATGACTGTTACTCTCTTCTGCCTTTTAGAAAACAGGATAGCTAAGATAAATTACTGTTTAACACATTTCTGTACAGTTAGCGCTTTGCTGTGGCTCTCCCGCTTGAGGCACCACAAACTGCAGTATGGTAGTAAGTAGATTACAGAGATGCAAGTAGCAACTTCAGTTGATATCTCATAACCTTTATTTATTTGGTCTGCCCTAATGAAATTTTGACTGCGCTGAAGCAAAATCCCTCTGTTGCCTAAAAGCATCTTCATAGAATCATAGAATGGTTTGGGTTGGAAGGGACCTTGAAGATCACCTCGCCCCAATACGCCTGCTGTGAGAAGGGTTGTCACCCATTAGATCACATTCATAACAATGAGAAGAACACTGGGTACACCAAAATCATGTTTCCTTACTAACTCAAAGTTCACCTCTTATTTGGGAGTCTGTTTATCTGCTAAAAGAATATTCATCAATTAGATTTCGAATAATATCCTTCCTTACATGACCGATAGTACTATCTCAGTTACTGAAACAGCTGTTCTTTAAGAAAGTTGTGCACCATGATTCACGTATTCTATTCTGCATATTTTGAAATTAACTTAGATTTTCACCAATTCATTCTGCAGTCTGAGTAGAACCACCCTTCTTGGAACCCAAATAAGCATCTATACAGTTACAAATAGGGACAAATCGTTACTGCTCTATTTGCATCACTTCATGCAATAGTGTGTAATTGGACATCTCTGAGGTCTTCACTGGAGCTATTTTAATTGCTGAGCTAATTAAAATCTCTTTCTTGCCTGCCTTTTTGCCTTAGTAGCTCTTCATTTTTCACTAAGCTTCATTACTAAATACAGCCTTACTCATTTCCTCTAACTTATTTTTTAGAGTAACCAGGTTTTTTGGTAATTCTAAGTCATCCATCCACATGTCGTGGCTACATTTTCATTTCTATCAGTATCAATCCGTTTGTCTTATATGCTAATGTCTTGAGGGACATCTTGTCATGAAGAACCTCTGGTGTCTTTAACAATAAAGGCTGGGTTACGCTGGCTAAGCAGAGAAAAGAGGAATTCAAGTTACTGCAGAACTGGACTCTCTTCAATAACTGATTTCAAAATGAAAAGAAGAGTGAGAGCAAATACTGAAACATCACAGTCTGTTTCAGCTTTTCCAGCAAGTGATTTCAATCTTTTTCTATAGCTATGAAAGCAGAACACTCCCAAAAAGTAGTGTGGAGATCACAAACTTTATCATTCTGTAACTGAAATATTCAGAGTATATACATAAATCCTGTTTGTCAGTACAAATTGGGTTTTTAAAACTTGTGGATGATATTAAATACTACGAAGGAGATTGAGCAGTTCACCTGTTGGTTAATATGGATAATATTCCTTCCATGGATAAGCCAATATCTCAGCATAAATGTCATGAGCAGCTTGAAATACAATATCATTTGTAAAGCAAATCGTAACATTTTTTCTCCCAGGAATTTTATCTGTCTTTCTTGGTTTTAGACTTGGAAATAATTTTCCTGTAAGTTGAGAAATATATATACACGTATAAATGTATATACATATATACAATATATTTGTCCATATTTTTTCTTGAATAAGTCTACATATACAAGTCTCTCCATATTTTATTCTTGAACTTGGATTTATAAAAGGATTAAGCACTCTAATCAAAATGAAGTTACATCTGTCTTTGTAAGAACTATTATTTTTTCTGAGCTGTTATATGAATCAGTCCAGCAGCTAGAAGTAAAAACTACTCCATGTGTGTTCATAAAAAGATTAAATACAGGAGGAAAATGTTGAAAAGGTAGCCACTGCAAATAACATACTATTACCATTCAGAGGAAATAATGAGAAATAAAGATATAATAAATAACTCTAATGAATTAGCATATTACTGTCAGATATTTTAACCGCATAACACTTCATTTACAGAGAAGTGCGGCAAGAAGTAGCAGACAGTTTTCATTTTTTGTTGTTTTCTTTTTTTTTTAGACACGACATTTTAATTTTTTAAACAGTGTCATTCTGTTTCAGAGAAATTTATAACAAGCCACTATTTTAGTAATTCATGGCAAACTTCACAAATTTGCAACAAAAATTGCAGTGGGAGATCAACTCCCAGTCTTTACACCAAATTTCATCATGTCATTAAATATATTACCTAAAAGTAAGGAAAACATAAGAAGAACAGGAAGAACTACCTGCACGGGAAAAGAATGTGACTTTTTAAAAATTATATTTCCATTTTGAAAGTGTAACCAAATGAGCAGCTTTCATAAATGGATTATTGAAGTGCTGCTTCAGCAGAAGTAATGAATATGTGTTGCTAAAGAGCTGCTTGAAGCTACAGCAGAGTAAATGGGTAATAATTTGATAGTTATGTCATTTTTTAGTCAATGTTAAACTTACAATTGCAAATTGTGTCCAAAATTGTGTTTTTGTGTTCTTAACTGACAATATAATACGGAGTACTTTAAGAAGTACTTCTCTGTATTATGTTGTGATAAATGAAAGAATATCCAGGTAAATTCCAGGTGAATATCAAACGAATTCCAAAAGACCACATGCAACAAGTGGTTGCTTCCCAAAGTGGAATTAAAAAGAAAAAAAAAAAAAATTAACAAAACAACTCGTATCATATAAATTTAAAAGTATACATAGGTATAATTTGCAAAAGATATTATAGAAAGCAAAAGAAGATAAGTTTTCATTTCTCCCAGTCAAAGGTCTATGAACTTATCTCTTTACAGTTGTTGGTTCTCTCTTTCCTTAGTCCTAAATTCCTCGTTTCTCATAATTTAAAACTTTCTTCTCTTTTTAGAGAAATCTGGTATTTTCAGGCAGGACCTGATCAAGTTTACAGAACTATTAATAGTTCTGGTCCAACAGAAAAGCAGGACCTCAAGAATCTGTTCCAGCTTTTGGGGAGATGGGAAGGGACAACGGTGCCTCTGCAAAACCAACTCTCAGACTACCAGATCACCCACAGCGTATACCTTGATGTGCTCAAGATTTAAAAATGCCATTTGATTTTGGAAATTCAATTTGAAATCAGCATTTTATTAAAAAAGCAGATCTTCTACCACCTTAAAATTATCAGGTCCCCAGAGAAGTAAATCCCATAAAATCAGAAATCTCCAGTTATTAATCATTTTTAAGTTTTGCCCAAGGAGCTGGACACTATCACTCTGACCATTAAACTTCCACCTCACTCTGAAATACATGAACTTTGATTTCAGACACAAAGCAGAAATCATATTAATAACTAATCATTATTATCTCTATAAGAAAGAAAGAAAAATATCAAGATTACTTCATGCATTTTCAGGAGAAAATAACAGAAGAGAATTGTGACAACGGAATTAACCACCGTCATTCTATTATTTCAGTGAGAATCTTCTACCCCTATAGGTAATTGGTATTATGTGTGGGTTTTCTTTCCCCCGTTTTCCTCATCTTTGCTAAAAATCACATCCAACTCAACAGTGACCCATATCACCCTATGAGAAAAGTCAATTATGTTACAGCCTGCTCCATCAGGTACAGAGAATTACATCAAACAGACAGAATCACAGAATAAGTAATCAAGGAAGGGGCTTCTGACAGTTCTGCACAGTAGGCACCTTCCAGAATTATTTAAATCCAAAATATGAAACTTTAATGGCAGCAAGTAATTCAGCAATTCTATACTGAAACAGAAGATTACAAATGTGTTTTTCAGTATCTGACAGAATTCAGTCCACAGAACAGAAAATTCCTTTAAAAAAAAAAAAAAAAAGTAACAGGCAAGCAGAAGCATTTTCCTCAGAAGAGTTCTTCATGAATATTTATCAAGAGGTCCAACTCTCACACTATTTAACAGGCTAGCCCACAAAAACACTTAAGCAGTGAGAATAGCATTTTCTTTTTCACGCAGGTAAGAGAACAACTCAAGATTAGCTGATAAGTCAGGTTTAATAGGGACGACCTCTCAAAAGTTTCTTTACAGGTTTCCTTACTGGCAGCCCACAGAAGGGACACAATGGGCAACACATTCAGAAGGAATTCTTGACAAAATGACATCATGTTGAGGTACCGCAAATTGCTCTCAAACTGAAGTACCTATCTTTTTTGGGGGGGCATTGTCATGAATAAGCAATCAGAAAAAGCATTCATCCAAAGCACACACAAGCACTAAAAACAAATAAACAATCATCATTAAGAACAAAATACTCTGTACAATGTTTTGGAAGTCCCATAACTAAATGGCAGATGGTGTTTTGAGTGATCTTTCTACATGTGTATTAGTACCCAGGCCACAAAGTTTGAAACTTATTCTTCCATTATTACCTACTTGACTTTATTTCACTTTCAGTAAATCTACAAACCAATTAGGGAGAGATAAATCTTTAATCACTCCAAGCAAAAGCATTTTGACAGGAAAAAAAAAAAAAAAAAAAAAGAGAGAGGAAAAAAAAGTGTAGATACCTGCAATAAATGCTAGACAAAGAAAAAAGTACAACCTGTCATAGATGACAAAGTACTTGTTCAGTGAACAGGTTCTGCTCCCTTTAGCTAGTAAAAATTACTATTTTATTTTATCCATGATAAAATTGTTTTCTCCTACAATGGTGAGAGATAAGCAAATTTCCTTATAATTAATTTTACAATGTATGGCCAACAGCAACACACCACGCGACCTGTGGCCCAGGCAGACATGTTTTGTTGCAGGATTCATTCACTCAATCCTTTACCTTTCCTCCCAATCACACTTATGACAAACATCTCGTTTCCATTTGTATTGGATCTTTCATTGCTACACTTTCTGAACAGTGAAACTATCAGGAAAGTATTAGAAAAAATAAAAGGGAAAAAGAATGGACACCTGCTTTTAACAAGCTCCTACAAGCTAAACCCTCAGCCAGAGCAGGCAGGGGGGCTGGCGTGGAACACAGGCTAAAGCAGTACCGGGCACACGCTGCTGCTGGACTACTGCATGCCCCCTGCTCTAATAGAGGAAAGGGGAGTGAGAACCATTAGGAAAAAAATATGACTTTGGATTTTTAGTAATTATCAGATTATTTTAGCAATCTCAGGCCTTGGCTAGATCTACTATTTCTGTTTTTAAACATGTTTTCAATGATTGTTGATATGCTTCTAATATTTACAAGAAGCTGCAAGAGTTACTAGATGTGTTGGTGTGCAGCTTGAAAATTAATTCTCAAAGGACTTATTAATGTTGATTTGCACGGTCCCATGGCAGTACAGGCTGCTAGGATCATGGGGAGTCTCCAGGCCCTGCCCAGAGTGGGCTCAGTCCAGGCTGTTCAGGGACTCACCCAGGCAGGGAGTGAAACCCCCAGACCTGCGCTCTGGCTCCACAGTTGGGATGTACTGGTCGGAAAATACTGCTCCTCATCTTTTGTGTCTCAACTCATGCTGCTGCCTCTCACTCTCGCACCAAACACCACATGAAGAGCCTGCTGCCTCTCCTCCATCCCCTCCTGACGGTGCTGGGGCTGCTGCTGGGTGCCCCCACAGCCATACCTGCAACCATTTCCCATCTGAACAGGCCCCACTTGGCAGCCTCACTTCACACAGATGGCCTCCAGCCCCAGTGCCCCAGGACCTCTTCTGAACAATGGTTTCCTTTACTCTAAACATGAGTGATGCATTTGCAGGAAATGCAGAGGAACACAATGATTGATATAGTTTGGTGGGCATGGTGGGGATGGGTTGACAGACTAAATGATCTTTTCTGAAAGAGTGGTAGGGCAGTAGAATGGGCTGCCCAGGGAGATGGCAGAGTCACTGACACTGGAGGTGTTCAAGGAATGTTTAGATGTTGTGTTGAGGGACATGCTCTATTGGTGATATGTGGATGGTTGGACTGGATGAGCTTATAGGTCTTTTCCAACCTTGGTGATTCTATGATTCTGTGATAATCTGTTAATTGTCCCCTGATTGGCTTATCCACTATCTGTTTAGCAAGAATTTACCTATGACATCCTCCAGCTATCTCCTGTATGTCTTGTCATGACCTGTTGAATTTCCAAGTGAGGATAGCTTCATCTACTCCCTTACCTAATTGATGGTCTGTAACACACTCCCACATGGTATCATGTTTAGTAACTTCTCAGATCTGTCTGCAAGCCCAGGCCCAAGCCACACACATCAGAGCCCCTGCTTCCCACAGATGACCTCATTCTCCCTGCCTGTGTCTCCTGAAGGTATCATCTCCATCCACTGTAGGGCATGGGTGGCATTAGCTGTCCCACTATGGCTCAGACATCACAATAATGTTGTAGCTCTGCAACCACATGCTGACTCTCATACTTCCTGCTCACCTCCCAGACTGTGTGCAGATGTTCACATGCCCTGCAGGTGGGTGCTCTTTTGCCCTGTTTTAACATGATTTCTTCACCTGACTCTGGACTGTAATCTCCTCACTCTCACATCACTTCCATTTTAATATTCTCCTTACCAGATTGGCCAGCTAAGGAAGCTGAGGAAAAGTGACAGATGATTAATTTACATATCGAGAACTTACAGGATAAGCTAAGCTTGGTTCAAGACCCCCTAACCAGCTCTACATCAAGCTGGTCTGAAATCTAGCTGTATAGTACATCCATTCTTCCTCAGCCACAGACATATTAACTACAGCTCAGTTCTGCCATAAGGTAGGTGATTTATCTCCACCAATCTTTTGTATATGAGCCATCTGATTATGGAGAGGTCCAGGACAGGACCCATCTAAGAGCTGTAATCTCACTGATGCCACAACAAGATAAAAAAGTTAAATTTCATGTGTTCATAGATTTCTTATTTGCCATTTTCTTTTTGTTTCTGTGCTACTGTAAATACCCTGTGGGGAAATTCAGCTGAAAAGCAATAAGAAAAACCTGTTATCTTTGAACAATAAAGTAAATATTGCTGTAATCAGAAACTGTACAGCAGAACAGCCATTTAGCTCCATTTTTTTTTCTATACTGAAACACTATACTGTGCAGCACCTAACAAAAATGGGTTAATAATTTCACATAATTCATAGAATATACATGCAAATGATACTTAAGATTTTGGCTAAAAGAATTTGGACATTCCTCTTTACAGACAAAATTTAGCATGATCCAGTATGTGTTGTTTTGGATAGCAAAACTTTCATCAACTTCAGCAGGGGTTTCCATTCAGCTTTTTTTTTTCCCTAAAGTCACACAAGTGGATGCAAGAGAGAAGGAAGCAGCAGAAAAGGCTTTGTTTCTAAATCTATAAACATTCTTTCATCTCTCACCATACAATGCCATTACTCAAAACGGTACTAACTGGGGTCAGTACACTATTACAAAGATCACAGCTTTCAAGTTAGGGATGGTTTAGAGGATGCCACCTGTATTTTACGGGATACATTAGCTCTTGCAAGTCATTTCTGTCTCAAACACCCCTCCCTTACACAGTTCCTTCCAATAAGACAACTCCTCTTTCACTCAAGATATCAAAACAAACAAACCAAAACTAAAGAGTTGGTAAAGAAGTAAGACTACAAATCATTTGTAAGGAATTAACAATTGGAGAACAAAATAGAGGACAACTTTTAGGGTTATGACTTGTCATTTTTTCATTGAGTGTGAAATATAAGGATCAGTAATTTTTACAATCATCACAGGTAAGGGCGGGTTGGAAAACAGATACTGGTAGACACTGCTCAATTTAAAGGATGTAGAAAAACAACACAGCTAACTCTCAGTATGAGCCACAGTGGGCAATTACTACTTTAAATCTTCTGAATTTGACAGAAAATCTAAATCAAGTTTTTATAGGTTGGAAATCAGCTCTTTAAAATGTGGAATTTTCTTTTTCTTGCAGGACAATCATACCTACCTAAATGGTTTTGTAAAGCATTCAGGTGAGATCATGTATTCAGAATGAAACACATCTGCATTTTTGCTTAAATAAACCTTTCTAAAGGAGTATGTTTGTCACATGGGTTCAACACCAGAGACTGCTTTAAAGAAATCATATTCTTACCTTTCAAGGGGATGCTGACATTGTCTTTCACCTATCCCAAACTACCTGTACACCATAGCAGACTCCCATAAGACACATTACAAAAGGCTGTCACACCAGCCTGCTTATGAATTCAGAGAAGGCAAGTGCACATCTCCTGGCCAGTTTCCAGATGATCAATAACAGTGAACAAGAACATCCCTTTTTAATTAAAGAGGCACAGAAACCATCTGAGACCCCAGAACAACGCTATTAAGACAAGATTAGGCACGAACCCATTTGCCACTGCGGGCACGCAGCAAGTGTGTACAACTGTACAAAAACATTCTGTATAGTTGTACACAGTGTTACTACCATTATCCTGTCACTTTAATATTGACCCTCAGAGGTTGTCCACAGCCCAGTGACAAACTTCAAATAACATAAAAATAGAAGTTACTACAGGAAAAACACAATCAGGGATATGGGGGCTAGGAGAAGTGAAAATGCTAAAAGTAGTTCAAATCTTAC
The DNA here is from genome assembly GCA_030625065.1 of Alectoris magna. Classification (NCBI taxonomy): domain Eukaryota; kingdom Metazoa; phylum Chordata; class Aves; order Galliformes; family Phasianidae; genus Alectoris; species Alectoris magna. The sequence goes on from CM060564.1 coordinate 43,562,877, forward strand.
GTTTTTTCCAAGGATGTAGAGGGAACAGTATCAGAGGAAAAGGAAGGTGATGGTGAGAAATGTCTTAAGGGTTAATCTGTTCTGGCATCACCTTGGAAAACGTTGTCAAACTATTACTCCTAACGAAATGGGATTTCAGAATTCTCTCTTTAAAAAAAAAAAAAAAAAAGTGTAGAAATGAAGAGAATATGAACTGGTCACTTTACCTTCACAAAGCCTGTGATTTTTAAATAATAGATCAAACTAAACAAAAGCAGGAAAAAAAACCTCCACAAATTAAACAAACAAACAAACAAAAACCAGAATCAAGCTCCTCCCAGTTGTCCCCTGATTTATCGAATTTTGAAGTTTAAGCATAGCGCAAATCCAGTTGTGTAAATACATCACCTTAATATTACTGTAGACAAGACATCAGAAATAAGTTACTCATCTATGAAAACATAATGATTAAACAAAGATTAGTACAGCTTTTCTACTCTTGCCAAGCACTTGCTGAACCTGGATGTCATTCAAGGTTCTGTTTGGAGTAAGAGATCATCTCTGCTGTAAGCAACAAGAACCACTTTGTTTCAAGCAACAGAAACTTAAGAACTTTAAGAACCTTTAAAAAAAAAAAAAGAAAAAAAAAAAGAAAAGAAAGAAAGAAAGAAAAGAAAAGAAAGAAAGAAAAGTAAAAGAAAAAAGAAAGCCTAAACCACACTGATTGCACTGAACATTTTTTCTGATGAGTTTTGGTGATAGACCCTGGGAATTAATCTTGAGGTATGTCATGTAAAAAGAAGTTAGTGTTAGTTAGTTCTGAAGAAAAAAATAAACACAAAAACCTCAATTATAGTATTGAGATCTGCAGGGTGGTACAAATGAATGCATCTCTCCTCCTCTACCCCCTCCATAAGAGAATACTGTTACTTTCTCTGATGCTTTCTGTTGCCATGGCATCCTTTCCACTGTCGGTCTCTTCACCCTTATGCTATTTCCCCAATTGGCACTCAACCTGTGGGCATCTTCCTTGCAGCTCCACAGCTTATAAATTTGTATTTCTGTCTGAAAGGACATGTTTTAGCTATTGAATAAGGTGTATCATTCTGCACCTCAGAGTCAGGCTTCAGTTAGACTCACAATACGGCTTCTGAACACACAAAGACTCAGGTTGTACTTGAACAGTAAGCAGCTCATTCAAAATCTCTGTCTGTATACATGTGTCCAGTACCTAGCATGAGGGTCCTGATCCTAAGATTTAAAAAAAAAAAAAAAAACACCCTTAAAGCACTTTAACAAGGATCACTCTTTTTTCTACTTGAATGCTCAATTCATTCTCTCAAGTTCAACGTACTTCTTCCCAAGATGTTCATTTTCCTGGCATGTAATCTGTGCTATGCACGCACCCCTGTCAAGATGTCTGTCCATCCACCTCAAAGACTGACAGAATACCCCACCGAGCAGGCTGAAGGCAAAACTCCACCAAAGAAGACACCTTCCCAAGAAGAAAACGCTGGTTCCCAAACGAGCGTGCTGTCTACCTCCCTCAAGTCCTTTGCTCAGGTAGCGGCCGGTTGTCCCTCAACAGGAGGGCAATTCCCAGCCACTACTTCGCAGCTCTCCGGTCGGAGCACATCGTACGATAGTGGGAGCCGCGCTGCGTCCTGCTCTTAGCAAGCAGCTTCCACAGAAAAGAGAAGAAAAAAAAAAGGGGGGGGGGGGGGGGGGGGGGGGAAGAAAAGAAAAAGGGAGAGAGAGAGGGAGAGAGAGAGAGAAAGAATGGGAAAAGGCAACAGAGAAGACTTTCACCTGTTACAACTACAAAGTCAGATTAACCGCGTGCAAAGTATGATTTTCCTCCGAAAACGCAACAGGTTTGTCGACACCGCCCTCATCCCACCACTTGTTTCACTAGGGGCCGTGTTCCCCATCTCAATACCGGTCCCGGGCTCCATCCCGGTCTCGGGCACTCACCGGCGGCGCGGGCGCGGAGGTTCCGCTGCGCTTGGCGGAGCCGCGCCGGGAGCTCAGCCGCCGCCAAGACTCCGCCAGCCGCCCGCGGCCGCTGCCACCCGTCGTCCCTTCGGCAGCGCAGCCCCGCTCCGCCGCCCCAGGGCTCCGCCGCTTCTGCCCCATGTCCCACGGAGCCTCCAGGCCCCGCCGGCCGCCCCGCACGGCGCCTCCCTTAGTTTTAACGATGCTGCCGAGACGCGGCGGGGGGGGGTGCGGAGGGGCGGGCCGGGGCGGAGTGGAGCTGCCCGCCCCCCGCGGCCTCGGGACTGCCTCAGGGGAGCCCCCGGAGCTGCCCCCTGACAGGGGAGGGAGGGGACGTCCGCCCGAGTGGGGTCACATGCGCCTGGTAGAGAGCGCGGTGTACTGAGAGGCGGTGGGAGTTCTGCGAGGAGAAATCGAAGTTGTCAGTAATTGTCAGCCGTGAGAGGTGCTGGTGCGAGCGGGGAGGAAGAGGTCAGGTGCTGTGCGCCGATCAGCCGTGACTTGTTACAAGAGCTGTTTCACTTCTCTCTCTGCATCTTGCCAAAATCTTACCAGGAGGTTGATTTTCATTAATCTGAATTAACAGTTCTACTGAACTAAACTGCTGACTTCCCCATGATCCTTCTTAAAATCCAGTAGCCTTACCGATGAGTGAATTCCACGCTCAGTTCAAGGTTTTCCTCCCCTGTTTACTTGAAGGAGGATGCAAACTCCAAATCAGCAGCAAAAGGCTGCATGGTACCTGTCGGCAGGGCACACCTCATGGCGGGCTGTTTTCCTTTCTTAAATATAACGAAGAACATCTCTGGAATTAGTGCTTTGTCTGTCAGAATTGCAGGGGTTTCCTGCAGCTCCTATTCCGGGTTTCTGGGTTCACTATGACCCAGAGGGCATTTCAGGAACGTGCACATAGGGTCCGTCTGCTTTACCTGCTGAGCACAGTGCACCAGTGTTTTGCTGGAGGGAAACAATGCCTCTCTTCTGCCCTCTGAGCTCTCTGCTAATTTTTCTCTGGGAGATGACAGAATGCTCAGGTCCCCACGGCTGAACTAACAAGATGGCTAGTCAGCATGTTGGGAGTACAAGCTCAGACAGCAGCATTACAAGGTAAATATTTCTTTGTGTGCAACATGGCCATGCTAACAACAACAACAGAAACCTAAAAGCACCACCAAAACAGGCTACATAGCTAGGTGGACACTGTTATATAAGGATCATTAAAATAGTGTGTTTTGTAGGCACTAACTTAGACTTGCACTTATGATTTAACCCTTCTTATAAGGATTTCTTAGAAGACTGTTTTACTGAAAAATCCAGATGTATGTGGCTATCTTGAGAAACTGAACTTTCATTTTTTTCTATTTTCTAAAGATGATATGACAGCATAAGGGACAATATTGTTCTAATTACTGCCACAGTATTTTAAATGGTTTATGAAAGAATGTGTTTTCCTCACAGTGTGCTTAATGTCTTGATAGTAATCAAGAAACATGGACCAGAGTGTCCAAACAACGTGTTGAATTCTCAGTTAACTCCAGGTCGAAAGCAAATGACTAAGAATTTTGTTATGGCACCGGGTAACCTAATATACTCCACTCCATTATCAGACTCCGGTTATGATATATACTTCCCATTCTATGGGGATACACATAATTTGTGTATTTTCCTTTTAACACCTGTAAGTACTGCATGCCAGCAAGCTGTCCCACAATATCTCCCATTCATCCCAAAATATCCCAGTAGTGTCCCAGGACATGGGGCTCCATCTCCCTTTGCCTGTGCAGACTGGGACTGGAGCACAATAGCTGTGGCAGCAGGGTGGACCCTGACCAGAAAAGCATTTCTCATGGAGCAGCCAGAGAAGAGATGTGCTGCGTTGTGCTGCATGTCTAGTGTGGCCTTCATGGCTGTGCTGAGTTGCCCAGAGCTCTTGGTCCTAGGACAACCACAGCAGCTCCTTGGAGCAGAGCAGCCTCCAGGCAGTGCCCACAATTTCAACACCTTTATGGTCTTATCTGTGTCCGGCAGTTTCGCAAGAAGCTCTCGTGACAGAATTGTTTCTGCTTGGATGCAGAACTGATGAACAGCGATTTCCTCATAAGAAAATTGTACAGTAAGTCAACTGACAAAAGTGAGAGAATCTCTTCTGTGATGAGCTGCATGTGAGTCAGAGACCACTTGGGTCAATACCACCTGGGATTCCCAACAGCTGATGGGATACATGATGGTCTATTTTCTCCTTAGAATCTTTGCTCTGGCCAAAAACACTCTATCTGCACCCTTGAATAGAAGCCCTAATTTCTCATGGACCATTATGGATGTAGTATGCAAAGTAACCCCTGATTTTAATCCCATCCATCACCTGTTGTTCCTCTGCAGATTCTAGCCTCGAGGGAAAAAGGTCAAGAAGGGATGAGGTGCTGGAAGAAGCTGCCCAGAGAGGCTGTGGGTGCCCCATCTCTGGAGATGTTTAAGGCCAGTTTGGATAGGGCCCTGAGCAATCTGATCTAGTACTAGAAATAGCAGCTGGCAGGCCTTCCTGTGGCATGGGGGTTGGAATTTGTTGATCCCTGAGGTCCTTTCCAACCCAAGCCATTCTATGATTCTGTGGTTCTGTGAAGAGCCCCTTACTGGTGATAGCTGAGGCTCTGTGGGGACATCCCATTGCAGTCAAGGGAGGCATAACAAATAACCTTGTGTAGAAGGACTTGGGGGTACTACTGGATGAAAAGCTTGCAACCCAGAAAGCCAGCTGTATCCTGGGCTGCATCAAATGGATTGTAGCTGCCAGACTGAAGAAGGTGATTCTCTCCCTCTTATCTGCACTCATGAAATCGTACCTGGAATAATGCATTTGGCTCTGGTGCCTGCAGCATCAGAGGGCTGGAGTACAGCCCCTACTGAGAAAGGCTGAGAAAGCTGAGGTTATGCAGCCTACAGAAGAGAAGGCTCCAGAGAAACCTAATTACAACTTTCCTTTATTTAAATGATGCCTCTATAAAAGATGGAGAGAAATCATTCATTAGGGAATGTAGTAACAGGAGTAGAGTGGTCTTTCATTATCTAAAGGAGGACTATATGAAAGTAGGGGACAGACTCTTTAGCAGAGTCTGTATTGTGGTAGTGCAAAGGGAACTGGTTTCAAACTAAAGGAAGGGAGATATAGATTGGACATAAGGAAGAAGTTTTTTGCAATAAAGGTGGTGAGGCACTGGAACATGTTGCCCAGAGAAGTGGTGAATGTCCCTGACAACATTAAAGATGAGACTGGAAGGTGGTCTGAGCTCCCTGATCTAGCTGTAGATGTCCCTGCTCGTCACAGGGGAGCTGGAATAGAACTTCCAAGCCAAATGATTCTATGGTTTTGTTGTATGGTTCTATTGGGCAGACTGTTCTCATGATGACTCTTAGCTTCATTTATTCTCCACTGAGGCACATCTACACTTGGTCGACATTGCTGAGTAAGTCAATTAGCTTTATCATTTTTATTAACATTTACAGATCAAATCTTCTGATGTGTCCTCTATCTGCTAGTTGTAACTGTTAATTTCTCAAAGTGGTTTTCCTCAGTTACGCATTAGAGAAATCTAATGATTTTCAAGTTCTACAAAAATCTGTAAATGACATTATTTAAAAGAAAAAGAAAACAACTACAAATAAAAACCAGAACATACGCTTTGGGGAGTCTTGTTTGGGGAGGAAATAATCTCTGAAGGAATTCATGGTTAGAGTACAATTTTTGTTAATGCCTCATCGATACACTAGTTTGTCTCTTTGCAGCTAGAAGATAAAGATTGTTACCTTCACCTGTGTTGTTACACAGACAGTGCTATACTACTTATGCAGTTTAAATACCAAGTAAAATATAAAAGACAAGCAAACAGATGTTCTTATTTAAAATAGAAATGCCAAATATCCACAAATCTAAAACAAAAAGAGAACGAAAACATAGCCAAGAGGAATCTAAGTTTCTGTAAGTCTAATGCATAACACAGGTCACTTAACATCAGAAGGTCAAATTTTGTGGAAAGCTATTCACATGTTAATGCACTTAAAAATACTGTTTATTTAAGACTGAATTTTCAGCACACGAAACAGTTTTCTTCTTCTTTCTTCAGTCTGTAAGAATCAGATCATCTTAGTGCCACAGAATCACAGAATCACAAAGAATCTTCATTTCACCTTGACTTGGTAAGTCAGAAGTTATAGAGTAATTTCAGCTGGAAGGAGCACTGGTAGACACCTGACTCAACTCTCTGCTTAAAGCAGGTCCCTTTAGATCAGTTTGCTCAGGGCTTTGTTCAGACAGATCCTGGAGGCAAATAAAAAAAAATGGAAATTAAGATTTCACAGCTTCTCTGGAAACAATTTTCCAGTGGTTAATATGCTCTTGGTGAAGAATCTTGTCTCTACATCTAATTGGAATTTCTCACATTCACGCTTGTGTCTGTTGTCACTTCTCATTTCACTAAACATCTTCATGGATAGTCTGGTTTCATCTCTATACCTTCCCATTCAGCAGTTAGAGGCACCAAGTAAGTCTCCCCACAGCCTCTGTCCTCAAGGCCAAAGAAATCTATTCTCCCAATCTCTTTTTATAAATCATGTGAGTGAAACTTTCCACTGACTAGTTCACAGGCCCTGGTCCTCATGGGATAATTCAATGTCCCTAACATCTGCTGGAGGAACGACACAATGGGATATAAGCAACCCAGGAGGTTCCTGGAGAATGTTGGGGACAACTTACTGTCCCTTCAATAAAAGAGTCATTGAAGAGAGAAGCTCTGGTGGACCTCATATTTACAGAAGGTGAGAGCATCACAGGGGATATGAAGGTCAAGGGCAGCCTTCGCTGCAGTGTCTATGAGATTGTAGAGCTCAGAATTATGAAAGGAAGGAGCAATACAAAAGGCAAAATCACAGCATTGGACTTCAGAAAAGCAGACTTCAACCTTTTCTGGAATTTGCTGGAAAGAGACCTGTGAGATGAATTTCTGGAGAGGAAGTCCCAAGCAAGCTCACTGCTATTCAAGGATCACCTCCTCTGAGCTCAAAAGCAGAAGGTAAGGCAAAAATGCCAGGAGGCATGCACAAATGAACAAGGAGTGACTGGAAAACTAAAACATCAAAGGGAGGAAGCAGAAGGTGGAAGCAGATGCAAGTAACCTAGGGGGAATACAGAGATACTGTCTAAGCATGAGAAGATGAAGTTAGGAAAGTCTTTGCCCTAAGTATAAGGTCTAGCCAGGATTGTCATGTTGAAAGGCCTGAGAATTAGGACCCTGTGGTTATTTCATACCTGTACTGTACTTGTGATGTCTATATTACAAATCGTTAATGTTGAATAAAATTAGAAGCAATAAGCATCATGTAAAACATACCACTCCTTTCTGTGTTTCTGGAAACAGTTTTTTGCTGTCTCCTTTCCCAGTGCTGAAGAATGAATTTGTATTTTGTATATGATTTAAGTAGAGTCAGTCACCGCAGTGTGTTGTTGTCAGAGAACTTATAGTCTTCCTGTCAGTTCTTTGCAAGTCTATCATTGCAAGTCATAGAATCATAGAATCACCAAGCTTGGAAGAGAACTCCAAGATCATCTAGTTCAACCATCTACAGACCACCTCTTCCATGAGTGTTCTGTTTTACCAGGATCCTTTCCACCTTCAGCAGAAGACCTGTATTTTCCATTTTTTTGACACATGTACTTTAGAAGTCTTTCTTGCTAACCTCTCACCAGATTCAGTTCAGGTGGGCTCTGGATTTCTCATTTCTGTATTTTGTCAGTTTCTGCTTTACTCCTGGATTACTCTTCCTTGGATCCACTTTCTGTATACTTCCTGTTTATCTTCAAATTTTGCCAGAAGTTTCTTGTTCATCCATAAACATCCTGTTGTATTTTTGCCTGACTTCCTGCTCACTGGAACTCACCGCTCTCAAGCTTGGAAGGTGGTGAATATCAACCAGCAAGTCTATAATTTCTACAATATTGTGGGACATAGGCAACTGATTTTTGGGACGGGGACTTGAATGTAGTCCTGCTTTTGCCTTAGGGTCATACAAGATCATGCTGTAGCTTCTGCTGCATGTTCATAAGCCTGATGGAAGGCAGGGGAATGCTACATGTGTGTGAAGTTTCTCAGCTTATCAAGCCTGCAGTGAGGCCATTTTGCCCAACTCTTGGAAGCCATTAAGAAGCAAGAGGTCCTAAAGGGCAAACTCTTTCCTCTGTCTTCTCTAATGGAAAACTGGAAGCGAGAAGCCACAGTGAGCAAGGGCCAGAGGATGTAAATGTAGCTAGTCTACATGCAGGCTAAGGTGCCACTGCTGAAACAGCATCCTGGGTCTATGATAAGGGAAGTAGAAGCTGGAAAGAGGCTAATACTGGGAAACAGCAGAAGCGGGCTTTTTATGGAGGATAACAAATGTCTCATCTGGGCTGACATTAATGGAAAAAACCCATCTCACATCTGATATGAGCTTGGTCCATTCATTTATCATCAACATCCTTATACTTGTAAAACACTCACAACTAATTCTTCTGCATAAGTGTATGAATTATGGAAGGAACTGTAAAAATACAGTTTTGAAGATGTGAGAGGACTTCAGTTCTTCACTGAAGTAATATTCCAAAATATGGCATTTTTATGCCTTCTTAACATTTAAAATCAAATATTTAATGATACACAGTCATTGGAAGTAATTTGATAACAGTAATACTGTTACACTTACCATCGTATGTAACAAGTATTTTCCAGCTACTTCAGTAGATTCACTAATGCTACATAACAAAATCTTGGAAGTTTCTTCTAATCATCTTCTGACATAATGGACCCATTACTTAGGGTCTTTTATATAAGATGTTTTTTATACTGCAACCAAGCAAGTGACACTGGAGCAGATCTAAAATTAGCATAGATCTAAACTACCACAAACAAATGCAAGAGTGGCAAAATTAGGTCCACACAGAAAATATTGCAGGGCAGTTTGTTGTAGTACACTATAGAATTCCATCCTTATGATACTCCCAGAGAAGAAAATAGTTTTTATCTACTAAGTGCTCTATTATATGTTCAGAGGAAGTAGAAATTTTATTATTACTGTTTCTAATAATTCATGTGGCACTCCATTTGAGCAGTGAGCAACTCAGATTTTATCTTACATAGGGCTGTGTGAACACTGATAGCTTGTCAATTATATTCAGCTGGTCAATGTAAGTCCTCTGATTTCTTACTGCTTATTTGTCACCCTACTTAATAAAAAAAATTTTATTTTTTGTAAGATCAATAAGAATTTCACTCTGAGACTTTTGCTTTTTTAATTCCTCCACTTGAATAGAACTGTTGAACAGACTCAAGTTAGAGTCTGAAACCAGAGGACAGAGTGCCTGTTTTCTTTGGACACTTCACTGAAAATGAAGGAAGGACACCAGTTCAAGTGTCTAGTTCTACTTCATAGTCACTTCCTCAGTTGTTCTTTGCCTCCAAAAACTAACTATAAACAAAATTAATATTAGAAGTATTTAAAGTTATAGTCAGAGGCATATGGGTAATGATTTAGCTGAAATTGCTTGGTTATTATATATAAATATATATAAATAAAAACGTTCTAGAGATCAGTAATTAAAGCATGTGGTGACATTCATAATGTTTCTAAAAAACTTTCTTGTTCTTGTCTTCTGTCTTCTGTTGCTGAAATACAGAGGTTAATGATTATGTATGGCAGAGTCTATAAGAGTGAGGCAGTGCCCATAGTGAAGGCATGCTTAACCCACTGGAACAAGGTCTGCATGACCTGATGGAATGAATCTGTGGGCCCTGTGACAGTTGGCTGATGTCAGTGTGAGGCTACTCTCAGTTGCTTTTGACAGCAATTGGGAGAGATTCTTCATGGTGTGAAAAGAAAAAAAGCAAACACCACATCTGTGTTCAAGAGGGACGGTGAAGACCTGGGGCATTATGGACTAGTTAATATAACCTCACTGCCTGAGAAAATTATGGTGCAACTACTCCTGAAAGATGTTCCCAAGATGTTTAGGAATAGCTAGCACAATTTTACCATAGAAAAATCATCCCTCACTCATCTGATTTTCTTTCATAGTGAGGCAACCAACTCTGGTGACAAAGAGGAGTGAAAATACAGCTTGCCTATAGCAAAGATTTTATATGGCCTCATGTGGTACTCTTATGTCCAAACTGGTAAGGCACCAGTTGGATTAGCGGATAACAGGTGGGATGGGAAACTGCTAAACTATTAGTTTCAAAGGGTTATGATCTACAGCACAAGTAATGGCAGTTGGTTACTAGTAGCATCCTTCAAGGATCAATGCTTTCAATTATACTGAATTTCTTTAATGATATCGATTGATTCTGCCCTTGGCAAGTTTGCAGATGATACCATGTTGGGATAAAGTAGTAGACAGCCAAGAGCAGGCAGCAGGGCTGCTATTTAGAGTTATGGCCAGGTTAGAGAATCATAGAGTCACAGAATCCTTAGAGTTGGACTTTTAGTCCAACTGCCCTGCAATGAACAGTGACACCACAGCTAGATCAAGTTTCCCAGGGCCTGATCCACCTCTTGCCTTGAAAGTCTCCAGGGACAGGGCATCAACCACATCACTAGGCAACATGTTCCAGTGCCTTACCACACTCACTGTAAAAGATATGTTCTAGTGCCTTACCACACTCACTGTAAAAGATATTTTCCTTATATATAACCTAAATCTACCCTCTTTAAGCTTGAAATCATTGTCCTTTGTTCTGTCACAACAGATCCTGCTAAAGAGTCTGTCCCCTTCTTTCCTGTAGCTCCCCTTTAGAGACTGAAAGGCCACTATCAGGTCACCCCACAGCCTTCTCCATGTTGAACAGCCCCAGCTCTCTCAGCCTGTCCTCATAGGAGAGGTGCTCCATCCCTTGGATCATTTCTGTGGCCCTCCCGTGGACATGTTCCAATAGGTCCATGTCTCTCCTGTACTGAGGACTCCACATCTGGACACAGTACACGAGGTGAGGCCTCACCAGTGCAGAGTATATGGGCAGGATCACTTCCTTCAACCTGCGGCCATGCCTCTTTTGCTTCAGTTCAGGATATAGTTGGCTTTCTTGGCTGCAAGGGCACATTGCTGGCTCATGTCCAGCTTCCCATCCATCAGTAACCCCAGGACATTTTCAGCACGGCTGCGCTCAATCCACCAGCTTGTATTTGTAATGGGGGTTGCCTCAATCCAGCTGTAAGATTTGGATTTGTTGAACCTTGTGAGGTTCACCTGGGCCCACTGCTCAAGACTGTCAAGGAAATAAGTTGGTAGAAGGACTTTTTTTTTTTAATTTTATGTTTCAGATATTTTATAAGATCCTACATCACAAGTACACTGTAAGTATGAATAATCCACAGAACCTTCATTCTCAAGCCTTTGATCATGCTTTCACAATTAGCTCAAGCTCCACAAAATTATACAACTATGTCATAAACTCTGCCAACTCCATGAAAAGACATAAACAAAGATTACATGTTTTCTTAGAGTGACTTTTCATGGAAGTAATTACTTCAAGGATATTACACAATTGTGTGAGGGCAGAAAGGTTGTCTGTGAATTCTCCGTTTTAAAGTTTGGGTCATAATATGAAAACACAAGTTTTCAAAGGCAAAACTTCTTTGCCAAATCTTTTTTCTTTTTCTTCTTGGGAGGGGGGGAAGAAAAAAAAGAAAAAAAAAACCCAAACCAAAAAACAACCCAAACAATTCTTCACAAAATATTATTCTCCTGAAAAACTAAAAAATTAAAAATACTACCCAAGATCTGACGTAAAATATTCACTTTTTAAAATGAGATCATGGCTATGATTAAAGAATGACTATTATTAAATTTTTCAAGAATCTGTTTCTAAGTGGGTTGTACATGTCACACAAGACCCGCATTGTGGAAGATTATTTCCATTCTCCATTTTAAGGTGTTTTAATTAAGAAAATGAAATACCATCAGAATCAGAATCTTTTCCAGAATCTTTCTACTATGGCTGCTGATTAACATGTGTACTACCTAACTAGCACAGGTTCATTCTTGTTTATGCTTCTATAGACAGACAGATAAATCAGAGCCAATGCCAACATTTGATGCATGCGTATGAAGTACTTGTTTACTTCAATGATGGCTCCTTCTGAGAAAGGTAAGACTCCAACAAGAAGCAATTTTGATTTTGGAAGAAAAAATACTAACTGAGCACTGAGTGAAAGCAATGACTTTCACTAGGTCAGGCACAAAAAGAGCCTAGAAGCTCACTTATAATTCTGAAAAGGCCATCAAAATGTCTGAAGATTTCAGGTAATCAAGTGTCTCTGTTGAAAATCTTGATGATAACTGCAGCAACATTTCTTTTCTAAAGCATGAAGGTACAGTGCATTCTGGGTTTTGATGGTTATTGTTAGAACCTTTTACATTAAACTACATATAGTGTTTATATTTCTGCTCTGGTCAGTGGCAAAAAAACAAACCTCCTCTGACTTAGTAGGAATAGGCTTCTGGTTTCAAAACAGACTGAAAAATTGATCAAGCAAGGTTGTTTTATTTAGCGTGTTTTTGGCATTGTTTTTTGTTGTTGCTGTTGCTGGTTTTTTTGTTTTGTTTTGTTTTTTAATCTGAAGAATGAAAGATACAGAGATAGACCTTTGTTATCCTTATCACTAGAAAATTAATTTTATATCCTTTAGCTCACTTGAGTCATCGCCACAGAACCTAAGCATTTGACAGTAGGAAAAAAGGAAATCACTGTTAGCAATTTTTGTCTGAAAAACAGAACTAAAGGACCTCCTGTGTGTCATACCAACTTTACAACAGAACCAGGCATTTGTAACCTGTCTCATGCCCTAGCCACCACCTGATTATTCTTCCCCTCAGATTATTTACATAATGGAACACTACAAATAGATAGGTGGCTGTTTTCTTTGGGTTGGGGTGTTTTTTTTATTTTATTTATTTTTTATTTTTTTATTTTTTGGCTCTCTGTTGAAAAGGGAAAGAGCAACATAGAAAAATATGGGCAATTAATAACATCTCTTTTTAAAATATGCCTGACACCTCATTAAAGTATGACAGGACAAACAAGGGCATGATTTTTACAGTTTCTTACGAACCCTTGGTAGTATTTATTCAAGCTGAACTCCCACTGCAGAGGAAAGATGTTTTGAGCACAGACTGCGAGATCAAACTTTCAGCTTTTAAGTCTTAATTAAGCTCAGTTTTTCTTTCTCCTGTCTGTTCACTTCAAAAGGTCACCGTCTCCGCTAAAACACTGTCAGAAGCATTTGTAATACCTTAGTGAGCAGACACGTGGACAAATATTGTACAATATTTTAGCAGTTAATCTTATGCAAAAATGGGCAGCAAATTCAGATTAAAACAAAGAAATCTTCTACTTGGAATTTATCCTATTTTTAATAGAATTATTAAACTCGATGTTCTTTTTCAAAACACATTTAACACTCAATAATATAGCTTAAAGAGAACATTTAATGACTTAACATATTTGTGCTTAATAAAACATGTCTGTAACACAAGACGCCAAAAGATACTAAGCATGTTGTAAAGTTTCCCTATGGGGAAGGCATATATATGCTCATTCTACTGCCAGAAACAGGGCATATACATAGGAGTACATCTCATGCTGTTCAAAATATAGAAAGGCTTGGAAGCAGGTTTCAGTAATTCTTGGGACTCAAATGCTCAAAAAACACTGCGGCATTGTCACAATATCTATGCTTTTGTTAAAAATATGAACTGTCAATTAACAGAGAAAATTTAAGAAGTCAGTACAGCAACTGGTGAAGCAAAGAAATGAATTAAAAAGCTCTACAAAACCAGTCATGAAAACATGGTTGCACATACAAGTTAAGCAGCCCTGTCTGCACCACATGCTAGGTCAAATTGTGTACAGCTCTCAATGACTTTTCTTCACCCACATAAAACTCAAAGAAAGAGGAGACGATATTTTAAAAATATCACTTTCTTTGAGAATTACAATTTATCTTTACATAGCTGTTTTATTAAATCACACTTTCATAATCCAATGGGAATGACAGTCCTGGCATTAAACAACAATTTTATGCTAATGCAAGTTACCAATATGTAGTAAGGCAACATTATGTTGTTATTAGTTTCAGGTCTATCACATAGGTATAAAAGCTTAGATCAGTATTTAGAAATTGAGTATTTTTCTCCACCAAATGAATGACTCCTTATTGTTTGCTAAAACCCAGCTATGCTAGTTTACCATTTGCCAAATAAAAGATGGAAAAAATAGCTTCTGGATTTGTCAGGAGTAGGTTTCATTTTACTGCTACATATAATTCCTCTCAAATATAAAAGTGCAGAAAGCTAAGGTGTTCCTGTGTAAATTTACACGTTAGTTTTAAACCCCCCTTTAGTAATTATCTACCAGTAAAGGTATGCAAACTTTTCAGATATATTAATCCTAAACAAATAACAATTCTGGACTACATCTTGTGACAGTTTGGGATTACTGGAAATTATTTGGAAATAATTTTGACTTAAACTGCAAGTAGGGGATCTTCTTCAGCTGTATGGTTGGTTGTTCGGGATAAAACATTAAAGTGCCAAAGGGAAGAGGAGGGATGCCAAGGTTAATTCATTCCAGACAGAGAAAATAGAGTCCTTGCTCTGATTTAGAATCTCTGATTCCCTGTTACATTACTAATGCCCAAATTCATAAATAATTTGCTGGCTCACAGCAGTGTCGCACCTGGAATATACTTTTGATTTTTCTAAGGAAAGAGTAGAGGCATTCAGTGCAAACATTCTGGAAAGGTATTGTGTTTCTTTGTGAAAACTTAGTGTGAGAAAAATCCTTTTCTCTAGAACACCTCCAGACACTGAGATGTGCCCAGCTTGAAGGACATCTATGTGTGACAAAGGGAGAACTTATTTGTGTCACTCACGGAAGTTTTTAATTCCTTTCTACACAATACACATTATCTGTGTATGTTACTCTAGGTTGTGTTCTTCTAGTCCTTTCAGCAGAATTCAAGCCAAGTAGGAATAGCAGTGACTCCAGAACTGCTTCACCAGACTACCATACACCTTTCCCTGAAGAAGAGAAATCCTGAGAATTAATAAAGAACTTGTCCAGACAGCACTATCTATCTATTAAATTTATTTAAGAGGAATTTTGTACTCTTTGAATCTCACTTTTATTTCTGTCACGTGGCAGATGGGAGTTATTTATGTATTATCCCCATGTGTAAAGGCTCTGACTGTTATGAAGTTAAACACTGTAACATTTTGTTTCATACGAAATTAAGATCTTAAGCCACCAAAGCACTGGAGCCCATATTTAGCTTCAAAGCCAGTAGAACTGCCAATGATTTTTACAGGAGCCATGTCTGCTTCATGAAGTATTGCTGAATACAAAAGCACTACCACACAAAATACTAAGTGCAACTATCAAAGGTTTAACTTTCACATCATCAAGCATTGTGGATAAGAAAGCCAGTGTTACACAGCATTCTGTAACAGTGTTATTAAATATAGTAGCAGAGTGCAGAGATTACTTGCTTGCTGAACATGATTTTACCTCTGGAACTATGTACATATTTAAACAGATATATTTGAACCTTTACAAACCTTTGCAAGATAAAAACCCAAACATAGCTGTAGTGTATCAATTCCTCTGCTTATAGCACTTTGAAGGTATTTAACTGATGAGTAGGAAAAAACAGTATTGCATGCACACAGAAAGCAGCAAAAAGACTTATGAGGTATTTTCCAACTAATTAATTCCACTGTGTTGTAGATATTAAACTATCAATTGTCACACGGCAGTTAATAGTTATTAGTCTTTCAACAGAGTTACAAGTAATACTTTTTTTGTCAATCTTAAGTATATAGATGATATTTCATCAGAACTGAGATGAATGTCTTGTGTTTTATCATTAGCCTATACAAGATATTTTTTATAAACAATGATAGACATCCTTTTAACTCCAACTGTATATTGTAAATTTTAGAAATAATAGTTACCATGGTACCTTAACTTCTTTTAGCAAATTAATTCTAGAGTTGGTGCTGCTATGCCATTTAATGTGCTTACATGCTCGAAATTGCTGATGATTTATATCAACAAGGGAACATTTGTTATCATTTAACATTCTGCTTTTCTACTGAAATGACAGTTACCTTGATTTTAAAG
Organism: Alectoris magna; assembly: GCA_030625065.1. Classification (NCBI taxonomy): domain Eukaryota; kingdom Metazoa; phylum Chordata; class Aves; order Galliformes; family Phasianidae; genus Alectoris; species Alectoris magna. Next base: position 43,579,052 of record CM060564.1, read on the forward strand.
CAAGGATCCTTGTTACACTGAAATGCCCAAATATATATACATATATATTTATACTTAATATATATATATTATTATACTTAAGACACAGTATATGCAACTGGCAGTTAAAATAAAGTGTCCTAGATTATTTTTTTCCCCAAACACTCCAACTTTTGATTCTGTAGAAGTTTCTATCAGAAATATTAATGTTGAAACATGAAAGCAGTGTCTATGAATAGAAATACTGGCAAGCCCACTTGGACACATGCATCTTGGTGCTTTCAAGTTCATTCATACGTGAGTGATTGAGTGCATGAGTACCATGAGAGAACATGTGTGAATGCATGAAACTAACTTGTTTTAAGATTTCTTACTTTTCAAGTGAAGTGATGAGACACTGAAACTAGTTCCCCAGAGAAACTGTGGATGCTCCATCCTTGGAGGTGTTCAAGACAGGCTGGATGGGATCTTTGGGCAGCCTGCTCTATTGGTTGGCAAACCTGACCGCAGCAGTGGGGTTGGAATTGGATGGTCTTTAAGATCTCTTCCAGTCCAAATCATTCTATGATAAAAAAGCATTTTCTTTTCCTTCAAAAGAACTTACATTGCATTTTATTACAGTACTTTTCCTGCAACTCCTGTGCATAAATCTTTAAGATGAATTGACAGTGATAAAGTAAATCTCAGTGTCCAAAACATGCTGGATCCAGCTGGAGGTTTAAACTGGAAACAAAAAGATTAAGGACATAGAACTTGTGTAACAGTTGCCCTCTTCAGAGATTAAAGAAGTCTTCATACTAAAACTACTTAGTCAAAGATTTTTAGTTTTGAATGAATATTCCATACCAGTGTAAGGAAGTGTTTAATGTATCTGAAATTCATCTAGAACAGGAGCTTCTGGTAGAGGGCAGAATAGTGGGAGTATGACCACACTTCAAATAAAAACATCATTTTTACAGATATGGATCTAAAAATGTAGTGTGACAATTTTCTTCCAGAGACTGTCAGAATAAAAATTATAGCAAATATATAATTTAGGATACTCTTTATCAAAAAGAATATGGAACCTCTAACATCTCAGGAGAAGTTATTTTAAATATTCAGATTTTATAAACAGATAACGATCAGTTAAAGGGATATCACATAGGCTATGTTCTTTTTAGATATGATCTTCTATTAAATCTACTGTAATGAGAAGTATGGTTTGAGACAAAATTCAGAAAGATTACACTATTTCAACCTTACTTTTTAAGAAAATTGTTTGTGGAGGAAGAAAGGAAGATATACTGAAGAAAAAACAAACAAGCAAAAAAAAAAAACAACCAAGAGGGTCTTACATGAGATAAAAATTGTATGCAAGAGAAGCTTTGACATAAAAATGTGATATGTAGGGGGCAGGAATGAGATTTTCTCTGAGACTTCAAAGGAGTTTTGCATTCATCTGGAAGCATATTGTAAGAAAGGAAAGTGAAATGTGTTTTTATTCTGAATTAGATATATCAGAGACATCTGAAATTATTTGTGATTATTGACCAGAGGATTGGAGGCTTGCCAGTGTGACTCCCATCTACAAGAAGAGCTGTAAGGAGGGTCCGGGGAACTGCAGGCCTGTCAGCCTGACCTTGGTATCAGGGGAAGTTATGGAACAAATCATCTTAGGTGAGATCTCACAGCATGTGAGTCCAGGGGATCAGGCCCAACCAGTATGGGTTCATGAAAGGCAGGTCATGCTTGACCATCTTCATCTCCTTCTACAACTGGGTGACCAGACTGGTAGACAAGGGAAGGGCTGTTGATATAGTCTACCTAGATTTCAGCAAAGCCTTTGACACGGTCTCTCACAGTATTCTCCTGGGGAAACTGGCTGCCTGTGGCCTGGACAGGTATACCCTTCTTTGGGTAAGGAACTGGTTAGAGGGCCATGCCTAGCAGGTAGCGGTTAATGGAGTTAAGTCCAGCTGGTGACCCGTTACAAGTGGTGTCCTCCAGGGGTCGATACTGAGGCTCATCTTGTTGAATGTCCTTGTTGATGACCTAGATGAGGGGATTGAGTGTGTACCCTCAGTAAGTTTGCAGATGACACTAGGTTGGGAGGTGGTGTCGATCCGCCTGAAGGCAGGGAGGCCCTTCAGAGGGATCTAGATAATCTGGATTTCTGGGCTGAGGTGAATGGGATGAGGTTCAACATGGCCAGGTGCTGGGTCCTGCACTTTGGCCACAATAACCCCACGCAGTGCAATAGGCTTGGGGCTGAGTGGCTGGATGACTGTGAAGAGGAAAGGGACCTGGGGGTGTTGGTCGATGCTTGGCTGAACATGAGCTGACAGTGTGCCCAGGTGGCCAGGAGGGCCAGTAGCGTTCTGGCCTGCATTAGCAATAATGTGGCCAGCAGGAGCAGAGAGGTAATCATACCCCTGTACTCAGCACTGGTGAGGCCACATTTTAAGTACTGTGTTCATTTTTGGGCCCTTCACTACAAGAAAGATATTGAGGCACTGGAACGTGTCCGGAGAAGTGCAACGAAATTGCTGAGGGGTCTGGAGGACAGGTCTTATGAGGAGTGGCTGAGTGAGATGGGATTGTTTAGTTTGCAGAAGAGGAGGCTCAGAAGAGACCTCATTGCACTCTACAACCTCCTGAAGGGAGGTTGTGATGAGGAGGGGTTTGGCCTCTTCTCCCAGGCAACAAACAGGACCAGAGGAAATGGCTGCAAGTTGTACCAGAGAAGGTTTAGATTAGACGTAAGGAAAAACTTTTTCTCTCAGAGAGTGGTCAGGCACTGGAATGGCCAGCCCAGAGTGGTGGTGGAGTCACCGTCCCTGGCAGTGTTCAAGAGGCTGAGGAGCTACAAATATGGTTTAGTAGCTTGTGGTAGCAATGGTAACAGGAGGATGGTTGGACTGGATGTCCTTTCCTTTCCAACCTTGTGATTCTATGATTCTATAAAAATGTGATATTTAAATATATTTAAATAAATATGCATGCTCTACTAAATGATAAGTGATTAGAGGTATTGCTCATTAATATGCTATTGGTGGCAGCATAATAGCCCTACATGTCCAGGGTGTGGCCTTTATACCACTCCAGTGTTATTAAGAAGGTATGTGGGCATAATTCCTATTATGTCTTGGTAACAAGAGATGAGTTTTTAGTCCATACTGTTAGTCCATTTTCACTAACGTTCAAATGCAAATCCCATATCTGAAAGTCATAAGGTCAATTTTTTTCTTTCACAGAATAGCCCTACAACATGTAAATCAACATCAACCAACAAAACATATATATGCACATTATTTTTCTCAGTACTGGTTGTGTTGCTGTAGCTGACTCAGTAATCAGAAGTGTTCAACTATTTAAAGGGTATGTGCAAAACAGATTTTGTTTATAACTCTCAGAAGTAATCATTTAAAAATCTAATTCAGCATTCAGAGGTATTACAGAAGTAAATCGAAACACTTTTGATATGCTTCTAGACTAATGTTCGGGAGATATATTCATGGACACACTGGAAAACCTACTTTACAATTTCTCTGTTAATATAGCATAGTTCATTAACTTTAAATAATACAAACTAGTATTATTTTCTTAATGTAATGGATCCTGCCAAGTTTAAGCAGTTAAAGAGTAAAACTCTAAATTGCTTACAGCAAAATTCTGATCACCTTGAATTCTAGTGAATAACTCCATTTTTGTTTTGAAGAAAAAGGAGTTTGGAAGAGGTTTTCATAAACATTTTCAGAAGAAAAAAAAAAAAAAGAAATAAATTGTTCTGAAGTTAAACTGGAAATGAAAAGCAGGAAAAAAATGACTAGAACAGTCTAAATCCCTGGGTATTTAAACAGAAAAGAAGAGGTAAGCTGAAGTAGCAACAGAGTCAGCTGGCCACATAAGAAGAACAAAGAAGTGTCCATCGAGAACATTTGAACGTTTTTCTCCTCACAAGAAGAAAGGCCTAACTGCTTAAACAAAATATTTTCTTTCACTCCAGTGAAATAAGATACACTTCCCAGAAAAGTCTTGGATCTCAGTTAAAAATCTGCAGAATAAAAATACTGAAGTTAAGATTGCCCTTTTAGAAAAAGCAACATGAATTCTGTTAGTGTGCTGGCCACGATAAAAACACTATTCTTGCAGATTGTAGTGATTTTTTGTGTCACCCCTAAGCACACTGAGGCAGTAATGCAGACAAATCTATACTTGTTTATTAGTATCTGCTGAGGGTGGCTTACAAAATATAGAGTATTTCTGAGAAGTGTGTAAACCTGGCTGGAATTGCAAGACCGGAAAGAAAAATAAGAAATTTAATCATTGTATGATTACATATTGCATGTTGTTTGCATGTTATTGAATGTATTGGAGATCTTCAGATACACCACAGTATATCTGAGCCAACGTTTCTTTTACAGGCAGATATATTGAAATTGACCTGTCTCCAGATGTCTTCTATGGCTGTTTAATGGGAAGAAGGTAGGTAGAGATGAAGTGCCAGCCATTCTCAGATAGGTTAAAAATGGATTTATTCATGTTTTTAATCAGTTTGTTGCATTCTTCCACTTTCTGCAACCATTACAACTTTTTAATTTGTATTAATTCAGAAGAAAACAAACCTCACATAGTCTGAAGGAAATTAATGGTCTTTGGCCCAAGAGGAAAGAACAAAAATTAGAAAATACACACAAAGTAAATGCGGAGAGAACATTCAAAAATGTAAAATATAAAAACACTATCCATACAAAGACCCTAACCAGTGTTTTTCACAGCTAATGTATTTCAGATGGAGTAAAGTCAACAGCAGAAATGTACATTGTACATTTCCTTTGTACCTGCACAGACCAATTCATTCCCAACTGATGATTTGAAATGTTTCTGCCTGAGATTATTCTACCTGCAGCTGCAGAAGAAGAAGAAATGAATGATTCCAGAAGCTAAATTAAACAGAAATTGCATACATATTGTGTTCTTTAGGCTCAGAGCTAAGAAGCAAGTGATGAAATAATCCAGCCCTGGTGACCTGTGCTTTTTTATTTTCTGCAGAGCCTGCTTACTGGTGCAAAATGACTCAGTTTAACTTCTATGCTATGATTCACATCCAGTAAACACAAATATTTTCCACAGCTTCCCCCAGACCACTTCACAGGACAAATGCCGCATGAAGAGGACCATGTCAAGTCTTAGAGTAACTTCTAGGCTGTGTTCTCAGAAAGGGCATAATTCCTGAAAACTCTTGCTAAAACAATTAGAGTTTGTGGTTAGGCCATACCATGTATACATCTGCTTGTCTGGAAAGCATATCATTTACATAGAGAAATTTTATTGCTTATACCTTCTTGAACCTGTTCTGAAGCTACATGGAAGATACTGTCTGTAAATGATTCAGATCTCATCTGATATCACATTCTTGGGTCTGCAGGAAGCCTCTCTAGCACAGAACCTTCATCTCCTCACCAAGAACTGGCTGCCATTAAGGCCTGCAGTGGGAGCAGAGAGCCTGACTGATTCCAGCAAGTGTGCATTTTCTAAGGTGGAAGGGCTCTAATGGACAACTTTTCAGGCTAGTCTTAAATGTCACTCAATATGGGAAATGTTTTGCAATAATCAAGACATTCTAACTTAAGGCATGGTTAATACTTGTTTGGAAGCCTGCAGGACAACTCCAGTCAATTTTTTGTTTCATGCTGTTCACTACTGACTTTTTTAGACAAAACTCTGAAAGTCAATGTTAAGTATCCCAAGTTTTTCATACTTAAAGCTTTGCTCTCCTAAGATATCTAACCTTGCTATCAAGCATTTAAACAAGAAAAGAGTAAAATAAATCTCACTTGTTTAAAGTGGGAAATAACTTTCATATTTCATCCTTCATACCTGTCATCCAGAACTAGGAGTTGGGAAACAGTATTCCTTCTCCATTGAAGTGACCAACAGCTTTTATCCACCAGCACAAAAGGAAGAAGGGAAAGTACAGCTAACCTGACCTAAAAAACTTCCTGAGCAACCTCTAGAAATTTCACTATGAAACTGCCACAGAGCTGAACACCACAACAACTAGAAATTCATTTTAGGAAAAAATCCACTGTGTACACGTTGATACATTCTGGATGAGAGAAAAAATATTTTACAGGGTTGCACTGTGTATTCCCTGCCTTTCTGAGTCATCTCCTGTAGGAGACATTTACACCTGCTTCAGTTTTCTGGAGAGTAAAATCATTTCAGGTTTGTCCCTTTCCACAGCAGTTACTTTTAAGGATTATCTTTCCATATTGCAGACCTTGAAAATTTAATGATCTCTGGTGAACTGTTTTTCTCATGTTGGAGCATAAAATGTAAAAATCTTCATACTGCCCGTTTGCTAGTGAGAACCTTTTGTTGGAAAAAAAGTTGAAAAAGATGTGTCTAGGGAAACCAAGCAGCAGCTGTGTTGAGTTTACGAAATAGTTCCCCCTCAGTTGGCACGAATTAAGGAATAATGAATTAATTTTCTAGGTAAGATATTATTAAATATGCATGTTCACTTGTCCCACAACATTAAGATTGATTTACTGAATATCAAAATTGACTTAGAGTATAAAAAATCTGGAGAATTCAAATAACTGAGCAACACCTAACCTCAAAAATCCATTCATGCAAAAAGATGAACTGTGGGGAAAAAAAAAAAAAAAAAAAAAAAAAAAAAGGATAGTTGTTATAACCCCTCCTTCCTAATTCATTAATAAGATCTTTACCATAGCAATGACATACAATTATGTTTGCTAGACCTCTAGCGGACATTATTCTCATGCATACAGTCAGTCAGACCCAATCTCAAAATTGATAAAACATTAAAAAGGAAATTGTGCAGCTGATTGCATAACCTTGCATGTAAATTATATGTGGGTATTAGAGTACTTAGGGCAAGAACCAAAGAATGAATAGAAGACCAGCTGAAAGCAGCTCTACATGATACTTTACTTAAACGCGTATCCAGAGGCTATAAGCACTAGACAAGGGCAAAGAGAGGCTTAGCCCACTCTAAGTCTGGGACGGGGGGAGTAGCCTGTAAGTACATGCTCTCTGACAGCCACAGCAACCTCAATGCTTTTCTGAAGCTATGGAAACAGATACGCCAGTATCAGGCCTTTGACCAGAATGACTGAAGGCTATGAAATACGAGACATATAGAAAGGTACTTCAAGATTGAATGCTGTTACACTGACGGCTAGTTTGGGTTATTCAACAAGGACAAGTGGGTATTGTGGGTCTAAGTCAGGCTGTTGATGTCACAACAGTGATTTTCTTTGCCTTAGTTGTTCCCAAAGTGTTTGCCAAATACACCTGAAACATTTATCAACCACAGATCTGTCTGTCACATGTTTCTATTCATGCCAGAGGCCTCTACTACCCTCTCTTCTCACCTCCCCTGAGCAAAGGGGAGGAACTCTGGTTATTCACTGTTTTGATTAGCTGATTTGATTCTGTACTAAGTAAAAACCCGAAGTAGTGGATTAAAGATAGACAAGAGCACATCACACACTCACAAGGCTTCTTCCTTAACAAGGGTTCCTGAAAAGTAAACAGCGAGTTGGGTCATTAAATAAGAAGCAGAACTGTTGCTAACAAAGAGAATAATGATCCAGGAAATATGTATTAGTAGAAAACACAAATCACTTTCCCTATCAGCAGCAAATGGACAGCACACAGAATAGAATAAAAACAGGGAACTGCCTTAATGGTGCATCATCCTAACCAGTCCAGGTAGAGGAAATCTATGTACATTATGTATCTGTGGTAGAAATTAGTGATATAGCATGTTTTTTTTGCAAAAGGTCTTCAGCTACTAAGCACGCTACTTTTAGCTTCTAAGAATATATGTAGTTGGATTCTTGGAAGAAATTTACAAATGGGCACATTTAATAAATATTTTTTCTATGTTAGAACTTTGTATGCGTGAACCTATGAGTCTAACAAACTCAAATTATATTTGTACAGTTAGAGAGACTAATGCTGATATCAGATAACTGTCCTTTATGTGGTAAGGAGTGTATCTGTACACTCTTTTTTGACTTTGAACATAGACAAACATCCTGTTTTTCTTTCCCTCACATAGTTCACTTGGTAAGGAGAAGGAACTCTGGCAATTTACACTTCGATGAACAGATTTTTTCTATAATCTAGCTTTGGACAAAGTGTAGGTGTAAGAAAAGAAAGGCTACATAAAAATCCCACGTAGGCTTTTCTTTTTGAGGTCACTGGGTAGTACACAGATTACTTAGTAAGACTTTACTAAGAGTACTTGACATTTCGTGAGCTGTTTGCTATTTTCCACCCCTTTATTTACTTCATCCTTGTGTACAAAGATTGGGCCCTGAAGAGGAAAGAACTGTGTTGAGAGAAAGGGTAAAGTGGAGCAGACAGAGCCCCCCCCAGCCTTTTTCATTCTCAATTCTTCTTCTGAATGTGAAAAGTTACAATGAAGTATAGCCAAGGAGCACCCACTTAGAGGTGCCCCAACATATTATCTCTCCAGGGAGAAAGACTGAAGTCCACTTAACAGTTTGGAGGTCACGTTGTCTGCATCCGTGCTGGGCCATGCTGCCTGCTCCCCTCCATGGCTGAGGATGAGCAGGTGTTGCCTGTTATTGCTGTGAGGCAGCTGCATGAAGTTCAATGCTATGAAAAATAGTGCCTTGAGAGATGGATTATTCAAGGACATGCAGGAAAGCAAGAACATAAGTTGTGTTGACTGACTTACACCATGTGGTACTGCCAGAGGAGGAGGAGATCGTGAAAGGCTCCATGCACAACTTTCCACATCAGCAGAATAACTACAACAAAGTAGGAGAAGATTCAGGTGTATTTGGCAAACACTTTGGGAACAACTAAGGCAAAGAAAATCACTGTTGTGACATCAACAGCCTGACTTAGACCCACAATACCCACTTGTCCTTGTTGAATAACCCAATAAAGTAGGCCTGTCTTTGAGGGAAAATTATATTTTTGTGGTATTTTCATTCTGGATCGCCTAAATATGTTGTATTCCTATTCTAGGAGGCAATTCTTTTCACAGAATATGCAATCATTATCACAGATGATATGCAGTGATTTAACATCTCTTTGGTCATTTCAGAATAAGCAGTAGCTGTATAATATTAACTTGCTACTGATTACCACAAAGATTAGTGAAAAGAGTGCTTATTTTTATAAACCCTTACCTGCAATGAGATCTATAGGTGGATCCACCTGTTGATGGAGCCAGTGTTTCTCTAAGGTCTCACATCCTCAGGTGATTGCTGTTTCCATGACACCCACATCCTCTCCACATTAGCCATGCTAATACATTAGTCCAGACCCAGGAACTCACAAGGAACTACATGTGCTTCAGGGTAGGAGAGTCTTGGGGGGGGGGATCTTTCCCCTTAACAAATGTTTCTATAAATCACGAAATTAAGGCAAATCTTCCCACCTTTTTTCCCCTCCATTTCTGAGTCACCTGCAGCCTGTTCAGTGTCACTCAGGATTTCAGCTCTCCTGCTTGCATTTCAAGCTATTTGTTGTTTTGTTGTTGTTTGTGTTTTTTAATTGTAATTTCCAGTCAGAGATAGGGAATTCTTCATTTGCTGTGAGCAAAAGGAAAAAAAAAAAAAAAAGCCACTGATGGGCTAAAAATCACTTTTGTAGTGTTTCAGATATTAGAGACTGGGGCTGTAAAAATAAGGGGGAAAAAGAAAGAGATGTTGTGGCACTCTCAGGTACGTGGGCTACAGATTCTCCTCTTTTCCACACAAGCACTCTTTGCTTTCAGGGTTATTGTTTTACATGCTGTTTTACCTTAGCAATGGAAGGCTCTCTGCCTCATCTATGTCCATGCTCAGTGGAGTCTTTTCCATACAGCTTTCCCTCCCTTTCCCACAATCAGTTGCCATGTGAACAGTTTATCTTACTGGGCATCAGGACCTCCCTTCTCACATTTCAGTCCCTTATACAGTTGGACACAAAAATCCCTTAAGTGATGTACCTTAGCCCATCCCTTCAGCTGTGCTATTGCCTAAATGAGCTGAGGCCAGCAATCTTCCAAGAGCCCTAGTAAACCTGAATTATTCCCAGAACCTTTTCTCTTCTGCCAGTAGGATGACAGAAAGAGGAAATGTTTGCTGCTGGAGGGTGTTGCAGCAGTTTTTGGTCTCACCTGGCTGCAGCAAAAGCAGCAGTAACATTGGTTTATTAACCTCTAATGATAAACTTCTTGATGCTTGTGGGGAGACTAAAAGGAGAAAACAAAGCAAACAAACAAACAAAAAGCTAATAACCACAAAATTAACAACTTTCGGACCAGTTTAACAGGTAGCATCAAGGTAAACAAAGTTTTTCCAAAGCCATGCTTGTTTTAAATCAAAAAGCAACAAAATTCTATTAGCATTAGCAGGAGAACATAAAACCAAATATGTGTTTTATGTGCTCAGTGTCAATTTCTGAGATAATTTTTTATCCACCAATACTTGATTCTGAAAATGTCTATCTTTCAGTTTGTCAAAAAAAAGAATTCTGTGCCAGAAGAGAAGCAAGTATTTTTTAGTGCATAATGTTACATAAATTGAGCTTGAATTCAAATGCGTTTTAACCGAACTTCTTTCTGTCACAACCTGGAAAATGGCTTGCCTGCAGAAAGCTCTTCAGAATGAAGACTGAGCACCTTTAATTAAATTTTTTTAAATCTTATCCAACTACTAGAGCAAACATATGAAGGGTGAAAGTATGTCCTTCTTAAACTTAAAGTGCTAAGTTAAACAAAGCCCTCATTATTCTTCACAATTACAATCACTGTGAGAGAATATATGAGAGAAAATATGAGAGAAAACCCCAATCCACACAGTAAAGTTTCTCTTAATAGAAACTCACTGTTTTTTACTGTGCCTTACTTGAAACTTACTTCAAAGTTTATGGTTTAGATCACAGAGCTTGTTGCCATAGAGATGGTGAAATCTAAGACTAGGTTTATTGTTATTATGACGAAGATTTATGACACCACAGCTGAAACTGCCCACTTTAAAAAGCTAATATTAATTAAAGCACAGAGTAACGTATAATGTGTTATCGAACCATATGCTTCCTTTTCTGTTTCGATTACTTGATTTCAGTCCTCTCCAAAAGAAGAAAATGCATGTAATTCTACCATCTAAGTAATTTGTTGACATGTAAACAACTGAATTCATAACACACTAGCACTGCATCACGACTTGGCCTAGTTCACAGAAAACTCAGCATTCACAAAGGCAATTGCCTTTTTCTCAGACTCAGGAATTCTTGATTTTTAGATTTTTGTTTTACCCGAAGAGGAGATAGATAGATCTGACTCACTTAAAGTTAGTCTATTGCATCTGGGATTTGTCTAACAAGTTAATGAGTCACAAAAGGCTTAATGCTCTAAAATCCATTTAAGTGTGTAATTCTGAATGTATGCCAGAGCCTCTGTGACAAGGATTTTATGAAGCTAATAGCAGTATTGTGCCTGGTAGGTTTTTAAGGTTATTACAAATAAGATGAAGACATCACATAGCATAACACATTCTACTTGGAGATGAAGTCTGCTCCCTGATCTTAAAACAGTTTGTACGAGGACATTAAAGAGAAAATATACAAAAATTCTTCCCTTCTATACAGAGAAGGAAGAACCGCGATACTGTGGATGAAAGATCCAGTAGAATACAAAGCTGTCTAAGACAAGCCAGATAGGAAAGGAAACCCATGTGAGGACATCATTAGAGTCCTGCCCTTCACTCTACACAGTAACACAACTTACAAGGATGTGTAGGGCTTGGCCATGCTTGATCCAGCTTCCACATCAGCAAGCAGGGCTCTCCCAGCAGCTACAAGAGGAGCTTAAGTTATGTCAGCATGAGCAGAACAAGTACTCCAAACATGGCTGATAGTGCTTAGCAAAGCAGACCCTTCTGTAGTGACCACGGTTGCTCTGAAAGTAACACCTCCTGTTTATTTTCATGGAAACTAAAACAGATACAAAGAGCACAATAACACTATTTGATGGAGCAAATTCTCAGCTACAGAACACTATTTTTCAACATTGTGGTGACACAGTGAGCTTATTCAGGTGGATGAGCTGATGGAGGTGCTCTTCATTTCATGGTGTGACAGCTGCACATGGCTGTCAAGAACAGGGCTGGTCTTTCATGTTACAGTTACCATTGCTGAAACACACCACCCAGGACCTCACTGTGCTTACATCCACTGTTTCATCTCCATAAACGTTCAGCATCAGTGAATGTCAGTGGGTGCCATTTTTTCCACATGGAGGAATTTAAGGACACACCTTTTCTTCATATGCACTTCCATGTCAGACACCATTGTGTCAGACTGCCACCTGTCACATGGCAACACAACGTAATGGAATATTGGCAAGATGGTTCAGCCTCTACTACCATACCACCAACATCCGCCTCTGACATCATGAGCCAACATACATAATGAAATAGGAGGTGTTCCTTTCAGAGCAGCCCTCATAATAAAGCTTAAGGATGATATAATTTAGGAAGCTTCTAATCACACAAGCCTGTGAGAGCTATTTTGAGGGCTTATTGAATGAGATCTGTTTGATCCTTGGGCAACTGGAGCACCAATCTTGACCAATTGTGTCAGGAAAACAGTTTTGGAGGACGGATCCTGGAACAATTGGTGTGATGCTGCTAGGTCCATCATGCAACTCCAGACACCTCCAGAGCTAGCCATCCAGACGTTGGTGGAGTATTCTTCAGCTACAGTTCTGACCCTAGTTGAATCACCAGAATTAAAACTCTAGGCCATTCGACAGGTCTTTAACTTCAAACAATGAAAAGTAAATGTTTTGAGATTTTTGAAATGTTTTGAGAATTAATGACATCTAAAAAAAAAAAATGTATGAAGCGCAAAATATTAAGAGTTTACAGTGTGACTAAGTTCAGCATTGGTGCTTTCAATTTAGGAGGAAACAGGAAGACATTTTATCTCAGAACTTTAAATAACCTTCCCAAAATTTTCCTCCATGTAATCTTGTATAGGACGGAAGGCATCTCAGACAGAAATATGATTAAATAATTGTCATCAACATGCTTATATAGGGCCAATTGTTCTTTCCAGTTAGCTCATGTGGCTGAAATTATGAATTAGTAAAAACCTTTGATTAGCAGATCTATCCTGACCTCTAAGGCTGAAAATTGCACAGAACATTGGCAATCTTTCATACACCAGATTTTTTAAATTTTTTTTTCTTTTTTTGTTTTTTATAGCCTGATTTAGAGGTAGTGTGTAAAGGAAGGGTAACAGAAAAAAAAGTTTAACAAATATTTGGGTATTTAAGAAGCCTGATTATACTCTAAATTGAGTTTCTCCAAAATGGGTCTAATTATAATAGATCTGCTATAATAATTACATGCTACATAAGTACCAACCCATAATCTAATTACAATTATTTATGATTAAACAGCTGAGCGATATAATGTTTCTCATATCTTAAGCAATTATGTTTCAAAAGATGTCACAGAAAAAAAAAAAAGTGTCAACATTTTTTCTTAAGCTCATTCTGTGACAGACTATGCTGGATGTTGATTTAAACTACAATGTGGAAGTGGCTGGTCACTAACTTCAGTAGCTATCTGCTGTGGAATGTGTTGTTCCTGCCCCATTCTGTACGGCAGCCATCAGAAAGAAGTAGAGGGCTGTATAAGAAGGGAAGAAAATTTACGTGCAGGCAGAAGATGCAGAATTTGCAGTAGAAGGGAGCAGATGAACTTACTCCTCCAACCCAAACCGTTATTACTTGATTATGTGCAGAAGCTGCTGATACCAAAACAGAACAGAATACTGCTTTGTATTTCTTCTCCCGGGTTCTTGCAGGTCTCACAGTCAGTCTTGATTTTCACTCCTCCTCACTGTATTATCCATTCAAATATCTTTCAAAGCCATTTTCCTTACGTATAGTTGTCACAATATGTTAATGCTTGAACATTTTCTACAGATCAGGCATTGAAAAATGAACATTTTCTTACCATTTCAAGTTAAGTTCTTTATTCCACCTCTCTTTATTGTCTTCTTAATCTGTTTGGTGTCATCTCCCCCATTAGTCAGCTTTTTCACCAGTATTTCTATGTGCTGTACACTAGACATGGAAAGCCTGTCTTGACAATATCAACTCAGCTCTCCACCTTTAACACTGGATTTAAGTACACCTACTGGGAAAACTAAACTGCTTTTGAAAGCTAATTAAGGGCAGCTTATTTCAAAGTGAACTGCATAAATGTTAGCTGACAAAGATAACGCTCCACATCGGATATGGAATATTCTCACCACCTTACTTTAGAAATGCAGAGTTAGTGGCTACACAGAAGCCTAGATTCATGCGGTCATTGATCATCTTTATATTCCTTAATCCTCTGAAGATGAAAAATACCCAAGGAAGGAAAAGTGTATTGCTTATTCATCTTCAGGAACTGTGAAAACATATTTTTAAAGTGACAATCATCTAAAATAGAACTGTTTGGGGAGGGGTAAAAAAAAAGGCCATGTTTTGGAAGGAATATTTAAAGAATTCTTTTTTAAAGACTGTGTACAGACCCTTTTTTTCCAGCATTTAAATTTATGAAACCTGAAAAGTTTACTTTTTAAAAGAGGACAATAATTTTTGACAAAAATATAGGTCATCACTGATAAGCAACTGATTATTTTTCAAGCAATTTCTTGGCCCTGAGATGTATGGTTATTTTAAGGAGAAAACATATTAACATACAAACAGTTATTTACTAAGAAGGAATGACAACATTTCAGAGTCAAATTCGATAGAAATATGCATTGTTTAATTGGTTCTTCATTAAAATTGTCAGGTATTTAATCTTCCTAAATCCCTAGTGATTTAGTTCATGATTACAGCTTTGCACTAATCTCTGTCATAACCACCAAGTTATACATTGTTAACAGCCCAACAAATGCAGCTGCTTTGTTCTTCTTCATATTGCTGAAGCTGGAGAAAAAAGAACCTCTCCCCAGTCCCAGTACAAGAAAAAAGATGCTGTTTTTTGCAGCCCTGACTTTTGTGTGTGTTATAACAAGGTGAAAATACCTGATAGGGGAAAAAAGAGCTGTGATACTGAGATATATATTCAGTTTTTAATTTATTAAAACTAATTGTTTTATCTTATATAGCATGGGTACAAAATATTTCCAAGACCCTGCTATGATGCAACAAACAGCATCATTTGGAGTAGAAAGAAATTTGTCAGCACTGATTCGAAATAACAAGCAGTTGATTTGTATGAGGGGAATGCTTTTTTACCAAGCACTTTGGGTTTTAGTACTGCTTTGACATCTTCATCATGATGGCATTTTTTCCAAGTGTAGGGATGCTGGAGTAAATTCAGGTGTTGAGATACAACAGAATAATAATAATACACCAACAGAATAACTGTCCATTTTCACAGGCCACGGTGCTTTGCAAATATAAATAATTAAAATCAGGATCCATAACATAAATGAGATTTAAATTCTTTCAAGGAAGTTTATGTACCATGTGGTCATATGCATGATATAGAGGACTATGTTACTGTACTGTTCTTTTCTTTCTTTCATGCATCTCCCCAGATAGAAACACCACTCAAGCACAGCAAGGTGGTCTGTGGTCTGATTTCTTCATCCAGAGTGCTTCAGAAAATGGTGTAAACATTCCCTGCCAGAATACCTGGATAAATGTGTGCTCTCCTTCCACTCCTCTGGATCTGTTTTTATCATTGGCCATTTTCCTACATGAATTTTGCACACACATACACACACAAAACATGCTGTACAGGCTAGTCCTCTACAGACTTTCATGTTCACCGTCAGCATATTATTTTTCATTTAATTGGCAGCTTATTTATTTATTTATTTATTTATTTGTGAATGGTAAAACAAAAACACAGGGATTTGATTTGCCTATGTTTAGGACTAGGTATAGCGATTACTAGTAGGTATATAATGGTATATAATGTAGAAATACCAACATACAAACTTCCCCAGCAGTAGGCATCAAACAATTGCCTTCTCTCAAAATGCCTCTAGGTATTAGTTCAAAGACCAGCAGGCATGGTTGTTACTGACAACTTTCTGATGGCCAGTGGAAGTTACTTCTGATTATACTTCCCAGGTCCCCAGAAGTCTTCCTATTACTGCCTTGCAGAAGGGAATCCTTCGGACAAGTCTTCATAACCAGGGGAGGAATTGAGCTTTAAAACAACAGGACTTGCTTTGCAAGTTGTAAGCACTCTTTGAGTCAAAACATTGCTTGGAGCAACAAGGAACAGTGTGCTAGCAAGTCTCTATCTCCTTAGGCTTTGTATAGGCTTAGGTCGATAGAGGTGCACTTAGCCTTCCTGTCTTGAACTCATGCCCTTCTTCAGCATTCTCTTTAGCCTCCGTGGTCGTGATGTATGCAAGACCTTCCCTTCTTTTGTTTTTTACTATTACAGAAGCCTGCTGTTTCCTCAGGTCTCTTCAGTCTCTGAAGCCTTTTCCTCTCTTGAGCCCAGATAACTTTTCAAGAGGGGACCACCAGAGGGCAAAGCCAGATCATGAACATTTGAGCTCAGCACGGCTCAATTCTGTAATGCAGCCTGCAGCATTTGGGGATCAGCCTGACAGCACAGGCACAACGCGGCTTCTCAGACTGGGCCTTTAGCCCCCTGAACACCCACAGGTCATTCACTACATTTAACAATTGTAACTGTTTGCAAGAAAAAGACAAAAATAAAATAAAAAAATCTGTCTGTAAGAAAGGTATAGCATCCAGAATCAGAAATAAAAGGCCTCACAGTATAAGTAGACAACAGCTTCATTAACTTGATAACCTTTTACAGAGCTTGTGGGAATCTTAAGCATTTTACTGTAAGAAATTAAGAACAATATGAGAAAAATGAAAGGAATTATTCACACATCAACCCTCCATTCTGAACTCCTATTAAAAGAGATATTATCCCATAGAAATCTCTCTCAGGAAGAAAAGGCCTCTGCAACTTCATTTCTGCTATTTTCTCTGAGTGATTCTGAAACTTACACTCATTCTCCATTCAGCAAGATGCAGTCACCATTTTCATGTGGCTCATCTGCAATTATTCTGATGTAACTAGCTGTCACAATAGAACCTGTCCTATTTAAAATGACAGCTGCATGATGCTCATTATTTGACATTTATCAGAAGGACTTACTTAGAAAATATTTTTTTCCCCTGAAAATGTTCAGTCCCAAAAATACATACATATTTAAAATGATGAATGAGTATGATCTTTTAAGAGAAGGTCTCATTGAGGGCAAACCAAAATTCAGTTCTGTCTGCCCAGACTTCAGACAAAACCTATATCCCTGAATGATAACCCTGTGAGGGTTGTTTCCCTTCTCCCTTGCTGTCTTTGAAAATGTTTATTCTCTCTGTTGCTCTGTGCTGTCAAACAGAGGTAACTGTGCTCTTTGAACAGCCATTTGCTCTGCTCTAACACACAAATGCACAGACTGTGAAAATTTGTAGCAGGCCATCCTTCTCCACCATGACCTTCCCTGACTTCAAGTTCATGTCACTCTGGGTGTTATTCATAGTGAGAATAATTATAATTAAAAAAACAAAAACAAAAAAAAAAAAAAAAAACAAAAAACCAAAAAAACAAACAAGTTCCTGAATCATGCCTGTTAGTGTAACTCAAACTAATTTTATGAACACATTTTTCCTTAAGCTGCAGTGCCTTCAGCAACCAGTCATGCATGGCAAAGGCAAGCAGTGGCTGTTGAATGCCATGAGGACCTCAGATCTACTTCTTAAAGCAGTTCATACCCCACAACCACACAAACATACCCAACACCACAGTTTGTTTTCAGTCAGAATACATTAGAACTGATGACACAGACTCTGGCATATTACTTCTCTAGCCTAAGCAGTGAGTCAGCCTGTTGACAGTACATTCCTTTTCCAGTCAGATGCACCAAAGATGCATGCAGTACACCTCCCATCAGCATCAGCACCAATCTCTAGCACTCAAGTCTTCTTCCAAATGCATGGAGGCAACCCCTTGGCCTGCAGAACTGAGAGTCAGAAAGTTGGATACTGGGTATCAGAAGGCAGACATACCCAGATGGCTGGAAAATAGCAGTCTTAGGAATCACTGCAAGCAAACGGGCTGCTGAACTCACAGTCTGGAAAATGACCCATCTGATACTCATTCTGGAGGGCACCCATCCATCTAACATGTATGAATGGAAAGTGTTGTGATGTCTAGTTCACACATGGCCACATGACTTTTGGTCTGACCACACTAAAGTGCTCTTGCAGGTACCTTGTAGGGTGCTTTCCTGAAGCAGGCCCTCCAAACCCTTCTGCTGCTGGGCCTGGGACAAGGATGAAACTGTGAAGTATTAAAAGAAAAAATTCTTCATTCACCCAGAGGAAAGCTGCTTCAGAGATAAACCGTGCTGAAAACTTTACAGTTCCTTGCTCTGTGGTGTTAATCTGAGCATGCCTTCATGACAGCCACTCTGGGAAACTTCCCTGGGAAACATTCACTCTTCAGTTTCTTGGAGAAGAGATACCACACAACACCAGAACTCTCCGAAATGCTTGTCCAACCATTAAAATTACCATTACAATTACACTGGGAGAACTTTTACCAAAATATACACTTTAAACCTCAATATTAGTTTCATAATTTTATATTTATATTTATATTTTTATAATTTTAGCATTCAGGGACAAATACTGGACTGCTTATGTTCAGGTTAATATTGTACTTTGTGACTTTAAAAATACAGCAGTATAGGTAGAAACCACAAATTGTCTTTCTACAATAAGAAAATTACATTTGGGGATGTGCCATTGCAAAATTGAACGAGTATTTTCAAAACATTTAAACAATCCTTTAACCTTCACTTTATAATAAATAAAATCTTCTAACTTACATTCCTAGCAGTTTTGGTATTTACCAATGACATTACGAAAGAAATCTAACACATCTGAGAAACTATACTAATGGACAATATTTTTTTTCAATTCTCTCCTTCTTTTTTGATATTATTTTGTTCTCATGTGAACTGATGTTTATTGTTTTAGGGATACCCTCCTGTTGATTATTACTCACTTCACCATGACATAACTGTTAGCATTGCTATGAGGAACAATCTGACACTGAGATCAGCAGGAATAGGACATTAAAAGTCACAGCATACCTTGGTTTAGAGAAATTCTTCACATTAAAAATATATAAAACGTATCAGAAGATCTCTACAAGACAATTTTAGGAAGATCCAGCAATTTTTGAAGGCGACTTTTTATGTTTGTAATTGCTTGGAGGGACTGAGCTTAGAAAAATAGTTCTCTTTCACACTACAAAAAAAAGTAAGATCCTTAAAATAAATATTACATATAATTTCAAGTTACTACAGAGGTTTCTTTGGGATCAAGAGACTACAAGCCATCTCAATGCCCAGTTTCTCTTAAGCTCTCCCTCTCGTACACTTTTCAAACACTTACAGCAGGACACCAAACAGTGTAAACATGTAGATTTAAGAATCCTTCAGAACGAGTAGTTAAGCTCTCTGAGCAGTTTGAGAACCGCCAGACTTTTTGCAAGCTGGAGAAGCACTCCTGGATGTCTTCAGCTACCCAGGTATATTTTACAATGTGAGATCCTCTGCATCTCTGCCTTTGATGCTGCACTCAAGCAAGACAGTCTTTGTACTTCCGTGCATTTCAAATATTTGTGCTTTAAAACCCAAGATAAAGTAGAAAAGACCCACATAACCCATTGTATATTTCATCTCCAGAATAAGAGTGTTACCATTTTAAGTCATCAATAGATAGCTTAAAAGAAGTAGACAGACTCTTCAGGGTAAAAGAGTAAAACAACTTGTTTCCAGCAAGCCACAAACATGGAATGCAAGTCCTTACTTTGCTGCACTGGACTGCTGTGACAGCACTTTCGTATAATGTAACTTTTTCTTGTCCAGCTCCTACTCTCTCCAGTACAGCTCCTGCTTCTCCCACTCATAACTTCACTATCAGGCATCATCTCTCAACACTTACCTCACTTAGCAGTGCCTCTAAACCAAGAGCGCTGACAAAGTCATGGTATGGAAAGCAAAGGAAGCAAGGCAAATCACAGTGAAGCTCATCTTTTATAAAGTAGTAAGATCACTTACCATAATAGGAAACCCGTTCCAAATTGCCTCATCTGGGAAAATCCATATTATTTGTATGGTTTTAGTCACATCTGAATAGGTTCAATTTAAATGAATTTCACAAGAAAAGTTATATGATTGTATTATTTAATTATTTCACAATAGAGATAACCGGTCATTTCAGACTAAATTTTAAGGTATAAAGCAATAGCTTTTCCAGATGAAAACATCACATTCATATCCAACAACGAAATCCTTTGTTCAAAGTTCTCAGTGGGGTAAAGCAATAGAATGCCAAAGGCATTTGTATATTGCTTACAGAATAGGATTCAGAGCAGAGCAAGGTGCCATTTTGTCAGTGGATATTTCCTACCCTGTGCAAAAAATATTTCTGAAGAAGTAGAAAAACTCCATATGTAGCACACTGCCAAATGGCACACGCTCAGCGTACACAGTCTGTGTACACAAAACTTTCAACAAGCAGAATACAGAAGGCAAGAAACTAAATAATGCTCTTTCATAGTTTCCAGAACGTAGCTTTTGTTTATTCTGTTTTTATTATTTAAGCATTAGGAACTAATTAACTGAGTTCTATTACTTGAAGCTCTGTGGTACTTTTGAATTTCATCTTTTCAATTGCACAGAGAGCATCAATTCATTTAAGAGATATGAAACCTGTCTGTATTCATTATTTTTCTTTCCTTGGAACATCAAATCTCAGAACAGCTTATAACTGTATGATACAGCATCTCCAGTGCCCTGATGCTGCATCAAAGGGGAAGACTGATATTTCCAGGCATTTGTGGATTCACAGTCATTGTACTCCTCAGTGCGCCTGGTCTCTGAGGAAACTAATGAAGGAGATTTTCTATCCCTATTTCCCCAGCTTTGACTGTCTCTGTAGACTATGAAGGAGCAATCCTAATAGCTGAAATCAACTTTAAAAGAATTAAAAATTTACCAACAGTGAAACTCTTGCTTCATTTCAATACATTTAAATAGAATGGGAGACTCACCAAATTCACCTGCTTATTCTTCATTTGGGCAGCCAACACTCAGCAGATGAACTGCTATGAACCCAGCTGCCTTCCCCTCATTCTGGGAGATGCAGGAGATGAAACAGGTTCGAGCCTATCAGCAGCGTGCAATACTGGTGCATTTCTACAGCAGGGAGGTGGAAAAAGCAGGAGTGGAGGGAGAAGAGTCAACCCTCACAGCAGTTTAAGAGTTCTTGCATGTTGTTGTTGCCGCAGGTTCCCGTGATTGGCTTTAGCTGATCTCCCCTCCTCTGACATTGCTGCCTGTTGAGCTGGAGAGTGCAAAGGAAGACTAATCACTGCATGCCTTGAGCTGTCTCCTGCAGTAAGCCCTGGTGTTTTATCAACTGCGGAGACAATCAATACCTGGGGAGAGAGAAGTTTTGCCAACTGTCACCTGAGATAAAGTGATCAATTTCCTAATTCTAGTAATAACGCTGGGTTCAAAGCCCAGTGATGATTATCCCAGCTGGCTTTAAAACAATCTGTGAATGACACTGATCATGATTATTAAAACTGGTGTGAAAGGCATCGTGGCACATGAGTTTGCTGGGTCTATTTATAGATTAATTTTCCTTTGTTTATCGAGTCATGTTGAATGCATGAGGGGATAAGAGCTCTCCCTTGTGAGAAGAGCTTCCCCTTTTCCTAGTAGGTATCATTATTTGCTGGATGCATAAATTGGCAAACCTTTCACACTAATGGCAAACTACAATAAAACAGTCGGTGGTTACTTAACAATTCACTTTATTTATTTATGGCTGAATAAATAAAGACTGTAGTGAATCAGCTTTCTCAGTGTCACATGGGGACTGAGAATACGCTGTTTTCTAACATCTTGAGGGGTATGGGCTACGAGACAAAGCACCCCTACAGCCTGAGCTCTGCTTTCAAGCACTGCTCATTGCGCTCAAAAGCAATGAGCTCATCAGATCATTTCACTCCTTCATAAGCAGACTAAGGGGCTTTCAGGAATTTCAGGTCACCTTTAGAAGAGGAGAAACAAAATCACATTTTATTACTAACGCTTGTCTCAGCGCAACTTCACACAAGCCTCAGAAAATTGAATAACTTAATAAAAAATTTAAAAATTATTCTGTGATCAGAAGCAGATATACAGAGGAGGTACTTCTTACTTTGATGATTTGATTACTATTTTTTTTTTTTATTTTCTCGAATATGGAAATACTCTGGAACTCAGTAAGCTCAAACCTGTGCTTGTTTACACTACCAGTTTCTGAGACTTGACAAGGATTCTTAAATACCTCCCTTTTTATTTTGGCCTGGAAATTTCCTGGACAGTAAGAAGTTACAAGAACATCAAGTACAGGTTTCATATATAGGCCTGACTGTGACATTCAGCTAGCCTTTCTATCTCAGCTTCCTTAGCAGTTGCCTCTGCAAGTTATGTATTGGACTACCTCTATACTCCTTGGCAAGATTTCTGTCTGTTCAGAACATGCTGGGAAATGCTGCTTTCTTTTGAAACAGCAGTTGAAGGTTATCTGTTGTCAGTTGGCAGGGTCACCTGATATGCAGCACAAAGACAGACTCAGTTCTCTTCTCTGCTACAGAGGACCTAAGACGACTTCTTTTCAAAACAGAGTTCCATAGCAACCTCACTGCAATGTATGGGTCAAGAGTCCTGCTGGAATTTTGAGAGTAGGAAGAAGTGCTCCTGGGAGTTCAGGTGTTCTGGAGAGCATTCTCACATTAAAGGTTGTTTTGTATGTTATAACACATGTTTATTGTCCAGTGGCATCTTAAGCATGAAAGACATTGAGAATCCCAGAAAGCAGGACCAGAGTTTTGCAGGAGAAAGATCCACTGCCCACTCATGGGATAGTGCTTGCTCTTGCAAACTGCTCCTTGGTCCCATTGGGCCTTGAACATTTTCTAATGTTATTTCAAGTGGAGATCTGAGGTTCTCAACTCCTCCTGCCCATCCCTGGGTGCCTGCATGAAACTACCACTGGTCTGTGCCACCCAGTTGGCAGCATCCACTCATACACGTGAATCTCTACCTGTGGATTTCCACAGCAGATTAAGTTGAGCCAGTGTTCTCCATTTCTAAGAAGAGCCTGTACTACACAAAGTGAGACCCAAGTAGAACTTTCTGTACCTATAGACTTTTCTTTGACAAACCAGGATACTCAGACTAGGTCCAGTCAACCGTTTCTCCAAAGTGGTGTATATTGCTGCAGCCTTGAGTGCATTTGAACGTTTGGAGACTGTAATGGAAGTCCCTGTTTACATCAGCATGTTGTTCCTAACTAGCTTTTGGCTATGATGTCTAGGGACAGTTTTCCATTCCATATGTAGAGGGCTTTGAACTGATATGTGCTATACATAGAGTATTTCAATGCCATATCTTACACTAGGTATCAAATATCCAAATCCTTTCTGCATTTCAGCCATGCTTCTTCCCCCCCCCCCCCCCCCCCATCCCCTCAAAATGCTTAAGAAAGTTGAATCCTTTGTTATTTTTTCATTTAGAGTAAAAAGAAAAGAATTTTAATCACACTGAACAAAAGAGAAAGAAGGACATCATCTTGGAGAGATACAAGGGTCTTCATTCTCCTTATCATCTCATTCATTGCTCCCAGTGAAGGTTTTGATAGCTAAGACAACATGTGGATAAAACAGCAGGTGTGAGTCAGACCTTTCTCCAGATTTCATCCTGAAGAACAGCTACAGTCTAGGTTATTTTAAAACAAAAGTATGAAGTTAGTTTGTTAAGGAAAGCTGAATAATATAGATTTTTCATTAAAGCAAAAATCTACAGTACAAACTTTAAAATCAAGATTACCTCTATCACCTTAAATATATGTAAAATCAGTATAGTGAGAATTTAATTCTCTGGTCATAGCATCACTTTGGCAATGAAAGAAAATTCTAGTATTTTGGATGTAATTTTTTTTCCCTGTCATGCAGTAATGTCTGTCTTTCAAATAATTTGGAGGCATGTTATTAAGTATTAGTTTTCACTTGCATGCATGTATGTATTGCAGTAATATGTATATATATACATATGTATGTATATATAAACACTGTAGGGCTTTTAGATTGTTGTATGTGCTCTTCAATTTTTATTTTTATTTTATTTTTTTTTATTTTTTTGTGGGCTGACTTTTAAATTGTTTGGTTTGTAGTGTAAAGAATGTGCTAATTATGAGGGGCCAAACCTATTAGTCACTGAAATTTAATGTGAAAGAAAGTGACATGGTACCTCCAGAGCAAAGAAAAATAGATTTCTTTTATCTGTTATCTGTATCTAAATTATAATGCAATAAATACCAACACTTGTACAGAGCTTAAAACAATTTCTGCTCTCTTTGCAAATGACTCTTTTCAGCAGCAGGGCAACTCCACTAGAACTTCATAAACCATGCTGATATTCTACACTGGTACTGTGTTAGTAGAGACATGCAGAGGCAGCATAACAAAAGAGGTAACACATGACAACATGACATGCAAAAATGTTTCCCCGCCATACTTCTTTTTAAATTCCAGTAAAACTCAAAACAATTCATTATACCAAAGTCTCTGCTTGCTGAGTGATCAGCACGGACAGTTTTGTCTGAGCAAGACAAGAGATATACAGGAATAACTTACAAATTTGCTTGCACTACTATCATTGCAAGCTTATTTGCACTACCATTTGCAAACCTATCCTTTTATTGTGTCATACGATATAGTTCTATTAAATTTCTGGTCACGTACATGTGCATACAAACAATCTAATCTACTACAATTTCTTTTACGACCTTCTTCAGCTAACAAGTTTTGGAGCCACCAATGTAATGTGTGTAAAACCTTGAAATAATCTTCTCAGATATTGAACTGCAGTCAGAAACATTTGAGTTAAAATAATAAGCATGTTTAGACTTTTAGGTGTTGTTGTTGTTGTTGTTTTCCAAAATTATATACTAGACTTGGATCTGAAGAAGCATGGTTTTGCTAAGTCCCCATGTTCCCAAAGAGTCATCTGTCATGATCATGTAACTAAAACATGTGACATAATGCTAAGTAGCTGACTTACTTAAGACTTCAAAAAACAAAAATCATAAAGCTGAGTCTTCTCCTTTTGTAAACTGTACAAGTACTGTCAATGACAAGGAGCTCTGAAGACATTTTACATGTCATGTTGTCATGCGTTACTTCTGTTGGCTTGTGCCATCGCTGCATGCCATAATTAAGACAGTTTCAGAGTAAGATTTCAGCACGATTCATGAAGTTGCTAGAATTTGTTTGACTTTGAACACTCTCAAAATTGAAGTGGAGGATATCAAAGTAGAAGCTTGAAAGTAAACAGAAGTAACTCTTTTTGTAGTTGTTTATTGTATTTATTTTCCTACTAGTAACCAGCTACTCAATGACTGTTATTAATTCTTTAATTCTGAACACTTGTAATTATTATTATTTTTTTTTCCACATAAGCTAAAACAGTAATAAGGTCAAGTAGAAAAGATTAATATGTCTGCCCCAAAACCTTTCGTATTTCATTAAATCCTTTTCTTAAAAGAACAAATTTGAAAGACATCTGAGACCAGTTGCTATAGTAATACAGTTTGAGAAAGCCCTGTGTTGATGTTGTGTGTATGGGTAGAAATGCAGAGAGGAAATGAGGTGGTTTGTTTTTCCACGCACAGCAGGGCCAGCCTGCACAACTGTAATAAATGAGCAAAAAATGTCACAGATTGGTAGCCAGCTGGAGGTGGGTGGAGTGGGAAGTGAGTAGAGAAGAAACAGGTCAGATCTGCACAGCAAAGTTGGGGGAGGGTGTAAATAATGTCTATATATATTATAATTATCTCATCAGTTACAAGGGAAGGTATCAAGAAGAGAAGGGCAGCATAGTCCTTTAATTGGGCCAAGCCTCTTGCTTGCTCTTCTCACCTCCTCAGCCCAGCTCTGGCAGCAACCTGACAACTCGTTTCAAAGCCTTTGCAGCCAAACTTTACCAGCTGCAGAGGTTATTTTGTCTGAAAAATAAAGCTGGCAAGCAGGCAAAGTTTTCTTGGCTAGCGTGAACAGTTGTTTTCCTTCTCTCCATTTCCCCACTAAATTTTAATACATTCAAAGGTTTCCTTTAGCCCTTACTGGCCAATAAACAGTGAAACAAGCATCTTTCTCATTACAAAGGAAGGGAAAAAACAAGTATGCCATAGAATTGAGGATCTCTGTACTGCTAAGGACTTCTGTTTGATGCATTAGGTCCTGAAGTTTGTTTTGTCAGACTGCAAACTCATCCTTAACTTCTCCCACACACTGGCATTCATGCAAGCTGTGGCTATGAAGACTCACAGTTCTGAAAAGCTCCCACTGAGGTGAAGCTCAGGAAAACAGGACAAGTGGGGCTTCAAGAAAAACTCATGTCCAAAACAAACAAATGAAGATATTAGTGTTGGTCTTATAAGCCAAGGAAAAGGTAATAAAACAAGGAGAAAAGGTGGTTTCCTAATACAATTTTCTTAGTCAATTGCATGGCTGATTGCAAAGGAGAAAGGACTGGGGAGTCTAGATTCCATGGGGAATTCTGACCCATGCCCAAGAGTGTTGGAGAAGCTCAGATAGGCAAGATGTTTGTAGGGGTGTATACGTTTTTTTCCAGTATGTTCTACTTTAAGTTAGCAGGTGTCTTTACTGTTTGTGTTTCAGTCTAGTCATAGTCTATGTCTCTTAATGTGCCTAAGGAATTTTCTTAACAAACTGATAGTATTTGCATTTCTTTACAAAAGAGCACTAAATATGGGAAATTCCTATGGTATCAGACCTGACCGTATAGATTTAACTCTTGGGAATTTATTCTTGGTCTGCTGTAGTTTATGGTATGATATGGTATGGCATGATTAAGGCAGAAGCAGTAAAACTGCTAGGAACTGCAGAGGGTTGGGGACAACTTCTCAGATAGCCTTTCCACGTAAGAATTGGAGGGTTATTAAACTTGCCAGTGTTACTAGTTTAATTTGCTGATGTTTAAGCCAGGAGATGCTGAGATCTCTCAGGTCCTATCTCTGAGGATGACCTATAGCATCTTGAGCTGGGAGATCTCAACCACAGCTGTGACAGACATGAGTGAAGGGCACAGGTCTTAGGACATGTCATACACCCTGACAGCTGCAGTAGTCACCACAGGGGCTCCTGACAGAAAAGATTCTAGATTTACTTATCTTTTTCTGTGAGGTGTAAAACCCAGCACTAGAAAGGAACCAACAGTTGGTTTTTCTGCTCTGGTTTCCAGCTGTGGCTGTGAGATTGCTGCTAAGATTAATTCAGCTAGTGCTCATCTGCCTGCTGGCTAAGATCATTTCTCTCCCTCTCTCTTCTCGTTTTCCACACGTTTTAGCAACACTTGGCTGCCTAAGTGATGTTACTCTGGGCTCATGTGTCACAGGGCCATTTTCGTGCTTACCCATTAGAAAAGAGGCTGACAAGAAGATCATGTCTCTGTGACCTTGCTTTATCAGTTCAGAGGCACTGGTGTGAACTGTCATAAGAGTCAGCTCTGGAGTGGGCTGAAACCTTCAGGGTGTAAAAGGAGAGAAGATGAAACAGGTAAACCAACTTTGCAAATGATCTTTTAAAACACTTACAAGCAATTGCTTCTTTTTAGCCCTAGTTTTGACTCACTTTTTCACAGCTTTGTAAATGCACCTTGCCGGAGTCTCCTGCTATAAACTAGACAAGTCAGTAAGAGCAGGGAAATCAGTTGTGCAAGTCCTTGTTCAAGGCTAAAGCTGCGCTGTAGAAGCATCATTAGCTGCTTGCACTACACTTGTCTTTGAGTGCAACATCATGTTAGCAACACAGATAACTGTAGCTGAGAATCATTTTAATATAGTTTTTTTACTTAGCTCAGTGATACTGAGCTCAATCTGTTTTCATCAGATAATGTCAATGGTAAGTGAGGGAACACACAGAGCATGAAGAATTAATTGCCAGGGCTGCTCAGAGTCAGTTACGTAAGGCCTGTCAAATGATATTGAAATGGAGGTAAACGCATCTTTTATGCAAAACTGTGGATGCTCTCCTCACTGTCAAAGAAGCACTCAAAAGAGAGTCAGTATCTGACCACACTTACTCAGGCTACAGAGAAAGAAATACAGAGCTAGAGGAGATGCTAGGTAAATGAGTCTAGCTGTATTTGATATCTCACAATCACCAAGTTGATTTTCCATATTATTGTATTTCTGCCTGCTGAAGTAACTTTAGGAAGATTTAAGACAGTATTGTTTTAGAGGAAGTTGTGAGTTTAATACATGAAAAACAAGCAAACTTTAGTATACTTATTTATTTATTTAAACAACTTTTTGGACTGTTCAAAGTTTGTCCAGTACCAGTTTCTAGTGTTTAAATAGAATGAGATTTGAAAGCAGCACTTAGTTTAGAATAACACATACCTCCCAATGGCTCTACACTGATACAAAAATATTCAACCACTTATGTAATGTAGGAGCATTAGTGATCAATCCTAATAAAGGAGAAAAGACTTTAGAGTCACAAATCCCATCAGTAGTTCATCCAATTCAGTATTTTGATTCTCCAGGGAAAAACATGCATCAAAAGAGAAGGACCAATGAAGTCCTTTCACTTTGAAGAGGAGTTCTAACTAGGAGGAAGTATTTTTTTTCCCCCTTAAATGAATTAAAATGTTTGCTACTAAATGTCATCTGTAGCCTGGAAATGATCTTCCTGCCTGTTGTGAACTTTCAAGATTTTCAAAAATGTCCACCGCAAATTCATACAAGACATTAGTTTCTGTTTGTTTACAGAATGGCTAAAATTTTGCCTAGTATATTTTGTCTAGGTTTCAGCTTAATTTATATAATTAGTTGATATTTTGAAGATGAAATACTTTCTCAGTTCTTGCCAATGGGGTTGTGCCAGTTTCAGAACTCTTTTTCTAAGGATTCTTTCAGTGCCAAGGAATTTCTTTAAGCCAATTTATTCAGAAGGGTTTCAGCTTTGACCACTAATATTTCCCCACAAACTGTTCATAAACTCTCATATAACTCCAAATCATCGCCTTACAAGCATAAGCTGTGAATTTTATTTGTAAGCGTTCCAAGGATGTAAGGGTATGAAATAAACATTGAAAAACAGATCAAGAAAACCTTTGAATATTTCACAGCACTTGTGATTCAGTAGGACAATGTAGGAGGTCTGGATCATCATCACATCTTTAAGTGGTAACAGTATTGCTAACCAGTTTGATTTCTCTGCCTATAGATAAGGAAGTAGGCAGTCCAAGTGGATGTGTAATAACAATGAAATGAATCAGTTGACAGCTGTTTCTGTAGCACTTTGGCTCTTTTACTTCACTTCACTGGTCTAATTGTTTTGGTTAGCTAAAAAACATAAAAATCTTCCCCCGGGTTCCCCAAAAGAACATACCATCATAACTAGTCTGCTAGTCTTTTTCCTTCTTATTTTACACAAACACAGAAACACTTTTACAGCATTAGAGGGGCCTATTGCTCCCTGTGACTCCAATTTTTTTTGAAGATGGACTGAAAATCTGATTGTAGTAAAGTTTAATTTTGTATCATAGCTCTTGTTTGTAAAGCACTTCGCATTCTGTCTGTCTCATTTCATGTGCCCACACACAACACAGAGCATCAGCCATCTCTGGTGGGAGGTGACAGCCACACAAGCCAACTGGTGGCCCACCAATGTGCTGCATGGCAAAGGAAAAATAGGATATTGGCAAAAGACACCTTCCTCTTCCAGACTGTGCCATGGGATTTTCAGTATCCATAAGGAGCAGATGTCTTTAATATTTGATCATTACAGACAAGGAGCGAGCCAAGATCACAGGGTAGCTGAATGAGATGCTCTGGACTTGCAGTCTTCTGAAGAGATAAGGCAAATACACAGAGCATAAAAGCCTTTACTTTTGGCCTTGATGAACAAGCTAAGATAACCAAAGATACAAGCAAGCCTTCACTATAATTCACATTGAGAGGCAAGCAGCTTTGCAGCCTGAAGGTGCTCAAGTCAAAGCCTTTATAAGGCCCAGAATTCAAAAGCTGCCTTGAGAAACTAACTTTGACACAACCACAGAAATGACCAATATATGCAACCAGCACTAACATGCCTCAAGACTGGATTTCAGCTTCTGCACAGCTGACATTAAGCAGCTGGCCTATACTGTATGCTAGCATGCTGTGAGTGTTCCCAGCAGAGGGTCTGATCCTCCATGGTAACGCTCCTCAGGGAGCTCTGGAAATGCTTTAATTATTAAAAGGAATAATTCCTACCAACACATTTAATTGGAAAATATTACATGTTTAAATGTGCAGTAATGGAAGAGCTCTGAAAATCTAACAATATGATAGAGTATGCTGTTTGAAGTGAATTCTAGCAAAATTTTTTAGCCAATAACACTATGCATTATTTATCCTATCTCCTTTTAATCCTATCTGATAGTTCATATGAAGAAGGAATCTCTGGAACCTCAGAGATAAAATGGAAATGTGAATCACCCCCTGCAAGTTTAAAGTGCCACCACTGCCTCATCTGCCTTCCTTGCTTCCTGCCCCCTGGTTTCCAAGGAAATGGCTCAGTGAATTTCTTGCTGCAGTACAAACTAGTCCCCTTGTTTCTTCCTCAGCACCACAAAGGCTGCAGGCTGACCAATTGCAGGAACACTTGTTACCCAGGTGTGTTACCATGGTCTGACAGAAACTAGGCATGTCCACAGGCAGGAGCAGGTCAATATGGGAGCCACAGGTTAGTGGAAGCCACAGTGATAGAGGGAGCAGAAAATAAGGCCTCTGGGCATAAGCATCACCTAGCCAGAGAAAGTTGTGAACAGGGATGCCCAAAGGGGTCAGAAACCCCACCAGTGAGATTTTGACCAAACTCTGAAGAGATGAAGTAACAACACAGAAGATCCTATTTGAAGCCACTGTGCTTTTTTTGGATTAAATGACGAACACAGTTTTGCAGTTGGAGGTATCTGGACTAGTTAAATAATTTTGCTTGAGGAAGAGGGATCCAATGAAGGATGAAATTCCACACAAATGCGCACAGGAACTTCTTCACGGTGAGGGTGACAGAGCTCTGGAACAGGCTGCCCAGGGGGGTTGTGGAGTCTCCTTCTCTGGAGATATTCAAGACCCGCCTGGACGCCTACCTGTGCGACCTGCTGTAGGGAACCTGCTTTGGCAGGGGGGTTGGACTCGATGATCTCTGGAGGTCCCTTCCAACCCCTACGATTCTGTGATTCTGTGATTTGTGCCTTCAGATTTTCTGCCATGCCTACTGCCTATTACCTAGAGTACACTCTCTTTTCAAAGGAAGAGAATCACTGGACAAATAACAGCTTTGCGAAGGGATTCTGCTGGCAAGCTTTATCTAATCTAATCTAAACAGATTATGTTAGTACCAGTCTTTCTATTACTTTGTATATTGATTTCCCCCCCAGAGGGAAAATGTTTTACCTTCTGGATGTATGCATAATGGACAAATCAAGAAACTGCTTTCTCATGAAAGTCATACCCTCCCCCTCAAAGTCTAGTAGGAACACGAAGAGATTTAGGAAAGGAGAATTCAAGAGAGTTTTTGTAAGAAACAAGGTCAATAGAAGAGGAAAAGTCAGAGCATATTTTGAAAAATAATATTTTTGCATTGAAAATGACATTTATTATTTTAACCGATGTTTATCAGGACATGTAGGTAACAGCATAAATTCATCCTGTTCCAACTGGTTTTTGAAAAAAGCAGACAATCCTCTTTGAGTCTTTTCTCCTCATCTCAAAACAGACCACTGGGTTGCTACATGGTTCTGCACTAAAACAACCACATTGCAGAGATTTTCTTATTTATACCAATATAGTTTTTTGCCAATTCTGTTTTCTTCTCTCTCTTCTCTTCTCTTCTCTTCTCTTCTCTTCTCTTCTCTTCTCTTCTCTTCTCTTCTCTTCTCTTCTCTTCTCTTCTCTTCTCTTCTCTTCTCTTCTCTTCTCTTCTCTTCTCTTCTCTTCTCTTCTCTTCTCTTCTCTTCTCTTCTCTTCTCTTCTCTTCTCCTCTCTTCTCTTTTCTCTTCCCTTCCCTTCCCTTCCCTTCCCTTCCCTTCCCTTCCCTTCCCTTCCCTTCCCTTCCCTTCCCTTCCCTTCCCTTCCCTTCCCTTCCCTTCCCTTCCCTTCCCTTCTAAAAAGAAAAGTTTCGTAGCTTTATCCTCTGCCTAAAAGATCAGAGTACAGAGTAGCAAGCCTGGGAGGGAAGAGCAGCCCTTGATGTTCCCAATACATGTTGGACATATTTGGGAGTATAATATTCATTGGTATCAAACTTTTCAATGATTACTCCATGGTACTGCACAGATGAAATTTAGGTATACCCAGAGCTCTGGGATTAGCACAAGCACATGCTTTCCCTGAGATTTGTTTCTTCTGTTAGTATGGTGTCCCATCTACAGCTTGGTTATTCAGAATAACAGCTCCCCTTTGACTGTGTATTTATTTTCTACCTAACTACTCTGTTTAACACTTAGGGTGTTGTATTTCCTTCAGTTAACTGCTTGCTTTTCAGAACCTCTTGTGACTATTTCTGTTAAGTCTGACATCAATATTGAGCTCCCTGTAAGGAGACTACAACATTTGCACAAAGCTGTGTGTAACCTTTCTGACCCCCAGGTGTGATTTGCAGCTCTGAGTAATTTATAAATTATAACCAATTACAAACCTGCTCTCAACGTTTTAAAAAAAAAAAAAAAAAAAAAAAGAAGTGAATATCTTTGCCAGCTAAGGAATATAAATGATTTTTTTCTTTTTAATTGGCTCCTGCTAGGAAAGAGTACGTTTTCTAGCCAATTTGTGTTTGCAGGCTCCTGAATGGAGCAGGAACTGAAAACACAGTTATGAGGCACAAGGACTTCAGGACCCTTTTGCTTGCTGGAAGACAGCTCGTGGGTAGAAAGAGGTAAGGAAAGGATGTTATTCATTGCTTGTACACATCATGTTTTCCTGGCTACATGGTAAAGTGTCTTTATTATTGTGGAAAGTCAGACTTTCCTTCAGGCCTCCAGAAATACAACTGACAGGGGGTTTTGTCTATGTTTGTTATTTATTTATTTAAGATGAATATATTTAGCTAAATAACTGTCTTTCATTTGGGACAGTTTTCAGACACAGTGTAGGCCCTTCTATGGAGACAAAAAGCTTAAAAAAAATTGGTTTCTGCCCAGAAATATCCACATCGATTTCAAATCTCTGACAGGTATACCTAGCAAAAACTTTGAAATTGGCTTGTAGCTCATATTTATAAAGGAAAACGAATAGCAAAACCATTGTCACAGGAGAGCACTACGAATAAATTATCCATCAACAAAGCAGAAATTAATTCAGATGGTGATGAATGCCTTCCTCTCCATTCTGAAAGCAAGTTTGCAGGAAAGGCCTGGCTGGTCTCTGAGCTGAAACATACCATCTTTTGATATCTACAGCTTAATGAAAAAGGTAACTATCAAACAATCTAGTCAAAACTCATTTTATTTCCAGATACAAAATTATTACATTAATTCCAGCTGTGCACTCAGGGTAATCACACAGAGACTAACAGGACTCAGTGTCCGGATAAGGAAGTGCAGTTGTAGACTGTAGACATGTGGGATAAGTGGCTCCCCCAGTTCAAAAGAGAGGGAAGTATCAGCAGGACAGGATTTTATGGAAGAAAAGGCTGAGCAACCTTTGGAGAGAGGCAAAATTAAGCATGAAATATCCTCACATTTAACCTTAAATAAACACAGACAGTAGATTTATTTTGTTTTGTTTTTACTATAACAAAATTTCACATAAGGTATAATCCACCACACTTCTGGGGGTTGTAGAAGTGTTGTTGATGTCAACAGAAGTGAGAGGGATTTTGAGGCTTGTTTTAATACTTGAATTGCATCTCAGCTTGACAGTTTAATTTCTCAATTTCAAAGGAAACCATATCATTATTCACATCTGCATTTGCTCATCCCTGAATCTTTGGCTTGAAGCTGTCAAGCTACTTCAGCACGCCAAATCGCAATCTCTGCCTAGCATTCACTCTTCATCAAAAAGGAGATGGCTCTCTTTCCTGCACTGGACACTATTTGAAATGGTGCACAAAAAAATGTATAACACGTGTAAACTGAACGATCAGGGCTTTATTACAGTTTTGAGAAACAGCATCATATTCAGCTATTTTACCTGCCCTGCTGGCTGAAATCAGCGGAATGCTGGTAATTCTGTCTTAGCTTTAAGATTTGCTCATTTCCTTATCTGTCTAAACAACAAAATCATAACATGTTCTCTAGCCTGCAATTTCTTCTTGTGAAAAAATATAGGCATATGGCAAAAATAAATGCATTTTTTAGTCTTGACCTCCACAGAAGAAAGTGACAGAGTGAACAAATACAGAGTGCTTATTCCACACATGGCCTTCCACTGCCTTTTCTCAACACATGCTTGCACCTGTGTTAGACTTGGTGAAAACTCCAGGCTGCTTCCCTGTCCCTCCCTTTCTTTAAGGTTAGTGAAAATATTCCAGCTGAGATTTACTTTAAAGGTGTGTCCTTTTTCATAAAAAGTTGCAGAAATCTTAGGCAAACAGAAGAACAGCAGGCAGGAGGAATTCTTCAGCTAGCCAATGTTCCATATTTTATTTTCCAACAGAGAATCTTAACAATCACCCATCGTGTTTGAAAGCCACATGATGATAACATAAATTCACTGATGCAAGCCAAAGAGCTACAAACCTTTCTAAATCAACATAAACATATCCCCAAATCCATGTGCAGACCTGCCGACATGCATTCCCTCTGTTTTCCTAGGAGCTTTGCCCAAGGCTGGTTGTGCTCAGATCCACGGGTGAGAATGAGAGATCACAGAAGAACCGCAATTCTCGGCTGCACAGCACCAACAACCCTCTGCAGCCAGAGGCTTCTACCTTAGCTGATGGCAGTTGAACACCTTCCTCAAAGGTACGCTCATACTACCATATGGAAAAGGAATGCCATCCGTGCGTGTTGCGTGACCTACAGAGTTTAGGGCAGATGTGCCACAAACTTCTAGTCCTGAGCTCAGAACATTATTCTGGTTTGTTGGTTTCTATTACTGCAGAACGACTTCTCTGAAGATGCAAGGCAGTATGTGCTGCTGATGAACACTCTGGTGTTTTGGCTTCAGAAGTCCAATCTTGGGTCTGTGACAAACTTACTTAAGCTTGTGTTGTACTGAGAAAGTCATTACATACTTCTCTGCTTCCACACCTCGATCAGTTAAATGAAGGGGAATAATAATTACATGCTTAATGAGGGTGGATTAATGACTTGTTATTCAGGCATAAAATATCAAGTATGGATTGCAATTCATATGTCCTAAATATTTTTATTTCTTTATTTGTAAGCATGCAGTACAACCCATATTACAGAAACTAAACCACTCGATGCACTCCAGCTACATTTAATGTACTTAAGCATTTTTATTAAAGGGCTCTTACAGTACATCCTGTTCCCCAAGGAAATAAGATAGATAGCTAAACCAATTATCTTTGTAACATGCATAGCCATCATTTGCATTCTGCATCCCACTTTCATCTATGAACTCTTCTTCCCCATCATCAAGGGTTGTCTGAACAATAGTTGTTTTTGATATTATCAGAGAAAGCAAATGAATCAAATTAGGTAATAGGAAGGATCAACAGAGTGGTCTTTTGGTGATTAGTAATACAAAGCATTTTTCAGAAAGAAGAGATTGAATATGTTTGTTGACTTGATCTGGAGTAATGACAAAAAACTGAGTGATTCATTTTGTATTGGGAGTTGTTGTATTAGTAATCATCATCATCGTCGTTTTTAAAATAAAGGATTTCCTTGAGGCAGATTTTAATTTGACTGAAGCTAATGTTTTTCCTGACAACTTGACTTTCCTAAATTGTGTTTTTTCATCTAGAGAAGATACACACAAGGCCTAGGAGACACCGAGGACTCTACTGCTGTTGCCTTGTGTCACTACAGGAGCATTTTTGTCCACAGCACTATTAAGGGAGTAGTGTTTCTTCAAAAAATTGTTTTAAATCCTTCAAACAAAATGTGTATATTAAAATATTAGGAAGAAAATTGCTAGCATCAGCCAAGAAAACCTGTCTGAGGTGCCTTCCTTTTTGACCTCAGGGAGTTAACTTATGTTACTTCTGAGCAGAGCCAGGCTGTTGACACATACGCTTCTTTCTCTCAACTACATAACCAGTGAAAAAGCAATCCCTTAGACAGGCAACATGAGTCAGACACAATCTTTCACTGTTTTCCTTTATTTGAAAATAAAAAATTCATTTGCAAGGCAAATACTTTATGCAACTCAATTGATCGCAATGGAATGAAAGCAGAGAGGAGCCTGGACCAAGATTTAAGGGTCCAGATGAGCAGCACCAACACAAATGCTTTTTTTTTAATGGCACTCATACAGACTTTTCATCCAGACTTCTAGGAAGTTATCACAGCACTTTCTATAGGTTTTTGTTCAATGGCAAAAGGAGGATTCTGCACATTGCTGAGACAAGGAGAGACATTGTTCCAACCCAGCATTGCTGTGCAGGATGATCATGTTAGGTGAGAGGCATTCTTCACGAAATACCAGAGTGCAGAGTCCTTATGGCTTATCTATTCTCACAACAATTGTCTGAGAGGACATTTTACAGCCATAATATTAATGCAGGATTTTCATTTACTCTTCAAATTAATGTTTGTAAGTGGAACAACCTAAGGAGTAATTAACGAACTGTGCTGCCACTCCGTCTTGTCTAAGCAAGCGCTTAAAAAGGAGAGAATGAGACATATATTTCTAAACATCTCAAAAATAGTTCTGTTTACTAACTACAGGTACTTTCCTGATCCTGTGTGTTTCTTCAAAATTCTCACTGATATTGCTGAAGCATTTTATGCCCATGAAGGACTTGGAAAAGACAATTTTGTGATCAGGCAGAAGGCATCTGGTTCACTCTGCCCATATGGCAGGAAAGGTTATTAAGGTTTGTGCCATGTATTTAACAGTGTGTCAGAATTTGTGGCCTCAAGGAGTTCTACACTATATGTCTGTCTCATTTTTGTATTCCTTAGTAATGAAATTCTGAGAATAAACTGGCACAATGAGAGAGTAACCTCATTATATCACTGTTAGGCATATAAATATTTACGTCATTTCTTTTTTCTTATCGAACTGCCACTCCTTTTTTTTTTTTTCCCCCGCCACTGAAGTCCTGGATTCTTTACTATGCCTTCCCTGAAATGACTTCAGAAGGCTCATGTAACATCAGAGGAGAGATAGAAACATCTCAGTAAGGAAACTCGCTAGGTGTGCCAGGTGGAAAGGCCAGACTAGTAGGCACAGCTTAAGATCTGGAACTGTACAGAGAACTGACCATCACTAGAGAGCGGGAGCAGAGTGAAAGGAAGAAAGCAGTGAAGTGTGAAGAGGTGGATTTTTTTGTGAGCAAATGGTGCCAGAGGGCTCTATACCCCAGTAGGAGATATGCTGCAGTCACAAGGTCAAGGACCAACAGGGAAGTGAATAGCTAGAAAAGCCCTCTATGAAGGAGCCAAGTAGGCAAGATTACGTTCTGCAGACCTAAAATGAGATACCTTATGCCTTGAGACAGAGGAAGAGCACCATGACTAGCAATAAAATTGTATTACGTTAAAAAGAAAAGCGAAGAAATGAAAAAAAAAGAAAGAAAGAAAGAAAGAAAGAAAGAAAGAAAGAAAGAAAGAAAGAAAGAAAGAAGAAAATTCAAACAGACAAAGCAAAACACAAAGAAGCTTGGAAGAACTCTATATTTTAAAACTTTGTGATCTAGACGGATTTACCATGTAGCAAAATTCAAGTGATGCTGTTTCTCAAAATACAAAAGAAACCACACACTTCCTTTTTCAAAGAGAATCTGTGGAGAAAGATATCTTTCACACTTCAGGTAACCAGAGCTTTCTGGAGGTGTTCAAGGAACATTTAGATGTTGTGTTGAGGGACATCGTCTAGAGACAACTACTGGTGATAGGTGGATGGTTGGACTGGATGATCTTGTTGGTCTTTTACAACCTTGGTGATTCTATGATTCTATCTTTTCACTCTCACCTTTTAACTGATACGGCTGTGTTTATGCTCTTCCTCCTCCCCAAACTATACGCTTGTACAAGCTTTGCCTCACTCTTGAATCGGGACTACAAGAATTACACCATTTCTGCTATTCACTTTCTTGTATTTGAAACACACAGTGAAGAATATGTATCCAAAAAGGAACTGGACCCATAATACTAGTCTGATTTCATGTTTATACTTCAGTCCTTTACAAAGATTTAGTCTACTTAAGAGTTAATAATATTTAAGTATTATTAAAAGAATGATTTGTAAAACTTTGACTTCCATCCTTGCATATGTGCTCCTGCTGTTTATACTGAGACAAAGTTTTAAGCCTAATTTAATGTTAGGCCAAATGGAGGCTCTGACATGTATGCAATGCACTGCAATATCTCAAACTGTATTATGAAATCTTCTAAAATAGGTATGAGACTGAGTCAGAAGACTGAGTTAAGCTGTATAGTTTAAGTATTCTGCCGTGTAAACACTTAGAGATTATCTACAGTGTTATCTTGATAATTCAGTATGAGCAGCCTAGTTCTCAAAGAGTTTCCATATCTGCACCTGCAATATTTTAAGACACTGTACATGAGGGAAAAAGGCTAAATAGTCAGACATACACATGTATGTGTTTGTGTGAGAACATATTTTCATTTATATAATGTCAAATCGTTTTTTCACCATGAAAAATTGAAAACATGAAAAAAACTGAAAAATGTGAGCTTTCCAGAATTCATACCAGAATTATTCTTTATATTACTTCATAGCAAAGAGTTTCAGTAGTACAACAAAGAGCTCTGCAGGTTCTGCATAGTGGGAGATATCTAAATAGTAACGGGATATTCACAAGAAAAAGTAAAAAATGATGCAAATGGACAAATCTCAAAAAATACAACCCCAGCACAAAGCCAGCACACACTGTGCAGCATTCATGCAAGCGCAGGCAGCAGGCTGAGGGAGGGCAACCTGGGGATCCCCAGCACCAGAGGGATGTCCATAAACGAGCACGAACACTGACATGGCTACAGGCCTGAAGCACATGGCGGACAGGGAAGGCCCAATATTTAGCCTGGTAGAGAGGAGAGGAAGAGCTGAAATAATCACAGTGACAGCAGCTGGAAGGATGGAGGAGCTCAGCGGAGCCTGGTCCAACTGTCTGCTCAGTCACATTTTTCTCAAGCAGCTTCAAGGCTGGAAGTGTTACTAACTGCCCATGCTGCTTGTCCCCAGACCTCCATCATGGAAAGAAGACTTTTCCTAATATCTAGTGGGAATCTCAAAATTGGGCTGTTTGCCCGTCAGCACTGAGGTCTCTCCTTATCCTTCTCTTCCTAAAGCTAAAAAAGATTTCAGTAAGACTTATTTGCATATACAAGGACTTTCTCAATCGAGATTTATCTGTCTTTCTAGCATATCTATGCTTTCTTGGAGCTAGCTAAAAAGCACCAGAGTCAGGCATTGGCTTCTATGAAAACAGCAAAAACTTCTATCAGTTTCCATTTGCATAGCAATTGTGGTAGGTGATGCATCACAACTTAGATGCAAATTTTTCATGGGCCTATGTGATCACAACCTACAACAACCAAAAAGTATTTATATTTTTCACAAGTCTTTGCCAACTAAAAAAATCATGAAAGAGACATACCTCCACCAATATTTTAGCACTTGATATCAAAAGTTTACTTCAGACTAGAGTCTGGCATGTATCATTATGGGATACACTGAATCTCCTTAGTTTGTGGGGTTTTTTTTTATTCAGTTTATAAATGTGCAAGATGCCAACTCCTGGGAAAATGGTAATACCACAACAGGTTTCAGAATAGAGCAAAAGGTTTACAGGGAGCACAGCTTCCTTTGGAGATTGTCAGTGAGGAGAAGAAAGAGCAGTAAATGATCACAGCAAAGCATACTGGAATCTTCAGTGGAAGTTAGTAAGGAAAGTCTATTTTCAGTGAGGCTGTTAATGGTACGTTGTATAATTTCCCTGCTCCTTCTCTTAGAGACTGGAATATGAAAGAAGGAATGAAATTGCTGTACTTATGGCCCTGGGTGGAACAGATTGCAGAGGCACTGCTGTAAGACTGACTTGCTGAACCTATCCAGGTGGGGCAACAGCCCAGAATGTCATTTAATTAGAATAACAAGTTTGAATTTGACAACCTCCTGATAGATATAGCATATTTTGCTTTAAAACCTTGATTCATTTTCTAGGCTTAGGACTGCTAAGCATGCTGTATAAATATAGCATGTATATAAATTCTCATGAAGTTTAAGTGAGCCCTCTCAGAAAAATGTTCCTTACAGCAATCACAACAGTGGGAGAAACTGCTGTGCAAAACGTGTAGAGACATGTTCACATGCATGAAGATGTGCTGGCAGTGGCTGTAGCTGATGGCATACCTCAACTCCAATGGTCAAAGTTACTTACAGAGAAAAGTTAAACAAAAGAGGAGACAGACATGAGGAAAGTGATGCAGTGACCTCTGAGTACCATCTCACCATGTGCAGGTGTCCTCTCCCATGCAGCCAATGATCCCTATGAAATCCTGCATTAATACCACTTTTTTCATCACATACTGCTGGACGTCCCTGCTGGTTGGTTTCCTCAGGCTGCTGTTACCACTGACAGCAGTTCGTGCTGATGGGCCTGGACCTGCACAGCTGGTTGGCTGTAGAACTGTGTGCAGACATGTCTGGGTCTCCAAATGAAGATCAGATCTAGGAAAGTTGGGAGCAAAGGGGCAAATCTTGTGACAACAGCAATTGCTTCCCATGTGCCATAACAACGTTACAGGGGTGGGCTGACTGAGCCGGTGCAAAGCCATGAGATCAACAGAACGTGCACATCACTGTGGGACCAACACAGGGAAAATTGCACTGTTCAGCAATGGCTGTCTCAGACACTTGCATAGCCTGCAGTCCAAGGCTGATGACTGTAGGCTGGCTTCTAGACAAAGAATGCCTCTTTTTTTTTGTTTAAGTCATTTCTGTAAAATGAGGAGACGGGAACAATAACAGACACAAAAGATTAATACTAGGGAGACAAGAATCAAAACACAAGAGAAAAGAAGGAAAAATGACTTGCTCTATAAGTTCCCTAGAACTTACATAATAAGGAAAAAATAATTAATTACAAAATTGAACATAAGCAGGGGAGGTTGAATGCAATTATGGTTAATCTGAATAACTGGAAGCTATTTTGTGAGAAAACAAATCTCATTTCAAAACATTTTTGCCTAGAATCATTTACCTGATGCTAATACACACAACAGAAAATTTTGTTTTCAGGAAAGGAAGTTTTCTCATCAGTATGACGCATGAAAAATGAGAATTTAGCTGAACAGAGAAAAGCCTTCTCTGTCAACACAGAGATGAAATCAGGGATACCAGAGCTTCTAAGTTAATTTTGTTGATCTGATGACACTTCAACCTGAGCAAATGGGGACCCAAAAATGCAGGTGCAGTGAGTGCTGTATGAGCACTGAGAGTCAAAGTTAATAGCAGGCTCCTGCAGCACTGGAAGGAAAGCAGAGGCACAGAGAAAGGAAAGGAGATTGGATGTGGTGATGCACTGGAACAGGTTGCCTAAGGAGGTTGTGGATGCCCCGTTTCTGGAGGTATTCAAGGCCAGGCTGGATGTGGCTCTGGGCAGCTTGGTCTGGTGGTTGGCGACCCTGCACATAGCAGGGGGTTGAAACTAGATGAGCATTGTGGTCCTTTTCAACCCAGGCCATTCTATGATTGTGTGATTCTACGTGCTGGATCCTGCAGTAAAACTGGGCAATAGTTATCGGGTCACAGTGGACAAGATAAGAAAAATAGTACCAAAAGTTAAAATGTTGTGGAATCTTTCAGAGATCTGACTTACAAACCAGGTGCAGCTGAGTAAAGGCTGCGGAGTGCCAAGGGTAGCCTTAGACTAGAACTTCTACCATAAGATTAACTCAACATATGATAGACTAAGTATTTGTATCTGAAGATCTGCCCCTTATGTGCATCAGTTCTTACTCTGCCTTGTGGACAGTATCTCAGTATTGGGGCAGTACCTCTTGTCTGCAGAAAAGAACTCATTTTAAAATGTTCATATGGTAATAACCACTTGTCCGATAGGTCTTTCCTGGTTAAAGCAACCATCAAGACATCTGCTGCAACAAATACAAAAACAGTCATTGAAAAAGCAGGAACACATAGTTTACAAACAAAGTAGTTAGAAAACAACATGTCTCAAATGCATTCCTTTCCCACAGGAAGGTTTTGTTTCAAAATGATATTGTTTGATCAGGTTCTGGTAGTATTAAATGTATGAATATGCCTGGAGATCTTCATGCCACCAGCATCGCAGGGCAGCAAAGAGAGGTTCTGAGGTAAACATGGTCTGCTGCTCTTGGCTGTAGGCTGTGTTTGAGAGCGTTTATAATACAGTGCTGCCTGCTGGGTTAAACATGTGCTTAGATTGTAAACTAGAGGGTTTGAAGGACATACTTTTGTAAGCAGCTGCTGTTGGGCTGACTCAAGGTTTTTTTCTCCTCTCCATGCCACTCTTTTCAGGTCGAAGTTTCCAGGCCTCAGCATGGAGGAATCTATTCTCTTTACCCAGAGTCCACGTTCAGCAAGTTTTCATATACCTTTGACTACTGTGTATTTGCTCTACTTAGAGAGGCAAACCCATGTTGAGAGCATTGTCAGATTAGATCACAATATCCAGGATCTGCAAATATTTGCTAATGTCTCAGCATTAAGAAAGCAGGTATACTATCTTCAGCTAGCTCCCATTATGTTACAAAATAAAGTGCATGTGTTATCCTCCAGAGGCTTTCTAATAGCCGAAAAGAGTGTGTACACATAGCAGCAGATGCTACAATAATCTGTTATGAAAAATACTGCTGAGTAGGCTAACGAAAAATCTGCACATCTGTGTTAAAGGCTGGGGGAAGGAGAAATCAGAGATGAGAAAGAAATCTGTAAGAATCGGAGGATTTCTTCACAGATTACAAAGTGTCACA
This sequence comes from Alectoris magna, assembly GCA_030625065.1. Taxonomy (NCBI): domain Eukaryota; kingdom Metazoa; phylum Chordata; class Aves; order Galliformes; family Phasianidae; genus Alectoris; species Alectoris magna. The sequence continues at coordinate 43,622,321 of CM060564.1, forward strand.
GGTATCAAATCCTAACTATGCATAAGTGTTTGCTAAATAAGCCACCATCTGACAGCATCCTTGTGCCATTTCGAAAAACAGAATCTAGCTACGATCACAGACTGCAACATTTGCAGGGGGGAAGCACATCAAGCCCCTAAGGACTCACTGAAACCACTCGAATGGCAATGACCAAACGGGACTGACGGCTTAAATGAATTTGCGTATCCAGAGACACCGCAGTAATTACTGCAACTGATGAGGGCACCGGAGGAGACGTCGCTGCCGCCGCCGCTCCTGCCCGCAGCCCCGGCCCCTCCCGCAGCTCAGAACCGACTCCGACACACGCCTGGGCGAGGAGGCTCCGCGCCGCCCGGGCTGAGATGGCTGCTGTTGGAGCAGGTGCTGCTGCCGGAGCCGGGGTGTGCCATCTCACCCACGATAAGTGCAAAGGTAATGATCCGCTGGGGCAGAAAGGCTATTACACTGGCAGAACGACACGTCAAACCATCTAGATCTTTCTCAAGAAGTTAAACATCTAATCCTGTTTTCTACGCCTCCCTTTTCATACAGGAACCAGGGTGGCAAATAAGCCGGAAGATACGACTCCTCCGAGTATTTCACAGGGTAAAAATAATTCAAAGAGTAAGCAGGGGCTGTACTGATTGTTTTGGGAGTCCAAGGGCAAGGGTTGGGATCCAGCAATGTCTGCAGATGCATAGCAGGACATAGAGGAGGCTTCATCATTTGGAATTCAGAAGCAATACTGGGATCAACAGGGTTATGAATTTGTTTGATTTTGCCATCCTGGCCCCAGAGGGCACGGCTGGGAGTGAGGAGAGGCTGTACCAGGCCAGCAGAATCATGTAGTGACACCTGCCACTCTTCTGACAGCAGCAAGGGTGGAAACGTTTCAAAGCAAAGGCAGGATTAAAAAAGAAGGCATTGTTCTCACATTGTCATGGTGTCCCTGTTGATTCAGCTGTCATGTCTACCCAAAATTCAGAGACATAAAGAAGGTCAGAGAAACTGAACTGATGCAATCTTCCTGCGGGTATGGTGGGCGGAACAGTAGGTGCAGGTAGGCCGGTTACTTAACATGTTGCAAAAAATCCACTTGTTTCTTTAGAGGGATCCTGAAAACAGCTGCTAGTGGGACAGCCTGTCAAAACGGTGGTGGGCAACGCTGCCATAATCTTTTGGCTCTAAACAGTACACAGCTATTGTACTTGTAGGTATTTTGCATGCTCCTGAGGCTGGAAATAACTTTCGTATTAGCTGTTTCCAGCACTGGCATTAGATGCTGTAAACCACGAGCCTGACATTCCCAGAAGCCTTTCAGTACAAGATGTTTCTTTTTGTGTGTGTGTGTGGATCACAGCAAACAGCAGCTGGTGAAATGTTTGGAATAGTTCACATGTTCCTCAAATTGCAAATAATAGATATAGATCACAGCATCTCTTGTACCCAGATTTATAGTCCAGCACAGGTAGTGAAATGTTTGGAACAGTTCACATGTTCCTCAAATTGCAAATAATAGATACAGATCACAGCATCTCTTGTACTCAGATTTATAGTCCAGCACAGGTAGTTAAGTTCCCATGTCTGCTGCTTTGTAACAACAGCAGGCTTAGTCAGAAGGATGGAGGGAAGGAAGAGGGTCATTCTCAGAAGACAAACCAGATTTCCTCAGAGGTATCTGAAACTATAAAAAACAAATGTAGACATCTTAAATAAGTGTTCCTACCTGGGGAGCTCGAAGCAGCTGTTGTACTGATGCAGAGCTATGTGTGATCCTCAAGGAGTGCAGACACCTCCATTTGGATAAAATGGCACCTGAAAGGTTCAAATATAATCTGCTTGATGTGGACAGTTCAAAGGATGGGGTTAGCAGCTCACATTATTCTCTTTTTGTATCCTTACCACATTATTTTTCATTAGTTAGTAGCTGCATGTATACATAGACACACCTGAAAGAAGAACTGGCTTATTGTTTATGAAGCAATATCAGCAATTTAAGCTTCTTCACACAGGAGGTCTCCTTCCACCCCTCTAGGGGCCCGCCCTGTGCAGCAGCACCATGAGTGTGATCAGCGCGATGCAGCCGGCAGCAGTGGCTCTGCTTCCCGGCCGGGGAGCTCAGCACACAGCACACAGCCCTGCGTGCCATGAGCTTGCAGGTCAGCGTGATGCCGGCAGAGACACTCCCACCAGCCCTGCTGCCAGCACTGCCAGTGCTCTCTTCCCAGAAGGGAGCCCGGAGCGCAGCCGGGCGCCGAGGTTGTGTGCGGACTCAGCGCCCAGGGGCAGAGCCGTGCCGATCTGTTCTAGCCCCTGCTAGGATTCATTGCAGTGCGCTCAGTACTTTTGGCCTGCGTGGGTGTCTGGCGCGGAACAGAACGTTGTGCTTGCAGTGGTTTGTACAGATCAGGTCTGGGTGTTCAGAGAAGGTTTTGAGTTGTGCTCTGATACAGCAACTGCTGTACAGCCTCTGTTAAAATCCCTGCACCAGAGATTGGACTTGGAGAAAAAAGTTTCAGCAGCCCCTATTACTAAACTTCTCCTTTAAAAAGGGAAGGAGCAGCTGCTTTTTGAATTTTTCTAAACATTTAATTCGTTGAAGTGTTTTTTCTCACTTGTGTCCAGCCTTCAGCCATAGTGATGAGGCAGTGATTAAAATGGAGAATAAATAATTCCTGCAACTATAAGGCTGCAGTTTATGGACAGATGCTGAGGGAAAATGCTGTATTTTTTTTCCATCCTCAAGTGGCCCAATTAGCAGATTGAGTTCTCAGTAAGGTCACAGTGCCCTCTGCTGAAATATGAAGCCCCAAGTGAAAAAAAAATAATATTAAAAAAAAAAAAAAAAAAGGAAAAAAAAGCAGGAGTAGTAAGAAGAATTAACATATATGCAATAGAAATATTTTTTAAATGGCATTTGAAGCTTCAAGCATTCTCTTTTCAGTAATTTAGTTGGAGCCATTGTGATTCCAATCTTATCGCTCTACAATGTAAACTGTGCAGCGTTGCTCATGATAGAAACCTCAGGAAGCATTACTGATGTTACAGCTGGAGACATAAAAGCCACTGGAAACATCTTTTTCTTATACAGATAGAGGAAAGAAACTGTATACTAGTGGTAATTTTTCAAAACAGGCATTAGCTGCTACAAAAAAATCCTTGATTTTTATCAGTGTTTTCTAGATGTTTGGAGGCTGGAATTAGCTGATTTTAAGGTCCCTTCCAGTCCAGGCCATATATCTGTTCTGAGTTTCTGTTTAACCTCACTTTTCATTGGCAGAGGAAGGGTTAATAATGAGCATTCATTTTGCTGACTGCCTTTTTTCTTTATGGGTGTGGTAAACCACAATGACTAAGAGTGGAGGGAAGAGCATCTAATAGATGTGTAAGGCTGAACTAATGTTGACTAATTAGCTTTAGACATTTGACGTCTGGAGAAAAACTAATCCAAGAGGAATGAAACAGGCAAGGAAGAGGGGGCTTGTGGCAGAGATGGGCATGGTCCTTCCTGGTATGCTGTGCCAGGAAATGCATGGATCCCAAGCATCTGTGCAGTATTTAGGGATGTTATTTAGGCATTGGTTTGGGAGTGAACAGCTCTGCAGGCAGAAGCTGAGGGTCTGGCACAATTGCTATTGCAGTTATCAGTGGGTGCCACATAGCCCAGTGCAGTCACTATCCTCTGTCTATGACTGCACCTTTCAAGCTAGTGCTGAAAGACTAAAACTGCCTCCACTGTCAGGTATATATGCTCTTTGGAGTCCACAAATGGATGGCTGTTACTTTGATGGTCCAGAGCCTTTAAAAAAATTCCAGCTGGAGAGGAAAACCAGAGTGCTGCCTCCTCGGTCTCTCCTGGTCTGAAGAGCTCTGTTGCCATCACTCATCGAGAGGCAGCAGCTCCTGAGGTTTTGTTGCTGTGCTTTTAATTACTGGATACAATGGCAGAGCAGCCTGGGAATGCTTTTTCTAGTTGATTAAACCACGGTTTGTAGTCATGCTGAGAGTCGCTGTGGCTCAGCCTCAGATTTAGCTAAGCCACAGATTTTTGTTTGAGGATGGACATCTGTTGGAGATTTTCAGTGAGGAACATCTGGAACAACACTCAAGACAGAGTGGGAGCTAAGAGACAAGAAAAATCTCTTCTTCAGTGATTCCTGTTGCCTCTTTAATCCCTCCTTGATTTCCCCATGCTCCCACCCAAGATACTCTTTCATCTGTGCTCACAGCAACCCACGCTTTACATTTCTGTATGTGGAACTCAGCAGATAGCTCCAACTAGGTTCACCCAGAGGTTATTCTAATTCTCTCCAACAGGATTCCAATTTGGAGGCTCACATTAGCCCATTAATTAAAGTGACCTCCTTTTTATCATTGCAGCTTTGGCTTAATTAGTTAAAGTGATGGCAGGACATCCTTTGTTTCAGGGAGATGCTGCAATATTTGACAGACAGGTGCCAGCAGCAAAGCAATGTGACACCGCTGCCACTCCAGGTCCTGCACACCAGTGCTGCAAACTGCCCAGCAGTGCCAGCTGCTCCCAGGCTCCTTGCAGCTCACTGCTGTGGGCTCATCCAGAGTTGCCAAAACACCTTTTGCAAATAAGCACAAGCCTGACACATTTTGTGGAAATTAGTGTTTGTTCCTACAAGGCTCAAGGAAAGCTGTGCTTCCAAAGCCGAACTCCAAAATGTTTCACTTCAAAAAGATTTGGCTACAGAATCTCTTATTCCTGAGCTGCTCAGCCAGTTCCTTCCTCTCAGTGGCTTCTGGCTCTGGCCAGGCAGGTGCAATACCTCTGCTTCTCCCAGGGATGCTTTGTGATTATTCCCTTTCTGCAGAGTATGTGCTTGCAGCCTTTTTCTACATCTGCTGTCAAGGCCTGTAAAGCCAGTTGGAGCAGGCTGTGGATTGGCACATCGTAGCTTTTCTTGCTTCATGAATGTTTGCTAACTGAAGGTACAAAAATGTAACTTCCTTCCATCGAGACACTCTCTAGCCGCACGCTAATCTTTTCCTGAACAATTTCCTTATTAAAAGAACTTCCTTTTTCCTGGTAATATCTCAAAGAAATTTACTTTGATAGCAAATATATTCAGCTGCCACCCTTCGTTATTCTATAGCTGGTGCCTTTTGATCTGAGTATCCTCTAGAACAAGAACATGCATTGCTCTTTTTCTGAATCAAAGGTGACACCCACTTCTGTGGAGCTCTGCAATAAATTATGCTGTGGCATGAGAGGAAGGAAATCAGTAGCCACTGTATAAGTTTTGTTTACTCAACCAGTGCCTTGGCCTAATACACTCTGTTCCCTGGCCCCTTTTACGGAAGAGCTGCTTCCTGCGTGGGAACCCACTCTTGTCTGTGACATACTTTGCTTGAAAAAGAAAAATCACACCAGCATTTACAGACATTTCTCACTGGGTGTTCTGTGAGCCCTGCAAGTAGCCTGGGACAGCCTCTACACACCCCAAGTTCTGGGTTCCCCAGAAGCATGTGCACATGGACTGCATTTACTTGGTAGCAGTGTAATTGACTTCGCACCCTCTGAACAAGCTGTTCAGTTGTACCCATGCAAATAATCTGTCATATAAAAAATAAGACATTCTGCTGCCAGTGGAGCAACGCTAGGAAAGATATACACAATTCTGCAAATGAATCAACGAGCACAGACTGAAACCACACTCCACCCTTCTCACTGTTACAGTGGGAGAGAGATTTTTTTATTTTTTTTTCTTTGCCTGAAAAATCTCATTAATACCTCCTTTGCATGCAGTTTTGTTCATTAATTGTGTAAGGATGAGCTTTACAGATCTAGTAAAAAATGTGGTTTGTCAGTAGTAGAGTTTAGAGCAAGAGCTAACAGACTAAAAAGAGTGGAATTAAACACTCACTGTAGGAAAAAAAAAAAAAGTTAAATTGATTCTGCAAAAAATCTCAAGAAAAAGAAATGCACCTAGGACACTTACATTCCAACTCTACTTGAGCTCATGTAGGTTGAACATTTATGGGATGATGAGTCTAGAAATTGTGAAGATGTCAGTCTTGTAATGGCTTTCTATAGAGCACAAAGATTTGCCTCTATCTGTACTGCTGTGTCTCTGCCTAAAGAGAAATATCATATTGCTTCTTATAGGTATATCCTAGCAAACAGCACATCTCTGATCAACTTTACTTTTTTTTTTTTTTGTTTTCTTTGCTTTCTTAATAAAATTTCTGAGATTTGTTAATTTTTACAATTGACATACAGAGTGCTTGAGTGTAATTTTAAGCGCTCGAGAAGAATTTGGTTGACTATAGCTGTGAGTTCATGTGTTGCTTTTAGTGTATATAGGACCCGCCTGTGGCAGGGAATACCTGACTTTAACTCACATTTACAACATGCTGCACCCTACAACAGAGGATTTTCTTCCCTATTAAATTCTGTCCTAACACCTCATGTCCTGGGCCCCGCCAGCAACAATTTTCCTGAACAAACTAACTCACTACAGATCTCTGACAAGTATATATGTCATTTTCTTTTTCAGAGATCCTGGAACACAGGGACTGTTTGCACACAAAAATATTTTTGCAGTTCTGAGATCTACTTTGGGAAACACGTCTAATAGTTATTTAAAAACTCATGTGTGGTATGAACATACATATACATAGAAACTTTGCATTTTCTTAAGATCCTACTTTGCTGCCTGTATCAGCAGTAACAGCAATGTATGTTCCTAATAGTGTGAACTTAACTTAATTTTAGAAACTGGTTTGTGTGCCTCTATTAAGAATAATGTCACGGAGTCTGAATAGGACTGCCCTAGGGGTGGGGGAAAAGAGTACACAATGAAGTGTGAAAGTAATAAAACTGAAGAATCATAAGAGAAACAAACAAACAAAAACCCCAGCTAATTATTCCTATAAAGAATAGACATCAGCGTTTCAAATCTTCATACCTTGTCGTAATTACATATGCTCTACCTCAAGGAATTTAATCAAGGTCACTCAATGCAGTATCTACTGAAAACCTAGGTCCACTCTGACTCCTGAACTCCTGATTACAAAGGCCCTGTTTGATACTCACTGAGTAGCACCATGCACAAAACTGGCAGTGGAGATCAACATTTCTGCAAAACGTCTGTGCCTTTATTTCCTCCTGTTTGAAAGTGGAGTGCCCCTACTCCCACAGTTTATTTGAAAATGCAGTTTTCATGCAACTGTCCAATGTCAAACATGTTGCTACAACAAGACTCAAGAAGATAACATTTAAAGGAAAAAGTACATTTTGGGTAATGGTTCTGTTGAAAGAGTTAGATTGTACTTTTAGATAGATAAAAATGGTGGGAAAACAGGTGAGGTATGACCTACTCCTCAGAAAAAAACGCAGGCAGCAAAATAGTTGGGATACCAGAAAGCAAAAAATTCTAAGGGAACAAAACAATTAACCAGAGCAGAGTCATATCCCTTATGGAATAGGAGGGAATGGATGAAGGGAACTCCATTCCTCAAAAGCAAAGGGCGAAAGATATGTAGGGCTTCTGAGGTAAAAAGACTGCTTCTGTCCATGCCCAACTGTTAAACTCTGACTGAGCTCTTATTTTACATTTATCTGCCACTTAGCACAAAGAACCAAAGTGGCAGTTGTTCGTGCCATCACAATTCATGTGAGTATATATATATATATATATATATATATATATATGTGTGTGTGTGTGTATCCTCCATCCTTTGTATCTTACTATTGTGAAGGACAGAAAAGTCTGATATCAATATAGGAATTGGGAACACTGACAAGAAAAATTAAACTCATGTCATGCTGCCACATGAAAATTTATGGTAGACTATTAAAAAGATCATTAAAAAGCAGAACTGTGCAGTGTATATTACTGAGTGATGCTCATCACAGGATCATTTCTGAGAAACAAAAATAATGAGACTACAGATAACTCGGTGTTTTCTACTATTACTGAGAATATGTGCCACAGTCATCATTTGCACCAGAGATGCAAGAACACTGTTAGATCATAGGTCACACCCTGCAGATGGATAGAGTGAAACATCTTCTGCTGAAGAACCTCACAGGCTCTGAAAAGATGACTTATCACCATCTGAGATCCATTTCTGAAAGCCATCAGTTATACAGAACATACCCTGAACTGACTCCAGTGAATATGTTGGAAGTGTTACCCAAAATTTTGCACAAACAAAAAAAACAAACAAACAAACAAAAAACCAGACAAAAACAAACAAACAAAAACCCCAACAACAGTTAACCATTTTAACTATTCTGAAAATCCAGTTCTGGCTGAGTACTACTTCTTGCAAGCTTGAACACAAGAAAATAATCTTGAAATAACACTAGGTATTTATGTTCCATTTTGAATAAATAATATGTGAAGACAGGCCACTGCATGATCTAAAAACATTTTCTCAGAAAAAAAGTTATAAATCAGGATATTCAGCTGTCCCCCCATTCAACTTGGCCAAAGATGAAGTGAAGAATTTGCCTTGCAGGCCTGGCAATTTACTTTGCTTTGTACTTTTAAATACAATAGACTGAGAAAGTTGAAAGATTCATCCTTTAAGGGCAAAGATTAAACAGAACAGTTACCTCAAGATTTCTCTGTGATCTGACCAAGCTAACTTAGCTAACTTCCCACTAGTACACAAGCATTTCAATAAAAGTGCACAATTTTTTTGAGTACAGGCTGAGGGAAGGACACAGGAGCAGACACAGGATGTTGTATCAGAAAAGGGTAGGCAGATGTTAGGAAATTCCCAGATTAATATAACGCAGAATCATTCCTATTTTATACAAGCAGACACATTTTCAGTTTCTTCACATCAAAAGAAAAAAAAAGAGGTAGTTCTATGACTTGCTAGCCACATCATTCCCAGTCATGCAAGTCAAATCCCAGACAAGCCTTTTTTTATATAGAAAGTTATAACTGATACGGAAAGTTACACTGCTCATAAGCCAGATAATTAAAAAGCTCATAAATCGTCTCAAGCCAAGTCCAAGGGTGAACTTACATGCTTCAATGCTGTGTACTGTATTGGAACTTTAACTAACACGCAACACAGGAAAAGAAAGTAAACATTAGAAAAAAAAAAATTGCTTGTGAAATGCAAGGCAGGCCAGAACCTTCCCAAAGTTACTAGAATAACGTGTATGACAAGAGGAGAGGAGGTGAAAAAGTAGTTAACCAGGAGAAACTCAAATGCGTGCAGTTTTGAAGTTCAGCATTTATCGATTCTTTGATTTGGTAGATGTTTGAACACCAGGATACAAACAAATATAGCTGTGGCACATACTTTATTCCTGTCACTGATCACTGCACCATGTATCCTTCCTGCATAATGTGAAAAGACATTGAGGGGAAATGAAGGAAACCGCACCACAAGGCTTGCCCAAAATTAAGATAACTGGTTCCAAAAGCACACCCTTGCTATCGTCTCAGTGCTTTAGATAATCTCCAGCCCTCTGTGTAATGGCCAGAGAGATTGTCTAACTGATAGTAAACTTCTCTGATCTCCACTCCAAGTAGTTTTTTGTTTTTTTTCTTGTTGTTTTCTGTTTTTAAAACCTTAGAACAACTACAAGATAAAATGCAAATCAAAAATGCCTTCAGAGTGAGAATATGTACCCAAGATGTGCCCTAAACATTTCCTGCATGCTGTGCTAGAGCTTTAAACTCCCCTTCCTTTCTCTAGTCTGGTGAACTTTTATTTATTTATTTTTTTAACTGCAAAAAGACACAACGGAGTAAGGAATAGCAATGTTCCTCATTCCTCAAAGAAATACATTTCTATACAAAGCCTGATCCTGAAAAGGCAAGTCCAGTGAGTTTTGGACTCAGTCTGAAGACAGAAATTTCTTTTTTAAGGTCTCTGTGACTTTCAGGCATGAGGTGAAAATTATGTGGCTCACTCCTACATTGAGGGTGGAAAAGACCTCCAAGATCATCTAGTCCAACCATTAACCCATCACCATCATGCCCACAAACCATGTCCCTCACTGCCACATCTCAACATTTCTTGAACACCTCCAGGGGTGGTGACTCCACCACCTTCATGGGCAGCCTGTTCCAGTGCATCACCACTTTTTGAGAATAGATTTTTCCTAATATCCAACCTGAAACTTCCTGGTACAGCTTGAGACCATTACTTCTATCATTAGCTGCCTGGAAGAAGAAGCCGACCCCCCACCTTGCCACAACCTCCTCTCAGGGAGTTGTAGAGAGTGATAAAGCCACCCCTGAGCCTCCTCTTCAACAGATTAAAAAAATCCCAGTTCCGTCAGCTGCTCTCCTTAAGACCTGTGCTCCGGACCCTTCCACAGCCCTTTTCTGGACTCACTCCACGGCTTCGTTGTCTTTCTTGAAGGGAGGGGCCGTAAACTGAACGCAATATTCAAAGTGCAGCCTTGCCAGTATTGACTATAGGCTAACGATCCCCTCCCTGCTCCTGCATGCTACAGTATTTTTTGATGGAAGTCGGGATGCAGTTGGCCTTATTGACCACCGGGGTACTCATGTTCAGCAAGCAATCAACTAACACTCCCGGATCTTTTCCCTCTACACAGCTTTCCAGCCACACTGCCCCAAGCCTGTAGCATTGCATAGGGTTGTTGTGTCCAAAGCGTGGGACCCAGCACTTGGTCTTGTTGGACCTCATACCATTGGCCTCAGTCTACTGACTCAGCCTGTCCACATCCCTCTGAGGGCCATCCCATCCTCAGGTCAGCACTTCCTCCCAACTTGGTGTCATTTTCAGTCTTGCTGAGAGTGCACTCATATTCCTCTCATCCAGATTACGATATTAAACAGGACAGGCCCCACCACTAACCCTTGGGCAACACCACTTGCAACCAGTCACCAGCTGGATGTAACTCCATTCACCACCACACTCTGGGCCCAGCCCTCCGACCAGTTCTTTACCCAGCAAAGTACTGGTTCTTTACCCGAACCAGTTCTTTACCTTGCTTGTACAAGGATATTGCTTGTACAGGCAAAGAGAAAATTAGGCAGAGACTGCCAGCTTTTCCAGAAGATTGCTGGGGAAGACAATGTCAAAGGCTTCACTAAAACCTCCTGGACTATATACACAGCATTTCCCTTATCTACTGGGCAGGTCACCATGTCATAGAGGAAGATCAAGTTGGCCAAGCAGGACCTGCCTTTCATGAACTCATGGTGGCTAGGCCTAAGCCCCCGGTGTCTCACACGTGCTTTGTAATTGCACTCAAGATGAGCTGTTCCATGACATTTCCCTATGAAGACGTCAGGCTGACAGGCCTGCAGTTACCCTGCATCCTCCTTCTGACTCTTCTTTTAGATGGGCATCACACTGGCAAGTCTCCAGTCATCTGGAACCTTCTAGGTTGACAAGGGCTGCAGATAAATGATGGAAAGTGACTTGGAGAGCACTTCTGCCAGCTCCCTCAGTACCACTGGGTGGATCCCATCTGGCCCTAGACTTGAGATGATCTAGGTGGAGTAGCACGTCGCTAACCGATACCTCCTTAATTGTGGGTGGGGGTTATTCCGCTCCCTATGCCTGTCTTCCAGCTCAGGAGGCTAAGCACCCTGAGGATAATTGGTCTGATTGTTAAACAAAGAAGTCATTGAGTACCTCCTCCTCCCCACCACATCCATTTAAGGATGGAAATTCTCCCTGATCCTCTTTTGGTTGTTCAGTATTTGTAAAAAACCCATTTTTTGTTATGCTTTACAGTGGTGACCAGACTAAGCTCTAGCTGGACTTTTGCCTAGTTTTCTCTCTGTATATACTAGCAGTATCCTTGCACTCTTCCGAAGTTGCCTGCCCCTTCTACCAAAGGTGGCATACTTTTTTTTTTTCTTTTCTTTCCACCCCCCTAATTCTCATCAGAAGCCCTGCATTGAGCCAGCCCAATCTTCTTCCCCCACTGGCTTGTCTTATAGCATACGGCAATGGCCTTGCAGGCTAGGGCATTTGGCGCATTTGGAAAAGAGAATTCAGTTGCATTGATGTTTTCAGTTGTACAAAGCCTCTGCAGGACACAAGCAGGTAATCACTTCTGGAGACAGCCCAATTCAATGCACGGCTTAAAGGTCAAGCTACATCTGCTCCTCCATGGATGAAGACGCCACAGACTCTCTTGTAATCCTGATCAGTGTTTCACCACCCACCCAGTAAATTGTTTTGTTTTCTGTTTATGTGGAATTTCCCGTATGCCTATGTGTGCCCTCTACCTCTTGTCCCGTCACTGAATGCCACTTAGAAGAGCCTGACCTCATTTTATTTACTCTTCTTGCTGTAGGTATTGATACACATGGCTAAGGTGCCTTTCAGCTTTCTCTTCTGCAGGCTACTGTGAATAACGACACTGCAGTGGCCCTCACCACACTGAAATGACACTGTTTATGCAGCAGCTGAGAGTTTAAGCCCACAGAGTTTGGAAAAAGGCCCATGGGTTCTGTAACCATTTGCAGCTCTATTCCTAATATTCCCACTTGGTCTTTGAAGGGTAGAGCACACACCATAAACCACACAGGTAAACCATTTTGAAATAAAATGGTTTACAGTGCTCAGACAACATATATTATACAAAGTTACTTGATGCAAGAACAGAAGAGACTCAAGCTTTTATTGCTTTGTCAGATGAAAAAATTTATTTACGCTATTTATCAAATGCTTAAATTCACACAAAAGGTGACATTTCCACTTCAGGTTCAATTGTCCATCAGTACTCCTTATACTGGAGTAGCCTTGAGGTTTCCAAGTACAGGTTTTACAAAAGATGGCTTAGAACAGCAGAATCTTAAACAATGGCCAACTTCAGAAGCCTAAAGGTCACTATCCAAAAGGCATTTCTCTGCTAAGCACAACCCACAGATCAAAACAATGGAAGTCTTAAGATCATTGCAATCCCCAGACACTAACCCTACTGCACTCAGAGCAAGTAAATCACATCGTCCTGCATTAGTAATACCAAACATTATAGCTAGTCTTAAAAATTTACCACACACACAAAACACTTGTTTTTTAAGCATTATAACAACTGTGCATCAAAACAACTGCAAAATTCATAATCACCCATTTGGCTTGGTTTTGCAATAAAAATAAAATCAGTCATCTGTATGTTATCTTCATCTCTTGTACTGTGCTCCTTTCCCCTCCCTTCTTACTTAGGAAAAAAAAGGGTATTAGATCAGGCAGTTTAATGGTAGCACTGAGGTAGCATATTTTAACTGAATAGAATAATAGGTCTGCTACTGTGCCTCCTCTCCTTTAAAGCACAAAAAAAAAAATCCCCTGTTTTTCAACTTCTTTGGAGAAGACAAGTGAACAGTTCATTTTCATCAGCCACTCCATTTTAAATTCAAAGCACGTAGCATCTCTGGATGGTACATATATAATAACAGCTAGAATGAATGAGAACACGTACAGTAACAAGGAACAATGTCAGTTTTATTAGAACTATAGTTACATTTTCAGCTCTGTGGCACCTATTGTTCCCTATTATGAAATGCATCTTTACAGTCTCTGAAATCTAATTTCAAAGACTAGAATCCTGAAAATGGGCAGCTGTGTCTCAGTTCTTCTAAACAATTTCCCCACCACCTGTAGATAAGGTCAAACAATTGCAACAAAACCCAACAGAAATCAAAGACAGCTAATAACAGAAATTGCCAATATGGTTATATTAAAAAAGAATCAAAAAATTAAGGCAAAATAGCATGACAGAATGAACTGAGCACACCTGCCACTCAAAATGCAGAGCTGTGATAGCCTTAATGACAGGAGTAGAAGCTCAGCTTCATAACAAACTGAGAACAACAAGTCTCTCAGTTCTGCCTTTCTGCTTAAGAGCTTTAGAAGAAAAAGCCCAGATGTACCCAGTCTTAACAGACAAATTAATTGATGAAGTAACTCTTACAGACTCCTGTTGGAGTGAGTAGTAAACAGTGATCCTGAAGAATGGTAGTCATTTTCTGCTCTGTCATGCTGCTACACATGGCCTTCTTAAAACTCTGTTGCACAGTCCACAATCCCCACCCAGCCCCAGGCTAGGTCTCCGAATCCCCCCTCTCCACCTTTTCGTACAGCAAATCAAAAATTTTACTGCAGTTAAAACTCCTTGAGCACAACTGCAAGCATAATAGGAATTGGTTTTTTTAACACCCGGGTTTGAGAATGTAACTGAACTTACTGCTAAATAAACTCTCAAGAAAACATGTATACAGCAGAGGGAAAATGCAAGTAAACTAAAAATGACCGATTCAAGCTGTTTAGAGAGACTTAATTGTTAATTTTTCAAGTAATCCAAATAGCACTCCAACACCAGCTATAAAAAATTTAAGGCTTTTATGAACACTCTCTTAAATACAAAAAGGAGTATTGAACAGGAAAAAAAAATTGTTTACAGTAAATACAAACATCTGAAAAATCTCTGAAACCTGTTTATACAAATACTAATAAATTCTTTCATATTTTGTACAACTAGAAGGTGCACAGACTGGCATTCAAGCGGTCAATGATGGCAAATGTCTGTCAGACAACAACATGATTTCCTTGTATAACAACACAGTTTAAAATGCCATAAATTAAAAATAAGTTAGTTCACATTTTCTTTCCCCCAGTTTCTATGTACAGCTTAGTCTTTAATGAGATCTTGTAGCCTTCTTCAGAAGATCGAGGTCTTTCCGTCGACTCTTGACTGCCCTGGTACAGCCATATTCTTCCAGTTGCAAAGGGATATACTTTTCTATCTGAATTAGCCCATGACCAGCAGGACTGGTAAACAGCTTAATCCAGGATGGCTTAAAGTTTCCTCTGAAGCCCAGAAAGGCCACGCTTCCTGGAAAAAAAAGTGCAGTGTTATGGGTGCCCAATTGTAACACATGGGTCGGCAATAAGGGAACACTCTTCCAAAATCCTCCTCCTGCTGTTTACTCAGCATAGTGATCCAAGTCTTAGTGGCACACGTACCAAATTGGGATATATTAATTCAAAAATTTTCAGTGATTACTCAGTATTAAATTCTCTAAAATCTTCAATTTGAAAACAGAACCATCACAACATTTATAAAAACTGTTCCTTCACACAGAACTTATGCCACAGCCCTAAAGGCTATGCCCCGTGGGGCCCATAAAAAGCGATTATCCCTCAAAATACCAAAACACATCACTGCAACAGGAAACACTGGACTGGCACATGGAATTGTTTAGAAGTAGAGTGCATGTCCCTCAGATTTGCTGCATGAGACACAACATAAAGGCTTTGGAAAAAAAGCCCAGGCTTCCCCTATAATGAAGTTACGGAGAACTGCTAGTCACCCCTCTGCTTGCAATACGCTTCATATGTGTTTCCTCTGGGTGACATGAAGTGATGTCTAGATCCAGGAGAAAGCTATCATGCAGACAAAAGGGGGAACCTAAATGCTATCAAAGAAATGTGCAAAATTTCACCAACCATTGCTCTGAAGGTAAGGCGGTTTGGCTGTCCCCAAGGACTTTAAGGCTTCTGATAAGTTATTAGGAATTTCTACCTCGCCTCTCGTGCTTAGTAGAACTACAGACCTGCAACAGAAACAGCGCAGACACAGCAGTGCTTACAACTGTGAAGTTTTCCTGGTATCCTGCTACATACTTCTACAGTTAGCTGTCTTTATAGCCCACTTTCTAAGGAGTTTTTACATTAAAGCTGTACATGGAAATAAGACAACATTCTCTGGAAAGTAGTATCTAGAAGACCATACACTTGGAAAAATATTAAAAATACACTTCTTAAGTTTAACTCAAACCCTTTTAAATAAGAATTTCCAGTGACTTTTGTGTATTAAAAAAATAATAATTAAACTACTGATCCAAAATTAAAATACCAGAAAATGGATTTTCCTGACTCTTTCTTTTTTTTTTTTAAATGATAATATTTTTCACTCTGTATCTGAAGAAAAGTCACTCCTAACCCAAGTATGACATCTTGTAGCATAGTTTGTGTCACTGTCCATAAGTACTCTTATTGAAGCAAAAGTTATTTCTCTCTTAAGCAAAGAGGAGGCTTCTTTTTGAAGTGAAAGGCAGGCAACGTGGGAGAATTTTAGTGATTGGCTTTGCTTTCTCAAGCAAAGCAAAGTTCCCTGTCATATTTCTCCTTTTTCCTCAACTTCAATACACATTTTGCTCACTTTCAGTGTTGTTACAGAAACTTTATTAGTTAAATTCTTGTTAGAGAGCAGATATACAGCTTGCAGAACATACTGGAAATAAATGGTCATTACATGTACCTTTGTGGAATTCCAGACTTTAAATAGCCACCTACACGCTTAATGTCTACTCCGGAAAATAAATTATTTCCTGACACTGTGCCAGCGCAGGCATCAACTACAACAACGAGTATACCATCATCCTTGAAGGAAAACGTAGTGTTATTGACCTGTATGGGAGGACAGAAAAAAAAAATCATAAATTTACAATGACTTCAACTGCTGTTTTATTGTACTCAGTGTTAACCTTCATCTGTACAATGGTGTACTGCCAAGAAATGCTCACTTCTCACTGTCAACTCTCTCTCTCTTTTTTTTTTTTTTTTCCCTTTGAGAAGAAACTTTGAGTGAGACTTCTGAACTTGCACGGGAGCCTTCAATCACCAGCTTCAGTGTAGAGACCAGTCAAAATTAGGGGAGATTTACTACCTGTTTTGGGAAGCTAACATTCAGATAATGAACCATCTGCACTTCTTGCCAATACCACAGTTAACCATTCACTACGGATGCACAATTTTGTCCCAGTGTCCCCTTTTGCTCTTACTGCTCTATATACAGCAAGATTCCTGTAAAAGTTTGCATTTTTCTGCCTAAGGAACTCAAAAGTTTCACTGTTTCAACCAAGCTAACACACTGACCTCGCAGAGCATAAATCACTTAAAGCTCTGCGTTGTGAGCCTATCTGCAAATGCTATCCTTAGTATCACATGCAGGTCTGCTTCAGCATCTGAACAGATGCAAAGCAAACATTTTACACAATACCACATAGAATCAGAGAATCATTTGACTTGGAAGAGAATGACCTTTATATGGTCGTATAGTTCAGCTCCCCTGCAATGAACAGGGACATCTGATGGTTGGACTAGATGAACTTAAAGGTCTTTTCCAACCTTAATGATTCTATGATTCTATCATCTACAGCTAGATTAGGTTGCTTAGAGCACTGTTCAGCCTGACCTTGAATGCATCCAGGCACAGGGCATCTACCACATGTCTTGGCAACCTGTTCCTTCAGACTCACTATGACTGCATCAGAACAAATACTAAAAACTATGAGCTATTTAGTAACTGACACTTTTTTAGGTTAGCAAAACTTAATCGTTTGAATGATTCATGATTCATCCTATTAAGCCACCAATCTGTTATGTCAAGAATAACTTCAAAAACATGTACTTAAAACAAAGTTGTTTTGTTCTGGTTGCCCCACCCTCCCTTCCCCCCCCCTCCCCCCCAGGAAAAAAAAAGAACTGCTATCAATAAATGTATAACCATACAGGTTTCATCAGGAATTCAAATATTTTAAGTTCTTCCTTGCTGGTACAATCTTCTCTACAGTGGCAAAGGATTTGCAATTAGAATATAAAAGGAGGAGTTGGGAGCTTCCTTTTCTGAGATTAGAAGACAGGTTTCTGACCGATTGTTTTCTAAACCATGAACACCTTTTATGCTGGTGAAGACGAGTGAGCTTAGCATTATGTGGGGCAGTACAACTGTTTCAATATCAAGACCTACAGAGAAAGAAAGATATAAGAAAACTACAAAGAATACTTACAGAAATAAATGCTTGCTGACCTCTGCTTAACTCATTTCTACCAGATAAATTAATCTGCACAAGGAGGTAGTTTTTGTGAGGATCACTGGTGAACACCATCTGGATATCAAACAGAACACTTTAAGTACACATATGCGTATGCCATTGACAATTTATCATGTCATATTTTGCAACAGATAGCTCGTACCCCAAAATAATATGATATATGACGGTATAACACATCTTATTCCAGTATTTTTCTCATCTTGTATAGAGAAAACACATAATGCAATTTCAAGTTTATGCTGTTATGAAAAACCCAAAAAAGAAGAGTAGGTTGGCCAACAGTATGCCTTGAACTACAGATCTCTGCAGGAAAGTTTTCCTGCATGGTACACAGTTCACAGAGTAGCTCTACTTATGTCACGTCTTCTCTGTCACATGTAGAGCAGGAGGCAAAGCACAAATATGGAGCAATGTTTCCACTTCATGCTACAAGAGCCTCCCTGCCTTCTTGAGCACAGAAAACAAAAAACATGAGTACTACACATTGGTAGGTGTTGTATTCTGTGCTGAAAAACTGAAACTACGCCTTTAACACAAGTAGCATGAAACACCGACTACATAGATGATAAAAGCTTCTGCCTATTTTCTTTTACCTGAGTTGTGCCACACTTTGCGCATGGTACAGTAGTTTTTACTGGCATCTGCTTTATGACAGCTGGTCCTTGGTAGTACTTTGGGTAAGCTTTTGCCATGCAGTTACTGACCCCTTTTGCTGAATCTTTGGTCACAATCTTGATCCTTTCACATCCCTGAGATGAGCAATAACTGTGACCATCCCTATTGTATTTGGCTTGAAGAAATAAAAACAGTAATCTATGCACACAAAAAGAAAAAAGGGAAGGGAAGTGAGAGATGGAGAATATAAATTGATTACAAGGAAGATAAGTATTTATGCTAAACCTTAGCAGCTACATTTCATGACTTTGAGAAGTAGAAAACTACGGTACTCGCTTCTATAATTGTTCAAACTTTTAAAAAATATTTACAGTTTACTAGAATTACGAAGTCCCTACTGACATATCTGAAGTCTGTAACAATTAAGTGAGATGTTGCTATGAATCTTTCATCAGAAGCAAGTTGTAAGGCATTACCCAGTACTGTTGTCAAAATAAAACTTCTTGTCCGATCGATTCTTTTCAAGCTCTAGCATTGAAGATACAGGTGTGTAGCGTTCTACCTTGCTCGACAGAGCAGACGACTTCCTTTGAAAGGTTTCCAAAACTATAGTAAAATCAGTATTTGGTTGATAACAAAGACCAACACGAATCCAGTCATTCCTGAAAAGAAAGTAAGTGTATGATTCACCACAGGAACAGTTCAGATGACAATGAGCAGCACACAGGTCACTCCAAGAACACAATTAACAGGAACACAAAAAGTTCCTAACCCTGTAATCATTCTTCCCCACTTTCTTTCACTAATTGTTACAGTAACTAGTACATCCTTAGAAAACATTTGATTTTATGCTTCAGACATTTAACTAGTTTATCTAACAATAAGATCAAGTACCCCAAACTATGATATGAAAGAAAGAAAGCATACTTATTGAAGTTGATGAGGTAAAGATATGTGACATTTGGTGCTCTTCCATTCCAATGGATTGTGTAGCCCTTCTGAAGCATCACTACTGGCTGGTACTGCTGAAAGACAGCTCTCTGATTAATACCTCTAAGAACCATGGGACTGGATGGGTACTCATCTCGCACAATAGTCATGGAAAGATTCTGTCCATTCCATGTTTGAACATAGACCTGTATGATACAAAGGAAGAGGAAAGATCTGTAATCTTTAATCAGTACAACATCAAATGAAACAGCAAAAGACAGGCTGTATATAACTGCAGCAGAAATGCTGAGAGTTGAGGTTTGCAAATATTTCACAGAATCATAGAATAGCAGGTGTTGGAAGGGACCTCTAGAGATCATCAAGTCCAACCCCCCTCTGTTTCCCTACAGTAGATTTCTTCCAAAAAAGATCCCTATTTGAAGAACTACTGTAGATTTTGTCTGTCTTGCACAGCATCAAAACAGTACTTGACCAATCTAATAAAGAACAGGAATCAGGCCTATATGATATTTATATTCAGAAGGTGTGCTCCAATAAGAAAAAGGTAACAGCAACAACAAGTAAACCTTAAAACCCTGTCTGTGAACAAAATAAAAAGCTCCAGCAGAAGAAAATGGCTCTGATACAAAACAGATAGGACTTCAACATGGAATTCCTGGCATATATACTCCCAACATATGCACTTGCTTTTTATCTTGCAACAAATATTGCAATCCAGTTTGCATCCTGAATGGAATGTTGTATACAAAAATGGCTGAAAATTGTAATTTACACATAGAAGTATTTTAAAAACTCCTAACTCCTTTCTTCCACACACTTTGTTCACATTGTAGATATGTCCCAAATAGAAGTCAAAGTACTAGCCTGTGCATAGGTCCCACTGCAGATAACTCCATTCCATTCCGTATTATTAATGCATTTGGGGTGTTGAATCAAGTAGTTATCCATTCTGCCCACATACGTATCTTTGTAATCAGTCACTGAACCATCTAGGTCATGGAATATCGAGGTCTTGTCACCATCCAGATCTACTTCTTCAAACCAGGGACCAGGTTTTCCAAAGAAGGCTTTCAAAGAAACCTGTCAACAGCAATCAAAATACATACATATTTCTTTTTCTCCAGGTGAGGTACTGACTAATACTCTCAATCCTGCAAAAAATGCAGGAATTTGAGAAGAGTTGATTAAAAATACTTGTGGCAAAAGCAATGCAATCTTGCATAGCAGACATTTTGTATTTCAGTAGTAGGCTCAGGCAAGCTCTTGCTTTTGTGTTAATATGTCATATCTGCAACTGAAAATTCATTATCAAAGATACACCAGACCTTACAAAATCTCTTTTCAGTTTTACCATTAGTCAAAAAACAGATAACTAATGCAACTTTTGCTATTTATTACTCTCCTTGTGTGGGAGACAAAGAATATCTCAAATGATCTCTACACAAGAAAAACCGTGGAGCAGGGTTGCATGCAAAAGAAATAACATCTTTTCCATAGGGACTCTTGGAAGACTATTTAAAATAAAGAAAGACTCACATCAGCAAAATAAAACTTGTAATGAACTTACATCTGGACCAAACTTCACAAGAGAAATGTTGTTTCTTGGTGTCATCTGCCAAGGATTTTTCATCAAGAAACCAATTGCACTGGTAAATCTGTCTGGAGTTGGCACAAAGTTCCTGAACGTGCACTTAGTAAGGTGAATAGGCCCATCATAAATTTGGAAACCTCTAATTGGAAATGTCCTGTTAATAAAAGCAAATATTTACAGCACCCTGTAACAAAAATCATGACAAGCCTAAGCCTGAATATACATTTCTGAGGAACTAGTTCCTTTACTCATGATGTACTTACCGATTTCTAGGTAGAGTGCGCACCTTATTGTCTATTCCTCCAGATCCTGTATATTTATTTTGACCACCATGAAACCCGTAATTCTTGCTCTCCCCTATGAACAGAGATTCAGACACCACTTGGCTGGCACCTTCATCATTCGGGAAGCTCCCATCACTATCAAAGCAATGTCAGAGATAAAAGCTTTTAGCCAAGACTCTCCAGTAGATTAAAACACCAAGGCACAGTCCTACTCCTACTCTGTAATAGTCTTCATAAAGCAAAGTAGTTCATATTCTTGTTTGTAATATAAAGGACAATACATTTAATCATTAACATTCTAACTGTTTAAAAGGACAAAAACCCTTTTGCTGAACTGTACATTACATTTTCTATTTCCCTATAATGAGCAGCACTCTTATTTACAGCCCACTTCCACAATTCTATAACCAAGTTTTCACAGCCTAAGCAGTAGCAGTTTTAGCTTTCCACCCAAGGTACTAGATTTCCTTTCATTGAAAGGAGGCTCTGCCCACACTAAACACTCATTCATTCCCCTTTACTTGCATTGAACAACTCAGGAGGAAAATCAAAGCTGCCCAAGGCATCATGCCATACCAAAATACCTGCATAAACATAACTCTTCTGGTGAAGAGGTAGCAAATTGTTGTGTAAAGAAAGCACAGGTTGAATAAAGACATGTCAATTTGCAGCCTTAATAATATTTCCATTTCCACTGGAAATGGGTCTAATAATTAAATTACACCCTTATGAAAGTTATGAAGCCTTATGTCATAGCCTTATGAAACCTATTAATTTTTACTGACAGACTTATCTATGATGTTCTTCTAAACTTTTAAGAAAACAGCAGTAATTAAGTACTCACCTGGCAAATGTCAAACCAATTCCATTGTCTGCAAACCTAAAAGAAAGTTCATAAAAATCAAGCTTCAGGCACATCTTCTGGACTATCCCATAATAAAATATTCTAAGAGTACATTGTGATATACACTGAAGAAAACCTCTGCATCAATAGAATTGAGAAACTTACAAGTAATTCTTGTAAAAATTCTGTTTTTAAAAGAAGAAAACAACAGGAAGAAAATACAGTTTTTCATTTATTTTAAGCAGGAACCTGGAAGCTTCAAAGAAAATGTAGACATCTCAATATAAACTAGTAGTCCCAATCAACTTTTACTCTTTTTTTATTATTATTCTGTACTTTCTTTTTCTCATTTAAGATAGTTTCTCATCTAACCAGATATAAACTTAAGGTAATGGGTTTGGTGTAAAAGCATTGGAAGATGTAGCAGCTCCCATGTTTAAATATCAATCTTCTATAACCTCGCTGCAATGTTTTCATAAAAACAGCTTCAGGGGAAGCTTCTTAACAACACGCAGTTGTTTGCTTCTGGATGCCTACCCAGAGTTCTGAATGAGGATATCTCCTCCCCTGACCCAAGCACCATGATCATTGTTTTTGAAAGAGATTAATCCATCAATCAGGGCAGCAACTCGGGGTTTTTCAGGGTCTGCGTCTTGATGAGGACGAAACCTGTAGCAGATAAAAAACCACTATGTTTGATATAAAAATACCATTTGTTTTATATGGGTCAAATATTTTAGTCACACCTGATAGATAAAAATCAACTCTGCTTTGTGTTGGGACTGAGAGAAGCCTAAACCGTATGCATCTGTAGATATCTACTTCCAGAAAAGTATCTTTCATGTGCCACAAAGAGGGGACCTAAAATTTCTCTTTCCTAGTAACTCTCAAAGAACTTTTCTCAATCTTGCCAAGTAAATTGATCTGCATCACCTTTCTTCTCCTGCTTTTCCTCACTGCCCTCTCTGAAGTATTCTCTCCCCACTTCTATTCCAGCATTAATGTCACAGTTTAATGCAAAGAATTAAAGTTCCTCTGGGGGATACACAGGTGTGTCATTGCACTAAACAAAAAAGGCTGGAGGCTTGTATAAATGTTTGTTATTCAGAGGGCAAGGCATGTCATAATTTGTCTACCTGCTGCCAAAGACAAACCCCATTTCATACACTCAAATTTTCACATCCCATCTTCATACCCTGCCAAGATGGCATAGGTTCTCACATGGCATTCTACCTCTCGTAAGTTCTTGACCACCTGATGGTGATGCACAAGACCTATAGGAGATTTCTGTCAAAATGTCACAACTTCTGTTAAAAAGCCACAGCCGTAACAAACAACCTGTTAGTTCCCAATGCAGGAAGCATCAAATACTACCAAATTCTGAAGCTTTCCTCTTTGTATCTGCAGCTATGTCCATCCTAAAGAAAGCTGAATCCGAAATAATCTTATAACTGTACCTTCAGTCTTAGTTCTTGGTTTCCACAACAAAACGTTGATCTTTCTTGTCACTTTGCACAGGATACCCTGAAATTTTCCCCAGATTCTCCACTAACTTCTCTCACTTCATAAGCTGAAGATAATGTGGTTGGCAGTACTATCCCAGCAAATAATCTTCAGTGCAAGCATACAACAGATGCATGACCTCCAAGCCCAGAATGCACACTAAGAAGCACTCAGAAGTAGGAAAGGCAAGTGAATCTATTACTTACTGCTGGTATGCCCTTTCCTAACAATGATTAGAACTGAGCCATAAATTAGAAGCAGATTTTAAAATAGGGCTCAACTTTTAGTAGCAATTCCAAAAAATACTGTAAGCATAACAGCACAGCATGATTAAAATAATGTTTTTTAACAGGCTGAAAACTACCTAGGCCAAGTGCTCAGATAGAAAAAGCCAGTTCCTTCAGGCAAACCATGTTTTGTTGCTCACAGACAGATGCACAGATTAGGAAAAAGAAAGGGAACTTATTGCTCATTTATTATTTATAGTGTTTTAATTTTTTTCCTCATGTGAAGGTACAATTTCAGAACATTACCATTTTTCACTCAGATGGAGGATAATATTCTTTACCTTGCATTGTTGTCCAAACAAAGATATTCCCTGGGATCATCAGCGCTAGCATTAGTTGTTTTAACACCCTTATCAATGAACAAACCAGCCTTTAAAGAAAAAAAAAAAGGGGGGATGGGGGGAAGAAGAAATTTCATACTGCCCAGCACTAAAAAGACAGCAAATACTAGATTGTTAAGATTACATTTCATTAAAGACTCTTAGATCATTCAGCTTGGCCTAATAGAGAAACAGGATCTCTCCATGCAAATTTGGAATAAGAACTGAAAATCCCAGGAAAATAACTGCCTGGAGTTAAAAATAAAAAAAAAAAAGTAATGGAAAATCATCAAAGTTCACTTCAGAATTTTTTAACATCTAACTATTTGAGGTTTTACACTTATTTCCAGATGCTCTTCTGGAAAATTTGGAAGCCAGCCTTGTGGTGAATGCAAAATATTCTTACAAATGCTACTAATGGAGACAGAATAGATAGTACTGTGAAACAATGCTTCATATTTTAATTTAAAACACAACTGTTCTCATTGCCAAAGTTGACTTTTGCCCAGACAGTCATAAACTTTAATCTCAACAATCCAGCATGAATACTTGAGAAAGTAAAAAAGAAAGAGTTCATGCTGTTGAACCTGATTTACATATGCAACTAACTGCAGCTACCTGTGATCCAAATTATCTTCAGAATTGAATGCTGCTACGTGAGCAGATCCTCAGACCTGCTCCTGGAGGCAGCTCTTTAAATATGGATTTTCAACAAACAAGCAGCTAGCCTTGCTTAAAGATAATGAGCTATGTAACTTTATTTCCTCCACAATGCACTTTTGTATTCACTGTGTTTTAATTCCAGTCTGAACAAGCGCCCCACAGCCTCATGCTTTTAACTACTACAACACAGTGCATCATTTCTTGGTATCCCAGATACCCAGTTGTCAAGTAAAATCAACTTCAGATGTGACAAGAAACTATGGGCATGCTGATTACACATTGTTCTGTAATACATACACAGAGTCGTGCAGTTCAAACAAATGATCATTTAAGCACCTTAAAATTTAAGCACCTTAAAATGTAAGCAGACAAATACTAGTATAAATGAAGACCTTCAAAAATTTTTCTGAGGTAGTACATTACCTTAAAATTAGAATGAACCCTGTTGTTATAGAAGATTCCTAGGGGTGTGAGCTCTGACTTTGTTTCAATGCCTAAACTATGAGAATCTCCTGTAGCAATCTTGTGGAACAAATACCATATTCCAGCATCCTGCAAATGAGGAGAGGTAACATAACTTAGAAGAGAGTCTGATACTACTATCAGTTCTGACATATTTACATCTAATCACAAAATAAGTATATGTTAAGGAGTTGGATATTTTAAATAAGAAAATAACAACACAGTCCACAGCAACTGTATGCAGTGGAATATATTGATCAAAATAGTCTCCAAAGAATTCTGCAGTGAAGAAGACGACCACAAATACGACTGCACTGTAGTGATTAAGATGCATTAAAAATTGTCTCCTTCTCAGTTGAATCATTTAACATCATTCATTCCTGGTCCTCTAATATTTCAAGACAAAAAAAAAAAAGTCTTTTTCCTCTGTGATCTCCATATTTCATTTCTACATGAATAATCAATTTTATTTTGTTTGTTAGTAAATCAGTCTATTTACAGAAAAACACTCAAAAGTCTTCCTCTCCTCCTTACTGCCACACTCTAAGATTTGTTCATCTTTATTCACATCAGAATGCAATGACAGCCAAAGAAAAAAAACACAAGCACTTTCAGGAAAGTGTACAGGGACATCAAGAAGCCCAGCCAGTTCAGAGCTCTGTGCCAATAACATGCAGTAATAATTTCAGCATCTGTTCATTTCCTCCACTTCAACATCCTCGCTCTTAAAGAAGCTGGAGTTATCGGCCAAAGCAGACCCACAGAATTTCCTTTTCTAACCACACCTGGGTTCAAAAAGGGTGGTGCAGCAACAGCACCTGTACAGCAGATATCTACAGATACAAAAAACTTTGCCTGCTTGCACTGTGCCCTTAGAAAATTAAAGACAAAAAAAACTGCATGAAGAGTATTTATATATAAAGTGTTATAAAAGTAGCAAAAAAAAAAATATATACATATCGCATACTCTGTGTTTCATATAATGAAAAATAGTCTTCACCTTCCTGTTCAAGAAGTATGGATAAAGTCAATTCATTCTAGCTTAAAAATCGCTCCAAGAATATACTCATTTTCCAAACAGCCCTGGAAATTCTGCTTCTGAGTAACATATTCCCATCCGTAATGATGACATACTTCAACATTTCTGTGATTAACAATTCCAAAGAAAGTGTACATGTTCCACTAATAAAATACCAAAATCTTACTTCACATATAATTAAATACAGTTCTGTGCTTGGCAAAAATCAAGAAATTTTTATCCAAAACACATCTTAATGCTTCAAAAAGAGTTTAATAAACTTAAAAGCTCTTTAAGCACTTCTAAGCACTCAGGAAAAAAAAAGAGCTTTTTTCCCCTCTCACATTTAGCTGAAACAAAAGAACTAAGTACTGCTGATACACCCTTACAACAGGCTCCATTGTAACAAAGAAGTTGGAGAGAGCAATGGAATTATTTGCTTGTGAATTGTTATACTTTATACCCGCAAAAGCTCTGCAGTGCAGTGTTTATATCAAGACAGTTGATGCATTTTGCTTCTGAAACTGAAGCTACAGACTTTTCATGCCAATGCAAGAGACGTATAAATCAGAATGGCAGAACTTCAAAACTTATACAAACACTCTCTGAAAACGCACACTGCTATACAGAAGAAGGGATGCTCTACAGAGGCAAAAGATCATGAAATAAGCACCTGATCAAGCAACACATTTCCTGTAACTTAGCCAGCAACACTAAAACCAGGTAAAGCAGTACTATACAGATAGACAAAATTTAAAGACTGCGCCGTGAACTGGTTTTATTCAGTAAGTGTAGTCAGGCCCTTCTTAGCCATAGACAGTCAACAAGAAGAAAGTTCCCCCCCCCCAAAAAAAAGAAAAAATTAAAAGTTCACAAGAAGCAGCGTAAGAAGTTTTGTGATTTCTGCATCAGACATTTCAACACATTTAAACATTTTCAGTCTTGTCCTATTGTTAACTATGTGCTATGTACTTTCAGCCTACGAATATGCTAACACCCGTTCTACTTCCATCATCAAAAAGACTTTCCTTTGCCCATAGCCACTGACCCATTTAGAACAACCCACCTGAAACCACCCATGTCTCAGCCTCACATCTACTTTAAAAGCAGAACAGACCCCTGCCAATCCTCCACAATCTGCACAGAGTAGTTCAACACTACTCTGCGAGCAGTTGAACTGAAGAAGGGTTGAAAAAAATAAAACGCTCACAGTTGGTAAAAACGTAATCAACAATCACTCCTGAGAAACCAGTGACAAAAGACAGACACAGTGAAAGGTTTTCTGCACTTTCTTATTCAGTGAACTATTTTTCATTTCAATGGCTAACGCTATAAAAACAAAGTCCTTCAGAGCAGTGAAACAGTAAACATGTGGCAGGGCCTACAAAAGGTACAGAAACATTATTAACAGGAAATACGCTAAATCTTGGAAATAAAAGTATTTGTTTTCCCCCATACATATTGAGACTACTGACAGATCTACTAATTAAAAAAAGGAAGAGGTCTAATCCACGTTGACAAAGCCTGCACTTGTAATGCCAGTATGCTGCCAACCTTAAACGTTCACAAGTAAAAAAAAAAAAGAAAAATGAATGCATTTTTATTTATTGATTTATTTGGGGAGGGGGGGGATGAGGGGGGTGAATGACTGGCACAAGTAGTTTGTGTTGAATTACATCCCTGTGCCTTACCTGTGAACCTGCTGCTGCATTACTTATAAGATGATTGTTGGGATGAGAAATCCAGAACGTTGAAACTGCCCTGAAATATTATTCAGAAAAGAAGTTAATATGGAAAAGCTCCAACCCCTGCAGAACTAACTCACTCTCACAGCAATCGACAGAAAAGCTAAACTGATGTCTAAAGTAACTACCTCCCACATAAGCACACATATAATCTTTTATTTAACTTCAATGCAAAATATTTTAGAATAGTTCAGACACTCAGTGCAACTATAAACTGTTTTAATAAACTTCTACAATAGACTAGTGTTACGCAGACAAGCCATAGGTGACAACTTAAGGGTACCGGTACCTTTACACAGAAATAAGGACACAGCCTTAAAAAAAAAATCAACTTCTCAAGTATCACAAGGCACAACAAATCTTGTTATAAATCAACTTATGTTTTCTCTTTAACGAAAGACCAAATGCTTTTACTTCTTTAAACAGCACTGCCATGTGAACTGCATTTAAGGTGTCCACATTCACTAGAAATCATACACAAAAAAACCGTTCCATCTGTATATTGTCAAGAGATCATCAGCAGTTTAATTACTGCAGCTGGTTTGGTTTTAATTTTTTAACAATGAAATACTCACATGCAGTCTGTGGCTGGCACAGGAACGTAACTTCCATACACTTTATCCCTTATGCCAGTACACATGGTGCTGTTTCTATCTGTAGGAAGAATAGTGCCTGGTTTCGTGACTAGTCCAAGGTTGTGGAAGAGGGTATTCCTCTGCTCAATGCCATCCTCTATGAAGAAACAGTGACCTAGTGTGTCATAGCCAATGGTGTCCTTTATCTGCAGAAACACAAGTCCATTATGTCAGTAGCAATAGCATTTACTGAGATTTATTTGACAAGTGCCATTTAGTTTTGCTATCTTGGCACAGCTGCAGAGTGAAGTTTCAGTATCAGTGACTCAGATGATTTAAACATGGAGTTTTATTTGTCTCTCACAAACACACTACGCCTGGAGAGCCTAGCTGACTGCATTAATCTAAAAAGCCGAATGACAAGACCTGTTAAAAATAAGTCACTGTTTGCACTTGTTTACTTATTCATTGCAATTAAAAAAAAAAAAAAAATCACTCCTGAGCATTTAAACTTTAAGTGATGGGACTGTTTTTGCTCTACATATTCTTTTTAACATTTAGTTCAACACAGTATTTTATTCTCCTGGCACCTACCAGCAAGCCATTAGTTGCATGAATAGTCACACATCTGGAGAAACAGTGATGAATGGAAAGACCATCAAGGTAAGTCTTAGAACTATAACCTCCTTTTTCATCCACATCTCCACAAAGATGAAAGTGAACAGGGTAACTTCCTATCTGCTGCTGGCCCATTTGCTTTAGTTCCACATAGGAGAGATGAACAGATGTAAAATTCTTTAAAATCTAGAAAGATAACAAGAAGTCCAGAATGATTAACTTGCTTTTTAACCAATGGAAATTTAAGATAAAACATCACCTATACCAGATCCACACAGTTATCACAAGCCAACACTATGAAGGCCAGGACAGCCATTACTGTCCTGTTCTATATCCTGCCTTACAAGAACGTGTTGGTGAAACTACAAGCAAGTGCCTCTCCCTGCTGCCCCCAGCCTGTTTTGCCCCTGTGTAGGACTAGCCTGGAGCAGACTGAACCCCCAGGCCCTCAACATCCACCAGTTGACCACGATGCCACCACTAGAGCACGCAAGGTTAATGTATGCTGAAAACACTCCTAGTGTAGAAGCCTAAGTTTAGCAGCAGACACTCAGCTCCTCCAAGCAGACTCCTGGGAATGGTTTAACTTTGGTGACTCAAAATGTTTGTTTTCTGCTCTGCCTGTGGGGCATCTGAGGGGCCTTGCTGCACCAGCACCCTTGTGGCAATCACGATCACGCTTTATGAGACTCACAGCTTGCCATTTATCTTCTTTCTTTACATTATCTCAAAACATAAAAGAATGGTTTAAGCTCATTTATTTCCCTTGCACACAGAAGCTGCCACACAGTAGGGAAAGGGCGCATTTTCTTTCCCACTATTATGTACACCACTTTAAAACTAAAATCTGCATCCAAATCTATTGAAAAGGGAGATTTAAACTGTGACCAACACACAATGAGCACAAATACATTTGCATTTAAAACTTCTCCTGCAGTGAAGAGCTGACATACTGCTGCTCCATCCTTTCATTTAAGTGAATACGAGTTTCAGTATTAGTTTCTACAATAGTACTTTTGCTCAGCTTTCTTTATGCTTATGGTAATATAAGAAATCAGCAGCAGTTTGCTTTACATAACCTTAGCACATTCAACTAAAATAAATAAACCAAATAAAAAATCCACCATGGTCCAACTCAGTCTTTTTCCTCACCATGCCTCTCTTCCTCCTGATTTTGGAGATGATGCAGATCTCTAGGATTGAGTCAGTGCTCACCACTTGGGGAGAGAGAAGGGCAGGGAAAGGAGAAAAGACAGAAAATGGAGATCAAGTTTGAAAATGTTTTAAGTTGAATGTGCAGGTATGCAACTTGTAAGGTTTAATCACCACCACATGATGTTGCAAGACACGGTGCATGCTTCTGCAACATTAAACGCAATACATATAATTTATATCATGTGCTACAGTGCTGTAGAGTTAAATTCACTTTGAGAAAGCTGAGAATGAAGTCCTTTCTATGAAAAGCAGGTGTATGAATTTATGTTCTTTGGTTTTCAAATGCCTTCAAGATTAGCATTGACTTTTTTGCTCTCAATGTACTTTTAAGATGACAGAAAGCTACTTAATATTTTCCAAACCTTGATATGTCCACCAAATGTGTCATAGTTGAAAAATTGACACTCCTTTTCACGATAGCAGGTATTTTCTGTCTCTCCCTTGATTAAGATGTTCCTTGTGAGAACTCCAACTTCTGCCCTCATGTCCACTCCATCAATAACTTCTCCCACGTGGGGATACTGAGGTTTTTCTGTCCAAAAACAATTTTAAGAGGAAAAAAAAAAAAAAAAAAAAAAAAAGAGGAAAAAAGAGTTGTCACTGAATAAATATTAAACAAGGGCTGTTCTGAAAGTAATGCCTCCTATTTTATTATGTTGGCCCATTATGGCAAGAGGCTGGTGGTACGGTTGTAGAGGTTGAACCTTCCCATCAATATTCCATTACATGTCATTGCCATGTGACAAACGGCAGCAGAGGGGCAGTCAGAAAAATTGGCGTCTAACATGGAAGTGCAAACAAAGCAAAGGTGTGTCACTGAATACCTCCGTGCAAAAAAGATGGCACCCACTGACACCCATTGATGCTTACTGAATGTTTACAGAGACCA
The DNA here is from genome assembly GCA_030625065.1 of Alectoris magna. NCBI lineage: Eukaryota > Metazoa > Chordata > Aves > Galliformes > Phasianidae > Alectoris > Alectoris magna. The sequence continues at coordinate 43,653,732 of CM060564.1, forward strand.
AACAGTGGATGTTAACTTAGTGAGGTAGTGGGTGGAGTGGTTCAGCAATGGCAACAGCAATATGAAAGACAAGTCATGTTCCAGACAGCGGTGCACAGCTGTCACACCACTAAACGAAGAACGCCACCATCAGATCATCCATGCAAACTGGCAGATCATGACCAGGAAACCACGTACAAAGCTGAATATCTGCTTCAGTGTGTTGGAAATGATGGCGGCAACACTGAAATACCACAAAGCTTGTGCCAGGATGAACCAACAAACTCTCACATAGGAACAGAAAGAACACTGTATATGAGTTTATCAGGACCTGCTGAACTGATATGAGGCTGAAGGTGTCAGTTTCCTGGATTGAATCATTGCCAGTGACAAGACATGGTGTCACCAGTATGAGCCAGAGCCAAAATGGCAGTCCCTGGAGTGGAAACATGATTTCGCCAGTGAAGTAGAAGATCAAGACACAGCCCTTAGCAAGCAAAGTGAAGTGCACTGCCTTTAGGGATAGGAAAAGGGTCATTCTTCAGGATTTTTTGGAACCCAGTTAAACCATAAACTGACCTCTACACTGCAATGCTGTCTAAGCTGAAGGCTCAAACTTCCGAAATCAGCTCAGAGAAGACACCTTACAACACGATAACACCAGACCCCATACCTCTCTGAAGACGATGGAGCACCTCACCAATTCTACCTGCACTGACCACACCCACCACATAGTCTGGACTTGGTGTCTTTTGACTTCTATCTGTTTGGGTCAATGAAAGACGGACTGTGCAGGCAACATTTTCCAAGCAATGATGCTGTTGCAGCAGCTGTGGGTCACCTCTGCTGGTGCAGATTTTTATAAGCATAGTAAGCAGGATCTTCTTCACTGCTGGAGATAATACATGACTAATGGTGGTGAGTATGTTGAAAAATACTGTTTTGTAGCCGAAAATTTGCTCTACCAAATAGTGTTATTGTGCTCTTTGTAGCTGATGTATTTTGCATAGAAATAAAATAGGAGGCATTACTTTCAGAGTAACCTATCTAACTTGAAATTAAACTAACTGTAGCACCAAAAAAAAAAAAAGTCATACATTCTTATAACTTAAACACTGTGTTCTATTATCTTTTCTTATGCTAATGTGCACAAAAAAGCATGTAATTTGGCACATGATAAACATTAACCTAGCAAACAACAAGCAAATTTGCCCTTCCCAACTGAGCTCAACAAAGTGATACTTAAGCACCTTTCAGGGCACAGAATCAAAGGCGCTCTTGCATGTTTCATTATCAAACACGGTGCCATCTACATAGTTTCAGTAGAGTAAAACTACTAATCCCAAAAAAAAGCCAGCATTTTATTCGTAGGTGTATCTTAATTCCAGTCCAATACTTTGTGAATGAATGAAATAGAATATGAAATATTCATATAAAATATGAATTAAAAAAAAGCCTAAAACATTTAAGAACAATACATTAGAAAAGTTTTAATTAAAAAAACAAAGATGCAGATTTGCTTAGGAGAAAAAACACTGGCTGCCCAATCTGCTCTAAACAAAAATTAGAGACCTGTAAACAAGGCCAAACATCTTCAGAAAAGTCTGTATAGCCATTCTGAGGTCACAAACTAAAATTAGGCAAAAATAACCACAGATGCTCTATTTTTAAAATATTCTTCCAAAGAAAGCATCCATCTGTTATTTTCCTATACAAACTAAGAAAATTATCTGGAAACTTAAAGAAGATATTTATTTATTTTCAAATTTTTCACTACCCTTCTATAAGCTTTGAGAAGGCTATAAACTAAGCTGGCGGATACCATGTGAAGCAGCTCAGTACTGTTGTACTCACCCTGCTGTTTAGAGAAAAAAAAAAAAAAAAGGCCAGAGGTCTGTGAATGGGACTACACTCATCTACTTGAAGGTCTGCCTGTTATTTTTCTCCTTTATTTAACTATAATGTATATATTGAGTGCAACCAGGCATCCCATTAAACAATGCTTTGCTTTCTGTTACCAAAAAAAAAAAAAAAAAAAAGATTTCAAAAGATGTAAGTAAAAAAAAAGTAAAATTTATAACTCCACCAAAAATTCTTGTTGCTCAAAAAAAACCAAAAAGATCAGTATCTCTTACTATGGGATATTGGTTGAAAAAGACCAGCCAGTTCTCCTTTAGAATCTTTTAAAGTTCTCTCAACAGTTAATATAACATTTATTTTCAAAAGAAAAAATGTAATCATTTTGTAGCCAAACTGCAAATTTTGTAAATTTTTTTTATTCTCTCTCTTTTTTTTTTTTTTTTTTTTTTTTAAGTTTTTTTAAGAAAAAGATCCTTTAAAAGCAGTTACTTTTTCACAGTGAATGATTTCCAAGACAAAAGAGTTTGGGCATACTCTTATATAATGGTGACAGAAAACCTTCTGCCTTAAAATATAAATATATTATAATTAATAATTTAATAATTAAAATATAAATAAAATAAATAAAGTACTGATTAATGCATATCGAGTGAGGAACATCAGAACAAAACCAAGTAACTTAGCTTGCTGTAGTGCCACACAATGGCACTAAGTCAGCTTTGCAGCTTCCCGCACCCTGGTATTCGCCAATGTGTAACAAGGAAAAGGGTGATATCTGAGTTCACCTTATCTGGGATTTCACAAGACAGGAAAACGTATCTGAGCCTCATCAACAAATGCGGGATGCTAACAATACTGCAAAGTCAACACAAAAATTGGCAATCCCAAAGACAGAGGAAGAGGAAAGTTTGAGGGAATACAGACACAACTTCTGAGAACGGAGAAAGAGGAGATAAGAGGAAGTCACAGTACAGAAGTTGAATGGGACAAAAACACATCTTGAAGAGCACCGATTAGCTGCTACCAAAGGTGGTTGGTGCGCTGCAAACCAACCCCATAGCCCACCAGAAGAGAAGGAGGGGAAAAGCTCCAGATTGCGGCTGATGGACTGTCAGGGAAGGAGGGTGTTGGCACACAGAGGGGTTACGGGGTGGCAGAAGGAAAACACAGATGTCTGCAGAGCGAGAGCCAACCCCATGGGAGGCTCTTGTGAAGTCAAACAGACTGAGTCAGATAATAAAACAGGAAATGGTCAACAACATGCAAGACCATTTTGTGCGCATCACACCCAAAGGAAAAACAGATTGCAGCTAGTTAGGGATATCCTGTGTGAGCAGCGACTTGGAAGAACCACTTGTTTCATAACCATTTTACTGGTGCACGGGTGGAGGGGAAAAGAGATTTGAAAACTGCTGTTTTCTTCTTTTTAAATAGCAGGAAAAAACATATACAGTGATAAAACTTCGGAAGAGAAGGGCACTAAAGACAACAGAAATAGTGATGACCACAGCCATTCAAGTTCATATAAAGAGAATCAGTGAAAAGACAGAAAGGAGTGAAAGGACAGTAAACAAGCATAACCCAATCCTGGAAGAAACTTAAAGCATTCACTGAGACTGTGAAGAAAGGAGAGAGAAAAGTTAGTGCAGCAAACTTTACAGGTCAGACATAGATCTGATGTTATACAGCGAATTCTATAGTAAGGGCAAGTATATGCTCCTGTACATGGCAACAAAGCAATATAGAGACAGATGAAAAGACTGTTACTGCTTGCGCTGAAAGGAACCATTCAGGCTGTACTGCTATTAACAAGTTTTTCCACACGATTCTTCAGATGGTGACCATTGCCATACCTTTGACTTTGACCTGGTGCTTTGTACACTCTGGGCAGGGAAGGAGGGTGAACTCCTCTGTCTGATACATTGAATAGTCTGTGCTTGCAACCACAATTCGGTCTCCAGGCTCCCAACTACTAACATCATCCAGAAGATTCAGTATCACCCCACCAATAGGTTCTACCTGAAAGCCTGAAATCGGGACACCTAGTTTAAAAAGGAAGAACAAAAATAAGAGTTAACACAATGGAAGTGTATGAGATTTTACAAGTTCAATACCACTACTACGTGCAGTCCTGCTCTGAAACACGCCAATGTGAAATACCATTGCAGCCTGTTTTTTTAGTGGATTTTAAATAAAACAAATGGCAGAGATGGAAGCAATCGTGACAGTAAAAAGCTATCAAATAACCTATCAAATAAGCAAAGAAACATAAAACAATATAATGAATACCAACAATGTGTAGGCCCAGCTTGCTCTGCTTCCTTCAAGTGGTATTCTTCTGCCATTTAACTCTGTGGATGTAGTCAAGGACTTAGCAAGCCAGACTAGGGGAAGTTTTTTTTGTTCTAAGCACAACTAATAAAACAGTTTTGCAAGCTATATTGCACACATATGAATTTAAAGGCAGGGAGATAGCATAAGTTCTCCCTTTATTTAACATTCTCCCATTTTATTTAATGTGTAGGAAGAATGGAATCACAATTTGACTTACGTATTGAACTCAACCCCACAGCACTAGCAAGTCAAAGATGCACTTCTGTGGATTATTATTTTTAAATACCAGTCACTATAATTCCATAGGACTGTAATGAAAAGTAAAAGGATAGTATAAAGTAGATCAATTAAAAAAAAAAAAGTACCCTGAGAAACAAATTTAAAAAAATAGATCTTAAAAAAAAATTCTTCTACAGCAAATAGGATATTGCTAATAATTCAACAAACAGGAACAGATGACTACCCATAAAAGTAAGATGCAGAACAAAGATCTCCAAAACATAAAAACAAAGGATAAAAGCATACACATGGTAGTTCTTCCAGGGTTTATACGAAAAAAAAAAGTTGCCTAAACCATGAGGGAACCAAAGTCTGGCACCAAATTACAATGTAACATTGTAACAGGGATAAAACATTTTGGCTCTTATCCAGTTTTCTCATTAAGATCTTAACCAACACTGATGAAGCTTAAATAAGAAATGTATGACCAAAAGGGAAGGGAAAAAAAAAAATCTGAAGAAAAAAAAAAATCTGTTTCAGCACATTTTAAGAACTTTTATCTGTAACTAATATATTAAAAATGAAGACAATTAACTCATTGTTATGCCGCTTGCATTCTGCATGTAGCAATCAAAATTGTGACTGAGAAAAGATGCTGTCCTCACACTTTACCCAATAATCTGGCCATATGAGTAGCAAAAAGCAAAACTTACAGCAGCTATCAATAATTTAAATTGTAATGAGTAGTTCTAGCAAAAATCAAACAAAAAAAACACCTTATGCAGCATTTCTTTTTTCCCTAACCACAGGAGTAAATGCTTTCCTACCATCGTTCCATTCACTGTAAGCTCTCACAACAAACTTCTGACCATCCACTGTGAAAAATTCTTTCTGAGCAAGAGCTTTCCCACCGGTGCTGTGATTTTCATAGTCTCGCACTGATTCATTACAGGAAGAATTCCCACCACCTATAACACCAACTAAAGCCCAGGCTTGCCTGCAAAAAGAAATAAAAGTATGTGTTCAAATATAATTGCCCTTAAATTCTTCACAAACAGGCACAAGATGAGACAAGGAGAGAAGAAGTTACTTACAATCCTTTGGCTTGCATCCCTAATTTCATTTTAAACCAGTTTCAAAATGAAGAACTAAGATGGGCATACCTCATTGGAAATGTGCATAACCCTGCATAACTGGATGTCCTATAAGCAAATTGCCAAATATCACAGCTCTTAACTGAGAAGATTTTCAGATACATTTTTTAGTACAACATCCAACATACAGAAGAGAACCACAAGAGCTGAGTGCCAGAAGTGATACGGAATCCCGCTCATAGGCAGCCTTAAGGGAGCACAGGAAGATGTCAAGCCAGTGCTGGCTCTGCTACCACAGCACATTCCCATAACAGGGCTGCAGTCAGCTAGCAGTGTCTGCGCAGAGGAGGCAAGGAGCCCCTGGGGACCAAGCTTGCATCAGGACAGACATGGCCAGCAACGGCTGCTGGTGATCAGTACCCCTGACATGCAATACTTCTTGAAACTTCCCAGATACTTGGACCAAAAAAAACCCGGTACTGTATTTTATTGCACAACCTTTGCATAAGGGATCATCAGTGCTTCTGAAGGCTCAGGACAAGAGCCTTCTTTCTTTTTCTCCCTCACGAGTCCTTCCCTCAGCTGAACACTTGGCTGAGCACCCATGGGGAGCAGGGAACTGTCCCGGATGTCTCTTCACTTCCTACAGCTCTGCTCAGTGAGGCCAAGTTTTTGGAAATGGAAAAGCACACACCAGAGAAAGCTGCCATCAAGTTCAAAAAACAAGAATATTTGTTGTCCTTGACTGCTCTGTAATGCTGTAATTATGTGCAAAGGAAGTAATCATCTATTAAAAAGTTGAACAAAATTGCATCATTAACATTGAATCATTGACACAAAATGAAAACAGTAACAGCTAGCTGGACTGCAGCCCAGCACCATTCAAAAGCAGATATTAAAACCTTCTTCAATCCAGTTGCCTTTTATTTCAGTCCTTTTGTGTTCTCCTTAATCGTTATGTTTAAAAGGCCAAATCAAAGTGCTCAGCATTAACCTCGTCACAGAAATAGTATGTATTGGGCCACCTTTTAAGTAGCACAGACAAAAATCTGAGTGTTTCATATATCAACATTTAAAATAAATACAAAGGTATTTTAAAGCACGCTATTTTGCATGGGGAGGCAGAAGTGGAGAACAATGTAGTGGATTATTCACCTCCAAACACAGCATCTATGATTCAATGAAATCCGGATCCCTTTCACCAGCTTTACAAGTTTAACTAACTGTCCCTGTTTTCCCACAGCAAGCACTCAGGTGAGCATCTCACCCATCTCCCACAACAAATGGGACAGGACATGTTCATATACACTCAGAGTCTCTATCAACGAGTGAAAATAGACAGGAAACAGTTCTGCAGGGAATAATAATAATAATAAAAAAGCAGCTTCCTCCTCTGCACTGCAGGTTAAGCAGTTCTCTCACTTCACACCAGCACTGAGGCTACCAGTAGAGGTGAACACCAGAATCGTCAGCTCCAGGTGAGACAGAGGCAGGCTGACCAGCACCTGACCAACTGCCCGCTCATGCTTCCAGAAGATGGGGGCTGCTACGGGATGCTGAGGCGTTGGTCCCTCTGGCAAAACTGCCTCAAAGGCACTGCAGGCCGTCTCCCCACTGCGGGGCCCCCATGACTGCATGCTTACACAGTGGTTGCCACAAACACACCCCTGGAGGAAGCAAGGTCAGAACATGCCATCCTGGCTGATGCCCCAGCCCAGCTTTGCCAAAGCAACTCAAATCCAGATGTTAGGGGATAGCAAGGGCAAGAACAGTAGAAAAAAAACTATGGTACTAATTTCCTGGAACATACTATGAAATTAAACCGGCTTATGCAAAGCCATTTTAACAGAAGCTGAAGGACTGGCTGACAGTAGATTTGATGCACCATCCACATGTACAGTTAACCCTACACAACACAAAGCTAGGGTCAGAATACGTAAGAGGTTAAGCTTCCTGCTTTCATAACATTGACTACGTTTCTTCTACAGCCCCACCACTTCAGCCCCAAACAACATAAAAGAATGGTCAAAAGACACAGACACACCTGACAACTGTACTTCAATAACAAAATATTTTTTTACAGATCATTCCCTTGCAGCATCAGTGAAGGGGACAAGTAAGATGCAGTCTGATATATGATCATGTGATTAGTGTGATGATATATATGATTAACGTCCCTTCCTTATATTCGGCTTCTAGCCTGGCATTCATTGCTCCCCCAAATATAACGTCATATGCATTAAAAGCTTTATCTAGCTGACTGTTGTCTATCTGAGCATTTGAAGAGAAGAAAGTCCTTCACTGTACCCACTCTTAGCTTCTATGAAGAACAGTGAAAGAGTAATTACGAATAAGCAATGAGATCTATAGAAATACTTGCAGGCTGCAGCCTCTGCCCTATCAAAGCACCATGTACTGAACACTGCAACTGTAGTACTACACAAAACCTTCAAAATATTGTCAGTACTGTAAGAACAGACACTGTCCAAGTTTTATAACCTCCCCCACCCAAAGAAGGTAGAGTCCATATTTAATCTTTCCTCAACATAAAAGGGAGAATAAATTATTTACCTGTAACTCAATCCTCTGACAAACTTACTTCCCAGAAGATTCTGAATAGTCACCCTAGTTTCTTCCAGTAGGTTTTTAGCAGCTGAATCTCCTACAGCAATAGCAATAATGCGACCAGGACTCCTATTTTTCAGTAAGTTCTGGAGTTTCAAGCTTTCTTCTGAAAACTCATGAGTATCAAACTTCAACACTTCCAAAACACTCGCCGTGTCCTGATCAATCACTCTCACATTTAGTCCTCGGGAAAAGTTCTTTTTAAATGCATAATGACCACAGGCCAGCCCTGAGAAATTCACAGACTTTGACAGAAGAGTCCATGATAGCTTCTGATGCCCATGCAATTCCAGCGTTCCGTCAGGGCCCACACCAATAAATTTTTTGCCAAATTCTGGCACATCAGCATCTTCATTTGACTTCCCATACAAAATAATAGTTGCTTTGGATTTATAGCGGCATTTCTCTGCTCCAACATGAAGCATTCCACCATCCTTTATCAGGATAAAACGAGTTCTCAAAGTAATATTTTTAGAACCATCTTTATCATCACCAAAAACAAGTAATCCTAAAGGGAAAAAAATAAATATATTTCTGTAAGTCAAATCAATTCTGAGATAGACTCAAACAATTAAGATCTGCAATAAGAGCAACAGAACAATTAAGAAAGATTTATTTTTCCACACCAATAAAATAAGCTACGAGGCTTACAAATACGTTTATGAATATTTAGGAAAATAACTTCTACTGATTGTGGCTCATCTTTCTAAGCATCTGGCTAGTTTGTCCCTGGTTTTTATACTGTCTTTGTAAAATGGCTAGCATGCTGTGTTTCCCATCAGAACATATTAAGATTCCATACCTGGAAAGCTACTACACAAGTATAATTTTACTACATCATATAGAAAACCACGCCATTACTCCCAGTGACAGACTTGACAGTGTTCATTCAGCTTTTTAACATCTGGTATATCTGCCTTGGCAGAAGGCAGAAAAGTGGAAGCAGAAGAATTGTTCAATATCAGTATTCCAATGCATTTTTCATGTAATCATAAAAACACAAGCTATGCAGTGAAATGAAGCATTTTCCTCATCTTGCCATTTCATACCTCCATCCTGTATGGTTATAGAATGTACTGTAGCATCTGAGTTCAGACGAAACAAATCTCCCTTTTTGATGATAACCTTCTTTTCAGGATCATTCCCAGGGCTCCAGTTTTTCAGACGAGGATTCTGATCAGGACAATTCTCTGCAATATAACATGAAATTCATTATTTTTCAAAGGTAGAGTCACCAACAGGACCACAGCAATGTTGGCATCATGATGATGAATGTGATTAAGGCAGTCAGTCACCCACAAAGGACTCCCACCTCCTTCTGTGGTTACAGTACTGCGGCAACAGGTGTTCACATTTAAATCAAAGCAGCCAAAAAGATAACTGAGTGATGGTAAAGCTTCCAGGAGTGAGAAGGAATTATACACCAAATTAAATCACTGAGGACTACAAGCAGACTGAACTGTCAACATATGCTGCACTTCTAACCTCTTGCTAGGCATCCTTTGTTTCTGCTTTAAAAATTTCTACATCATCTACAGTAGACGAGGAGAGGTAAGTGGCAAAGTCTTAGATTCACAGCAGTTACTCTGACTCCTAGGCATCATACCTGAAATACTAACATGGTGGTAAGGCACGGAACCATCTCACCTCCCTCAAGGTTACAAGTACCTGTGAGAAAGGCTGATCCCCTCTTGTTTTTGAGCATCCTGATCACTTCTTTCAGCATAGACTTGCCAGTGTGGGAGAAAGAGGAGAAATGAGAAAAGACATCCTTCGTATATTTAGTGCAATGCTATACTACTTAAAGCAGTTTCCTGGGAGGTGAGGCATTTGGATCCAAACTCACTGTGCTTTTCAGGAAGTTACTTTAAATACCAGGCTCTGAATCACACTAGAGCTGAGATGTACATAACCCTTCTCAAATATCTGCCGAAGGTTTAGCACTCACAGGCAGTAGTGCCATATTATAAGGCCAGAAAAGGAGAAGTAGCATCAAGAAGTGACAGGGTCAAGTGATCTCAGATGCAGCTACAGCAACACGGTACTTATCACACGTCCCTTTACAATACTGAACAGCTGAGTAATGGAGCAGCACAAGAGGTACTATGAAAACAGGAAGTATATTTCATGGATTTTCAATGTTCTTACAAAATGACAGGGAGCAATTTTTTTTTTTTTTTTTTTTTGAGAAAAAAACACAACCAAAAGTTCCAAAATAAACAGGCTAGAAGCTCAATTGAGAGAAATAAGTCTCAATAGCCTTTTAAAACCATACTATCTGGAGAAAAAGCCCCATCCATCTGAAATGAAACTTGGGGAAAAAGGCTACTTGCAATAGCCCCTTCTTGCAAAATCTAACGAAAGAGAAACCTACCCACAGATTTAATGCAAGCCATCCTTAGTTCTGCTGACAAAGTTGTTTTCCTTTGCTGTTTCTCTCTCCACATTTCAAATCCTTTCCAACCCAGGAAACCCACAGAAACCAAGATTTGACTGCCAGTAGAAAAAAAAAAAAAAAAAAATTAGCAGAACTGCATGAGGCCAAAAGGCATCTAAAGTAGTAATATAAAAATAAAACCAAAAGTGGTTGTTTTTCTTTTTTTCCTCGTGGGGGGACGAAGGGTGCTACCTAAGAAGACAGCATTTAAAAAGTGAAACTCAACACGAGAGAAAGCTGAAAAGCAAGAAACTTTGCTATCTTGCAAGACTGCTGAGCAGACACTGAAAAAATGCAGTTCTGCTGCCTGACTCACGCAGAGTCAGTAAGCCCCTTCCCTCAATGCTGCACAAATACTGTGAAGAAACACACACTTCCTGGCTGGTAGCAAAGGGCAGTGCGGGGAAACCATGAGTCAGCAACCTGCTAATTTCTGTTCAGCATGATTCACGGAGGGAAAAAGATTTAGTAACTGCAAGTTTTTCTGTTGAGTCTGAAAGATGAGGTACAGCACAGCAATTCAATAAAATAATCTAACTTATCCTATGCTTGAGCAAGGAAGCCACTGGAATTGGAAATGAGTACTCCTGCAATATGAGCATGCTTCTGAAGCACTGCGGATCAACTTTTTGGCAAGCAAATCAGATGTGCTCAGCAAAAGCATTTTGAAATTCTCCCTTAGTAATTGCAGTGGATTGCAGGGAAACGTCAAATATTTAGTACTTCACCATATGTTACCTCCAAAATTACTGATTGGATTTTACAGACCACAGTCACTGCCTGTACAGTTAAGGTTAAATGGAAGCAGAAGCATAACACAGAAAATGTTAAGTAGCTATAGGCTTGCCAAATCTAACCACTCATGCTGAATTTTTTTTCAAGTCAAGCCTTTACTTAAGCGCACTTTTGTAAAAAGAGGTGAGCTGTCTTTAGGGTTTAGTTCTTTCTAACAGGGTTAACAAGGCAAAAAAAAAAGGATATTTTTGTATACAGTAAAGAAAACAGAGAAACAAAAAATACCTTGCCCCCCAGAAATTCTAGACTCTTTCATGCGTTGGGGAAAGGATGTGAAATTTGGCAGGAGAACAGAAAGGAAACAGTTCTCAAAACACAGTTAAATAGTTGCTTTCTACCTGCTTAGTCACTGAGTCTGGAGTTCCTAAGGCCTCTGGGAAAAAAATTATCAGTGTTATATTATGCTGAGCTGAAGTTTATCACAGTTTGGCAGCTAAATTTTCTGAGGATCCTGTTTACCTTGGGCAAGATCCAGCTGAGAACTGCAAAGGCCAAAGAGAACTTTTCCCCCTAAATCTCCCCTACTTCTTTTCCTGACCCTGTAGCACAAGCCTCTGGAAATGGGGAAGGAAATTGCATTTCCAGCACTCTACATGTGTTAAGGCCTCCTCAGAAAATAAAAAAAAAAAAAAAAGATGATGACAGGAAGATAAAAGCAAGGAGGAAAAAGAAACCAGCTGACAAGCAGGAACAGAAATGCAGACAAGTATCATTTTCCCTGTGGGGAGGGTACGCCGGAGGTTTAGGATTTACACGCAATTACTACTAAGTCTCACATTCCCTACACTGCCCTTCAAACAGCCATTAAAAGCACTGACAATATGGATTTCCAATTAGCCCTCAGCAAGAGCACACCTATCTGGAACTGGAGCAGTTGGCTTTAATACCGCATGTGTGAGGATGGAGCTAAAGGCACTAACATTTCAACCCATCAAGAATATTTTGGCAGAACTGCTGCAGTAACGTTGTGACAAAATTAAAATCTTTGTCACTTTTTCTCTCTGGTGCCTGGATGAAGTTTCTCTGGCGTCAGGGTTTCCAACACATTCTACAGACATGTGGTTTTTCTTTTAAAAGATAAGGCAGGGAAAAATTCAGAAAGACACAGTACAACTGATGCTGCAAGCTGACTGGACTTGCATAGAGAAGCAACGGGACACTAGGGGAAAAAAGCCCCATCCTTTATTACTCAGCTTCTACACGTCACTACAGCAAAGACAAGAAAAGGACTACTGCAAAATACTCTCTATCCTGGTTGATCCATCAACTCCTTGTTGACCAGGAGTTCAGTGCAGGAATTCTAAACAACTTGATGCCTCAACCAGCAACAGCAGAGCATAACAAACAAAAAACAATGTGCATTTAAAAAACAGGCAAACTCATCTCCTGCATATTATCAGCTTTTAAAGCATAGAATGAGTATCAATTTACATAGCCTATGCAGTACAACCTCACTTCTACTGAAACAACCACCAAACCCTACAATCTGAATTAATTCCGTGGTGTAAAGTCTTGGCATCATAGTGAAAATTCATTTGTTTTACAGAGAAGGCTTTTTGTTGGTGGTGTTTTTTTTTCCCTCTTTTTAAGTACTTATCTGTGTCAACAGCCTAAATCACACTTCAGCCTTCTCTTCAACTTGTAAATGGAGCACTTATTGCATGTCTGTCCTCCAATTACAAGAGATCAAGATCTCAATATAGCAGTAATCTTCCATTTACTACTTTCTAAACATTTATTTTCTTTTTCTCCCCAGTTACTAGGAAAGATCAGTAACTTCACCTGAGAAGAGATCTCTGCCACCCACCACAAACAGTTCCCCAGTTAAGATGCATGAATCCATTTAAGACTGCCATCTGAAATTCTCCACTAATTATTTTGTTTGTTACCTAGTGTTGCATGGACTCTCGAAACAGAAACTTCTGAAGTACAACTCCAAAAGACACTGTGCGGTCTAAGCTTGTGTTACAACAGATAACGGTTTTCAAATTAATAAAACAAAAGTCATTTTGTTTTTAGAAACCTGCTTTCTTCCTCAAAAAAAAAAACAAAAACAAACAACCCGTGCTCCAAAAGACACTATCACCCTTTAACTGCATGTCACAGTAGCTAGCAGTATTTGGCAGGAGGGCTGTCTAGTTAGTGAGCAGTAGTGAATCACACCACCTCTTCGAGCTCTACAGCCAGACAATTTGAGACGCTTTCCAAATTCTGTGAAAGCTGCTCTGCTTTCTAAGACAAGCTGAAAGCTCAGGGCTAAGAGGTCAGAGAACTCCCTGCTCAACTTAAACAAAGCAAATAAACCATTTGGCATAAACTCATAGACTTTTACATCTTTTACTTGAACACCCTTCTACTGTTTTCCTTACTTACTGCTCAAGCAGACAGCATTTCATTTCACCTATCCTTTGCAAACATCGAAATCCTACGTACAATAATTACGCTTACACAATACTCACACTTCTTCCCCTCACCAGTTGCCTTTATTTACTGCTTTGCCTTTTTTGATTCAAGTAAGCAAGTCAAATCATTCACAACAGAAATATAAGAAGTGCCACTGAAAAAAGCAAAAGGAACTGAACTTATCTCCAAGCACAGCTTCCTTCCACATTAAAATTACAATGTGTCCTATTTCTGCACTCAACTTTTAACAATATTCCTGATGCAGAATTACTGCATTATGTTCACAGGGACTTCAACTTCTAGGATGACTTTGTTCGTGTAAGAACTTACCATCTGGAGCATATTTTGAAGCTATTCCCATAAAAATCCCCAGTGCAACAAAAAGTGAAAAGCTAGAAACAGCAAAGCAAATGAGGGTATTTTTATGTCTGTTGGCTTCTGCTTGGCGGCGGTGCTGTCCTGGTGGTGAGGATGCAAACATGGCCCGGGCTTCTTGTCTTGCAGAGGTGAATTCAGCTGACACATGGCTCTGTGAAGGTGGTGGGGGACGAAGAGGGGCAATTCTCCCCGGGACATACCCAGAAGACCTGTGACTGCTCCCATTCTGAGGTGGAAGGAAAGCAGGGGAAGTCCCCCTGGCACCAGTGTCTTGCATGTTACAAAGTCACTGCAACGAGCACACACAGACAGAAAAAAAAAAAAAAAAAAAAAAAAAAGAGAGAGGCTTTCAGTATACAGTACATAAAAGAAAAAAATATATATGCAATTTTAAGCCACATGCCTTCTCCTTAATGTGCTTCTTTATACAGTATCAGTCACGCTACAGCTACTGGTCATTTGCCATGGTGTAACAGTTTGAAACAATAGCATACAACATATCTTGAATACAATTAAACTTGAAAGGATCTGGTAAGGGAACACAGCACAGCACAAACCATTTATGTTAGGTATTTTCCAGAGGTTTGTCACAGTTGACTTGCATTGTCCAATTAAGAAACAAGCTGAACAATGAGAAAGCTAGCAACTCCTTTCTTCTCCACAGTTATGCAAAGAATGCCCAAATGTATTTCTTCTCCATGCAGAAGCTGAACAAGCTCCTCATTGTTCCCCTTTATGGAAGAGAAGCCAAAGGGGACAAGGTTTCATTCCACACTGGAAGCAGCAAGAAGTATGTAAATTTAATAGGTAAAATACAAGACTATTTTTATTTATAGTTGTGAAGATGCAACTTAGTCAATACTTTTTATTAACTGAGGCAATTTGGAGTCTACAAACTCTGTCCACTCGCAGTAGGATTTGGGTGCCAGTAAAGGTGTGTTGGGATTGATGCTGCAGCAAAGTCATCTGTGTCTCATTCCACAAAGCTGAGATGTCTGGGCTTGGGCATAAAGACTCAAAGCAATGCGACTGCTCCAGGGCTCTCTACCTACCACCAAGAACTGAGCGCTTTCATTCCAGTTACTTGTGTTATTTCTATCTTTTCCTGAAGCAGCCAGCAAGAAAAGCCACAAGAAAACATTCCTTCCCAACCTGCTCCAGCCAACAGTCCTAAACTTCTGCACTTTTATGCTTGCTTCACGGGATCCAAAACTGCATTCAACTGCTTTCTTAAGCTCTCTGGTCAAATCTGCTGCATGGCAAGGAGTATTCACAAAGCTAGCATGATTTTTAATTAACGTTTCTTAGGGATAGAGGATTTTTTGACAAGGTTGCTCAAGTTTCAATTCACTGAAACCCAATCTTCGAAACCAAATCCTGAAAGGGATTTAAGCGTAAGTTAGACGTATTAAATCACAAAATGAAGTATGAGAATAAGAAATACCAATAATGAAAACAAAAACCTCCAAATGCATAAAGGTCCTCTCTTTCTGAGCCATGCTCTCAAGTGCCAGGCACACTGGTGAAGGAGGAAGACTACAACTGCAATCTTCTTCTGAAACACAGCAAAGGAGTCTTTTGTCTCACATGCTGTAAAATCTGACACTTCACTGTTTCAAGGCAAGAGAGCTGTTATTACTGAACAGGCTGGATTATCCTTTCAGGGGAGACAATGCACTGCCAGATGTATGCAAAACGACAATAAAGGCACTGAAACATTAGCTGGAGTAGCCAGCCCACAGCAAAACTTATGCCAAATTCTCCGGCAGTGTTCCTTGCACCTGTTTGGTGCAGCAAATTGATTTTCACCATTCTCTTCTTTGAGAAGATGTTTCCCATACCTAATCCCTCACACTCAGACTTCACTGACCATTGCTTTACGAGTACTGTGGAACAACCTGCTTTCACCACCTGCTTTTGAACTCAGCTAGGCATCTTTCAACAGTAAAATCTTAACAGTTTCTGTGTTTTAGAAGTGCTGCTAAAAACTTAATACAGAAGGAGTTTTTCAATTTAATTCAAAGACATTCTTCATGCCTAACTGAAACAAATACTTAAAACTTTTTTTTTTTTTTAAATAAAGAACATTCTGATCCAGCTTTGAGTTTTTTGTTTTTTTTTTTTTAAAATGGTTTGGGCCCCAAACTCCTTAAGCATGGCTAAAAAGCTTTTAGATATGGTGTTTACCTGTCTCACTGACAAACTGACTATATGATGTCGTTATAATGTGAAACATATGGACTTATTGCTCAGTTGTACTAAATCTGAAATACACAAAGCCTAACTTACTTTTACAGCATAACTTTACCACAATTTTGTCAACGAAGGCATCTTTAAATACTGCTACCACTTACAAGAAAAAAGTCATTTATTACAACAGAGAGTAATAATGCTAGTGTACTATTTCAAGCATATTTTCTTTTTAAAGCATTCGGTCTCATTTGCAAGGCCCATTCTGTAAACTGTAAAGAGTTTTATAACTATCCCACTTGAGTGCAAACACCAGTCACCCCAAGAACAGGTGGAAAAGAGGGCTCAGAGGCACAGCCTTCCACATTACAAAATAAAAATTATGAAACACAGCTGTAACAAAATATTTAGCACAATCAAGAGATTTACCATACAGTTTTCCATTACATGAGGTGTAA
Source organism: Alectoris magna (assembly GCA_030625065.1). Taxonomy (NCBI): domain Eukaryota; kingdom Metazoa; phylum Chordata; class Aves; order Galliformes; family Phasianidae; genus Alectoris; species Alectoris magna. The sequence goes on from CM060564.1 coordinate 43,670,504, forward strand.
CCATTTCAACACTTCCTTCCCTCTTCCTGTGCCATTTGAAATTATCTAGCTGAGAGAAAGATCTTCATCCCACAGTGCAGCTGCTGACTTCTCTTTAAAATTAAGACGACCTCAGTGATCTGATTCAAGTTACTGACTTTTTTATACCCACTGTGGAAGTTTTCAGATGGCACCACACAAATGTAAGTGAAGTAATGAGCTACACTGCCAGTAATGCTCTGGACAGTGATGTTATTTGGTTGTACAGAGTATAACGCATGGTAGGAGAAAGAAAGATATGTTGGAACTTAAAAAAAAAAAAAAAAAAAAAAAAGAACATTTTATTTCAAGTTCCCATTTACCAGAGTTTTTCCACTTTAACACTTCTTTCTCCACTTGCAAAGGCTTGCTATCACCCTTTGACCTGTGCCTATGCTGTCTCCCTTTACAAAACAAAACACAAAAAACTCGTGGTATCAAAGGACCCAAGATCCCATGTGTAGTCACAGACACCAGAGCGAATTGACTTACCTTCAGGACTCCCTAGGACCTTCCAGTCCCACAGAAGGGCAAAGCCCCATGAAGGAGCTCTGAGATATGCGCGTCTCCCCCTGATAGTGCACCCCTGGGCAAGAAAACCATCACTTTGACAAACCTATTACAATTGCAGTGAGTTGTGTCACTGTGGTATCTTGCTTTGTAGCTTGTTGCACAATGATTTCAGTGAAAGTCAAGTTTTTGCACAATACACAGCCTCTTTGCTTATCTACCCAAGTGGTACAGAACTGTCTGTGTAAGCCTGCTCTTGGCCATGGCCAAGGCTGCTGCTGTTTCACCATTCTCAATCTTCTCAGCCTTCAACAGAGTATTACACTTTATTATCAAATCCATTTTTCACCATCAGCATTCACTCAAGGATACACATGGGTATGGTTTTCCAGTTCACTGCACCAGGGAAGCACCTGAAATACACTAATTCAGCTAGAGGATGACTGTCATTTTGGCCCATTACATTCCTGTTACCACCTCTGTGCTGGAACACCGGACGTGTTTGCATGCCATCCTTCTGAAAGAGAAGCACATCTCCACGCAATCCAGATTCCTGCTTATGTATTTGCCACATCAGCGAGCAGGTATGTACATCTTGTATTCATCATGCCCACCAATCTTATCTAAAACACCCTAAAATAAAAGTCTGTTTTGCACAGAAGCTCAGCAGAAGAGCAATTACATACAAGTTTGTTTCTGTCAACAAAGCACCTGAGCTGCGTGGATAACAAACTCCAACGCACACCAAGCAGGCTGCAACATCTCCAGGGCCTTCATGTGTTCCTTCACCCCTTTCTACTTGTGCCATACTGCACACTCATAACAACCTACGGGAAAAAAACTAGGAATGTACATGCAATCACAAGACAACATCGGGTTCTCCTGAGGCATGAAAACATGCTCAGAAACAAGTGGCACGCTTATCTGTTACTCAGGATGGGGCTAGCTTCCTGAACAGGAACTGGATTATTCTGCACTTTTCTCAGCCACCTGCACCCAAAAAGTGAGAAACACACCAAGTTATTTCACACTTTGGAAGTTAAACAAGCAGCATAGCAAAGCGTATCAGATTTACTGTAAAACTCCCTTGCCATTGAATCTTCTCAAAACTCTGTAAGCAAAGTAAGCTAACTTTCATACAGAGGAAAGAAATTAATGTTTCCTTTAAAGGACATCTTAAGGATCATAGGTCTGAGGAACAAAACAGAAAGGAAGCTAGAAGAAATTCCACTTCTGTTGTTCTTGGCTATGAAATGCTACCAGTTGCAGTGCTGACCTATTTCCACACTCTTTAATCTCAGAGTATGCAATTTCTGTTAAGGACCAAGGAAGAGCGGGAGAAAACCACACACTGAAAGAATAATAGTATTTCCCCCTCTAACACAGTGCCATATCGGCTGCTTTCTTGGCACAGAGACCTGACTGGCACGAGATCAAAGGGCAGCCAGAAGCCCAAGAGGGGCAAGGAGCCCTACTAAGGGTTCATGAGCTAAAATTACCAAACAGAACATGGTGTAAATTTCTGAAGTACAGCACACACACACCTTCACAAATCTCCAAGATGGTCATTAAACTGCTACAGATATACAGATTTCAGGACAAAGTTTCAAACACCTCAGAAAGTTTCCAGCTCAACATGACTTAAATGTTCCCTTAAGAAAAAAAGCTAGGCCACAGGAGGTGCATCGTCTGTGATCCACACTGCCTTCTCTTGCCTTGTTTCAAAATTAAGTCTGCCTCCACTACTGACTTACACTGCAAAAGCTCTAGACAACTTCTGTCACACATTGCTTGCTGAATGCCACCACCACTGAGTCTACTTCCTTACCCAGCAATTTCAGAAGAAAATTAGAGGACAAACAGCAACACTTAATGAGAAACTGAGACATAAACAAGGTAATAATTACAAAACTTTCTGCAAAGTAAATAACATTGCCTCAGATTTTCTTAATTTCCTGTGCAGCAAATACTGATTTTTACTTCTTTTTTTTTTTTTTTTTTTTTTGGGGGGGGGGGGGGGGAGGAGGGGGACACAGAGAAAATGTGCAAAAATAGATGATAAACAAACACAAGCTGAGAGCATGCTTCCAAAAACAAGCCTTTCCAAAGTACAGATCAAAAGACAGAAATACAAGAATGCATAATATCTACAATATAATACAATGTGCATAGATAGAAACAATCTTTACCAGTTCATCTAGTAAAATCTTTTGAGTACACAAGTCCTACAGTTCAGATGCAGCTCTAAACAGATTTCTGGTGATAAGCAAAACAATTTGGTAATTATCCATGGATTAGAAAGGGGGTTGGGGCAGAGAGGATGTTAAGACTGCTTCCCAAAGGGGACACAGAGTTTGTAGTCCATGGAATATGCATTTCACTGTAGGAAAGAGTACAAAACTATGGCATGCCAACTGAAACCACTCACATTTATGGCTTGCAGCAGGCATGTACAGCCCTCAGCCTGCAGGCCATACGCAGCCTGCCCCACACCATCATGGCGGCTGCTCTTCCCACCAAGTGGCCTGGACTGGCCCTGGGCACGCACCCATTGCTCACAGCAACCGAACATCAGTGCATGGAGGGCGCTGTCTGGGCTGAAACCAGGACATGGGGAGGGCGCAGTGCAGTGCCATCTCAAGTGATGGCAAATACTTGTTTGCACTGTGATACACCGGCTAAACAGTCCTGTGAACTGCGAAAATACACAGCCTTGGTTTCTGTCTTGATATAGGAATTTGAGAACAGGTTTCAAGATTGTCAAGAAAATCACCCATTTTTTGTGACTCCATTTTAAGTCAACATAAATACATTACCTGACAATTTTCAAATAGATTGTATAGAGCTGCAACGAAAATCTGAACATGTCTCTCTACCAGACCTTTACAAAACCCCTCTTACCAAAGAAAAATATCCCTCACTGCACAGTAACACATGGCTTTTAGCAGTATGTACATTTGCAAACAACAGTTTCCAACAATGAAGTAAAGGAAAAGTACATTAACACTTATGATGAACACTTTCAGAGCTCACTAAGAATTGCAGCCATTGCTACCAAACCAGACTGATGCATTAGGTTCACAAAAACAAGGTCAAATATACCACTAGCTTCATGTTTTTGTGGCACTTTTATGCCTTAATAAAAAATATTTTCTGAGGTAATTTTGTTAGTTACATACATCAGCTATATCACATACTTTGTGTGTGGCCCAAGACAATTCTTCTTCACTCAGTGAGGCCCAAGCAGGCCAAAAGATTGGACACATATGGCTTACAACATAAAGAGGAAACATTCACTTAGTTTCTTGCCTCTTCTGGCAGTGTTTGGTAGATGACCCTTAAGGATGAGAGCTAACAGATCAGAGGTGAAGTGTTGCCTTTTTTTCCCCCCCCCCCTTCCCTCCTTCTCTACAAGAAAAGTGCTTCTTTTCTCCAGTGATAATTGGGCATGCTTTTGTCTTTTTTTCCATAGCTTGTGTGAATGAGCTCTGTAGCAGTCACTTGGTTTCATGTACATGGTTGCCAGGAAAGCATATGACACAGCAGATGAAATCCACAATGTTTCAGAAAGCCCATGAACAAAGTTTAGAGATTTTCATAGCTTTGAGACTGCAGGGATGTCTTTGTCTTCTCCAGTGACTGCACACCAGACACTGTCCTGCACTCACCTGTTCCTATCTGATGCCAAGACATAGCTATTTTTTGTTTGCTCTAATACATTTATAACATCCTTACATGTTACATCTCTCTGAGTCAAAGAACAAAAGCCAGAAGCCACTGTTGTCCATGTATCTGAAATAATGTCTAATACTCACGATGACTTCAATTTTGCTCCCTTTGTTTCTGTTCGATGTGGTTAATCTTTATAAATCACTTGCAGATTGGGGAATTCTATTCTGTTTTCCATTTATTATTTAAACAATAGAATGTTTGACTGGAATAAATCTTTCAGAAACTTTTTTTTTTCTTTGTATCCTTCTGAATCTACCAGTGCCTCAATTACAGAGGATCCTGCACAGTGCAGTGGAAATACTGCATGCCTGCTGCAAAAGACAACGTGAAGGGAAGAATTTCTGCCATGTGCCTCATTTCCAGAAAAGAAAGCTTTAATAATTAGCATAGGGTATCAAGAGTGGAGATTTGCATTTTAATCACACATCTGTCATTAGGTTGCTGTGCGAGTCACAGCTCATTTGGGCCCCGAGTCTGTAACATGAAAAAAAAAAAAAAATGGTTCCTGGCTTCACAGAGATGTTGTGAGGCTTCTTTTACAGAACGCTTCAGTCTCCCACAGCTCAGCAACATATCCCAGCACAAGCCTACTCCTAAGCAAACAAATACGTCTGTTCAAGTCAGTGACGTTCATGTGAAAGTAACTGATCTGCAGCATTCACCTTAGAGAACCTGAAGAGGATCGCAGCGGATGAAAAGTAAAAACAAAGTAAAATAACTACTTTTTGCATTAATGATAAGAAGAAGCTGTATTTACAGATATTCTCGTCCCTGGAAGAACAAACATCACTGAAAACTACTACATCTTAGCACATCAGAAAAAATACATCTCTGTAATATACTTCAGAGGAGCAAATTCCAGCTCTGGAGCTAGCCACTATATGGCTGATGAAATTGATTTCTGGCATTCCAGAGGAGGAAGGCAAGATTAGCTATCTAATTCCTTCTTGTCAAGCATTCTGATTGAAAAATCCTTAAGAACAAATAAACACATATGAACAGGTATGACAGTACAAAATATAAAACAGAGTGAGGAAGGTCTGATCCCTACATTCAGCTCTGGTCAGTAGACATAAACATACATGCTCCAGGAAACTCCTGAGTGCACTGCTAGAAGCGCTTAATAATCAGTGGCCTTTCATATTTAAATTCCATTTATAGGACTAATCAGTAGCGCAGCATGCTCTCTTCCATAACTGTATGTGCATTTCTTTCTTTCTCCTCATATTGCTTTCTCTCTCTGCTAAAGCTCTCTGTGGTTTTTTGTTTTTTTTTCCAAACTCACATTTCGGTATGTTATATGCCATCCCTAGTTCTGCTTACTTGAAGGATTCTCTTTGCAAATTTTTTTAGCCATCCATCAGCTACAAAGGAAACAATGCTGGCTGAGAAGTTGCCACCCCACAGCTGAATTACTGTAGCTGCACACTCACATTCTTTCAGAGCTGCCTTGCATTTCTACGAGCCAAGGAGTTTGCATTAAAAGATGATTAAGCTAAGGGCTCCAATTCACATCCACTGAGCAAACAGCTCTGACATCAGCACCTCTAGGCTATTTGATCCCCCAAAGGATTCTTCATCCTGTAAAACGATGACTAAGAGGATATATGACAGAGGTCCACACAGTCAGGAGTAGCACAGAGAATACAAATGACTCTGTTCTAAATAGGAAAAAGAAAGTGGGGATGAAGGAGTTAGAAGAGTTTTCTGAACCTGACTCTGTATTGCAAATTTTGGATTTTAAGAATTTATACAGGTTCAAAAAGCAGTGGGGTCAAAAATGAGAAGCTAGTCAAAGACTGCTGCACAAAGAGCTTAGGAAGTTCTCCAACTGCAAGCTGTGGCATCTATTACTCATTGCTATCAGACATCAGGTAATTGTCTGGACGGACATTAGTCTGCCATGACAGCACTATTCTTCTACAACATTTTAAAATCTTACTTAAATACTTTGTTCTCATCCGTTATCAAAGTTACCTCTCCCTAGAAAAGCAAAAACCTTCAGATCAGCCACTGTAACTGTTAACATTGCGAGCACAAAATATGTACCTCTACCCAAAGGCTTAAATTAACGCACCATGCTGGCATGCAGAAGGTGAAGAATGGGAAGGATTCGATTTTGCTGTAGGAATGGAAGCCTTCAGCAGAAGGGCAGGGCAAACAGCAGATACACATGTGGCTGCAATGCTGGAAAGAGTTTGTACAACCAGGATAACGTGAAGTAACCTGACTGCATGTCTGGATGCCAGCTTTCTATATAGATATAAGGTATCCACAGGAGTCACAAAAATACTCAAGCTGAGAGCCTGGCAAACAGTGCACAGTAATTTAAATTATTTGACCTAAAACTCTTGCAAGAGACAATTTCAGAAAAGAAAAACTTCTTCCATCATTTCCCAGCTGTAAGAATCACAAACAGTGTATGGGATGCATCAAAGGAGAAGCAAGTTTTCAAGAAACAAAGACTTTACTCCACTACCAAGAATGTGTTCTGCTGAGCCGGTGGCTGCATTCATATTTTGGATTACTGTGGTAAATTCCTTTCCAGGGAACTCCAAGAACTTTGCATCCAACAGCCAAACCTTGCAACATCCTGCCAGGTGAAGCCAGGCATTCTGCGTGACTGCACTACATTTTTTAGCCCACAGTGCCAAAAAAGATAGTAGAGCTACCAGTACACTCCCTTTTGTCAACCTACTTAACAGCGAAAGAAGAATAAAATCAGATACAAGTCTTAAAGCACACATTCTCTAATGTCTTGAGCGTTTCCTTTCCCTATTGGCAAGTATATCACTTTTCTCCCTCATATCTTTCTTCAAGGTTTGCTGTTCCCCCCCCTCCATTTCCTTTCTCCAAGAAAACACTTTTGTGGATTTCTGAACCTACATCTACAAGCAGTTCGTTCCCATTTGTCTTGCCCAAACTGCCTTCACTACATCTGCAGTGAAATCCTTCTGACTAAAAAGAAGCTTGAAATGGATGAAGTCTAATTGTGACTTGAGTCCAAATCAGAACTGTACTTCATAAGTTATAGATTTTAATCTTGTTTTGATGTATACTTCGGGTGACTTTAAAAAGTTGCCTCGCTAATGCAAAGAACAAACTCTGTTGATATGCTTCACACTGTGCTCCCAACAGTTTTTGAACACATAGAGAGACGCACCAGATAGTAACCCTTCCACTGACTGCTGTCAGCCGCTTTTCAATCCTGAACAGAAGCAGGCAAAGTGGTGGGAGCAGCGCCCTGGGGATGAAGGCTGCAGAGCTCCCCTGTCTTGGAGTGAGGGAGGGTGCACCCCACCCAGCCCAAGCTGCAGGTGGCTGGGGGAGAACAAAGCAGTGCTGCAGCTCAGAGACAGCGCTCTGCAGCATCGCTTTTTCTCTTGCTTACAGGTGGGATGGGCATCACCGAGACCTGAGCAGTCCCAGCACCCATTCTCCTTCCCTTACCAAGAGGAAAAACAAGCTGCAGAGTTGTGGTCCAACAGCAAGAGGCTGAACTGACTGCAAAATGCACAGCAGCAATATGTGAAAAACGCTTTCTGAATACCTTCCTATAGCGTACTGCAAAGCAAGGTAACAGCTACGCTTGGTGTTAAAATCAAATCAGTAAGTTACTTCACTATATTCTTCCGCAAATGAAGAATGTTTCTAGACTCAATTGTATACAGCGCATTGGCATCTATGCACCTCTTTAATTATCAGAATGCTATTATTGGGCATTTAACTTGGACTGAAAAGCATCTGCCCCAGTGCACCCTACCATCACTCACCAAAGCAGGAACCCCCAATCCCTTTCCATGTGCAAGCTAATTGCATACATCTCACATGAGATTTTCAGAACTTTAGGCTACAGAGTACACGAGCCCCATGGTTTGTTTGCTCCCAGGATGAGCAGATCTCATCGTGTTGTACCTATTCTGATAACCATGCCTTACAGGAAAAACAACCTTCTTGTTCCCCGTGACCTACTTCATCAGCTCAGAAGAAGTGTGATCAGTGTCACCAAACGGTACCTGTTCCTGACACACGACAGTCACAGCCTTCAGAGAATCTCACAGGCCCAGCCGGAAGCATCACTGTTGATTTCCCCATGCTGTGGTCAGTGCTTAGCCCCCACCAACCACACCAAATATGGTGGGCTTAAAGTAATTAAAACAAACCTACAGTCTACCACCAAAAAAAACACATTTCCAACAGTGCTCAGCACAGGTAACATTAAAAAAGACACTCTGCTGTGGATCCTTGATGAACTGAGATTGTCAGTCCTCTTTTTTCTGGGTTTTTGTTTGTTTCTTCTTTCTCCCTCCTAAGTTTTTTTCCTTCCTGGATTCCATTCATAACCGGGGCTATTGCCTGCGGTTTATGTAAAACGTAACCCTCACAACGCTTTGCCCAGATCAGGCCCAGGACACGCGCTCTGCTGGGTGCAGGAACAGAGCCACCAGAGCCGACAGCGCTGAGCCCGGCGCACCCGACCCGGCAGATTTCACGCTGCCAGAGGCACCGCGCAGGATCCCCGCGGACAAAGCACCTCTGCAAGCTGCACGCTCTCAAGAACAAAGATGGTCCTCACCTCTCCTCCACCCCACCGCTGCCCGTGGGCCATTCCGCACCAGTAACGCAGACGCGCTCTTACAGATCTCCTGTGCTGCATCAAAGCCTGACTGACGCTATCCTAAAACTGCTTTATCTTCCTCCTTGCGTTATCTTTGTAAAGCCTCGGGCATGGTTTAATCTTTGTAACTGCAGGGGAATGTGTAATCTCTCTGGTTTTAAAGAATCCATGCCCCCAGTTCACCTTTAAGAAACAAACAAGGACAGCACCTTCAGCACGCGCCCCGAGCGTGAACGGAGCACGTCTGGCGCGCACGCCCTACAGACGGGCTGAGAAAAACAACTCCCACTGCTTTTCGCGAGCCTCTGGGCAAGGAAAACACGCCTGGGTTATCATGAGCAAGAAAGGCAGCCCATAGCAACCCAGACGCCCGGGGACGCCGATCAGTCGGCACTGCTATCGTTGCGCTGCGGGACGTCCCGCTGCCCGGAGTGAATACCCTGAGGAGCGCTCGGAGGGCAACACCTGCCGCCGGACCGTGGGGCACATCGCCCACACCTGCCGGCCAGGCGGCACCGAGCGCGCGCCCAACGCTGGCCTCCAGCACGGGCCCCGGCCGCTCCCTCCCCTTCCCCCCTCCCCGCGCCGCCGCTCCGGGAACAAAAGAGGCCGGTGCGGGCGGGCGGCAGCCGGCCCTGCCCCGCTCTCCGCAGCTCCCCGCACCCGCCAGACCCGTCCCGCCCGGCGGCGGCACCCTCCGCCTCAGCCCCGGCGCCGCGCACGCACTCGCTCACCTGGGCCCGGCGCGGCGGCGCGCTCAGGGCGGCGGCATGGCGCTCCCCGCCCCGGACACCGCGGGCGGGCGGCTCCGGCTGCTCGCCTCCCCCCGCGGCTCCCGCCCCGGCTCCCGGCCTTACGCAATTGGCGGCGGCCGTAGCCACCCTCCCCCCGCCACGCCACCTCGCCGGGGCAGCAATCCCCGGCCCCAAAGGAGGCGGCTGCGCCCCGCCGCTGCCGGATCTCCTCCCCCGCCCCCGCGCCGGGGGAGGAGGAGCGGCGGCGCCTTCCCGCCCCTCGCCCCACCCGCGCCGCGCTGCCGGCCCGGCCCCCTCCGAGCCGCCCGGCGCAGCGCTGCGCGGAGCCGCCCTATGAGCCCCGGCTGCGGCAACACCGCGCCGTGCGTTGAGGCTCGGGGAAAAGCTGAGCAAGCGAGGAGGTGCTGCTGGGGGAGCGGCAGGGATCCGCGGCATGCTTGCCCTCCCCTGGCCCGGGAGAAAGGTGGCAGCCGGTATCGATACTGCGCTTAGAGAGAACACAGAAGAAAGTTACTTACAGGAGTCAGAGCCCGGGCAGCCTTTGGTCCGGGAAAAGAGCTGGCTGGAAAATCTGATTCTGGTTTCTGGGAATTTCTTTCTTTCGAAATCTGATTTGGACTATAATAAAAATATATATTAAAAAAAAATCTGATTTCAAGGAACCAGTGCCTCCAGCTGTTCAACACCAAAGAGCATCACAATGGTTGAGGCAGCAGGCAGGCGACGAGTGGAGCTGCAGGGCTTATCTCTGCCGGAGACGCAAAGCTCCGGGAGCGCAGCCGCCCAGGTTGTCGGCTTTGATGTGGATCTGACAACGGACCTCGCTTAAGTTTGGGACCTCCCACCGCTTCCAGCGCACTGAGGCTGGGCCAAACTCACTACAGATCAGAAAGGGGAAAAAAAAAAAAAAGGGAAGGGGGAAAAAAAATAAAAAAGCCCTGATCAGATTGCAAATGCTTTGAATGAAAGGATTCGGGAAATACAGCCAACATTTTCCAACTTATTTATTTCCTTGGGAAAATTCCAGACAGCTGGAAACCGAGTGATAACTCATTTACACTCCTACAAACGCTGCGCCGCGTAACCTCAGTTCTAGCGATTTCCTCTTTGTTTACAGCAAGCACATCCTGTCCGCGCTGCTTGCAGCGTGCGGAGACATCTAGCGACCGAGCCGCGCACCGCGGCAGCTCCGACCGCTCCGGACCTCGAAGGCGGCCCGGGACCCGCATCCCGCAGGCACCGCGCAGGCCAACACGGTTCCCGACTCGTCCTTCGCACGGAGCCACCGCGAAGGAAGCCCTTGGGTGGATGAATAAAGGCGTTTTCATCTCGTTTTGATCGCGCCTTTCTCTCTTGTCATTTTTTTAAATGCCCGGGAGCGCGATTCTTTCAACACGTAAATCGTGCTTTGTTCCAACGAAGGCACTAGCAAACTGAACGTGCACGTTTGCCAGTGACGTTAGGTTTCAAGAACAAGTGGAACTAAAGGTGGTTAATCTTTGCTTAATGTGAAATTCAAACACTTCAGGTGCAAAACAAATGCCTCGCTTAGAACAAACAATTCAGCATTGCCCTGGGTATCCATTTTACACACACAGCTATGCTTGTCAGTGCATGTGCTCAGTAATTAACACTCTTTCAGTTATCCTTCTCCATATAATCTGTTATAAAATAATGCTGAATTATTCTGTGGGAATGCCAATTGAAGCAAAATGTTTGTGCAATTTGATTTGTGGAAATCCCATTAAATATTTTGTGTTAAGGCACGAATTTTTAGTGTTTAGTGTTTTATCTCCTTTGCGGAATTGTTTTCACTTAATGCAGTACTTCCACCAACAAACAAACAAACAAACAAACAAAACAGCGCTTTTGTTTTTCACTAACATTGAGCAGCACATATCCATTGGGAAGTTATGAGTCCAAAACCAGAAGAAGCCATTTATGGGCTGTTTGCTTGTATAGAAAATTAGGACACACTGACTAGTCTCCAAAATTCACAGCCCTGAGTGTGCAGAGATCTCCTTTCAGTCAAGTCTGGGTAGGTGTTTCTTGTTACATTCTACATGGGGGTGCAAGGTAGAAACACTTCTATGCACGAACAGTAGCCTGAAGCTCAGTGTATTCTATGAACCATTACATGCGTATCCTGTTAATCGTAGGCAAATATAAGAGATCCTCTGTTTTTACAGCAGATCTTGCAGGATGGTGTTGCCACCCAACAACTACAGTTTTGTAAAAGCGGTGATTTCAGTGGCTGTAACAATACCTATGCCTGAAGTATATGAAAGAGTGGACTTTGAGATTACCCGAGCACTGTGAATCTCTGCATCAAAGCCAAGTGACGCAGTGAAGCGCTACACCTACATCTAGTGTGACCTTATTCCTCATCTGCTTTGGGTGTAAACACATAAATCCTTGTATCAAATGTATAACCAAAAGCTTAACAATAACAAAAGACAGACTTGGAAGAGGCCATTGATAGGGTGACTATGGTCTAATGATTTCAAAGAAAGAAAGAAAAACATCACCTTTTGTCTTTCTAAGCAAAAAGAAATTCCAGTAGGCTGGGGGAACATTTCCAGTTACTGCTTAAAGTCATGTCCTATCTCTGCATTCCCACCTGGATCCCCGTGACTCAGAAATGTTGCTGTTGGTGTACTGCAGACAGGAGAGGGAATGCACAACCTTCTTTCCTTGTTAAAGCCTTCCTGGCATACATCCCAGGTACTCTCTGGTAATACCTTTTCCATATAGTAGTTGTGTTTTCTATTATTATGCTAAACACGCACATTTTTAATTATCTCTCTGGGAGTTTAACATACCAGGTGGCAACAAGAAGTGAAATTTATGAAATAACGCAAAGGCTGCCAAGCTAATAGTTAACAAAATATAATGACAGGTTTTTGTTGTTGTTGTTGTTGTTTTTTGTTTTAAAGAAAAAAAAAGACAAAAGAGTTTAAGCTGCATACTGGTGGAATGCTTGGATAATTTGTTACTGGCTTTTAGCAGGGAATAGTTTCATTGTGGTTTCTCATGTCATAATGTTTTATGTTTCCCTCTGACTTTCCACCTCAATCTTCCCCAGCCCATTGAAGGACTACACCTGCATATTAAAACAAAGGTGATCCTCCCCCTGTACTCTGCTCTGGTGAAGCCACATCTGGAGTACTGTGTACAGTTCTGAGCTTCTCAGTTCAAAAAAGACAGCAATCTCTTACAGAGAGTCCAGCAGAGGGCCACAAAGGTGCTGAGGGGTCTGGAGGATCTCCCAAATGAGGAATGGCTGAGAGACCTGGGACTGTTAAGCCTGGAGAAATCTGAGAAGGGATCAATGCTTATAAATATCTAAAGTGCAGGAGTCATGTAGATGGGGCCAGGCTCTTTCCAGCAGTGCCCAATGGCAGAACAAGGGGCAATTGACGCAAACTGGAACACAGAAAGTTCCATGCTAACAGAAGGATGAACATCTTTACTATCAGTGTCACGGAGGCTGACCAAAGATGTTGTGGAGTCTCCTCTGGAGATATTTAAGACTCATCTGGATGAGACCTGCTGTTGGGAACCTGATTTAGCAGGGGGTTGGACTTGATGATCCCCAGAGGTCCCTTCCAGCCCCTACAATTCTGTGATTCAGTAACACACAATTTATGGGTTTTTTTTGCAGGTCCATGGGAAACTCATTAGAAGCTTCATTTATTATTACTGAAATTAATAACGCTAAAAACAGACAACAAACACTAGTACCATGTGGCATACTTTCACTCAGAAGTCTTGGTTTAGTCCCTACCTAACTTACACAAAGTCCTATTTCTCAATGGCAGCGACTCTCCCCCACAGCAGTGATGCTGACAGATGGCCTCAAGGAGGCTCCAAGGATTTCACCAACCTCCCTGAAGCTTTCTCAGTATCACTGAGTTCTATCAGAATCATAGAATGGCTTGGGTTGGAAGGGACCTCAAATATGGGTCCAAAACCCTGCTACAGGCAAGGCTGCCACGCACTGAATCAGGCACCAGCTCAGGCTGCTGAGGGCTCGTCCAGTCTGGCCTTCAATACCTCCAGGGATGGGGCAGCCACAGCTTCTCTGGGCAGCCTGTGCCAGGGCCTCATTAGCCTTTCAGTGAAAATCTTCCACCGATATCTAATCTAAATCCTACTTCTTGTATTCCTGCTTCTCTTCAGCTGTTACCAATGATTTTCCAGTGGAGAAATACATCAGAATTTTGAGATTCTAGATCATATAGAGATTATAAACCAATTTAAACCAGCAAGAAAAACTGATGTCTGTAACCCAGGCACTAACAGGGAACCAGTAAATTCATTTCAAAGTTCCTGTTAATGAAGGGGTCGTAGACTGCACTGGAGGTTGAAAGGAGGATTCACAGACTGGGATTTTCAAAGAAATAGTGAATACACACACAAATAGCAAATGAGAACAGGCTAACTTACATTTATAACGGTAAGACAGGCATGGAAGAAGATGTGGAAGATGTGGCTGCATTGCACCTTCTACATTTCTCCTAATGTACAGTTTGTTGAAAGACAAAATGCATCAAATTCATGTTGCGTTTATTTTTAATATAATGTCAATGGAAGTTGCAATTCCTTCCCAAGCCACTCTATACACTATGTAGTCTCAAATTAAGAAATCAAGATAACTTTTTTTCCCCCAAAAAATGACAATAGTAAATTTGGCTAACAAATTTACAATAATAAAGTTAGCTTGCATTTAACAGAAATATTAATGAAAACTGAATGTTAAATGAGCTACTAGGTATATAATCCTACAGACCATTTGTTCCTACCTGCTGGTTTGGCCCAGAAACAGAAGCAAACTACTAGTTTAGTCAGTCCCAGGAGAGCCATGTCTGGAGTGCTCTGCTTTTACTCCAAGAATTCTGCAGACTACATAACTGTAATAATTCTTTTTTTTTTTTTTTTTTTTTACAAATTATGGATTATGAGTTCTTAAGAGACATTTCATAATACATGAGGAAGACTAAAAATTGTTAAATGCATACTTTCCTATGAACTGTCTATCAGACTTCAGTGAAGCTGCTTGACAAATCTATGACTGCATTTCATCTCATACGTTTAATATTATGACTTTATTGCAATTTGCATGCAGAATTATGCATTTAATATTTCTATGCCATAAATTTATGTCCTGCAATTTTTGGTCTAAATTTTTACTAAATAGCGAATGAGTTTGATTAACATATTGTGAAATCGATAAGAGGAAGAACAGAGCTTAAACCATGCATGTTCACTTGTACTGGCAGAAATATATAAGCAAGGTAGGTACATGAAAAACCAAATAGCTGTTTCACTCTGGGAGAAAGAGGGAGTCTGGCTTTCATTGTTAAGAATTGCATTTTAAGTGATTTACTTCTACTGTTAATTATTACATATCTGATTAATGGCACGGTACAAATACTTTCACAAGTAGAAACACTCTTCTGGTACATCATATAACTAAAAAGCATTAATAAATACTTCTAGAAAAAGAAAAAGAAAAAGAAAAGGGAAAAGAGAAAGAAAAAGAAAGGAAAAAGAAAAGAGAAAAGAAAAGGGAAAAGGGAAAAGAAAAGGGAAAGGAAAAAGAAAAAGCTGCAATGCTTCCAGACTGTTCCCTAAACCAAACGTAACAAGTTCTGAAAACCTGTATTTGAAGGTAACCCATGTCCTGCAAGAAGAAGCATATGCAGGTAAGAATATTTTTTTATCTTTGAAAATGTAATTTTCAAATGAAAATGTAATGGTATATTGCAACCTTATGACGCTGAGGGAAGGTACACTTCTCTGGCACCAAACTGATGTTTAAAGCAGGGCTTTACATGATGCAGTGCAAGACAAGATGATTTGCTATTACAAATCTGTGCACAGCTTTGGGCTCTCAAGTCTAATATGCATTCATACCATAGTACTCAAAATTATACTCTTTTTAAAAAAGATGTCTAGAACAGTGTGAAGAGAGATGTACATTTTAGTAATACTGTAGAATTCTGCTTACCTTGTACTGTATCAGCAATCATAAGTAAAACTGGAGGGCTTTGTTTCCAGTAAATTCTCAGTTTTCTGTCAATACAGTGTGTCACCAAATGGCTGACTGAACCCTTTTCCTTTTGGGAGAGAACAAATACAATGGCTAATCAGTGTTACCGGAAAAGTTATCTGTTGGATTCTCTGCGTAAGAGATCATCGTGACCTTTTTCATTTTCCTTTTTTTTTTTTTTTTTTTTTTTACAAAAACAGGATTTCAAGCATCCCATGAATGACAGCCTAATGTAAAAACAAAAAGTGTTTGTCCATCAGAAACGAATCCTTTGGTTCTCTGAAGTGCGTTTGCCACACTGCAGAACATACGTATCTTCAAACATCGGAGAATTCAAATTGAGATACTCAGTAATCTCCAAAAACATGACACTTTTTAAAAGTCAGCTCCTAAAACAAGACTCTGAGTTGAATTGTAATGGCCATTTCTGACTCCACAGGTGTTTCTTAAAAAACAAAAACAAAACAAAACAAAAAAACCCATAAGCATATAATAAAGGAGGATAACCTGTACCAGTACAGAGGTCCATCTAGAACTGTAGCCTGTTTCCAGCAGTAGCTGGTGAAGAGAAATGGCAAGAGTACAAGAAAGAGCTAACTAAATGTACCCGAACATTTAGTTGTGTACTTCCCACAACCTCTGGGGTTGTCTACTCCTCCACCAGTGGCATCCTTCCATTTTCCAGTCATTAAATGAACCTCTTGTTTTCTGAACTCATTCTCTAGAGAACTCCAGTAAGTCAGATGCTGAGAAACATCCAATCTTGAAAAGCTTCGTATATAAGCTTATATATATAAAGCTTCATATTCCTTCATATAAAGGAATAATGAAAAAGTTTAAGCTTCACAGCACACAAGTTCTTTTAAAAAAAAACCCAGAACATCACTTTACTCTTTTTTTTTTTTTTCCCCTCAAATGCTATCATTTAATGTTAAGATAAACAATTGAGTGTGTCTATGAGGAATACCTAATAGAGTATGAAATACGCACAAGGCAAGACACAGTTCTCAGTCTAAGCGTGCCATTCTTTGCACACATAAGGTTAGACAACTAGACAACATTAAATCTGAAAAGTTCTCTTCTGTTAACCTCAATTTTCCTTCAAGTTTGTTTGTTTGCTGTAGGAACAACCCATTGTTCTTTTTTTTTTTTTGCTTTTTGGTCCCACTCCCTTCCACCAGGGCTTCTTTTGCTGTTTTGAAGTTTTGCTACTTCCACTTCTGCTGTGGAAGTATGTTTACTAAGCAAATCAGATGTATGTGTTGGACTGATACCAACATTTTATAGTTAAGTTTTACCTCCACAAAATTCTGTGAAGTAAGGTGCATGGAGCAAGAGGACCAAAGGAGATAATAAAAGCAAAACAAACAAAAACAACTGCAGCCAGGAACATACATGTCAATATTCAAAGCATCTCAAACTCAGAGAGCAAAGATTTGTACAATGACTTCTCAACTGAAACTTCACACTAAGAATACAATAAAAGCATGTATCTGACAAAGCAATTTTCTCCACATCTGAATTAGGCCGGGGGCTTAAGAGGGATGAAAAGGTAGCCATAATTTAAGCTCTGGGAAAAGAATGGTACAGTTGGTTCTATCAAAACAAAGCAAAACCACAATGCCACGAAACCAACCAACCAACCAATCAACCAACCAACCAACCAACCCAGAACATCCCACACAACCAACCCGTTAGACAGTCTGAAGTAATGATTTTGCAGCAATAGACACTGAGCAGAAGTCCTGCTGGCTTCACATAGACTGCAGGACCAGTTTCCTTGATGTTTTTCACTACACATGGTGTTTCCAGGCATACATTTACCTTGCTTACAAGACATAAGGCAGCACAGATTGTGAACCTCACTCTCAGCTGAGAAAATACAATGATTAGACCTTTCTGTGGATTCAGGACTAACACTCTTGGGAGACCTAAAAAACTTACCTGCTTTGTGTTGGCTTCTGTCATAGAGATGGTTTCATGCAGACTTTGAACTAACTGTCCTAGTGGATGTGAACCAGAGCTGTGCTCAAATCCTAAGGAATGAAGAACAAAAGAGACAAAAACAAACAAACAAAAAAAACTACCACATAAATAATTGGTAAACACATTAATGTGTACAATGAGAACTACTTATACATTCAGAAGAGGATGTGGCCTTCAGCACAGCAGCTTTGGTGAGAGCAAAAAACTGTTTGAGTCTGGCTAAAACTTGGGTCCTCTCCCTGAAACACTTCCTGACTGGAACATAAACCCTCAGAGATTTACAGTTCTGCCAACAGAAAAGGGTAAAGAGTGAAATACTGCAACAATATGGATGCTTTAAAGTCAGATGTCTTCCTATGCAGAAAGGATTGCTTATTCCACAACTACAGAGATTATCAGGAAGTTTGTTATATTAGTTCATCTAACTTACCTAATGGCTAACACTTCAACATTACTGTTTCAACTCGTGTCCCTTTCAGGACGCAAAAACCCCTAAATCCTACCTGTGCACTATTTAGCAACTTCATCTTTCTGGTGTAATTGAGTATAAAAGTTATAAAAATAGAACAGTAGGAAAAACAATGTTGGGAAACTTTATAGTTGAAATTTAATTTTAAATTTAAAAAAAAAAAAAAAGATTAAGTAGACACTTCTTTTTTAAACTTGTTGGTTTTGGTACACTTCAATGTGCATTCATTTTAATTGAAAGAAGGAAGAGCAGAAGGCTTTTCCCCATTTAATTTATGTCTTTGCTAACAGCTTACCTCCAGTGAGCTTTATGATTTGTATTATCCATAATACATAACCAGGAAAAGAGAATACTTCTTCAGGATCAGAGAAATATGAATACAAATCACAGACTGACAGAAAGCCAGGCAGTACATAAATCATCTTCTGTTTAGAAACATCATCCTCAAAACAAAACATTGAAGAAGAGGTAATGAGATAAGATAATGGACATAAACTTTTTTGTATGCAGTCATTTCAGAATGCCATTGAAATTCACCCAGTGCTCTCTGATCCTATACAGTAAATATTCTCAGTGACACGTTGCTAGGCACAATGAGCCTGCTCAGTAATAATGATCTCTGTTTTTTAAATGTATGCCTCTATTTGGACTCTAAGATTCAAGATTTAATTCACCACCAATAACCTGCCCTCCCAGGGACTGCAGTTTATTTGATGCATTTACAATTTCTTGTGAGTTATTACACAAACATAACCTAAGCTATTCTATAATTCTCTGAAATGTATTCAGACTGTCTTAATATCTGCCTTGGAAAGCCTGAAGCTCTACAATTACATTTCACAATATGGACTGCGTATCAACTTAATGACAGAGGTTGCTGATTGGTGTAACAAAAGGTAAGAGATGTGAACGGCTCCTGTATGTCTCATAGGTGCTAATCCTGAAGCTCGTTAATCACATTTGAAAGGGAAATATTAGTAATTACACCTGACTTGTTCCAAACGAGAGGGGAAAAAGTTGATATGGCTGATATCTGGCCATAATTGCTCTCGATATTCCAATCCAGAACTAAAGTGGAAATGCCCCTTGCAACCTGAAAATGTGTGCTTGGGAATGAAGCTTCCTGCTTCCTTTAAAAGAATTTCACTTCCAACCTGGTATTTATTAAATCTATTTCACTTGTCATATTTTCAAATATTTCACCAGTGAGAAAGTCAGATAGCTACATGTGTTCTCTTTACTTTGTTGATAAAATGCTGACCTTCTCATATGCGGCTGTCAACACCTGAAACTTCTTAGGAAGCCTATGGCTGCTAAATATTTAGATAACTCTAGCAATGGAAAAACTGCATCTCAGTATAGTCTTGGTAAATCTAAAGCATAAGGTAGCTACATTTGACATCTGGTTCACACTTACCAATGTATTTGATCCTCCACTGAAATCTTTTCTGGATTATAAATATCCTAAAGTCAGAGAAGTCCTGGAGTTACAAAGGCCAAAGCTGTGATCTTCCTTGCCATGTAACCCAAAACACACACAGCTATGACCTCAGGTACCTTGTCCTTCACCACCAAACCAAAACCCTAGAATTCAGAATTGGTCTCACAAGTAGGAGCATGTAAGGAGAAATGCAAACCCAAATGAATTTGGTATCTGGTGATTTGAAGTCCATGCCTCTTTCTGTCAGCCTGAAGTTTAATTCAGTGTTTGCCCTGATATTTCCAGAACCTCTATTCTCTCTAGAATGCTAGAGTTGCATCAGAATCTACTCTTTCTTTTTAAAGACAAGTATTTTTAGCCCGTGTTCCAGCTGGTGCTTAAAAATACAACATGAATGTTCTTTAAATGCTCAAAATCCAAGAGGTAAATCAGAAGTACCATGACTGGGTTTGTTGGTCTTCAGGGAGAAGGATTAACTCAGAAGTTTTTTGTGGTTCAACATATGTTTTTAATATACCGGATTGGGCTGGGCTTGAGTTCACTAGCTCTTCCTTGTTGGAAAGACTCATAAACATCCTCAGGGAAACAGCTCTCCTATAAAACCTTACAGAATACATTCTATTTGGAACTAAATATCAGACACTATTTACACACAGCTCTATAGAAAGCATATTTTTAAAAAATCTAAATGATAGCATCATTTCTATTTCACAATGCAGTATTGTCTTCCTATCACTCTGCTTGTATTTTCTCACAAACATTATAGTCATTAAACACTACTTAAAGGGTAGCAGATATCTAACAGGATACAGACAATTTTATCTTTGAGTCAACATCAACTACTTCTCCAGAATCTGAAAAGAATGATGGATTTGTGTTTATGAAATGAGCTTAAAAAAAAAGGCACAGAGGAATGCCTGATGCCATTATGAGGAAGCATATTGAAGTCAATACTACGCAAACCCGTGCCTGTTTTCTGTTACAATCTTAGTCCATATTTTCAGCAAAAGGGTCAAGCTCAGGAAGATTAAACACATCTTCTAGGTTCTACCAGCTTTAGTGTTTAAGTAATTAATGGCTGTTGATGAACTCTTTCATAAAAACACATAAAATGACAAGGAAGTCAGGAAAACAAAAGCAACAACAAAACCCAAACAACTGTGATTATATATTGAAACTTAAGTATAAATCTGTCTAAAAGGAGTAATTTTCCAGTCTTCCTGTTGGCACTGATGGATTTTCTATATTCCTACAGAATTCAAAGTCCAAACCCTTCTACTGAACTCTTATCAGCTAAACTGTTTGTTGTAACAAAGATTCTTCATCTTAGTATATTCAATGCATTAATATCCAACAATTTGAGTATATGTCAGCAGAGGGCATAAGCAAAATCAGAGAGCTTTTACTTGAAATCTCATCTAAAAAATACCTTTATCTGTTATTTTAGCATGTTTTGCTTTACTATCAATATTGCAGTTCATTACTGCTTAAACAAAAATTAAGACATATTCTTTAAATAGAAGTCTGTGTTTGCCTTCCTATAGCTGTTAACTCCCAATAACAATTTTACAATTTTTCCTAAAAAGATTAAAATTCTCTAATTTGGACTGGAGTCTTCTAAGTCATAACCACTGACTTCAGTAAGACTTGTGCCTATTTCTGGAAAACTGTAAATTTTGGTCCTTCTGGTTATTAAAAATAAAACAAGAATCTAGAAAATTCAAATCTGGTCAGATTGAATTATCATATATATATTTTTCTCTATTGTACTAACTAGTTATATTGGGATCAGTTTCTGTTCATGACTGCAGACACTCAGATTCCATTGCCATGAGGAGCCAAGACAGCTCTGCATCTTGTGATGTCACCCAGGCCACCAGAAATGTCAGCAATAGCTTTGGAGAGCTCTTATCATTAAGCTTTAGGCATTTCATTACTGGTCTAGCCCAGTGGTCTCCAAAATATCAGGGACAGGAGTGCATGCAAGATAATCCACTCTGGTACAGGAACAATTTAATAATGGTACAAAAGAATACATTAAGTATATTTAAGTTTAAATTTACATCACCTTTACCTCATCTGTTTTAGAAACTTTATTTTTACATATTTTTATAATACACATATTTCAGTACAGCAGGGCATTTGTGTAACTTATGAATTAATAGAAACACACATATCAGGGGTGTAACCTCACAAATGTTTTTCTTGTAGGGATGCATAATGTAAAATGCTTGGAGACTAGTGGTTTATCCATAGTACAGTGTTGGTATCAACAAATGAAAGCATAGGGTGCACCATAATTAAATACTTCAATCAGTATAAACCACCCTCTCAACATATGACGAAATATAGGATCAGGAAAAAAGTAAATTCATTCCTCTTTGTCTTCTTTCTTTGCTTCTTCTTGCATTTTCCTTCTGTTTCTACCTGCATTTGGCATTTTTCTATCTTATAATTTCTCAAGTCACAACTGGACTGGTTTAATTTTCAAAAATATATTTTATACAGACAAAAGCTCTTAGATCCTTTTGCCTTTCCTCCCACCTCCCCCGTCCCAACCCCCCCCTTTTTTTTTTTCAGTTTGTTTGGTTCTGCCATAGTACCTCTCCATTCCTGACATCTCCCTTTTTTCCTTTCTCATCCAACCCTTTTGCCCTCCTTTACCTAACCAAGAGCCCCTTTCACTTTGTCTGCAGACCCATCTTTGGGCCTTCCCATTGTCTCCTTCCTTTGTCTGCTTCCTTCCACTCTGCAACCTTAACCTTTTTTTCTTTTCCCCAGGGGGACCTTACATTTTCCACATCCTCTCTTTCCTGTTATTTTCTTCCCCCATGACAAGAGGGAAAAGAAATGCTCAGGAGTAGAGACGTGCCTTTGTGGTGTTCTGTTTCCCCTAGCCTTCCGGCTACCCTCTCTCTTGGCAGCAAACCACACATCAGAAAGCAGGAATAGCTGAACACGTGCTGCAACAAGTCCCTTCCTGCCTCAGTTCTGCGCACCACCAAAATGCAGCATGCGAGCCCTGGCACAGCCACAGCTGTCAACAGGTTGGAAGATTCCTAGGACGATGCTTGCGGAGCGCTGAGACCAGCAGAGGGACAGCCAGACAGGGCACAGCAGGTGAGAAAAGGGAGCAGATAACCTGCGGTGAGAATGTCCATGAGCTGCAGCTAAACAAAAGGACAATATAAGCTGAAAGACACTTTCTATACTCAACAGGTGACAGTTACATTCCAGAGCATTTGTTTCGATTACAGCACTGTTACAGTGGGAACTTACAACAGGCAGTCTGGCAACACACGACTTAGTGATCAAAAGTCACAGCTACTTCAAGTACGAGATTATTTATTTAGCTGCACTCTGCTGCTGTCATTTTCAAAAAGACATTCCCTTGTGTTTCAGCATGTGCAGTGGCATAAGAAATCATCTACAAGAAAGTGTAAGCCAGAAAATACTGATGTAGATACCAAGAGATTTACCTTTTTGTTTTCTTAAAAACTCCTAGAATTAAAAGGAAGCGTTACTGTAGGAATCTACATACTTTTTTTTTTTTTTTAAAGCAAAAACAAACAAACAAAAACATATAAAAATGTTATAGTATGCATATGGGATAACTTCGCTAACAAGTTAAAGATGAGTACTCAAATTCATCCCCAAAATACACGCTGACACTTGTTTTTTCTGCTTTTAAACAGTGTGTTAAAAATCATACTGCTTTTGAAGTCAACCACTTCCTTTTCTGACATACCCCTTCTCACACTATTTTTGCTCTGAATGATTGCATTGAAGAAGCAGTATCAGCATAAACATCATCTCCTTTCCCTAACAACCTTTACAATAAATAAACACCTATAAAAGTATTGAATTATAATGCACAAGAGCTAAATTCTACAGTTTATAAACATCAGCTCTTCTCTACAGCAATTTGAAAGCATGTGTCCATATTTCCAGCAGTGCAGTTTCTCTGCGCATTTCCACCTACTAATTCTTACACAGGATGTAACAGAGGGTATCTATAATCATTGGCATGATACAAGAAAAATGGAGAGAAAGCTGCTGGCAGTAAGATGGACAAACTGATGACAGATTTGTTGTTTACCAAAACCTGAAAACCAGAAATGAACAACACTCACTGCAACTTGTAGGAAATGGATTTGAACAGGAATTACTAATAATACAGCAAGCAATGAAGTTCTTGGATTCGTTGCCATCACTGCCAGAATAGCATCAAGAAATTTTAAAAGGGCATAAGCAAATTATCAAACAGAAGATAAGCAAATACTAAAAGCAAATAAGTTTGTATGAACCCTTAAACATTTCTTGCTCAGTACCTTAAGAAGGTCTGCATGGTCTGCCTAAATAGCATCTCTGACTACCACTGGTGGAGACAATTCTGGGACAGACAGACAACTGATTTGACTCACAGCAGCACTTCTTATATCTGTAGTGAATTTACTGCAAGGAAGCATCTCCTGTGTATTATCCGCTGATCTGCTTGCATGTTCTGAGCCACATGCAAGTACGATAAAATTTAATGAAAGAAGGGTAAGATTACAGGGCATTGCAGAATAACTAACAAAATGGAAATTCATGCATTTGCTTAATGTAAAAGTTTCATAATATATATATACATATATGCTGGGACTCTACATGCAATCTGTACTGCATACAACTGCAATACAATTAAATGAAACAGCAGTCTGTGCTTTATGGAAGTACAGCACGGTGGATCAGCTCCCATAATTGTAACTGGAATTGCTTCTTTAAGTAGATCTATGAGCTGTGTAACATGGAAAACCAAACCCCTATGAACTATAAAAGAGAAGCACAGAAGAGAAGTGCAGACTGTTAAGTCATTTGCTATGAATAAGAATCAAATTCCTGGCTGTCATAAATACTCATGAATGACTCCCTTGAAAATATAGAAACATAATACACATTTCTAACTTAGATTTTTCTGTGAACTGACACCAATATACAGAAAGCCGAATATTTTCATTCATAGTGGATGCTCCAAAATTAATGCCTCTTCTTTCCTAATGTTGTCCCATGACATCAGAGGCAGATGCTGGTGGCATGGCAGTAGAGGTTGAACCTTCCTACCAACATCCTGTTACATGTTGTTGCTGTGTGACAGATGGCAGCAGAGGGGCACTTGACAGAGTGGCATCTGACATGGAAGTGCATATGAAGCAAAGGTGTGTCATTGCATTCTTCCATGCAGAAAATATGGAACCCATTGACATTAATTGACACTTGCTGAGCATTTATGGAGCCCAAACAGTGAACGTGAGCATAGTGAGGCAGGGGGTGGTGCATTTCTGCAGTGGTGGCAGAGGGTCACCTCCAGTGGTGCAGACTGTAACAAGTGCAGCATGCAGGCTCTTGTTAATCGCTGGCAAAAATGCATAGCTCATGCTGGTGACTGTGTCGAAAAGTAGCACTTCATAGTTGAGAAGTTGTTCTATCAAATAATGTTACTGTGCTCTTCATATCTATTGTAGTTTCCATGAAAAATAAATAGGAGGCAGTACTTTTGAAGCTAACTACATATTTCATAAAATGCTTAAATACACTAGACCTTGTAGTCTACACAGGCACCATGCTTTGAAGTCAGTCCTGGTTACTTATTATTCCAATTGTTTAGCAAAGTCCTACAGACAAGGTGCCAGTTTAAATAGAAGTGCTATTAAAGATATGCATTCTCACAAACCTCACAGAAAAAGAGAAAACTCAGCTGTTGATTAATGACTAAGCAATAATCAGAAACAAGTCAATAGTTCATTCACATATGAGCACACTCATACAGCTACATACTACATCAAAAAAAGAAAAAGAAGGATTTTACTTGATTTTTATTTTAGGGGGGAAAAAAGGAACTTACTTGATTTTTATTTTATTTTGTCTTAAATAAGCAAGAAACATTTGGAAACGAGGCACTGTAAGAATTGCTATCATTAGTACGACACTTAACATCAGCCACAAAACCCTTTCTTAGGCAGCAAAACTATTTCGAGGCTTCCTATTATTTTAAAATAGATTATTGTGTTAAGATACCTTGCTAACACCTCGAGGGAAAATGTGGTAGAGAAACTTTTTGAGATCAAATCCTTCCTCCCTAGCAAAGAAATCCATCTTTATACTGATTCTTCCACTGCCCTGTTTTTAAAGCGTCATCTCTGGCAATTTATCTGAAATGAGCTAGAATTCTATTTCCTTTCACAGAAAGAAAGAGCAAGAGATGTTACCTGAAAAGTGAAGAAAAATACAGTGGGAAACATATTATCATTATCATACAAGATTATTTCTTCACAGGGAAACACTGTTTCCTTACAAATTATATTCTTTCAGTACTATGTCAGCTCAATGAGTTTGCACACTAACTTTTGAAGAACAGAACGTCAAATGTTACCCAGGCTATTTAAGAAAAGCAAGCCTGAGACAGTTACTAGCTCATAAAAAGCTTTTTTCACCCCTTCAATGAGAACACAAACTACTTACCATTTTTATTCTAGAAACATTATTCAAGTGAATTAGACCAAATGTTATTAACTAATTTGATCAACTAACTAATTTGATTTAAAAGGCACTACCCCTATTTGGGTTTATCAACTGCTTACTTAGCACAAAAATCCGGTGACAACAGTTGTGATAGCAATACTGGAAAGAAGACTCAAGGCACCTTTGAAACACTTTTTTCTTTTCAGGATTACATGTATACGTAACATTCAGCTTCTCAATTTTCCTTCAGTAGTAAGGTAGTAACTCAAGTTCTGAGGCTGTCTTTGGTATAATCTCAGGCTTCAGAACCATTTTCCACAATGGCCTATCAACCACTAACGGTCTCAGGCTTTTGGTTTTTCTGTAGCCGTCTGCTGCTATCCTGCTGCTGAAAATTGAAACATCAGAAGTGGGAGGCAGTAAAAATAATTCTTGTAATCCGAATCTCCATTTACGAGGTGGTGCATGATGATGAGGCACAAACGTATGTAGTGTCAACTATGTAAAGGATTTGCAAACCATACCTTACAAAGCCGCAGCACAAGTGATGTTGCAACAGATCTCTTGAGATTACCTAGTCTGATCCTCCTGCTCAGAGCAGGACCAGCTACAGCAGGTTGCTCAGAGCCAAGTTCAGTCAAGTATCCCTAAATATAGGAACTTCATCAGCTCTTCTTTAGGTAATCAGTTCCAGTGTTTGGCCAACCTCGCCACAAAAAGTTATTAAGTAAAAAAAAAAACCAAAAACAAAAAAACCCATTCAGATTGGTTTCCCTGTTTCATGTTTTTTTTGGTTGTTCTCTCACAGTTGTCACTGCTTCCATGCGTCAAGTATTTATACATATGGATAAGGGCCTCCTAAGCTTTTTCCTCTCCAGGCTGAACGGCTCCAGCTCTCAGGCTCTCCCCTGTTGTGAGAGATGGTCCACTTGTACACTTGATACAAACATTCTCCAGTACATTCATACCTTCCTTGCACTGAGGAGCCCAAAACTGA
This sequence comes from Alectoris magna, assembly GCA_030625065.1. NCBI lineage: Eukaryota > Metazoa > Chordata > Aves > Galliformes > Phasianidae > Alectoris > Alectoris magna. The sequence goes on from CM060564.1 coordinate 43,697,586, forward strand.
ACGAAGTGCTCAAGTTGTCTCAGCAGCACTAAGTGGCAGGAAAAGGTCACCTCCCTGGAAATGCTGGCAAGTCTCTACCTAAAGAAGCCCAGGATGCTGTTCTCCGCTGCCAGGTCATGGTCAGCTTGTCCACGCCCTCCCAGGTCCTTCTCTGCAGACCTACTTTCAAAATTGATCTTCTACTTATGCAGGTTGTTTTCCTCAAACAAAAAAAATGTTTTACCTTCCTTTCTCCTTCTCCTATTCCCACTAATAAAGCCTATCATACACCAAGAAACTCTGTCTACAGGACCTGAAACAGCCAATAGTGAGATACTGAGTAGCTAGCCCTGAGAAACAATGGCATCCAATTAAAAGCACAAAAGTAAATATACACAATTTTCTACTATAAAAAGTTCACAAGTAAAACAAATTTGAAAATCACCAAGAAGAGTGAACACGCACTAAATCGCTTCTCTGCCACATGAAAACACCAAACACAGGGGATGTAACATTTTTTAAAATCTGTAATTAGGAACAAGAATGCATAGGCTTTCATGCCTTTGTACATGCCCCCAGGAGACCACATCCTTAGAGAGTTTACACAACAATTTACATAAATGAAGTTGTTTTTAAAGTTGATTAGTCAAGTTTACAGAACTGAAAAGAATTTACTGTCAGATGTCTGGCTCAGAGAAGAGTAAGACCATGTGAGACATAAAATACGCTTTTCTTTTTCTGTAAAATATAGACATTGTTTTATTAATGAATGCTGAATCAACGCTTATGTATCATGAGACAACTGCATGTATAATAAAACAATAGCCCATTGTCAATCTCATCAAAGTGAGAATTTAAACTCAAGACAAACCACCACATCGAATGTTTTCTTTCAAGCTGCAGTAGCTCAGAGTTGCCTTATACCAATCACATTTCCTGCCACAACATAACTCTCCATACAATGTAGGCTGTGCATAAAAGCTATTTTAATGCCTTCAATAAACAATGAATCTGAAAAACCTTCCGTGTAAAATATAAATCAGAACAAACTGGCAATAATAAACTATGCATATTTGGTCCTGAAGACACCAGAACCCTTACTCACCAGTGGAATCTGGCACAGCTGCATCTACTGAAGACAAAACACTGCTAGTGTTTTGTTCTGCCTCAACAAAACACAGAAAAATGAGCAAAGTGGTTAATAACACCTATTTTGTCCTTTCAGCTACAGGATGCTATAATATTTACCAGCATAGTCAAATAGTTCTTGTGACAACACTTGATTATTTGCCTGCAATTTGCACTACTAGCAGCCAACCTGTATGACTATCTACAGTTCTACATTCTTCACAGGTTTCTGAAGAAGGCTCTGAAAACAGACTCAATTCCTTAAAAATGAAAGCACTCAAGGGAAATATTTCCATCAAAATCAGAATGGCTGAAAGCCAGTAGGAAACTGAAATCAAACCGTGTAAGTAGTACATAAATCAGCTAAATTGAATCATACTTATTTAAGCAGATTACTAATTCTTGGACTGGGATGGAAATCTGCAACTAATATTACTGTGTGCAACTACCAGCCTGAAGTCCAGAACATGTTAAATCATACTTGATCAGAAAGGCACCAAATTGTTTTAGAATGAGCTTAAATTTCTTTAACAACACAATCAGGGAGCATAAGAGAAAGTCACCACTGATTTCAAAGTAAACCTTGAATTCCCCACAGAAGAATGTTTATAATGAAGTTCTGCAGCAGGAAAACTGTAAGTTGGACAGCTGAGAGCAGTAAGAATTAAGGAGATGTTGTGGGAAGGTAAACAGAGCAGTAGTTGCTCAAATGTGCCAATAAAATTAGCTGTAGGGTTACTACTCTAATTTTCAGGTTTTTGAGATTAAGTGAGGAGGTAATTTTTCCTCTTTTGGCTTTAAAAAAAAAAAAAAAAAGAAATGAAGAACGACAAGTCTGTGGAATATTGTTTACTGTTAAATCAACACATCTGAAAGTTTCCACAATATTTGATGCTACATTTAATTATACAATAGTCTGAGTCACAGATCAAGCAGAACAATTAAACTACATAAGGCCTTAAAATTAGAAGCACAGTGTGTATTTTTGGATTACCCAGTTTACAAATAGGCTACGTATAGTTACTTTTTTTCATATTTTTATTCAAGCAAAATGCATTCAAGGAAAGGCAACTTACAAAGTTTATTTTAGTATGAGTTAATAGGAAATTGTCAACATTCTTTTCTTGTCCCTCTTCCCACTCTTGCCTAGGATAGAGCAATAAGTAAAATTTTCATACAATAAAACAAGGAACTCTTACACTAAACATCCAAAAGTAAGCCTGAACAGACAAATTGCAAACTTTCAAATTTTATTACAAAGTTAAATAAACTTCCAGGTTCTTCCTATTGAAACACTGCATCTCTATACAATCACTGTTTAAAACTACATTGTCCGCAAAGCTTTCTAGGTTCTAAATGTCCTATTTGTTTCAAAGTAGTACTTAGTGGCCTCAGTAGCAATCACGTAATGATATTTAAGTTGTAACAATGACAATTTTGATGTTATTTTGGCAAGATTAGGGCAGCTAAGAAGATGCATGAGTAAATTTGTCACTTTCAAGTTATAAAACAGCACACGGACAAAACAGGACAACTGAAGTAAAACTAAGCACAAAAGGTATAAAAAGATATGGAAAGACCTAATTTGATCCCCTCCCTATATAACAGGGCACAGGTCATTTCCAGTGACGCTTCATTCTTATTACATACATGAATAATTGCTTGAATTGCATGGCTATTGCATTTTTTACAGGACAACTGCTCAGAAGTCTGGTTTTAAATTTACATCTGAGAAACAGAGTAAGTCACAGTACATTTTGAGATGTTTAAAAAATATTTAAAAACTTGTTTTTAATATGCTAGAGCATTTGGCAACACTTTTACAGCATCTGATTTTATATAATTAAATTTTCATACAGTACTTGTGTTTGTTTTTTTTTTAATCCATAAAGAAAAACTTCACAAAGTAATACGAACTGCCAACCTTGACTGATGATGTAATTCCAGTTAATAATACTGGCATTAAAACCTTCACTAATTATGTTGACAAATCATTACCTGTACATTTAATGAAGGCAACCAACATGATTTGAAAACACAACCTTCAGGTTTTATGTTATGTACTTATCAAGGTATGCAGTTCCGCAGTGAAATGAAGAAGCATGTAAATATACAAAGAAAATTACAAGTTCACCAGTTCCTGTGACACAAACCGTTTTAATCTTTCAAGATATTGTCCATAGAGCTCCACATCATTATGGCCTGCTCCTTCTACCCACAGTGGCTCTACAGGTCTCTGGCAACGCTCAAATAAGGCTAGGCCATGTGAAAAGTCAATTACTTCATCTTCAGTCCCGTGGATAATTAACACCGGAGATGTTATTTTAGAAATTTTGTCAATGCTGTAAGAAAAAGATTGTATCTATGAATGCAGACAGTTTTATTAGATCTTCTTTAAAAGACCAGAGACTCTTGAATTCACTTTTTAAACAGTTAAAACTACAGTGTGTAATTAATTTTGGAACTGTTTAAATAAAAGATCTTATCAACACCCTGGAAACCACTGAAGCAGCACATTTCAGCTAAACAGAAAGGACAAACACTCCCAGAAACTAGTAGGATTGAATAACTCAGCAATCCGAAAGTGATATTCATTACTGAGTTCATGTTAAAAACATGAAGCTTAAGAATATTTATTGAAAATTATACTGAATCAGTTATAGAACAGATGATATTACTACTACAGAGATTTTCAGTAAAAAACATGCTTTTCAGAACTAAAATAATTTTGGCTCTTTATGTTAAAGTTCTTGTGGGGAAAAAAGTTAGAAACTTAACAAGTATTTCTTTGAGCCAAGTATACCAGCTCATAACGGTAAAATAGTGGCAGAGTTCTGAAATACAGGACAGGAGTTTTCTATAGCCCATTTTTCCCAGTCTTTAATACTTATTGAAAAACATGCAGAAGACTTCCTTTGTAGTTACCCGGGTTAACGACTCTCCAGAAGAGAACTGCACATCACTGTTAGAGGTATTAAGGGTTACACAGAGGAAAACTAATCACTTTTCAGATATCCACTGCAACAATTAGAGACATTAAAAACCTTTAAGATTTAAGAAGTCCTGCAGAGTCCTTCAAACAAAATATTTCTTGTTATCTATTCCAATTATCCTCAGATTTTTTTTTTAAGCCTTGGAATGAACATCCTGAGAATTTACCATATTCCCCATTTCCCTAATACAAAACTTGTGTAACTGGAAAAAAAAAATACATGCAAAAAAAAAATCCCACAACTTACTTCGGGAATGCATCAAAGCAATAGGTCTTCTTTGTATCAGGAAAAGCTACTCGCATTCCTGAGGTCAGTGGAGAATGTAGGATTACAGCAGCACTTTCATACCTAGCAGCAAGATCCACAGACGGTACTGTTCCTATACTTTGGCCGTATATAATCACATTTTCAGGGCGGATTCCGTACCTAGAAGAACAAATATGTTAATAAAAAGGCATATAAAGGGAAATAGACAAAAACTATTTATAAAAAGGTGTCATGGTTTTGTAATACAGCATGGGTAATTAAGGAGTTAATATTCCAGTTCCACGGATTGACAACTTTCCAGATACCTGCTTCTCAAAACAGAACTACATATCCCAGGGGACCTCACAGTCAGAGAAGGAAGGTAAGTCACGGAAGTCACAGGATCTCACTCTCTTTATCACTGGCTGGCATTGGGTGTGGATGTGCTTCCAAGCCATGCACCTTCATTCAAGTAGGCCCTTTGGTTTCAGAAACTCTCTTATTTTATTTGATTTATTAGCCTCAATTTCAATTAGATTGTATTATATTGTGTTATCTTGTATTCTGATATCATAGTTAGTAAAATAAGTTTTCCTCCTTAGATCATTGCCACTGCTGTTTTTTTCCCTTTCTCTCTGAGCCCAGCTCCCATCTCCCTACCCTGTTCTCTTGTCCCATTTTTGGGAGCCAGGGGGCCCACAGGCCTACTGTCCCCCCCTTGTCACAGGCATAGATTGATCAAGATAACTCTGTGACAAAAGGCAAACAAACCATCTCCATACATTAATGTTTCCTAAGGAAGACAAAACTGAAGCTAGACCAAAAAAAAAAAAAAAAAAAAAGATTTTAGAACAATTTATTTAGGTTGAAGGAGGACTTACTTTGTATTTGCAGTACATTTCCTGCCTTATGAAAGAATGACACTAGATTTTTAAGCATAGACTTGAGAATGCTGTTGCAACTTGTATACTAGTTGAGTATCTTTATCTGTAACTCCTGCAGAGCTACAGCAGGAATTATAAGAGCCTCACTAGGTCCATAGTTACCATTACCTACAGGATAGTCAAACAAGCAAAAAATGTTGTCAGTTTTACTCTTCTGTTATCTGATAAAAACTGCAAGCTGGTATTCATTCAATTTCATGAAACATAAGTCATGCCCATACAGACAATGTCCAAAATGCCACATATTCTCTGTAATAGTGAGATGCTTCTTTCTGATTGGTCTATTTGAAATACAGGCTAGCAAAAGGAATACTTCAGGTACACCATTAACATCTCAATAAGCACTATAAAGTTCAAGTCAATTTTCTCCCCCACTAAGACAAAAAAGTCTTTTTTCCCTGTAACTGAGGTAGACAAAAGTTGTGAAACATCTAGCTGCATCTATCCAGATCAAACCTAATATACTTTTGTTCAGTAATGTGGATACAAGGACGACCTGATTGCCATGCAACACAACAGTACTGAAAAAGTCTGAGCAAAATGTTATGCTGGCAAGAATGGCACCCACAGCAGAAAATAAGTACTGATATACTAATAAATACCAGCAAAACATTTTTAGTGCACACTGAATCTGCAGAAGTGTCTATTTGGAAACCTGCAGTTTACATAGGAGAGGAAGTACTTTAAATAGAAAGAGATACTGTACTGCATTCAAAAGCAAAATATAAATCATTCTCATGTATTATCAGAAGTTTGTTAGCTCTCTAATTTACACTAGACTAGCCTAACAATGCTATGGAATAGCATATTGTAATTCTAATGTCTGGCAGAATTCGTAGGGGAACTGACAACTGTTTTCATTTAAAATTAAGGAAGGTTCCACTATTCCCTCTTCTACAGTAAACACATGCATTTTTTCCTGCAAAAGCTAAGAGATCTGTACCAGCCAAGAACACCTATGCCCAGAGTTCTCAAATTGATCCATTTGCATAATTCCATAAAACACAAGAATAGTGCTAACAAGAAATTGTTCAAGATTGTATAAAATGTGAGTAGATATCTGTATAACAAGTACTTTTCAAGAATTCACAAAAAAAAAAAATTAAGCACAGACATGCATAGACTCCATTTATACCATGACAACTTAATGTTTCCTAGAAAGAGTTTCCAGAATATAACCAAATTAAGAGTTCTAAAAAACTAAGACTTAAGCATCAGTTTTATGTTACTGGAAAACCCCCAACCTCAAAACAGCTCTCAGAACACAAGAAAATAACCCAAACATCTAACATACTAATTAAGACTTTCTCGGAATTCCAGCATACCACAAAACAATGAATTAATGCTTTGAAGTATAAAAAAAAAAAAGATGTAAAGTCCTCACTATTTCTTTATCTCTACCGAAACACTTGAAAACAGTTACAATAAATTTCCCAATACAGCACATTTTTGTATTCTGAAAACACAGTGTTCTATTCCTTCCAAAAAAATCAGAACGAAGTCACATTAAATAAATGACACGCTGCATTGTTAGCATGACATTGACTTTGTGCAGTACATTATCACAGAACAACACCTTGCAAATCCATCACACATTTTAACCAGTATCAGATTCTACAAGGTAGAGACTACTGCACAAAGTTTTAAAGGAAAAAAATAATTTTTTCATTGTATATTCTCCATTGCCTTTATTCTTCCTCTTATTTTTAGCTATCCTTAAGCTGAAGGATTTGGATCCAAATATTAGCTACAAAAAGTAATCCAGGAATAGCACTTGCTATATTTGGATTAAAGTAAACCTTTTTGCACCGCAGCCAGACTGCCTTCACAGCACCACTCAAACAGTTTTTATACTCTGGAAACAAAAATAGTTAAACCTACAACCAGTAGTGGTGGTTCAAAGCAGTTAGACTTTCAAATATTCTGGTCTGGAAAATAAGCGAAAAAATCCCCTTGGGACCCAAAGAACAGTATCAGTGGTATCTGTTTCTCTAGTTTCCTCCTTCCCCTCTCCACTCTTTCCTCACCTCCACTCCTCAAAAAAAGTTGAGAGAAAAGGAGAACTCCAAATATCCCTCAGTTCCTCTCTCAAAAGTATCACCTTCCAGCTGAGAAGAAAGCTGCTGGTAAATTCCTTATCCATAGAATTAACTGGCTCCTCCTTTTGGCAGTCCTATAGTGGTAAATTCCAAGAAATTTCATAGAAAGTTACTGAATGCCCAGGTTATAATTTGGGATAACATGAAATTTGACTATTAACTGCTTAATTCAATGATTTTATTGCCATGAATTATTAGCCAAAAATTAATTGCCTGTTATTCCAGAACAAGAAGTATCAATTCAAGAGCAAATGCAACAGTAATACAGTCCCTTAAGAATGGCATTCCATCCTGAGGAAGAGGAAGTTATAGAGCTGTATGCTGAAAGCACCTATTCAGGAGCCAAGAGCTCACAGCCACTTGCTGTGAAAACTGCTGGCATCTTTGAAAACTCATTACATTGATCACAGCAGTAATGCATGCTACTGTCTATTAAGGCAATCTTAGAGAACTTCATTTAGAAGGACTATTTTTTTTTTTGTTAGTGGTGGTAATTGTGAGGGCTTTTTCTTTTGTCACAATTACCCTAACAGACTTCAGGAAAAAAACAACCTGAAAGTAGCTGCACAGAGATGCACATTCTCAGAGAAAGCAGTTTTTCCTCAGTGACAAGTTACTCAGGACTGAATTTAGCATAAAATCTAGACATTTTCTGCAGCACAAATGCTGCCCAAAACATTATTTTCCCAGAGCAACTGAGACTTCAATTCCTTTCAACATCTGATTTATCCTTCAAGTTTACACACCCAAGGGCTACCTTCACAGAAAACATGGAACTTGATGAGCAGTACATTCACAGAAGCAAATAACCCTGCTCACAAGTTTGCTAACATTCACGCACATCACGTTAAAGGTATAGGTTATTGTCACTACTAAACTAAGATATTGCCAAAGAGAACAGAACTTCCCTACTTAGATTTTCAGTCACACGTTGCCCTCATTGGGCTCCACCAACCAGTTTAGAAAACTGTACTAATACCTTCTGGGAAGTAGAGCAGCTACTTTTCTGCTCTTTGTGCAGGCTGTCTTTATAGTCAGACGAGTAATAACTTAACAGAGGAGGGACAGAGGAAAAAGCAAGCCAATAAACCACTAACTGTATCACCACACCACATCCGAGTACTAGCAACCCAACCTAACTCATGGCTTTATTAGTTACCCTTATCTACTCTTCTGTGAGCCTACAATTGACGGTCTCTTGTAATAGAGGCAACCCTGATCACTCCTTCCTGATCTTCTCACTTTCTGGTAAGAAAAGAACTAGAGTTCTCTTCTTCTACTAAACAGCATAAAATATTCTTTTCCCTTCTTTGTGACAACCATCACAAAGCGCTGTAGCTTACTGTTTCCTTTATATTTGTAAATAAGGCCTTTCTCTACTTATCTTAGTGATGGTATCTTATTTTTCTACTCTTTTTATTTAACATACATATTACTATGACATGCAAACTGCAAGATTCCTAAGGTTAAAGTTACCTTTAACAACAAAAAAGTCAGCAGAAGTTACTACGGTATGCAGTGTGGGCCCCTAGAGTATCTGCCATTTTGCCCTTGATACACCCAAGGGAGACAGAAAGCAGTTTATCTTATTATCTCTGAAGTACTGCTGTTGATCTAGAAGACTTGCTCCCTTTACAAAACAAAGCATTGGTACAACCAACCTTAAAAAGGTTCATCTTCAGTAATATCTCTTAGGTTCCTACTAACAAAGAGGTGCAATAAATGTTCTAGAAAGCCTACTGTTTGTCAGTACAACACTGACTTAGCCAACTAACAGCAGTGCTTGAGGCAGATGAAATAAGGAGAACATCCTAAGGGAGTTTTAAATGCACATTTCAGAACCTTTTATCGTTATGTACATAATGCATTAAATTACAGCTGCAAATTGTAGAACATGAAGGACACAAACATCCCTAACTATCAACATTCCAGGCCATGAATGAAATTCATGAGATTAAAACTCTTCCTCAACTTAGACGCACCTTTCCTTTCTGTGTATGCAACATATGACGTTGCCAGACAGGGAGAGAAAGCAAGTTTTAAGAGAAACAAGTGCATTGATCATGCATGTAGTAATCAACAAGACATACCTCCTTTACCTCTTTCAAGACAGACTGGCCTTTTCTAGACCTTACAATGCTACTCTCAATACATTTATTCTGTTGGTAAGACTATTCTCACAGTAAATCAAAGACCTCAACAATTTAAATAAAAGCTCAATCTCTGTAAAAATACTCTAAGTTTAGGCATGGAAAGCAATAGCCCTTCTCCTAATGAATGCCAAAGTAGCATAAGAAAACAGTACTTTTGAATGAAAAATGTAATACGACATCTCTTAAAAGAATACTTTCAACCATCATCAGAACAGATTTGAATTATGTTTGAGTTGTGGATATTCTATCCAGTTTGACACATCAGTTATGACATTGAGATCCTTCAGGTTTTAAAATGTTGTATGATCCACGGTAAGAAACAGTGGCAAGGTAGCTTAACTCCTTAAAGATAAATCTCATCATGAGTCAACCTTGGCATGTCTTCAGGTTTCTGAATGAGCACCACTTGCCCTGCATTTGCCTGGGGCTGGTTAAACCTTTCCACCCTTCCTAGTGTGTCATCAAAGGCCTTCAGAGACCAGGGCAGCAAAAGATAGGCGTATCCCAAAATGACTATTTGCATTTCAGCACTTTGTAGCTATGACAGTCAGAAAAAGAATGTTCTCACTTGTGGCTTTTATATAGCGCCATGAAGATTAATATGCAATACTGTGCATCTTTCCTAAACACTGTGGCAGTGAATCACCTTGCCATCTTCCACAGTCAGCATCCACAAGGACAGCTACTGAGTCCTACTGAAATACTATAAGCAGGTAAAGAACAAGGACAATTCAGAATCTCCATCTGCTCTTTCCCTCTTCTGCTCTGCTGCCAAATAGCTCTCCACATTCTTCTACATGCATGATAATATTCACACACCTTAGTAAGAACCTTTTTTAAGAAAATGGATTTGTACTAATCTTAATTTCACCCTGAATAGTACTTCAAAGACCATTTCTACTCCCTGCAGGAAAGCAGCAGCCATCAGGATAGTTCTTCCAATAAATAACTAACATGTCTTTAACACAAGCAGCAGTTTCAACTGCAGAATGGTGTCCATATGACAATTTCAGTTACCCCAGATACATCTTTTAATGCTGGATTCTGTGATCCCATTTCTCAGAACAGTGAATGGAGGAAGCTCAGTGACTATGATCAACCTTCAACAGATGTAACTTTCCTTGTCCTTTCTTTGTCCATCACACAATCAGTGAGGCATGGTTTATAAGCCCACGTTTGCAAGACAGGTTTCTCTCCTCCTATCAAAAGGAACTTCAAAGAAATTACATCTACGTTTACATTTACCCTACACAGAATCCATAGAATTAATTTGCTTTTACAGAACACTGACTTTATAAAACATTAAATACAATGCCAGTGTAACACTGACAGAACAGGCTACACTAGAAAAGTGAATGAGAGCTGCAGCAAATGTTCAAAGATTGTGTTCTGGTCCTGGTGTTCATTAAGTATTAAAGAGCAGCTGAGCACTGTTTCAGGGCTCAAGAGAACACTAGCAACCATGCTGTACAAACTAGTACATCCAGAGTCATGAACTGAACTTCACTGTATTCCACTCAGCATTCAAACACAAAAGCAAAACCAGGACTACCAGCTGGAAAGTTGTTGAAAGTAGCATAGTGAAAACTAGTAACAACAATAACTTTTTAGTCAGTGGAAAAGATCAAGTTCACATCTGAGAAACCCACATATTGGGCACTATATACCTAAATATAAAACCTAGCTCCACATACTTAAATACTTCTACATGAATTTTTGACATAAAACATCCCATAGGTAGCAAAGAGCCTCAAGGCAGAATCACTCCTGATTAGAAGAGGCAAAGTAAAAAAAGATGGAATATAGATTTAGAGTCATATGTCCCTCTCCTCCCCTACAATGACTGTTCAGCAAAGGATATATTCAGATGGGATATTGTTAGGAGCTATAACCCTATTTGATTAGGAAAGACGTATTGTTTAAGAATGGAGGAGAGAATTCAAATTGCCATTGTATTTCCTTCCAGGTTTTCCATACAGAAATTATTCAAAGATGATGGGGTGAGAGTGGGGAAGGAAACAACCATTACCAACTAGTTTAAAAAATAGCATGTAAACAGACAAACAGAAAATGACTAAGTCATTATTTACTTCTCCCATTTATATGTGTATTTGAATGAGTCAGACCATAGTCCATATCACCCACAGCCCATATTATGTTTTGGGTCAGCATTACTGAGAATTTCATTAAGCAGCTATTTTTCAGATCACCTATCAACTACAAAACAGTCAGCAGTGTAACTGTAGCTCTTGGCTTACCAAACAGATGAGTAATTAAGCCTCTCACAGTCCAGTACAGTAAAAAGAAAAGTCAGAAACTAATATAACAATAAAACACATGTTTTAGAATGCAAGGCAGAACAGCCATCCGACCTGGTTGTAGTGAGGTTTACAATAAGTCTTCCCCATACTTAAGTATACGAATAAAACATCTCTTCAAACAAATAGTGATGATTGAACCATAACAGGCTGCATTACATTAAGCTCAGTTTTTCCACCACTCTTTGGTGCAAAATACATAATACAATGAGATCGTTTTTGAGGAGCATTGAGCATTTTTGCATCTAAATTCTGTAGTTTGGGTATTCATAAAACAAGAGGAGTTTTGCTTTAAATTTAACAAATCGTGGCAAGAAAGTGCTGTAAAGGTCAAGAAGTGGGTATTCAGTGCTGTATTTATTTGGCAGCTGGGACTCCTACATGTATCACAGAATGTCTCTGTAGCATTTACCTTACTGTTGTACCATCTTAACAGTACAGGCTTAGGAAACAGGCTCTGGAAACAACATCTTCCCAGCTTGGGATTTTATCTTCCCTTGTCCAGTTTTAATTTGTGCTAACAGCAGTGATTCAAATTCCTGGGCTTTGTTCCTACCATAAGGCATTCACATAGATTAATCATCTCCTCTCCCAGACACTGTACTTTGCTAAAATAGCTTTCTTTATACAAGAAAAAGCTTTCTATCTTCTGGAAATGCTGTAGCTACTAGTCTGAATTTCGAAACAAAGGAGATCTGAACACTCATAAAGACCATTGAATATCTGAAAAATAAATTCCTGTTTTCTCTTACCCCCGTTATACCAGTAGCTCTGTGACTGGGGAATCTACCATTCCCCAGAAAAACCACAGGTTTTTCTTCTCCACTACTACTATTAACAAAGGGGATCCTGAGCTATGACAATAAGGGCTAGCTTTGAAACATTCAAATAACACCAAACGACATGTTATTAAACCTCATCCCATTTCAATTTCTCAAGTATACCAGTGCTAAATACTGATGCTGCTCAATACTAACACCGGTCTGCTGTGATATGAATGCATTAATCTTAAAAAAAAACAGCATTTCTGTTTAATTTACCAATGCAGATTAAGCACAGTGATTTAGAAAGCATGCTGGAATATCTTACCTTGTCCTAAGAGCCACCCAGGCAGCATCAATGTCAGCATACAGATTCTTTTCTGTTGGCTTCCCAGAACTTGCACCATATCCAGAATAATCATATGAGAATATGTTGCAATTAATCCGTGAACCCAGTCCTATGTAAAAGCTGCTCATCTGACCTAAGTCAACAGCATTTCCATGCGAGAAGAGCAAAGTATATTTGGCGTTAGGTGAGCAACGCACAAACATACAGGCAATCCTGTTACCTTTACTTGTTCTAGTCATGAAGCACTCAATGGCATCTTTTTCTCTTGATGAATACTGCCAGTCTGCTCTCTCTGAGAGATGTAAAGTCCAGCGACTACCACTTTCATCACACATCAGAGTGTATGTGGGATCAGGAGGTAAGAATGCCAGTTTGGAGGCAATTTTTCCTGGGCATGGTGGACAACAGAACAGGCAACACAGTTCACTGAAGGAAAGATTATTCATCTTCTAGTCTGAAACAGGAAGAGAGAGTGGTATCAGTTTCTAGGTATAATATGACATAAAAAGAAAAAACCCCACTGAAGTCCTAAGTTCAACCTCTTAAGAAAATGACATTGAAATTTAGTGAATTGTTTAAACTAAGCAAGAGCTTAAATATACACAGAAGTTTCTACACAATACTTTTCATTGTTAGTGCCTTCTTAAGAATGAGCATGTTATTACAGAAGAGTGGTAACTCTTAAGCCCTGCCAGACACTAGAACTGGAATATGATTGCTTAGGCCAAGAACAAGCACAAGTTTTAGTTTCTTTTGAGGCTCCTCACCTCAGAGCAACAGAAGCACTCACTCCCTTGACAAATTGGCATTATGAAGAGCAATTAAAGTGCATTGCAGTGTTTGCAAGATATGAAGATCACACAGATATTTCTACAGCCAAGAACTGATACTATGTTTCCCATTTAATGACAAAACATTCTCAGTTTGAGTCACAAAGTCCTGCAAACAGTATCATTGGTATGAAAGGCACACAAACCTCAAAAAGAGATTCTTCTACCTGTCTAGCAAGCACTTCAGACCTTCAGTCCTCTGAAATCCAGCTGTAAACTATTCCCAGCTCTGCATATTGGCTGACAACATTTCCAACTTCCTTAAAGTAGTTATCAACTAAGTTTTCCATCTTGCACATCAGGATTGGGGTTAAATTATCAAACTTAAATGACTTTTTATTCCATGTTTTAAAAAATACTCCAAACAAAATGTTGTAACACAAATAACTGGCGAATTCATACTACGAATTCAAAGCACTTTAATAGGGAGGGGAGAGGGAGGTTGAAAAAGGGCGAAACAGTAGAAGCACAGACCTAAAGCAAGCTAGTTAGACACAGATGCCCTGGTAAACAGGCATTGAGTTCTCCTAATTTACAAGGCTGAGAAGGAAGAGGAAAAGAAACACTTACTGTGACGGTACTTTTCCCTTAAAGGTAGGAGAATGACAAAATCTGCCAAGAACCATGAAGTACATCAGCACACCTAGCATAAGTATTTACTTTCCTGTTGTGAACACATCTGATGTTTCATCTCAAAGAACTTTCCCACCCAGCTCTACTACAGGTCTCATGCTTAGTTCCTACTGGGTCATGCAAACAGGAACCCTCCTACAGTTTCATGTACCAGCTTTGACTACTAGAGTCAAGCTTAAAAACAGGAATAACAACAACAGAAAGCCAACTTCTGATGTTCACATTCCCTTGTGGTTTCAGAAACACCTGTGTCAGTCAACAATAAAGTCTTACTGCTAACTATGATACCTGGCAACATTGAAATCACATTTCAAAGTCTGTTCTCTAACTCGTATACACTTCTCTTTAGAAAAGTTTCATAGGGCATTGCTGTAAGAACTATTGAATACAGATGACTGAACAGTAAGCCTTATTTTGACTTAATGAACGGTTTCTTCCCTTGGTACAGTGTGTGACATTCATATAGCACTATACAATCATAGAATATACTTCTTGAGAAGTAAATGATCATGGCAACAAAGTCTAATAAACAAGATGCGCGTTTCTGAAATACTACTACTCCTTGTGGAACATTAAAAAAAAAAAAATGGGTTGTCTTTTTTATTTTCCTCTCCTCCAAAAGTGGTGAAGTGTTTTCACTCCAAGTCTCTAGTTTTCTTCAAAAAAGAGGGAAATCACAGATTCTTAGGCATGAGTGGTCAACACTACCATTTAGAAGAGATGGCAGAAAGAGGCCATCACCTCCCATAAAAAGGTATATTATCTCTTAATGAACAGATCTGGAGTAAATGACCTGCCAGTTAAGGAAACAGACTCATGTATTTATGCAATAAGCAAATTAGTCACTTAGACTTGTAATTGTTCATCTGCTCACTTTCAAGTGACATTATTGGACATTACTTTCAACCTGCAAGTAAAGACAAGTGGAAAAGACCTGCAGAAGAGGTCCATAGATTCTCAAAAGGCTTTGCATGCCTTACGCATAAAAGCAGGTAAATATTTATTTCCTACTTTGTGTCCCTCACAGCTGTGAGCACCAAAGGAACCACTTTTTTC
Organism: Alectoris magna; assembly: GCA_030625065.1. Taxonomy (NCBI): domain Eukaryota; kingdom Metazoa; phylum Chordata; class Aves; order Galliformes; family Phasianidae; genus Alectoris; species Alectoris magna. Next base: position 43,713,075 of record CM060564.1, read on the forward strand.
ACCTTAATCAGAAAGCTCATACAGTCTTTGAACAACATTATTATTGTAATTCTTCAACAAGCTTTTTAGTTCTGCAAGCATCATCCATGACTCAGTATTCAATCACACCTCCATTTCCATAGGAACTGTTAAATTGAGTAATTTTCCCAACTTTTTCAGAAAATTTGAAGGCCAAAGCTAGATAATACAATGTGCTTTACAATGGGGGGGAAGCATTTTCATTTCATTTGAAAAAAAATGTAGTTGTACCTTCAAAACGGAGGTACAAATAGCCTCTTGCCTCCAGGAATAGCTGACTGCATTCTATTACAACATAGAATATTAGCTGCAAAACTTAAATTTTTTATAATCCACCTGTCAGAAAGAACTGAAACAGGAGTTTACATTACAATTAATCAAACAGCCTTGCAACACTGTAAATAAGATTTCACACAAGGTATTTGCTGTCTGTTGTAGTAATTTTAGCTGGCCTGTGGAATTCACATTACTGTAATAATCGCAGATAATCAGCTGAGGAGGTATGGGGCCCCAACATAGCTTAAATGTGCTAAATATGGGTTGTTACCACATATGAGAAATGACTTATGTGGAAGAAAATGAATAAAGTATCATTTCTCTCCTGCATTAATTCCTGCATTTAATCTTAACTGAAACTACAGTTTCTTATTTCTGAGCCATTCTCCACTTGAATCATGGCTAGCAACAGCCTTTGCATAAAAGAAAATACTTGCCGTTGTCTTTACTTGGAAAAACTGAAGGAAAAAAAAAATAGAGATCCCTAGCATCACTAACTGAACAACCATGTCATAAAACACCTACTGGTCTTCCTCAGGAGGATACCTCCAACTAAATGCAAACAATGTTTTCATTATACTGGAACTGGTTTGTCATTCATTGTATTCACATGAGTGTGTTCTTTACCTCTGGATCTGGAATGGAACCAGGATGTGAGAGTCCCTAGGGTGCACAGTAATTCTGATATCACTGTTTAAAAGTACAACTGAATCAGCATTTCAGCCTAGTAGTTATGCACATGGTGTCATAACTTCAATTAAAACAGACATTATTCTTCCTCAGAAGGTAAACTGCTCAGGTACTTCAGTGAAGTGATTAAAGTTTGTTTCCTTTAAATGTTAGGAAGACATTTAACATGATTTCTTAATGACTTACCAACATAGGAATTAGGATTTTTTTTAAAGTCTTAAGTAAATCTTCATTTAGCATTGCCAAGTCTTCACAAAAGCAGTTCAAATTTCCCATCTGGAGATCAAGAGTATTACTGAAACCTCTGGGCATTTAATAAGCCTGGTATATAACTTATGGAACTCTAAGTATCACAGATACTACTGTTTAAAAAAAATACCAATCTAATACCAAGAAGGCTTGATGTGAATTCTATCACTAAAACCAGGAAAAAAATCAACACCCACCAGAAATTACTGCAAGGGTAAGTGAGTAACGGGACTAACATATGCAGACAACACCTAGCTCACAACCTAATACCTTCTGAGTATGCATGATGAAAATCTGTCCTCATAACATTAGAATCGCCAGATACAAAGATCAACGCGTTTCAACAACATAACGATAAAGTCGACAGCGCTGCCCTGCAAACATAGTTTCTAATGCTGGTAAAATTACTGATAACAAAAATAATGTAGTCAGAGAAATGCAAACATCCTCAAGAAATATAAGGAATATTGTGTTTTCATGCTACACATATAATAGAAAAATTCTGTGGAAGGAACTGTAATGCATGGATTTTACTACAGCTCCAAGAAGGATACAGAAACAAAACAGACCCATGTGGCACTCTTGAAGGGAGAGCCTTTAAAAATAAAGAGGAGACCATTTCATGAAATTTATTTAACTCTCTCATGAATAATAATAATTAAAATGTAGCTTACCAAAAGGAAAATTTAAAACTGCCTACAGGCAGTATTTAAATTCAGCAATTAACCTTACAATTAAGGCTGACAGAAGAGGGGAAAAAAATCCACCTAATCTGAAAGCACACCTGAAATATTTATACTGCTATTCCTAGGATAATGCAAACATAGTTCTTTCATATAAGCAATTATTCCTGTCATTCTTCCTCTGAAAATCAGAGTGGCTTCTATTATACACATCTTGAGGTGCTATACTACATATTATTACCTTAGCCTCAAAAGCCCAGCCCGTGCAAACATTATCTAGAAATCTTATATTTACATTAAATCTGAAGTATTCTAATCATGTATTTAGATTAAATTACTTACATCACGAGAACAATTCAGAAGAATAAGTCAAATTCATAAGTACTACTGCCAGCTTGTAATTCTTAGTGGTGCCCTAGCTTTGCAACAGGCAAGATATTCATATTGTGGTGTGCTGATTTTTATGAATAATCTTTTTTTTTTTCATTATGCAGTCCTAAAATAATGCGCTCGAATGCAGCTTCCCTCACCCTTCTGCTGAAGGCAAAGCAATGAAAACTTCAGTAAGTACAAACCGTTACTGAAACTCTAATGTTAACGTTAACACCTGCGTACTATTGATACAGGAAGGTTTGAATACAAGCTTAACACGTATCAGTTCAACACCTGAAGGAACAAAATGTTAAGTAAATCGGTGTACGAGTAAGTTACATTAGCTTAGCCTTCCAATCCAGCGCTATTAAGAATGAACACCCAGTAGGTCCAGAAAAGAACACTGAGGAAGTTTATTCAGTAATGAAAAACAATCCAAGATATGCTGTGAAGTCACTTATTAATCTTCCAAGCACTTCTCAAACAAAAACAAACAAAAACCCCAACCTACCAAAACGATTACATTCAAGAAAAACAAGCAACAGTAATAATCAAACCCTACAGAGGCATAATGAGGCCAGACCTTGAGTTCGGAATACACCGGTTACAAACAAACAGACGAAACAAGCAGCTCTCCTATCCTCACAAACTCCTGATAAGGACTGGAGCGTATTAATCGCAACGCAGAGGCTTTCTGCCTCTGGTTAGTCACTTCGCACACCCAAAGCCTAGCGGCAGGCCCGAAGAGGCAAGCGGGACGCAGGAAGCGCCGGGGGCGGCCGTCCCTGCGGAGCTCAGAGCAGCACGGGGCCGGGGCAGCTACCTGCACGGGGGCACCGGGGCTCCGCTGTCCTCAGACAGCGCTGCTCTGGTTTCTGCACCCGGGTGTTTTCGTGTAGCTGCCTCTTGGCTGAAGGCGTTAAACTTTTAAACAATTACCGCTCGAGAGCAAAGCTAAGGTCAGCTTCACCCCCGCCGGCAGCAGCAGGACCCGAGGAAACGCAGTAAGTCAGCCTCATAAGAACATCTGATCTCCCCAGACGGCTACCAGCAGCTTGCAGAGCTGACAGAGACGCTAAGAGCGCGGAGCCTGGGGACCCACCGCTTAGGAGACGCCAGCGGGCAGCTGCTCGATCCTCAAACAAAGGCGCCCCCAGCGTGAGCGGAGCAGCGGCCGTCCCGCAGCACCCCGCGGGCGGAGCGACTGGAGGAGCCGCCGCCCGCGCCGGCCCCTCGCCGCAGCCACCCGAAGCGCCTCACCTGCCGAGCAGCCCTTCTCTTCCTCCCTTCCCCCACCGCAGCCGCCCCCAGCTCGGCCCAGCCAGTCGCCCCCAGCCCCTACCTGCGCGGGGCTCCCGGCTCCCCCTCGCTGGGCAGCGGTAACCCCGCGCACTCCCAACCGCCGCCGTTCGAGAGCCGGAGCGGAGGGCGCGGCGGCGACGTCGGTTGTGCTGAGTAACGGCGCGGCGGCGGCTGTCGGCTCAGCGGCCCCTGCTGCCTCCCACGGAGCGCTTGGAAGGGGACGCGCGGCCGGCGGAGGCCTCTCGCGGATCGGCTTAGAGGAGTAGCGCCGACTTCACCCCGCCGAGCGGCTGCATTTGACCCGGCGGCGGCTGCCGCGGCGGCAGAAGGGGCAGCGGGGCGGAGCCGGCCGCAGCCGCGCGGTGACCAACCGCCGCCGAGCGCCAATAGGGGCACGGCCCGCAACGCGGCTCCTACGTCTGGGGTTCCGCCTGAGAGCAGGAGGGCGGGACGCGGTGAGCAGACTGCCAATCGCCGCTGGCAAGCGAGCTTAACGGACGGCGGCTTCCGCCAATGGGAGCTGGCAGGCCTGGGGAGGAGCGGTTCCGGGGCACGCGCGACCGGCAGCGGCGGTTGCCGGGGGAATGAGCTCGGAGAAGGGGAACGTGGCGCGCAGGCGGCCCCAGCGCCACCAGAATGCGCGCGCCTTCAAGAACGACAAGTACGACACCAGCGCGCGGCTGAAGGTAGGCGCAGTGCTGGGTCCAGGCGGGCAGTCGGGGCTGGCCTTGGGCCCCACCGCCGGGAAGAGTGAGGGCTGAGGGGAGGCCCAGGAGGCGCCCCAGGAGGCCAGAGGCGGGGCGGGGCGGGGCGGGGCGGGGCGGGCGGAGCGGCATTAGCCGAGGCCTCGTGCGGTGATTGGAACCTACAGTGAGAAGTGGTCATCAAGTCACAGCCTTATAAGAAAGGAAAGCTGAAATAAAGCGTTCACCTCTGCGCAGTGAGTGCAGCGAGGAAGAGTCTGCTGGGGTAGCAGCTCAACTGGAAAGGTGCTTGCATTGAAGATCTCGGCTGTGTCACCTTATTTCAGACACCTTGATATTGTCAAAACTGATTTTGAACAACTTCAGCTATCGCCTCTGCACACAACAAGTCACACTTTAGAGACAACTGAGAAAGCGCTCATGTTTGCTTTAAGGCTTTAAAAAACCTGGCAGTGTGCTTAGAGGTGGCTCCACACAGAGGCACAGAGGTGTCTCCTGCTGCTTCATCAGGGCCTCTGCTGCATGCATGGCTGTGCTTTGATACTTCCACACTATTGTTACAAAAGACCATTGTTGTCTTTTCTTTTAAATCACTTCCAAGCAAGGAAAAGGAAATGGTTCACAATGTGTTCCTGGAACACCTTCTATCTGCTTACAGCTCTGGCAACATAATAGTGCTGTGAGGATGAAGACCACTCAGTGTGCTGAATAGTAGCACCACTGGAGTGGGGTGCTTTGTCTTATGACAAAATGCCTTATGAAACTGAGAAACGTGAATAAAGCGAAACACAAGATGAGCACTCTGGAAGAGGAATGTGCAGTGCTGTTGTTGTTATGTCAGTGTCCCTTTAAGTAACCTGGTTAGGTTGTCGAAAAGAATTGAGAGGAGAGGACTAAACTGGTAAGTAAAAACAATGGCATCAAAGAGTTGTGGGGTTTTTTTTGTTTTGTTTTTTGTTTTTTTTCCAAGTGTTTGTAGGACTGGTTCTGCAGGTTGGACGGGCTGTTTTCCTGCTCCAAGCATCACCAGTATTATTCATTGTTTGAATCACTTTATGATCTCCAATTGTATAGATAAGTGTGTTTTCCTGTATGTATCCTTATGAAATATCCTAGAGAGCAGGTCAATCAGAAAAGTCCTTAAAGAGAGACTGAGTTCAGTTTTGTAACTGAAATGATCTCCTTAGAGTACACCTACGCGTATTATTTTTTTCCTTTTTTTTTTTTTTTTTTTAGTATATTTGATAGCTGAGAGAATTGACTCCACAATGCCATGCACTTAAATAAATACATATTTAAAAAAAACATCTTTTGAACACAGACAAGATTCAGTGTAGTTATTAACTGTGATGTGGGACTGTGTCTTTTTCAAGGAAGTGCTTTCTTTCCTCATTGCACCTGCCAGTTCTTGGAAACTGCTGAGTATAGGGAAGAAGCTGCTTCGTATTACAGAGTAATGGGAAAGAATGTTTGTTTTCTTGTGATGTACTTTTGTATACAAATTCAAATTTTCATCTTCTTTTAATAAAGAATACACAGTGGCCATTGTAATGATAACTAGGCCCGATTCTCCCATTTAAGAAATTTGAAAAGAAATTTAACAAGGTTTAGGTGGTGATTAATGTCATACTACATAAGCTGAATGTTGGCAAGGAGCTTTGTTTCTCTTATCTTGTTGTGTTAGTGTGGTCCTGAGTGATCACACTGACCACAGACATCTAAGCTGTTATGAGACAGAGGAAGAAATAGTGGCAGTTTGATCACGAGGACTGACACAGAACTGGGACATTCCTCCTTTCCATGTCTTACTGGCTCATTAGGTCAGAATGCTGAGAGTTGCTGAGAGTGGGTGGATCCCCAGTAAATCACTGCTATTTTAAGTTTGCGGCCTATCTTTGGCTACTGTTGTTTGCAGTGCAGCTCAATACCATCCTGAAAGTCTGTAGAATGATTTTTAGCTTAAAATTCATATCTTTCTGCATGCGTGTGTTGCATTAGCAGTGCTGAATATCAAGTACAGTAGTTTCAGGTTGTGCTGTGGTTGAAGCTGAGGCAGTTATTTTCATTGCTGTTTCTTGTGTTCTCTGTGAAGAAGTAGCTGCAAAGGAAATTAATATAATAGTCCTCATTTTTTTGTTATTGTTTCTTGTTTGTTTTGTTTTGAAAGGTTTTATACTTTCTATCTGACATTGACCTTGGCATCCCTTTTCTAATCTTAAAGTTCTAATTACTTCTAGAACACGCTGAAAGGGCACTTGTGTTTCCCCTAATGACCAGGCCCTACTACCTGCATTACTTTGGGATAGGCTAGTTGAGGTGAAACAGTGCATGCTGCCTCTGAACTGTGTTTGGGTAGCTGCCTACAACTGTGCTGGGAAAGCCTGCATGCTAGGATGAACTGAAGAAGGAAGGGCCAGACAGAGTAAGACACACTGTGCTGTTAATTATTGAAACTGGGAATTTGTTTATGGGTGATTGCTTTGCATAGTATATTCTGGAACAGCTGTTTGTGACAGTGATCTGAGGCATATACATTATGTTATGTAAACATACATTCTATATGAAGTGTATTACTTTATGTGGAAACTGGAAATAAAGGTAATTCTAGAGATGAAAGCAAGCAGTATTCAACAAGAACATTTAGAACTCCATTGTTATGAGATGGTAGGCCACAAAATGATTCATATTTATACCCAAATGACTGATCTGTTTCTCACTTTCTTCCCCTTATTAATTACACCCCAGATGATAATCCAGATTTTCCAAAATTTCAGAGGTTATTAACTCTGAGCCTCAACTTTACCATGATGCTGATGGTAGCTACTTCTTCATCTGGCTGTGTAGATAATTTGTTGTAGTGGAGGCACTGATCAAGACTCTGGGAAGGCACTGGGAAGAGGCTTAATTACTGAGTCAATAAATGAGACTTGGCAGTCTCTTCTGTTCTGAACTTCTAACTGGAAGTGACAGATAACACTACTGGACTTTGTCTTGCTGCAACACAGGGCAACTTGACAGGATAAAGTCTGCTTTCTAGCTATTCCTTTTGTTCTGAGTTTAAAAGTGAATTCAGGGTTACCATACAGTCTTTCATGTAGGTAGGAGAGAAGCAAACAGAACATACATTTTGGACTGTAACCTAAGACTGCAGTGAAGATAGACAGACACACACGTATATTATCCATTCTTCCAAATATGCACAGCCTCATACTCTCTGAGATCCATGGTTTTTCTGGGAGAATGAAGTTGTTGTGAACCTGTTCGCTGATGTAAAAAAAGGCTACATGTCTTGGAGATCAAGAAGGCCATTTGGAATTGGGCTTAAGGGAAGATTTTGATTTCACATGTTTTAAAGTCAGTATATATTGTCTGTGAGCAAGTGAAGGTTGCTGGGGAGACTGATTTCAGTCTGTGAGGTGTGTATTATAGCCCTGAAATACAAGGATTTTCTATCACAGAGTTTCTGTCTGTTAGTTTGCGCTGCTCTATTCTAACTGCTTTGTAGTTGTACACCAGTTTGTGTGGAGTTTTGTTCTGAAAATGCAGTCACTCAGAAATGTTGTGTTCAGCCTTGTTGATCCAGCCAGTATCTCCTGTTTCTTATGACAAGAAAGTTTTTGGATGGTGTTGATTTGGTGTTGATTTATAGTAGAATAAGCCACTGATGTGTGGTAGAAGTCTGCTGTCAGTGCAGTGAATCAAAACACACGTGCATGCACACATAATTAGAAACTTCCAGACAGACAGTGAGGCATCTTTGAAACCCCATTATTATGTCTTCCTTGTGACTGCTTTTTTAATGCTAGCATAAGCTAGGAATTATTTTGTGAGCCAAGTTAGTAGGTGTAGGCACATCTGTTTACTTTAATACTTTCTGAACTGCTTTTGGCAGGTTGTTAAATGATTTAATGTTGGGTTACTTGAGCATACAGAGGATGCTGTTTTATTGATGCAGTTGACCTCACAGTGTGTATATAATATGCACATGGAATGTTTTGTGACTGTATACTTCAAAATTGTTTATATATTTCAGTGCTGCATAATTGCTATTTCTTTGGAGAACGTACAGAAGTACTGCAAGCACTAAATGAGCTACCCTGATATTGGAGGAAGTATGGCAGAGAGGAAAGAGCTAGTGAGTAAAATAGAGAAATGAAAGTAAAAAACTGCTGTGACAGAAACAGAATGTATTCTGAGTAGTTTTCACACCTAGGAAAAACATTTCAGACCAGAAGCATTAAGCATTACCATGTCATTGTGTGTGAGTAAGCTGAGTGAATGCTGAGCTTAAAAAAAAAAACAAAAAAAAAACTTTGAATGGAATAAAAATGTTGGAAATCCTATTTCAGGTCTTTGTGTATGTAGTTGGGTTTTTTATACTGTTAGGTGAAAGCAAGCTATTAGATGGTTGAAAGGAAAGAAGTCTGAATATGTGAAATGTATCAAATACATACAAGAGTGAATATTAATAGGAAAAACAAACATAAAATAAAAATAAATAAAAATTTATTTTACTATTAATTTCCATGTTATGGCTGAGATAGCAGGGAAGTTTCTCTTCCTGTTTGTGAGGGGAGCTTATTCTTACATGTTTCCCAGTGAATCAAAAAAAAAAAAAGATCAGATAGAATCACCTTATCCAAACATTCAATTTTGCGTAATTTTATTTGCTTCATCAAGTCTGCTTTGCTTTTGAAAAGCAGCTTGTTTTAGTAATAGTAAGATTTAAAAATTACGTTCTATTTCTGAGCAAGATAAACTTAGAAGAGAAACGGAAATTGAGGTTTAACTGGGTAAATCTGCCAGCTTAATTTGCTTTACATCAGTCCATCCCACTGCTTTGATTTTCTGAATCAGTTGGCTGGTAGAAGGATGTTAGAGTTGGTTTCTCATTCAATTATGCTGAGCCAATGACTAACCATCCCACCCCAAACCTGCAGTGCCAAAATTGAGAGAAAAATAAAGGATGTTGCTGAAGAGGAGGAAGGCACTGTGCTGTATGCGTGCCTGTTAGAAGGATGAAACTAAAACTTAAAAGCCATGTCTTTCTTCCAATTGCTAACTTATGAGCAGATTCTGCGTTTTTTTCTTTGATTTCATGTGTTAAATTTGTGGTCCTACAGATGACTCTTGATAAGTCCAGGTGCCTTGGATCAGGACTGAAGTTATAAGTGAATGCGATCTTCGTAGCTACAGTCAAATTTGGTGTCTTTTTCTGTTACTAGTAATACCATAGCATTTACAGCATGCTTTTTCCAAAACTATTGTTCTTCTATTACCATTAAGCATTTAAGGTCTAATAAAGTATTAAATTTCATATTCAATAAGGCATTAAATCTGCTTAGATTATGGAGAACATTCTTTGTTACTTATTTTAGAGGCCTCTTATTGTTTATCAGCTATGTGTCTGTTGGAGAACTGTTAGTAATATGACTGAAAGTAATTTCAAAAGTAATTTCAAAATTAATGGGGTAGGAAAGTTTGGGAATGGGGTTCATTTTGTTACTGATCTTAGGAATTATCTGAATTTTGAGTTTCTTCTATTTTGTCGTTAGACTCATTTTTGCACTTTGGCTAAATTTGTTATCTGAGAACAGAACAGTACAGAACCGGTACATCTGATATTGGCGAAAGGAGCAGGGGCATCCCTGCACACTTCCTGTAACTGTATCTCTGTAAATGGCAGATAAGCACTCCCATCTTTATGTTTGGAATGAAATAGGCCTCTTAGCTCTCCTGACTTGCTGTATTTGCTTACCACTTCTGTAACTCAAAAATGTGTCTCTGCACAAGCCACCTTCATTCCTACAGCACAGTCCTCTGTGCTTAAATTATGTCTTTCTTCATTTCCCCTTGGGAATCTACAGTTTCATTGCCTCTCTCACTGAAGCTTTGTTTAGTCAAGGTGATAGGCATCTCTTCAAAATGTGATTGTCTTTTGGTGACTCTGTGTGATATGTGAAAATTAAATTCAGTAACACTCAATTTCTTTCTCTTCATGACTTTTGAGTTTAAGCTCTTAGTTATTTGGTCTTTGTGCTTAATTTGTAGCTTTGTCCTGAATGTTTGGAGTATGACTGATTGAACCAGGAAAGTGGAATAGTTGAAACTTTACTGTTTAAAAACAATCTAAATACAGACCTGCTCTGTACCTGATAGATACTGACAGACTTTATATAGACAATGTGCTTGTTACTATGAAATGGAATTCCTTCCAGAGCTTCTTCTGCATTACTCATATTTTACTGAAGACCTTTTTCAGTGGGGAAACAGTGTATTAAAGAGTATAGAGGGAGGACTTATCATCAGGATGAGTTCAGGTAAGACTCAGGACCTTGTTCAAAACAGAGCTGTTATGTATGTCATGTGGGGAATCCTTGGTCTTGCTGTAAGGGGCATTTCCAAGCATTCTGAGTGCGTTCCTATTAGTAATGTGAAAAGACGTCTTTGTAATTCAGCATGATCTGCCTTTTAGTTTTATAAAAACTAAAATGAGAAAATAATGACTGGAGAATTATTGTATATTCAGGAGCTGTATGAGATTTGGGATGGGGGAGATGGGGAAGAAGTGCTATTAATAATAATTATATGCATTTCACTGTACCATAAAAATCATTCAGTAGCATTTGAAATAAGATGTCTGTTCTACAGACTTTGATTTTCCCTCAAACGAGAGGTGAAAGTAATGCCTGCCTTGCTCTTTGCACTGTTTATGCCACACACGCCTTCAGTGTGGCCTCCTAAATTCCAGGTGTGTTACACATCGCTGAGCCAATCCCTGTGTCATGTAGGGACAGGGTTCTGTCCCCAGCACTGATAGTGTGACATGTTATTGGAAACTGGGTGGTTGTCAGCAAGGAAGTTAACACTTGTTTTGAAAGAAGGTGTTTAGCAGCAACCAGCTGTCTTCAGTGTGGACTGTTGCAGTGTTTTGAAGTTTATTGGGTTCTGCCATGACAATACCAAAAGTAGTTGATTACAGTAGAGCACGCTTGTGAATACAAATTGCCTTTGTGTCTTTCTCCCCTCTTGCATTACTAATTAATGCAAATTAGGATAGTGAGAGGAAGAACTGGGAAGCTTGGGCTTATTTGCAGATTTTTAGAAGTTTATTAAGGCTATCCTGCTTGGAATCTTTAGGTGAGTTAAGCACTGAAAAGAAGGCTTATCTTCAAATTGCATGCATTTTGAAAGAATGAGCACAGTCAAGCTGACCTGTTTGATTGGCAGCATTTTCACAGGTATCTACTGAGGACTTACCATTGATTTTCTTCTCATAAAGTTTCTGTGTTGTCTAAATAAATGTGTTTCCTGGCAATTTTGTTCCCAATACATAGCTGGCATCAAAGCTTTCTTTATTAAAGCTTTTTACAAAACCTTTTTTTTTCCTTTTTTTTTTTTTTTTTTTTTTTGAAGGGGATTGAGTGGTGTCTTTTATTTCTTTTTAACATGCTAAGTCAGTATTCAGTCGTTTGAAAGAAGTTTCCTGTCTTTTAACTTTCCACACAAGAAGTGCCACAGCTGAACAGGTGAAGTTGAGTTGAAATGGAAACTCTGCAAAGCAAATCGCATAGTAGTGTCTCACTCATATATAGTATTTCCTCTACCACATACCTTTTTAGGCATGGAATAAGATATGTGTGTTTAAAGCTAGACTTGTTCTTCTAATTGAAACTTCTGTCTAATTGAAGTAGACTTTCTTGGAATAGTAAGAAGCTCTGTAAGGTCATAAAACTAAGAAATTATTTCAGTAGTTGCTGTATGCATAGGTGAACTTTTAAACTTATTTCTGAAAGAATGCTATACAGCCACATACTGATTAATGCAGAATCTCTCCCAAAGAACTTTTTGGATATTTCAAGCAATGAATGTGGCTTTGGACATCTTATAGTTTTTAAATATCGTTTTGAATGTGTTTCAAAATACAGAACATATTTTTATTATTTTTTACTTACAGTGAAAAATACTTTTTTTTTTTCTTTTTTTTTTACTTGGTTTTCTGAGTTATGCATACATAAAACTGCATAAAGATTGTAATTACTGCTGATGTAGGAACTGGCATTCATTACTTGGTCTTTAAGGCAAGTGTGATTTGTTCCTGTTCACTATCTCTGAATAACTTGCCTTGTGTAAACCATACTAACCAGTTGACAGTTCATATTGCCTATCAAACTAAACACAAAAAGTTACAGAAGATCTAAGAGTAAGTTTTGTGTTATCTTGAAAATTTATTGTAGTTTAAAAGACTGTTTTGACTTTTTTTTTAGTTTTACCTTAGATACTTGAGTGCAGAAATGTACTACATTTTCATACGGGAAGTTTATGGTGAAAGAAATATGGAATGGTTTGCCAGTAAATATGTCAACTCAATTTTATTGTGATCTAAAAAAACCTTGTGAAACTACTCACTTCAAGTATGTACACAAATCGCTCTGAAAGTAATGCCTCCTATTTATTTCTGTGGAAACTATGACCGATACAATGAGCACAAAAACAGTATTTGGTAGAGCAAATTCTCAGCTACAAAACCAGTTTGGTCTCCATAAATATCCAGCAAATGTGGATAGATGTTAGAGGGTGCATTTTTTTTCCACACGGAGGATTTCAGTTCCACACATTCACTTCATATGCGCTCCATGTGAGATCCAATTCTGTCAGACTGCCCCTCGACTGCCATCTGCCCCATAGCAACAAAATGTAATGGAATATTGGTGGGAGGGTTCAGTCTCTTCATTCCTCCAACATCCACCTCTTATATTGTGGGCCAGTATCATAAAATAGGAGGCATTGCTTTTGGAGCAGGCCTTGTAGTATAGCAGTATCTTGAGCAGTAACAAACTAAACGTTAAGCTTTGTGAGGTATCTTTTCCATATAAAGACAGCATATTTCAGGGTTCATTTCTACTTTAGAGATGTAATAATAACGATGATAATAATAAAATAACAACATAAGAACACAGTTCATATTATACCTATTACTTATGTTAATGTTGTAACTATGTTAGTAATACTAAAGACCAACTCAAAGTAGAGGGTGACCTCACCACTCTTTCTGCTGAAGAAAATAACAAGTGGTAAATATATAAAATGCTTATATTTACATCAGATAATTCTCTAAATATAGTATGAATCACATTATGTGTAAAAATGCTTTCTAAGCAAGATTATACTCATAAAAATAAGAAAGCTTCTCTGACTCCAATTATTATTTGTTTATTTAGAAAATAAATGCTAAACTTCATGATGGAGTGTGTCAGCATTGTAAAGGTATCTTGGAGTGGCGTGTAAAATTCAGCAAGTATAAACTACTATCAAAACCTAAAAAATGGTGAGTACAGATACTTTGTCTTAATCACTGGCAGTATTGTTTGTGAACTTTTTGGAGAATGTTCTGTTTTTGGAAACTCATAAATGCTACTCTATTGTGTTTTTCAGTCTGGAGTCTGCAGCAATAATCAAAATACAGAATTAATTTAATGCTTTTATCTTAAACGTTAGAAAACATAGCAAAGCTACTGCTTCCTTCCTCACTGTTAAAATGTTTGAATATTCTTAGTGATCATTTTGAACCTGTAAGTTTCCCAAAACAAGTCAGTATGTCCTCCCAAAGAAAGAGTTAAAACTGGATCAGTTATAGTGTGATTTTTCTCAGACCTTGTAGCAAGTCAGAATTGATATTATCTGCACAATTCTATGTATTTTTTTTTTAAGCTTACAAAGACTACTTGACAAAGGAATGATGAGCGAGGAAAGTTTTCTTAATTTTGTGTTGTATTAAAATTCACTGTCAAGCTCAGTGTTACCTCAGTTCATACAAAATGTTTACAGTACTTGCTTTTCAGTACCCTTTAGCATGTTCTTTCTTTTCATTATCGAAACCATAATCATACACTATAAATGTGTAGCACTACTTGCAAACATAGCTGTATTGAGTGTTGTTGAATAAGAACATAATAAAGGTGATAAATACCTCTAAATAATTTGAAGATTTATGGTAGGTTAATCTTCTGAAGTGGTCACCTTCTGCTTTCTTGTATCACAGAATCACAGAATCGTAGGGGTTGGAAGGGACCTCTAGAGATCATCGAGTCCAACCCCCCTGCCAAAGCAGGTTCCCTACAGCAGGTCGCACAGGTAGGCGTCCAGGCGGGTCTTGAATATCTCCAGAGAAGGAGAACCCACAACCTCCCTGGGCAGCCTGTTCCAGTGCTCCGTCACCCTCACCGTAAAAAAGTTCTTGCACACATTCGTGCGGAACTTCCTATGCTCTAGCTTCATCCCATTTCCCCTTGTCCTGTCCCCACGCACTACTGAAAAGAGTCTGGCCTCACCACTATGGCCCCCGCACCTCAGGTATTTATAAACCTGGATCAAATCCCCTCTCAGCCTTCTTTTCTCAAGGCTAAACAGACCCAGTTCACTTAACCTTTTTCCATAGGAGAGATGCTCCAGGCCCTTCACCATCTTTGTGGCCCTCTGCTGGACTCTTTCCAAGAGATCCCTGTCTTTTTTATACTGAGGAGCCCAGAACTGGACACAGTACTCCAGATGAGGCCTTACCAGGACAGAGTAGAGGGGCACTGAGAAGCACTGAGGCCCCCCTTTGCTGCCTGGATAATCACTTGAGAAGTTTTCTGTCTGCCATAAGCCTGCACCTGAGACATCCAGAAGAGGCTACCAGGTGTGAAAAAGCTGGAGGACTGCTGTCAACTGTTGCTCTTTCAAGCTGGTTCACAGAAGGCTGCAACTAGGAAATTAGAAAATGTTAAAAAGGACTTTTTGTCCCTTGGGAAGATGATGAAGGGATTGGAAGCACAGGTAGTGTTCTCCTCAGTCCTCCTGGCTGGATACTGGGAACCAGGCAGGAGAATGAACCAGCTGGTGAATGGATGCATGGATGGTGTCACACTAAGGGCTTTTGGTTCTATGATCTAAGATGCACCTTTGTATAAACTACACATGTTTATGTTGGTTGGGATGTAACTAAGCAGGAGGGAAAAGAATATACTGGGCAGCAAGCTGGCTGGGCTGATCATCGGAGCTTAAAACTAAATTTGTTGGAGGAAGGAGATGTGCTGCTGAGTGACAGAGAAGAGCAGGAAACACTGTCACTTTAGGAAGCAGCAGGGGAAAACCTCAGATTTGTCCCAAAGGAATCTGGGAGGGCTCCTCTAGGATGGTAGCGTGGTCAGTAGGCCAGCTGATGTGACTCTGCACCAACACACACAGCATGGTGTGTGCATAATCAGGAGGAGTTGGAAACTGTGGTACAATTATAAAACTCAGACCTAATTGCTATCTTAGAAGCATGATGGTACCAATCACACAACTGAAATACTATGATTGAGGGCTATAATCTTTTTAGAAGTGATAGGCAAGTTAGGAGGGGCAATAGAGTTGCCCTGTATGTTAAGAAGAGGGTAGGTTGCAAATAGCTGCCTCTGAGAAACAGCCATGACCAGGTTAAGAGTTTGTGGATTAAAATTAGGGACCAAGCCAATAAAGGACATCTGATTGTCAGGGTTTACTGCAGGCTGCCTTATTAAGAGGAACCTCTTGACGAGACCTTCTTGCTTCAGCTACAAAAGGCATTGCGCTTGCAGCATCTTATCCTGATAGGGGGATTTCAACCACCTGGAAATCTGCTGGGAAAACAACATGGCATGTTGCAAATAATCCTGGAGTCAGTTGAGGATAAATTCCTGGTCCAGATATTAAACAGACCAAACAGAGGTGAAGTGTTACTGGCTGATAAGCCTCATTTCTGTGCCTGGGAAGATTATGGAACAGATCCTCCTGGAAGATATGTTAAGGCACATCAGGGATGAGAAGGCAATCCAAGACAGCCAGCATGGCTTCACCAAGGGGCAGATCATGCCTGACCAGTCTGGTCACCTTCTGTGATGATGGAGTGACAGCATTTATGGGCCAAAGAAGGGCAACTGATATCATCTGCCTGGACCTGTGACAAGTCTTTGACATGGTCCAACCACATCCTTATCTCAAAACTGGAGAGAGATGGATTTCAAGGGTGGACTATTTGGTGGGTAAATAATTGGTAGTCACAGCCAGAGGGTTATGGTCAGTGGCTCTGTGTCCAGGTGCAGGCTGGTCACGAATGGTGTTCTCCAGGTGTCTGCCTTGGGACTGGTACTCTGTAACATCTTTATCAATGACATAGATGGTGGGAATGAGTGCACCCTCAGCAAGTTTGCTGATGACACCAAGCTGAATGGTGTAGTTGATACGGCAGAAGGAAGGGATGCCGTCTAGATGGATCTTGACAGGCTTGATTGTTTTGTCTTTTCTCTACGCACCTCCAAAAGTTAAAATAATAATAATAATAATAATAATTTTAAAAAAGCATCCAAAAAGATTTATAAATCAGGGAAGCATGAGAAGTAGAAAAAATGGTGTTGGAGGACAGCTTCTTCTGACTAAGTATGTCACAGTTTTGAAGAAGTAAATAAGACTTCATATCATTCTTAACTCTGTAATTCTGCAGTGATTTCTGTTCGTTCCTACGGCCATTGGATACTGTGCTGGCTGAATGGGCTGGTGTTCTGAAAGACCTAGACTATTAAGAATTTCAATTGGTTAAGCTTCTGAATGAAATAAATACGTTACATACTTTAAAAATATGACTTTCAAGAAACAGAAATCTTTGCATCACAGAGTATGGCAATTGGGGACTTATGTGTATAAATTTATTTCTATTTTTTTTTAACCTCTTCTAAAATTATGATTTTTAGTACAACCACAACTTAGTCTTTGATTTTATTATGGGTATTTAAATATTAAAGATTAAACTATTAAAAACAAACTGGCTTGCATTGATAGTGTCCCTGTTCAGTGAGACACAACTGTGAAGAGCTGTAGACATGCTAGAGTCTTACAAAACATTCATATATACTTGATGTTCATCTTTAGCCTGTTAGTCTACAAATCGAGTGTTTAGAACTGTATGCTATATGAGTACCTGAAGAACCAAGCAAGGATGACTTATTTTAAGACAGCTGCCTAATTTGGGTTATTTAATTCTGGGTTCTGTTCACCAGAAGTACAAGGCATTAGAAACATCAGCTGAACATTAAGCCATAGCGTTTCAGAAATTGTTTGATATACAGAGTTTTACCTGTAACAGTAACTAAAAACCTCTAGAAAATTGGGATGGTTTTGTTTAGGATAAAGTTCCTTGCAGGCATGGATTTACAGAAAGCAAAGCGCAGCAATGGTTTTGTTTATACTCTGAGAAGTTCAAGAAAAAGACATTGCATTGTTTTGATTGAAACCCTTTAATCTGTAAAAATCTATGCACCTTCTTATGCTGTATTCTTATTTTCTTTTATTGGTAAGACAGATGAATAATTTATACACCTTTTAAAGCAAAATAGCCTATTGAAATGAATGGAAAGATTTATTTTGTCACTTTAAAGTAAGAACTTTTTTTTTATTTTGTATTTCTTCTTCAGTTCTACTATTAGTATGAAAGTATGAAACTGGACTATAGAAATGCTTCTTTTGAAGGCTCTCTGTGTTGTGCACGTTGTCTTTCAACACAGAATATTTAATAAATGTTTACCAGAGAAAGGAGTAATTATGTTTTCTTTCTCTTCACAGTGTGAAGTGCCTCCAGAAAGCTGTGAAAGATCCTTACCATATTATTTGTCGACCATGTGCTAGTAAACTAGAAGTTTGTGCCAAATGCGGAAAGGAAAAAGAAATTGTAATTCCGTAAGTAGCTCATAGATTATATAGTTTCAGTACTGAACTTCTTTTTTCCCTTTTTAATAAGGCTTGTTTGGAAACTGTACAAGATACTTTTACACTTCATGCCATATTCTGAATAATCCTGCCAGGAATCAGTAGAAGTCGTCAGCTTCATTTTCTTCTGCTGAAACCAGGGTGGAATGCTTATTGATGATAGTGAGGCTGGGCCGAATAAGCCTTACTTGAATAAGACACCTTTTTTTTTAAAACCAAAGGGAGGATTGCATTTCTTCCTTAGGAACAAAGCACTTTGAAATAGATTTAAATATACATCACCATAAAATATGCATAAGCCAATTTACTGTTTGCGTTTTGTGTGTCATTTGATGATTCAGTTACCAGTGAACAGAAATAAAGGTGGGCTGATACTGAGCGCAGTGTTTTTAGCAGGCTTTTCTCTTTGGTTCTTTTAGTAAAGAAGTGACCTTTATTGAGCATCCTATATTAATTTACTAGTGTGTGACAGCTCACCAGCAGTTGACTAGTTAGTCAGACTATTTATATACAAGCATACATATATACATGTATATACCTCTGTGCCTGGGAAGATTATGGAACAGATCCTCCTGGAAGATATGTTAAGGCACATCAGGGATGAGAAGGCAATCCAAGACAGCCAGCATGGCTTCACCAAGGGGCAGATCATGCCTGACCAGTCTGGTCACCTTCTGTGATGATGGAGTGACAGCATTTATGGGCCAAAGAAGGGCAACTGATACCATCTGCCTGGACCTGTGACAAGTCTTTGACATGGTCCAACCACATCCTTATCTCAAAACGGGAGAGAGATGGATTTCAAGGGTGGTGGGTAAATAATTGGTAGTCACAGCCAGAGGGTTATGGTCAGTGGCTCTGTGTCCAGGTGCAGGCTGGTCACGAATGGTGTTCTCCAGGTGTCTGCCTTGGGACTGGTACTCTGTAACATCTTTATCAATGACATAGATGGTGGGAATGAGTGCACCCTCAGCAAGTTTGCTGATGACACCAAGCTGAATGGTGTAGTTGATATGTCAGAGGGAAGGGATGCCATCCAGAGTGACCTTGATAAACTTTTAAGGTGGGCCCATGTGAACCCCACAAGGTTCAACAAAAGAAAGTGTAAGATTTTGCACTTGAGTTGGGGTAATCCCAGCTGTGTATACTGACTTGGAGAAGAATTCTTTGAGAGCAACCCTGCTGAGAAGGACCTAGAGGTCCTGGTAGGTGAAAAACTTAGCATGAGCCAGCAGTGTGTGCTTGCAGACTGGAAGGCCAGTGGTATCCTGGGCTACATCATAAGAGGGGTGGCCAGCAGGACAAGGGAGGTGCTCTTCTCTCATGTGGACCCAGCTGCAGTCCTACATCCAGTCCTGATACACAGGAAGAATGTGGAGCTGTTAGAGGGGGTCCAGAGGAGGGCCATGACAATGATGAGAGAGCCAGAGAACCTCTCCTGTAAAGACAGGCTGAAGGAGCTAGGCTTGTTTGGTCTGGAGAAGGCTGCAGGAAGACTTCATTGTGGCCTTCCAGTATTTAAAGGGAAATCATAAACAGGGGAGTCAACTTTTTACACAGGTAGAGATAGGACAAAGGGAAATGGTTTTAAACTAAAGGAGAGAAGATTTATGTTAGATGTCAGGGGAAGTTTTTCACTGAGAGGGTGGTGAAATGCTGGGACAGATTGCCCGGAGAGGTTGTGGATGCCTCATCCTTTTAAGGTGTTCAAGGCCAGGCTGGGTGGGACTCTGTGCAACCAGACCTGGTACTTATGAACTAGTGACTGGTTACCCTACCTGTGGTAGGAGAGTTGGAACTTGATGATCCTTGAGGTTCCTTCCAACCTAAGCCATTCTAAGATTATATCATAAATAAATATGTTTTTTTTTTTTTTTTTTATTTCTTAGTCTCTTTTCCCTTACTGTCTACTCAACATGAAAGTAATTTTAGATTATTTTCCCCTTCTCCTCCCTTCCCTACCATCCCAGGTGGAATGTTGTATCCTTCATTCCATTCTTATTAAAAATAAATTCCAGAACAGTTGCTAACTTAATACTGATTTCTGCAGGATTGATAAAGGACAAGATGGAACTGAAAATAAGACTCCTGAAAATGGCCGGAAGAGTGGACTGGAGGATGAACTGGATTTTGACACAAACTTCAGTAGTACAGACAATGAAGAAGATTCTGATAGGCTTGAAGAAAGATTTAAAAGCATGAATTTTGAAAGGACAGAGATCCAAAAAGTAGAGTTTCTAGAAGAGACTGTACACAATCAAGTGTGATAGACTGATGCTTTCCTATGACTTCTGCTCCGAGAACCTGTTTTGACATTTAAACTCTTCATGTATTGGCACAGTGTGTTTTGATGCTTGTTGTGGAGTAAGAGCAGAATTTCTCATAAAGAGACTCAGAGTTTGAATCTCTAAGTACAGTTATTTCTTGTTCCTCTCTGTGTTATTGTTACGAACCCAGTATTACACAACTATTGTATTGCCATTTGAAAAACTACATGGACATTCTGTAGTACAAACAAAAATTACTGTCATTAAAAAAAAAAAAAA
The DNA here is from genome assembly GCA_030625065.1 of Alectoris magna. Classification (NCBI taxonomy): domain Eukaryota; kingdom Metazoa; phylum Chordata; class Aves; order Galliformes; family Phasianidae; genus Alectoris; species Alectoris magna. Next base: position 43,733,679 of record CM060564.1, read on the forward strand.
GAATAGAAAAGTCAAACCAATTTTAATAGATTTTGAGGGAAGAAGTTGCATCTTTTGTCAATGAACTTCCAGAGGTCATTACTGGAATATCAAGTGATCGTTGTTCTTACACCAGCTGTCTCTTTTCCATGGAAAGAGTGCCTAAGTGCCATCAATATCCGTTTCATATTTGTGGCCTTGTGTTTAGCAATATTTTGAAATGGAAAAAGAAAGAAAAAAAAGCTTAAGGCTTTAGAATTTTTCATACAGGTTCCACACTTCCTTTTCTTTCAAGTGTAGACATATTGTAGTTTCCTCTGATACAAAAACACTTAGGTGTCATATAGGGATGCTAGTATAGGATTATGTTTAATAAGTTACAATTTCAAATGTGTATCATTACGTAGCAGGATATGTAGCTATAGTCTTTCTGATTTTCAGTTCCTTGTAGGGATTATTTCAATGTAGACTAAGCTCTAGGAGTAACTTAACTGAAATGAACTTCTGCAGGATTCAGTATGGTTTGATTTATTTTGTGTCATCTGCCACATCCATAAATAATGCAGGAGAAGTGCTTCTTGTTTGTTAAGCAGTTTAACCCAAGAACAGGTAACAATATAGTTTTTACTGACCACTTAGAAATTACTCAGCTTGTTTGGTGTTCGGTCTGAATTGCAGCACCGGGCATAGCAAAAAATTTTATTCATGAACTGGCTTCATTGTGTTAGCAGTGGTTATGGGAGGACGGTTGGACTAGATGATCTCGTAGGTGCTTTCCATCCTTGTGATTCTATGATTGTATGATTCTTTAAATCATTTGTGAGGGACTTGGACTTGTCTTTTTCCTTCAAAATAGGGAAATATTTAAACTTTTGTTTCTTTTTGTTTTTTGGATAGGGATAGCCACCATGTCTCTACTGCAGCTGGCTTTCAAAGAAAATCTGATTAGCAAGATGTGGAGTGCTAAGACATAGAATGGTCAGGAACACAGAACCTGTTCAGATTGAAATGACGATATTAGTATTTAGTACTGTTAATAGTACACAACAGCAAAATTTTTGTAATCAGTCATCTAGCATTGAGCTCATGCTTTTTTTTTTTTCTTAACTGCTTATGTGCTTGTTGCTCTACACATAAGGCCTTAAGCATTATGCTGTTTATAATCTTTTATTTAGATTTGTCTCTCACTTTTATATATTTTCATGGGACATTAAAACATCACATTTACTTTTTCTGAACTTCTTCTTCTTGTAAGCTTGTATATTAACATCCGAAACATCCTTTTTAAATTATCTCTAAGGACTAGTAATCTGCATGGTTTAATTCGTGTTTCTTTTCAGTGCTGCCCCTCTGCTTTTGAAGAAAGAAATTTTTCTGTGTCCATTTTTCTGCATATATAGATTTTTGTAAAGTGTTTTATGATATCCCTGAGCACCAAGCCATTGCAAATCACGGTCTTCTCTGTTCTTTTTAACACATCGTGACTTATGGCTCTTCACTGAGACAAAGTGTAAAGTTTACTACCTATTTGAGTAGTATTTTATGCCTATTATTTGCAATCATAAAGCACTGGAATTTATGACCAAAACAGCCCATCTTTCTCCACTCTCCCTATAAATATGTTGTTTATAAGGTAAACAACCAGCTTTGGGATCAAACTCAGATTCTTTTGCTCAATTTCAATAAATAAAAAACGAATTCATAATTTTAAAATTTATAGAATGGTGATGGATTGGCTTGGCTTGGAAGAGTCTATTTGTTAAGCTGCAGGGCACCAAGAGATGCATAGCGGTAGAAGAGAAGTAGTGTGGTGTTTAGAAGAGACTAGAAGGTCCGAAGGTCACACTGCATTGACTGATACGTCCTCCCGCCAGGTCAGCAGTGACGTCTGTCTTTGTGTGACATTGCCTGTTTTTCTGCCAGTTGACGTTGGTAAAGACCAAGTAAACATGGAGTATACCCAGCAGACACTGCTAACGCATGGTGATTCTGGGGTGTAGTTAATAAGTAATCTGGCACCAGCTGCAGAGAGGGGCTTTATGAGAGGGAAACATGAGTTTTCATGAGAATGATACACATACAGGAAACATTCTTTCACTTGGAAAAATTTGATAATGACTTAGCCTTCTGTCCAAAGGTGAAAGGAAATCCTGAAATGATAGGAAAACTTGTGCTATTGGCAATAAGAAAAGGGGAAGGGCTGCCTTGTCAAAGTCAGCATTACAATCCAACGGTATGGGGGAAGAGCAGTTGAGCAACAAGAGCAACAAAAACAGAAGAAGTTAGAAAATAGTCTGAAGTTAACATATTTACATGTAACTAGTTGTCTACTCGCAGTTTACTTGAGTAGTTGATGCTACTACTACGACAAGATGTTGCGAGACTGATACTACAAGGCCATGATGAAACTGCTGGGATTGAACAAAACTACAGTGGTGGCTGGCAGGTTTTAGCCTAACAAAGACGCTCTCTGGAGACAGCTCTTGATTTTGGGAAATGTTGGGTCGTTTATCTTAACCATGGTTAAAAGGTACACTAATGAAAATGACTGCTGTAACTAAAACAGCATACAGTGGTGGCGTGAGTCAGCTTGTTAAGCTTCTGTGTTCATGTATGTTTGCTATTACAGGGAAGTTTTACGGAAGATACCTCAAACAGGGGAATAAAAAGAGCAGTCTTCATTTTCTTGTTTGTTTTTGACAGAAGTTGTAATATATTTGGAATTAGAGGAAGATATTTTTATCAGACTTAAGTAATAGTTTGGAATTGCAGGGGGTTTGTTTGTTTGTTTTGTTTGTGTGTGTGAATGATCCCACTAACTCAGCCTTTGTGCTCATGCCAGAAATTACCTGCTTTAGCAGGGGGGTTGGACTCGATGATCTGTAGAGGTCCCTTCTGGCCCCTTCAATTCTGTGATTCTACATGTGATTCTGTGTGTGTGTGTGTGTGTGAAGTGCTTGTTGAAACCAGGATTTGCTAGAGATAGAACCTCTTTAAATACTGATGTTTGATGAAATATTTTGATGAGAAAATCAAATGAAAGATCAATTTTTAGAAGGAAATTCTTTCCTGAGAGGGTGGTGAGGCACTGGCACAGGATGCCTACAAAAGCTGTGGCTGCGCCATCTCTGGTGGTCAGTGCCTGCTTGGATGAGGCCATGCGCAACCTGATTTGGTGGGTGGGAATCCTGTTCATGGCAGAGGGTTGGATTTTTAAGGTCCCTTCCAACACAAGCCATTGTATGATCAATCTGAACAGGTTTTATGTTTTCTGAGACAATCTCCAGGGTAGTTACACAATAGGAATCAACTTTGGATTTTTTAAAGATTTTTTTTTATTTTTTTATTTTTTTTTAACTGAGATTTTGAAGGCTTCCTACTTCTTTTACAAGGAGTGTAGTGAGTTCGTAAACTTTGCAAGAGGGGAAATGCTATCATCATGACTGCAGTATACTGAGATGCTATTAAAGTCATCTGTATGGGATGACTGACTGAGGGGTTTCAGGAATTTTACTGAGCATTGTGGGTAGATGTCTACTACATTACTGAAGAAGGGAATGATAGATGTTAATAATTAGTCATCTGAAGAATACAGAAGATGCAGTGATGCTGCTGATACAGATTCCTGTTGCAGCTGATTCCTGTTAACTAATTGTCCTTACGAGTATTATCAATTCTCATTTATTGTGACTCATCACTGTTATAATTAATTAGATAATGGACTGTTGATGTGTGAGTAAGGCATGCAGGATGATTCTCACTTCACGAGGGGAAATGCTTATCATAGAACTTGCCATTGTTGACTTCATCAGGTTTCTGGAAAACAAAATTCCCATATGTATGAAGGTGTTCAGGGAATCCGGATTCATTGCAGCATGAGGAGAGTCCTATATGGATGCTGCTGCTTCCTCGCACTATTTCCTATCAATCTTTTTTGTAGTTTACATGTATCTCTGAAAGATATTCAAGTGTTCCAAAGTATCATGTGATATAAAAAGCACTGACAATGATTTACTCCTAGTTTTTGCATGGGGCTGGGCTGTTCTTTTCTTGTCTTGGCTACTGATTAATCTATATTCCTCTAAAGTATATAATACCAGCCTCTGAAGCTTTATAGGACTACTGGTTAATTAAGAAGAGGGTAAGTACTTTTCTCCCTATAATAATGGACACGTACTTGGATGCTGAGATGCAAATCATAGCATTAGCAAGGAAAAAAACAGCAGGTAGTCAAAAATGAGCCACCTAGTAACCCTCTAACCCTACAATTACATGCGTTTTCTTTGTTCGGGAATTCTCACAAATAAATGGACTCCAGCAGAAAATGCAAAACTGCCTCTCCTTATAGGAAGCATCTCTCTGACTTAAGCTGCTAATGAGGAAAGGATTCTAAGTAGCATAGAGACCTTCTTAATAACAAGATGTTTAGGGAGCTGGTCATATGAACTGTCAGCACCTGTTTCATTCTTCTGCCTGCCTTTTATCTGAAAGCTTCTAAGAGGACAAAGCTATATATGAAAAGTACATGTTCTATATACATGCTCTCATCACATACAGTAAGTATGTAAATTAGGGTTCTCATCCTCAAAACAGTTGAAAACATGCTAGTATCTGAAGTGAGGTAGATCTATGTAGGGATTAATAGTGTGTTCTCAGACAAATCCCCTATAGAGGGCTAGAAATGAAATACTTGCCAAGTTTCACGCAGTGGATATTTTTTTGTTGGAGTCTTTAAAACAGTTAAGATGAAATCACAGAGAAGTTTCCTTTTTTTTCTTTTTTTTTCTTTTTTCTTTTTCTTTTTTTTTTTCTTTCTTTTTTTTTTTTTCTGTTTCTGTTTCTAACTTCACAAATTGAAGTCACAATACAATACAAGCCACATCCAATACACTGGAATTTTACCTGAATTTCAGTTGTGTATCATCTGTATTTCCATTCACCATTGACGGAGCTTTAGAAAACCAAGTTACAGAGCTTGGTGTAATTATATAACTAAAGGCACTTTGAAAGCAGTACCAGATAGTGTGTTTGGTTATTTCTTTGTTCATTTATGTACTATTGCAACTGCAGCATAGCACACCATGTTTTTGTACAACAGTATGAAACGGTTATGTGTGTTCCTGAATGGTAACACTCACTTTAAATGTCTCTTTTTAGGACAGCTTGCATTTCTGAGCCTCAAGTTTGTCATACTTACGTTCCCAGCACTTCTCTTTGTGTTTCCTATGTATTACCTGAGCAAGTGTGACGTAGCGTGTGAAAACAGTCTATGAAGATTAACCACGGTTTAAATGTTTGTAAGTGTAGCGGTAGTGAAACTTGTAACATTTGTTAAATCAAGAACTGCAGGGTAATTACGTGACAGTTTGAATTGCTCTTTCTCACAGACTTCCTTATTATTTATTCCTTTTTCCCACAATCTGGTTCTGCGCTGTGCAAATTGCTAGCCTGAATGAGAACTGATACAGCCTTTGAGCTGTAACTGCATTTCTCCAGGTTATCCTGTGTAGCAACAATAGAGTTGATGCCACAACCATAAAGTGAACTGCTTGCTTCAAAATAGTGACGTTGTGAAGTATATGTGAAGTGAAATGAACTTCTTGGGGAAGGGATAAAAGGACCGTGTGGCATTTCTTGTTATAGTATAGAAGCGCAGAATAACCCTAAACCTTTCATTTGCAAGGAGAAATAAAGCCCACGAGGGAAGATAAAATCTGTTATATCACCAATGGCAGATTTGCTATTGCTTACATGACAAAGATTTTAAAGAATTTCACTGGCAATAAGTAACGTCTCATACTCAAAGGCAGTAACTCACCAGTAGTGGCTGAGTCTTTCTCAAAAGAAGTTACTGATTGAACCTCCCAGAATGGAACAAGCTTGTTCCTGCTTCATTTGGAGAAAGGGCGTAATATATTCTTATATATTCTTATATATTCTTTATATGCTATAGAAGTGTAATCCTGTGCTCTGGAAAGACCCAACTAATGAGGAATTTGGAATGAATGTCTAGGTGTGTTAAGATCTGATGTCATTATGCCATAATATTTTTCTTTGGGAAAGTGTAACATGAAGGATTAAGATGTCTCCAAGCTACGTGATTTCTGGAAGGGCAGAATTTTTAGTGTTTCAGCAGAAAGTTCTCTTATACTCTATAGTCTTTGTATTAGCTTGGGTTGCATTTGGGTATAAATAGTTACGATCGTTTGTAACATTATGATCTCTTCTGCATCAGAACAGAATTGCATATTGAATCACTGCATTCGGCTAGCTGCTCCATTCACACCCCCACAGCTTAACTTTTCTCTGAGGACTGTGGAAGCCAAACAACAGGGATGGCTGTCTGTGTGCGTTATTTCAAAAAATCCTATTGGCAGCTGACTGGCTGTGACGCAAAAAGGGCTGCAGCGCTCACCCAGCACACTTCAGAAATGTGTCCCATAGGCCATTCTTGTCTCCTGCCACTCCAAGCATGTGGCAGCCCACACCTCTCTTCTATAGAGGTTAGAATTAGAAGTGTGTGTTTTTCTCCCCAGCTGAGGGGGGAAGTTTGGCTTGCCATTAATGAGAACACAAAATGAAGAACAGTGTTTATGCTTCTAGCCTTTCAATGGAGAAGAGGGTCTCTGCCAAATATCTGAGGGTGTCAGGCAGAGTTCCTGAGCCAGGTCTGTCCAAAATGCCCTGTGGAGACAAAAAAAACAAAACAAAAACACCAAAGAAAAAGGCACTGACTGAAATAAACACAGTGCTGAGCTTGTGAGTATGGAAATACAGAGGTTCACACAGCCCACAGCCGTCTCTCTTCATCTTCACAGATTCCAGCTGTCATTGTAATGCGTGTGGAAATTAACCCAAATAATAACCCACTGTTTTAGCATAATTGATCTGACAACAAGTTAGTGTTTATTTCCTCCTGGCATTCTTAATGAGATTTGCAAGCAGGCTGTGCCTTGTTCCTGTCTGAGCTCTCTTAATTTTAGGTGAAAATGAAAGCAATTTTTTAATGGACAGAAACTGTTCTGCAGTGTAGTTGTTCTGGAGCCTGAACAGAAATTACCTAGAAAGAATTACTAAACCAGTTCCTGAAGTTGAAACTAGGCTGTAACAGTGGCCAAATACAGAGTTATCACTGTAATGTGTGGTGTTTCCACCCCTAACCACTCCCCCTCCCCCCCCCCTCCCCCACCATCCCTTTAAGCCATGTTTAGCGTTATTAATGTTACTGAGCAAAGTTCTGCTGTGTACAAAGCTGCTTCATAAACAAGACCACTGAGTCATGTTGTTCTCCATCTGGGACTGCTTTGCCCCTTCTTAAAGATAAATTGTGGGTCAACAAAACTTGATTTACTGATCTTGAGTATATATCAGTGGTTAAATATGTCTTTTCTAATGGATTTAATATCAAGATATAGTCTACTGGACTTCACGTTTGACTTACTTACTTTGACTGAGGTTTGCTTGACTTGCATGCTTTTATTTACAGGAGTGCTTTGATACCCCACTGACGACAAGGTCTCAAACCTTATCCAGAGTATACTGTGTGAGGTAAGACAGATACATGAGGGTCATAGGAGCTGTGAAGTTTCACAGCAGGCAGCTGAGCAAGAGAGTGTCAGCAGAATCCCAAAACCTTAAATCCTAACCAATTCCTTACCAGACCTTTTTGTTGTTGTTGTTGTTGTTGTTGTTGTTGTTGTTGTTGCCTGTGTAAAATGAAGTATAACCTTTTGCAGCCGATTTTTTTTTTTTTCTTAACAAATGCAGAACAAGATAAAACTCTGAAAAAAAACCCACATATCTTACATCTGGAAGCCAGCGAATGTGCTTGCTGGTGGTATGCGGCGCATCACTGAGCAAAGAGGCAAGACTTTCCGGTGTGCTGCTGTCAACATTCCTCTCTAGAAGAAACTCCGTTACGACACCAGGTGTCACTATAACAAAGTGAAAAGGTTGGCTTGGAATTTGGTTTCTTACCAAGTGGTGACAGAGGCTTTAAAAACCACCAGTGACCTCAAGGCACTGGGCCGTGTATCCTGCAAGTGCCTTGTTCTCACCAGATTTTGTCTCACAAGGATACAGCTCTTCCTAACCAGTGCAGAAAGGTTTGGGTGTTCTGCACTTATAGCGACAGGTTACAGCTGCTCAGGAGAGGGACTGGGATCAACTATGGACAACTGAGCCTGGAGCTCTGCTTTTGATTTGGAATCTGCTTTTAGGGAGGGCTTAAAAAGCCATGCATCCCAGCCTGGGTTCCGCGCTGATAGCTGTAGTGCTGCAAGTAGGCAACATGTGAATTTGGTGTGAATTTTTAAAATGGGCATTGGGGTCCTCACTCAGAACTCAAGCCTTCTCTTGTGTGAATTTGAAAATGAAATCAGTGCACAGAGGATGTATAAATCACACCTAGGAAAAGGATTACACATTGTTACCACAGGATCACAGAATGGATTAGATGGGCTGGGACCTCAAAGCCCATCCAGCCCCAACCCCCTGCAGTGGGCAGGGGGGCTGCCCCCCACCAGCTCAGGCTGCCCAGCACCCCATCCAACCTGGCCTTGAGCAGCTCCCACTGTCACTGAGGTTATGTTAACCTCAGTTTGTGAATTTCCTTGGGAGTCTTAGAAAAGCACCACAGAACTATTGGGACAGAAGGAAACTGAAAATGAAAAATGCTGCCACCAAATGACATTCCACTGAGCATGTAAGTTTTCAGCAGCTGCTTTGCAGGACAACTTCTGAGCTGTAAGTAGATAAAGCCCCAAAAAGCAGGTGAATGCCACGGTAGAAAGAAAATAATCTTCAGTTAGCCAACAACAGGAGGAAGTGAAAAAGAGTAATATTGACTTCCCATGCTATCTTCTGTCTAAATAAGCACTTGCCTTCCCATGGTGGGTCAGCCTTGGCTAACCGCTAGATGGCCATGCAGCCCCACACTCACTCCACAGTCCTGCAGGATGGGGAGAAAGTAGAAGGAAAGTGAGAAGAGTTATGGAAGGGACAGCTTAACTGAACACAAAAGCTGGGAAGCAAGCAAAGAAAAAGCAATGCATTCAGTCATGGCTTCTCATTGGCAGACAGGTGTTCAGCAGCTCCCTGGAAAGCAGGGCACTACCAAGTGAAAAGTCACTTCAGAAGACAAACATCAAAGATAACTTCTTTCTTGTTTCCTTGAACTTTTATTACTACCATGGCAACATACAGAATAGGACATCCCTTTGGCCAGTTGGAGTCAGCTCTCCTGGCTGTGTCCCCTCCCAGTCTACTTCTTGCACAGTGACAGAGTTGGAAACAGTAAAAGCCTCTCCTGTGTCCAAGCACTGTCCAGAAATGACCAAAGATTGCTGTCTTACTAACAGTTTCAGACAGAAATCCAAAGCACAGCTCCATATGGGCTGCTATGAAGACAGCTAATTCCATCACAGCCAGACTCAGTTTGCCTTTTACTGAGTTTGTTATCTGAATTGTCTCTACAGCAATCTTAGTTCTGAGTACCAAAAATATAAATTACTGTAGCATTGTTAATACATACATTTCTAGGCACAGATTTAGCAAATCTGTAAGAAAATTTGTGAGCATGAACATAGGGACCCACAAATGTCAAACTGTTGAAATGCCTGTGTTTCACTAAAAGTTAGTTGGTGTATACACTATGGGGTAAAATTCATGAAAAGCAAATCCTTTCTTTAAAGAAAGATGTCAACAATGACAGCAAAAGGAACAACAACAAAAAGATGAATAATGTCCTATTCCACATTAGTCAAGTATTTGAAGGCTCTGGAAAAAAACTATCCATAATGTTCTGCATGTTCATCATTTGAATATTCAGAATCAAAGAATGATATTTGAGACTAAGGAGGGAGGCGGTTTGTATTTTCTGCTTTAGAAGTTCCTGAATCACATGGGAGTGTGCCTTCTGGAAAAATGTGCACACAGAAGTGGTCACGAGCAGGGCAAGTTACTACAGAAGAACAGTGCTTGAGTTCAGAAATCTGAAAACTATCAACTGTCCAGTTATGAAAACTGAGCTCTTTTTTTTTATTCCGTTTATTATTAATTTCATATTCTGGTCAGTAATCTCTGACAATAAGCCATGTGCGTAAGAGCATTCAGTTTCACACTGATGTGTTGTTTTAGTTAGTATGATGGGTCTGAATAGTGCTTCATAGAACAGTACAGCAAAATATTTTTTGTTCTGGGATGTACGGATGGTTTTTCCTGGGACAAATCCAAACTGTATAAAAATCAATGGGAGTTTGGACTAAATCTAATGCTCTATTAAGTTTGCATTTTAAAATCTGTATTGTGCTAGTGATTGACTGTGGAGCCTTGTTCAGTTGTACACAATTAGGACAACTTTTTCTCCACAGGGCAGGATACGTGGAGTATCAGCATAATGTTGCACAATATTGTGATTCACAAAGGTCACAACCTTGTTTATCCTTACTAGTCATGTTTCTGATGTAAAGCTGTCACGGAGGAAGGGCTATTGCTTCAGAGGCCTCAGCTCTCAGACAGGGCAGAGTTTTGTTTAAACCTCCTTCCAACCCAACAAACTGATATAATAAATACTCACTTCTGAAGCAAATTCTCACTTCTGAGCCAAATCCCATGGCAGTTGAGCCAAAGGATGGATCTTTTGATGGTGCAAAACCTGGCAGTGGAGTGCAGTGGGATGTTTCTGCTGTTTTAGGCATGTTTCTGTTTTTCTAGCACCTTTTTCAGGGAATGGTAGCTACAAAGATCTCCAAGGAGGCTGTCTCCTGTTGCTGACCAGACTTCCCCACTACTCACGTGTGCTATCCAGCTGTCACAGAATCATAGAGTTTTAGAATCATAGAATCACAGAATCATAGAATGTCTTGGATTGGAAGGGACTCCAAGGATCATCAAGTTCCACCCCTGCCATAGGCAGGGCCACCAACCTCCAGATTTGTACTAGACCAGGCTGCCCAGGGCCCCATCCAACCTGGCCTTGAACATCTCCATGGATGGGGCATCCACAACCTCTCTGGGCAGTCTGTTCCAGCACCTCACCATACTCTCTGTAAAGAACTTCCCCCTAACTTCCAATCTAAAACTTCCCTCCTTGACCTTAAAACCATTCCCCATTCTCCTATCCCGTTCAACCTTTGTAAAAAGTTGACTCCCCACCTGCTTATTATCCCCTTTTAGCTACTGGAAGGCTGCAGTGAGGTCTCCTTGCAGACTTCTCTTCTCTAGGCTGAACAAGCCCAGCTCCCTCAGCCTGTCTTTATAGGGGAGATACTCCAGCCCTCTAATCATCTTCATGGCCCTCCTCTAGACCCTTTCCAACAGTTCCGCATTTTTCCTGTACTGGGGCCTCAGACCTGGACGCAGTACTCCAAGTGGCATCTCACGAGGGCAGAGTAGAGAGGGACAATCACCTCCCTGTCCCTGCTGGCCACCCCTCTTCTGATGCAGCCCAGGATACCACTGGGCTTCTGAGCTACAAGAGCACGCTTTTGGCTCATGTTCAGTTTTTCATCCACCAGTACCCCCAGGTCCTTCTCCACAGGGCTACTCTCAAGGAGTTCTTCTCCCAGTCTGTATATGTATCTGGGGTTACTCTGGCCCAAGTGCAAAATCTTGCACTTTGCTATGTTGAATTTCCCACAGGGTTACTGCAGGCCCACCTTTGGAGTTTGTCGAGGTCCTTCTGGATGGCAGGGACACTATCACAGTCTGTACAACTTTTCATTGTCCTGACAGTCCTCACCATCCCCTTTAGATGGTTTAATGCACAGAGGCTTGATTTATTCTTTCTGCTGAGAGTATTTCATGTACTGAAAGCAAAGTAGATTAAATTCAACAGCATCAGTCAAATCTTCTCTAAATTCCTCAATAATTTTTGTTGTGATCCAAAATCATTTCTATGGCAACTGCAGAACAGTATTTCTATATTTGTATCGTCACACTGGGGGTGGGTATCAGTGTTCTTAGCTGATGGAAGGTGTTTTAAGTTGAACCATTATAGCTAAATCTAAGAGTTGCTTAAAACAAAAGATCGTTTCTTGCTGTTTTGCTTTTCAGAGGAGGTGCAGCAGACAAAATGTTCATTTTTGTTCTCAATTTCACTCATGAGTCACTTGCATTAACTTCACTTAATGGGGTGACTGGGTTAGTTACACCAGCAATATTCAGCTGTCAAAAACTCGTCCGTTATGTAGAGGAAAGCGTAAGAGTGTCAAAATTAGCATTATATGTACAAATAAATTTGTCGATATTAAAATTAGGTAAAATTAATACTTGTTATCACAAATAAATTTGGTGGTATCTCACCATTCTTAACGTTTTCTGAAATGGACCATTTCTGAAAGAAGACATTTTTCAAGGGACAACTGAGTTGATTCACAGTGCTTCTTGTCTTGCAAAAGGCATGCAGGTAGGAGGACAGGTCAACACATAAATAAACTGTGTATGGAACACAATACTGTCACCTCAAGGTGTGAGAATAGAGCAAGTCTTAGTTTGTAAAGAGATATTACATGACTTTGTAGGAATGGGATTTAAGATAGCAAAATCCTTTCCACAAATTCTTCCTGGTTTAAATATAGTATTATGTAACAAGAGAACCAATTTTGGTTATCAAATGGCAGACATTTCTATTGGTTGATGGCGGGTTTTTTATCTAATAAAAGAAAACACACCTCTCTACAGACCGAGACATATTTTAACCTTGCATCATTTTGTGCAGCCATAACCTGCATGTTGCCAGCGTGGTCTAGCAGGAAATGGTTTATATGATATAGCTGCTTGGACGAGAAATAGCGAAGGCAACTTGTTCTCCTCTGTAAATTGTTTCTTAACTAGGAAAATATATAGCAAGATTACAATGTTATTTAGTACTAGGTTTCAGATATTTGTAGCGGGAAGGTACTCAAAAGGCATGCAAAAAAAGCTGGTGATGCAATAAGAAGTTGTTGGTGCTTGCATGAATTGGTTGAAACTTTTAGTGAAAATTTAATTTTTGGATAGGTGTTTCCAGAGGCTATTAAAAAATTGGAGTCAAGGAATTTCTTAAGTTCAAGAAGAATAAAGGTGGGAGGAAGCTTCATTACAAGAATAACCAGCTCCTTTTCTTCCTAAGTAGGAGTCAGTTGATTAGAATTTGAGCAAGTGACAGAGGAGGAAAAAAACATAAAAGTCCTTCTTTTGGTTGAGAGAGATAAATTAATAAACAGAAATACTGTTTTCATGAACACTCTCTCAATCATCATTTCCAGATGTTAACTTATTTACTAGCGATTTTTTTCCTGGTTTGAAGGCAGCTACAGGGGTGAACACATATCACTGCAGAAGGCCCTAGAAAATGCTCCATGCACCAGAAGCTTTACAAGTTTAAAGACTCCTTGCGGCCTGGTATGACAGTGTGCTTACCCTGCTCCCACCTCTCCTTCCTTCTGCTCCATCCTTCAACCTGGCCTTGCACACAGGGCTTTGCACAGGTAGACAAAGCAACAGTACTGATAACACACTTGCTAAAACAGATTATTGACTACAAATCTGTCTCAAACTTAGGGGGACTTCCGGGGCCAGGGTCTGAAAGAACTGATGGAGTATGCACGTAAAAAGCAGCATCTGACTAAGAGTCAATCATCAGTTGTGAACAGCCCAAAAGCCCCTTTGAGCTCTCCTGCATGGCAGTGAGCTGCAAGACAAGATCTCCTCTCGAGCAGAGATGCTTATTGAGGTTATGCCTGAACAAAGATCCTTTACACCTTAATGTCAGAACATGCTGCCGACACAGATCCTCAGTAAGTGACTAATTGTTTGTTTTGTGCTTGGTCAGCCTCGCTAAGATCACAACTTAGATTGACTGTAAGCTTTGTTAGCTTCACTAAGATTGTATCTCAGATTGTGCATATAAAATCCCCCAGACACAAACCATTGCCCAGGCCTGGGACTAGGTATGGATCCAGCTGCACTTAGGCTCCTTACCTGCATGGTTCAAGGAGTTTAGAAAATAAAGGGAACTGCACTGAGCACCATGACTCAATGGGAAGGCCTTCTGTATAAGTGTGTTTACCCTACACTCTGTGCAGCCAATATGTAAGGGTATCCAGCCATCTCAAATCTTACTCAGTCACTGCCTTATTTACAATTAAGCTTTGATAAATCAGTACGTAGTAACCATAGTGTATCAATAAATATATCTTAGCTTCTCTCTTTGGAGTGCTGTATAGCATAGTTTGTTTCCATTTGCAACACTTGTAGAAAATTTCTTGGGTTCAGATTTCACCACAAGAAATCAAATTATATTTGTGTCAACTAAAAAAAGGGCCTCAACTGGTTGTGTTTGTTTTCTTTTGCTCTTGTTATCAGTTCCAAGTTCAGGAACATTAATTTCTGTTTATTTTTTCTTTCCATCACCTCCTCCCCTCCCACACACATATCTAAAGCAGGCTCATTTATTTGAATAGATTTAAAAGCCAGGTGAGGCTAACTCCAATCATAACATAGTTTCAATGGGATGGGCCACTTCCCGGAAATAAACGGTGTGTTCCTTCCCTGTTTCTGGCTTAGAAGTCAGTAACCATGGTGACAGCAAAACCTTAACTTCTGCACAGACTCTGTAATTGTCATCATTCACTGTTTTGTTCTCTCTTTCACCCCGCAAAACAATTACCTTGCTAAAATAAACCGTCAGCTTTGCAAGTCGATGCTAACAGAAAACTTGTTATAATTAATCCTTGCTTTAAACTGGAGCTATTGCATCATGCAACAGATTATCTCTAATTTCATATCTACACGGGAATTCTGATGGTAAACTCCAGAAAAGCTGACCAAACAAGTCCAAAGTACAAGATAAAAGCACCTGCATGACCAGTGAGCCCGTGCTCCTTTCCCAGGCAGTGCTGGTGCCTCAACACATGCAGCTCACTGGTATGCCCCTTCAAGCTGGCCAATTCATTTTTTTGACAGGCGTCTGGGGTCAGTTGGCACCCAGTAGGTTTGAGAGGCGAGGAGTGTCTCAGGAGCACTGATGCGACGAAGGATCTTTCTAGCGAAGGGCAGGAGGAAGGTGAAGTGCTGAGAGCCGCCAGCTGGGGGCGGCGGGCAGCTGAAGAGGCTGGTTTGCAAAGTTTATTCCACTTTGCAAGAGAAGAGCTGGATATCTGATCCAGAGGTGATCTTTATAACAGGTAATAAAAACTTCTATAGAAACTGCATCCAAATGTTTCTGATGTGGCTCTGTGTAACAAAACTGGTGCAGCAAACATTCTTCCTGGTTAGCTGTCCTTGGACCAACACAGTGGCCAAGATCCAGTTACAGGAAAATACCTTCCTTCTTCCTCCTATGACCTGTAAAACTCTTGGAAAAGTGTGAAAAAAGGCTTTTGTATAAAACTGGTTTTTATCTCAACATCAAACATGCACTTTTTTCTTCAGTTTCTGTTAGTTATTCTGAAAGCCTCACTTATCTGAAATTACCTTGGCAGAAAGAAGAAATACAATGATGAAATGAGCTGTGAAACCATTTTCCAAAGTAGTTTTTCAAAGAATACTTCAGTTCTCTAACTACCTTAGCTATACAAAATTCTGAAAGATAGGAAGAAAAAAAAATGCAACACTTGGGAATGAGGTTAGAATGAAGGTTTTGTGGTGATTTTCTTGTATATATATATGCACAACACATTTTATTAGAGCCATTTCAGTACATCCCCTTTTTGAAAAGCACAGAAGCTCACCCTGGACTAAAGTTCATTGAACAAAGCAAAGCCTCAGACAAGGAGGGAGCTTGTATTTAAATATATACAGAACTGAAAAAAAAAAAATAATAAGGAAATCAAGGTTTCCTCTTTTTTTTTTTCTTTTTCTTTTCTTTTTCTTTTTTTTTTTTTTAAATCTAGATTGCATTTAAATGGTGAAATGATTCATTTCCTTAGGGCTGCAGCTGCATTAACACCAGAGTTAGGGAAGGTGCCTACTACTGGATTTTGGTGCAAGATGAGCAATGAACAAAGGATACTGCTAGCTATAAGGTCTCTTCCTGAAGCAGTTATAAACTCTACAGTGTTACAGAGACTGTCTGGGCCAAGGGTAAAAATTGAGTTTATTGTTTTAACTAACACGAACACAACATTGTCACGGGGTTATCGAGATCAATCTGTGTCCGTGACAGGGGAGGGGGCAGTAGGCCCGTAGCCCCCCGGCCCCCTCGGAAAAAGGGAAAAAAGGGAAAAGGGGTAGGGAGATGGGAGTTCAAGGGAACAAACGGAACAGCGGCAACGATCTGAGGAGTAAAACTTATTTACTAACTATGATATCGGAATGCAAGATAACACACTATAATACAATATAATTAGAATTGAAACTAATAAATTAAATATAATGAGAGAGAGAGGTTTCCGAACACCGAGAGGCCTACTTTGAAGTTGAAGGCGCCGCGGCTTGGAAGCACAACCACACTCGCTGCCAGGCAGTCAGAGAGAGAGAGAGCGAGAGCGAGCGTCGCTTCCGTGACGTATTTCCCTCTCTGGCCGCGAGGTCCCCTGGGACGTGTAGTACTTCTTCTCTGTGCTCCACATGATGTTGTGATGTGGAATACCAATAGCAAAAATTACAAAACACAAAACCATGACAAACATTTTATCTTTCCTTCACGGGAAAGGAAGGAAACGGGATTTTGTGTCTGGGAAAGAAAGGAGATCAGTGTGGTTTTGGGGGTCAGTGGAGGCTTTTGTGTTCCTGTCTAGATAAAGAGGAAGGTTGCCGTTCCTTCTCCCCGTGTATGTTGTGAACACAGCACTGGCTGGCCGGAGTGGGCACAGCAGAGCAGGTGGTTGGGCAGGCTGCAGGAGCAGAGCTAGTTAGGTGATCCCTTCCCCTTGCCTATGCCCAAAACCAGTCTGGAGTAAAACTGGAGTTGCGTGAGTGGTATTTAAAATAACGACTGTCAATTGAGCTCTCATTCTTCTGGAAGTATGCCAAAGCTTACTAGCCCCAAACTGAAGATGATCTCTAATACTTGCTGCTTCATGATGGCTCATTCCTTGACTTCAGCTAAGCCTTCCCTCTGCAGCACTTGTCACTGAGTTACAACACTATTTAAGTTACCAGGTGAGAGAAGCCATCTGCCTGGAAATAGAGTTTCTCGAGGACTGCTTTGGAGATGACAGTGTTGTTTTATTCTTCACTTTTCAGAAATGTGAATAGAAAACATACATGCCATTTAGCTTTTCAGTTGTATGCCATCTGTCAAAAGATATCTAAACCAATTCCCTTAATTTCAAATGATGTTAAAATATGTAACAATTTTAATCCCCTAGCCTGTAGCTGTTCTAGTCATTCTGCATAGAAGACGAATGTGTTTGACTCAGGTCTCCTCCCTCCATTTGAACAAAGCCGCAAAAATTTTTAGGAACCGTAAAATATCTTTTTCTAAGATGTTTTAACTATACTTCCTGACCTTATTTGATATCTAAAAACATAAGAATGACTCTGGTCTTTGTATTAATGAGAGTATCTTATTCTCCACCTAACATGGATGGCTGGTTGATAAGAAAACATTAAACAGGATGAGTCAGAGAAAAAGATACAAATACCGAGAATGTGTGCTAGATTCTAAGCAAACTCTGCATGCTCCTGTTCTGCTTAGCATTTCATCAAGCTGTTCTGAATTTAGACTGTGGGAGATTTCTGGAGAACGTGTCTTGGTGGGAAGGAGGGCTTTTATTCTTCCCTTTTCTATGGAATCTCTTGATCATCATATAAGCTTCAAATTAGACAAAGCTTTACTTTTTTTCAGGTCGAATCTGGACTGATCTGAAATTCTTTTAACTAAGTCATGGCCTTACTTCAGCAGAAACATCTGCATGGCTCAACACTCTTCCTTAATGAAGGAATACTCTCTTACACCATTAAGACCTGTCATTGACTTAGTTCAGTTCGCCTTACAACAAGACATACTATGAGACTGAGCAAGGCAAGGACATTCAGGACGTGCTTGTTGGAGGGAGTATGGTAACTGCCATCTAACAGGTCCTTCTGGCAAACAAAGGAGATGCTTCTGGAAGGGCCACAAGAAGCATGTGGAATAAGATGCATAATAATTAAACCACTGTATTTTATTAGTGTTTGATTTTTAGCAGTTGATGGATTGCTAATTTGTTGAACATGAATAAAAGCATGGTAGAAGCTTTGCGGTTTGCCCAATCCCATCATGTCCGTCCACTCTCACATATCAGTAACAATTGCTGCACCACCAAAATTCATATAACACCACAGGTGGTTAACCACTATCTCAGCCCACTGCTTATGTTGTCAGGAACTGGAGGTAAATATTACCTCTAGGAATATATGAGGAACAAACCTTTCTCCCACAAATAATGTCTTATACAGCTTGTTTTATCAGCATTTACGCATTTATTTTCCAGTGTTATGCCTTGATATTCAGATCTTTCAGGGAATTAACAGAGTATGTACGCTATTTTGACTACCATGGTTACATTATTATAATTTAATCTTGCAGCTGGTTTCTGAAAACTATTGCTATCAGAAGCGCTGGTAATCAGCCCAACTGGTCTAATTGTAACTTTTTTTTCTGAATAATGCAATTATACTTGTACAATCATGTTGATTTACTGAGACTACATTTCTCTAACTGTGCTTCCAAAACTGAAAAATAAGTCAAAAGTTACCTAATGGAGGCTGGAGGGTGCTGATGTTTGATGACCTGCCACCACAGCTCATGCTGGGGACCTCTCCATTCACCACATCAGCACTGTCACAGCACAGCTATAAAGACCCTGTTCCCCACTACACCCCTTCTGTGGCCAACACCATGACCCTCTGAGATGTGTCCATTCACTTGCAGCCAGTGGGACTTTATGCTCAAAGTTAAGCTTCTGGCCAAAGAGGAAGCACATCTTACATACAAGTAAAGTGAAAAAAAAAAAAATGCTGACTAGGATGGTGGAAAACTTAACAGCCTAATTCAAAATCAATAGTCGCGGTGATGCAATTATTACAGAAAATGAAAGAATAGTATTGCATTTGGAAACTTCCGTATAGAAGATGCTTGGTAATAATGCAATTGAAACAGTTGTACACAGTTTGTAATCACTACTTTCTTTTTCCTGGTGCTATAATCACCTTTCCAATGCTCCTCTATATCTTGAAGTCAGTAGCTTTGAGCCTCTGGAAAGAGCAATACCAGATGATGTTAGCCTCCTGAGTTCTCCGGAAGGAAATTATTTTCATTGATGCTGCTGGTTCATAATTTCTCTCTGCAAGATCCACTAGAGGTAGTTTGTATGTTTACTACTAACATGCTTTTACACCTGTATTCAGTGGTCCATTGCAGCATGCTACACCCAAAAGTACCATGTATGGTGGTATTTACTAATGTCAGTTTCTGTCAGTTTCTGCTTCCCTTCCTTTCCCTTCCTTTCCCTTCCTTTCCCTTCCTTTCCCTTCCTTTCCCTTCCTTTCCCTTCCTTTCCCTTCCTTTCCCTTCCTTTCCCTTCCCTTCCCTTCCCTTCCCTTCCCTTCCCTTCCCTTCCCTTCCCTTCCCTTCCCTTCCCTTCCCTTCCCTTCCCTTCCCTTCCCTTCCCTTCCCTTCCCTTCCCTTCCCTTCCCTTCCCTTCCCTTCCCTTCCCTTTCCTTTTTGTTCCCAGTGCCAAGCTCATGTCTGCATAACTTTATAACTTTGTACCACATCTTGTGTCTTACTTCTCAAGGCTTTTGCGATAAAACCAGGCCTGCATTTCATTATGCTGTGTCTGTAGGTGTCACGTAGGTGAAAATACTTAATTCTGCATGGAAGAAATGCTTGTTGCTACTATCTGTATAAAACTGTGGCTTTACTATACAAAAGTAAAACAAATCAGTCATTAACACTCAAATAATTGCTTTTGTGATGGAGTAAATCAAAGCTACATGTTGCAAAAAGTTCAGACACTGAAAGCCTGACAAGTATGAGCCCTGAGGCCTACAAGGTCAGCAAAAAGAATGAGGTCTGTGACCAGAAACAGCAAGGCTGTAATGCAGGGCTGCATGCTGTGACAACTGCTGTGACCATGTCAGCTGTCTCCATTTGTTCTCTTCTGGGTACTGTGTTCATGTTGCCCATGAAGACGACTCCTTGCCAGGCGGCAGCTGAAGCGATGCATAATGCTCTACAGTCAACAGCCAGGTATAGACTAAAATAGGACAAAATCACAGCTTTCAACTTCTGCCCTTTCTGGTTTGCCAAATCAGTCATAATCTTGTAACAGATCATCTCCATTTCCAGAAGTACAGCATGATCTGTGTTTGACAGGACTTCTGGGTGCCATCTAATCCAACTCCATGCACAACACAAAGCCCACCGGGAAGGCCTGTTAAACACTTCAGAGCCATGCCCAGTTGATGCTTGCCTGTCTCCAGGCTGCAGACCATCCTTCCTGGGCAAGCTGTCACAGTGTTTGACCACCTTTCTTGAGAACTGTTTCCATATATCCAATTTAAATTTTGTTCACCGTAAGAGAAATTCCTTCCTGAAATTGATGACCAATATACAGAGTCAATGTCTTTCCAGATGGTGTCACTAAGGTGCTCCTGTTCCTCTTGGAAAACTCATCTCTTGCCATATTCAGTGCTCATTTGTGTCTTTTTCACAGTTGTTGCACTTTAGTAGTTCATAAACATTCTATTTTTCATGATCTTCGCCTTCTCATGTAGTCCTGAACTTGAATTTATTATTTATTTATCTAAATTTATTATTTAGATACTGAATTTATCTAAATAATGCAGTCCACTTCCTCCTGAATGATAAACTTCTGTTTTTAAGAATCATATTTCCTCCGAATTGTCATCAAGTATCAGCAGGCACAATTTCTGAGAAATAGTGCTAAATGGAAATATTGAGCAATGAAAAGAAAAGAAACTGAACTTTATTTCCAGTGCTGACATCTCTCTAGCCTGAAAGAAGATCTATTAATTCAGCCCTTAGTTCTCTCGCCTGCAACTAATTCCTCATCATCTTACAGCTTTTATCAAAAGCATTCATCTTCTACAGCTCCCATGTGTCATGAAACATGCACTTCATGTATCGTAACTAGAAAAAAAAGATCCTTGGTCTTACTGCACACAACTTTCAAACCTCACCTGGTACAAGCCACCTGGAAAGCCCCCATTATACAAAATCACAGAAACACAGACTGAGGTTGGTAGAGGCCTCTGGAGGCCACCTGCTCCAACACCTGTGCTTAAGCAGATTCACCTACAGCAGGTTTCTCAAGCCCATATCCACACAGCTTTTGAATATCTCCACTCCAAAGAGGGATGCTCCACATTTCTGCCACTCTACCTTAACCAAGCCAAACACTGAAGACTGCAAGATCATGCTCATTCGTGAAGCTCTGAAAGGGGGGAGGTGAAAGTTTACAAAGATATTCACTAGAATTGAACAAAAATGAGTTTTTTCTTTGTCTCAAATAGTAGGGATAATATATAGCGATCTGGATGCTGCATGTCTGGATCAAGGAAGAGAAACAGAACCTGGGATAGTAGGATAGATCAGTTTTTGGCACATATGACCTAATGACTGCAAGTATAAAACACTCATTGTGAATGGCCATGCAGTGTTGGAAAAAAAATAAAAAGCCCACTATATTATGTTAATTCTCAGAGCCTTGCCTTGATTAAAATTATCAGCATGATTCCAAATTAAGTTTAGAAAAAGCTCATTAGGTAAGGCAGGTTTCCTGTTTTACCTGAAGTCATACTGAGTAAAGAAATGCTTTAGGAAAGTAATATTTTTGAGATGACTGTCCCTTTCCACTCCTATAAATCTACTGAACTCCATATGACTGTGCAACTCCAGTCATGTACATACAAACAAACAAACGAAAATAGCCAGTGGCTCAATGGTTATATTTTACACTGACGTGTTCAGTTCAAAACGGAAAAGTTTGTCTTCTTTTGTGCTAAAAACAAAATGAAGGAGAACAATGTCAATCCGACAAATTACATGTGTTCAGTGTGTCTTTTATTCAATTGTAGTAAATTAATATTATCTAAACAGTAGCCATATAAATTCACACCCTCCAGAAAGTATTAAGCACAGATCTGTTTCCCAGATAAACTTAGCAGAGATAATAGTAGAAAATCAGTTGATTGGTTGTTTCACAGAAAATTCCTGTGAAGGACAAATAAATGCACATATATTTTCCTGTTTGGAATTAATGACTGGGCTTAATGTTCCGCATAGCTGTTCCTTTTTGACATGCTTTTCACTGCAAATTGGACTGATTTTATAGGGTGGGGGGAAGTGGGGGTGGGGAAGGGGTGTGGAAGGAACAAACAGAAAACAATTCTACAGAAACAGAATGTGTTCTTCTTTCCTTCCAGGAACAGAAGAGTGCAAAGCCAAAACTTATGAAGATGGCATTCTTTTGCAGTTACTATCACTGGTCCAGCCTTTAAAAAAGGACTCAAACACGTATCTGGCATTAATAGCCTTTTTTCCCCATGTGCAGGTACGTGAGTGTCAGAGCATATCTGCACATCATCCATCCTTCACCTTATTCAAAGAATTTGTATGTGGAATTCCATAGGCAGCATCTACAAAGGACAAAGGAACCCAGAAAATCGAGCTGGCCTTTGTGGATGGCATACTCCAACTGCAAGAATGTTCCATTCTCAGGAAAACAAGATATATCAGGAAGCCAGCTGTGGGACTTCCCACTTAGCTCCAGTGCAAAAAGGCAGAAGACAGGATGAGAGCCAAGGAGAACCTACAAAAGAGGAATCATGAAACACTGCCAGGGCATGGAGGGACAGGGTCAGAAAAGCCAAATTTCAGCTGTATCTGAGATTTATAAAAAGGATATTAAGGGCAACATGAGATGCTACTGCTACATTAGTCATAAAAGGTTGATCAAGCAAACCGTGGGTGCATTGCAGGATAGGATGTGTGACTTAGAGCAGACACAGATATGGCCTTTGTCATCATTAGCAAGGTCTGCCAGGCTCCTGTGCTTAGTGACATGGCTCAAGGAGCAGAGAAGATAGCAATCAAGGGTGATGGTTGTGCCAGAAATCGGTTAGGAGCACTGGAGTCACACATGTTCCTGGGACCTGTTGGGCCACAGTGTGAATGGATGCCCTTGTATTGCTACCTTCCATAAGCTCTGGAATACTGTGGAGTTCAGGGGAGGTCTGAATGGCAAATATCCCACTTGCCTTCAGAAATAGGGAAAAGCTAACCTGGGGAACCACAGGCCAGCCAGCCTCCCTTCAGTTCCAGTTAAGATCAAGGAGCCCATGTCTGGGCACATGAGGGAGCAGACAGCAACTGGGAGCAATCAGCACAAGTTAACGAGTGTAAATCATGCCTATCCCACCTGCCTTCTGCAGTAAAATCATGGGGACAAGAGGAGACCTGGGTATGATTTACTGCTGCTCCAGCCAGGCACCAGCCATGGCTCCCTGGAACTCACGTGTCAGAGCTGGGACACTGCAGACTGGGGGGGAGGACACCCCCAAACTGGTAGGAGGGGAGGCCCTAAGGCAGTGGGGCTGGAGGCCATGCTGTGTGAAGTAAGGCTGCAGAGCAGGCCCTTTTCAGACAGGAAATGGCTGCAGGTGTGGCTATGGGGGCACCCAGCAGCAGCTCCAGCACCATCAGGAGAGAATGGAGGAGAGGCAGCGGGCCTTGCATGTGGGGTAGGGTGGGAGAGAGAGAGACAGCAGCTCTCATGAGCTGAGATGCAAAAGACTCAGGCTAGAGACAAAATTACGCTATCCTGAAAGAAAGATTTGTCTGTTTTTTTCACAGTGCTTTCATATGCCTTCTCTCACACAATGCTTTCAGTTTGTTCAGTCTCAAATGACCAATAAAGCAGTTAAAAAATACCTCAGAAGAAACTTGGATGTAGACGTTCAAGCAGGACCTTGCAAGTATCTGGTTAACTCCTGGATGTGGAACAAACATTGGAGGGGACTTGTTGGGATGTCCCTCTCTTAAGAGAAGGTACAGGGTTGAGGAAAATTCCAGGGCAATGTACAGCGAATGTGCAAAGAATCTGTTTTATGATGGTTCCCTAGGCAACACAACCTGCAGCCTTGGAGTTGGCAACACCAGAGGAGCTTGGTGCTGACTGTGAGAGATACAGCTCTGCAGCCAGGCTCTGTAGTAACACTGAAGGGATGAGTAGTAGGTGGTACCACAAAACTGATAAACTGAGCAGTTTTACCCTAAGCCAACAATTTTCTTTTCGTTTCTTTTTTCTTTTAATCATCAGAAACATGCTCGTGGGTGAACTTTGCTCATTGTAACCTCATTATGACACCAAAACACACCTCCACTCCAAAGGCTACCAACCTCCAAAGTGCAACCCCCCCACACTGAGCAAGTGCTCTGAAGTTTTAAACCTATGTCTTCAAAAGCAAAGAAAGAAGACTTTACGTCAGGGACAAAAAATGCATGTATGACTAGAGTCACTCAAGTTCTGCCTGAAAGTAAGAAAATTGTATAAATACGGCTTAAAAGAGGAGGCATTTTAGGAATGGTACCACTGCAGATTAGGAACAACACCGTTGGAGTCAGTTGATGGGTTGAGCCTCCCTTCTCAGTAAGAATACCTACTGTGTAAATTCTCACACTTGGTTAAATACAAGTGCTTCCCTGGGAAAGTTAGAAAGCTTTTTAGAGTTATTTTGTAATTTAACATGTTTGCGGTTGGCTGTATATTCACATTCTTTGTACTTGCACATGCAGTATATACCTATATAACACCAGCAATTCAAAAGAATCAGCTGTTTGTTGCTTCAGTAAACAACACCATTCATTAATCTAGCTGTGAAACTTCTCACTGAACATGACCAAAGTTCTTGGGGATGTATGTTAGTTTAGTCAAATGCAACTAGGTTGAGGGTGCATCGCATTATTTGCAGGTCTGTAATTGGGACAGTTCAACACATGGAACCAGCATTACAGCACCAAACTCAGAATTTCAGCCCAGTCACTCGCAGTCTTCCTGATACCTGAAGACAAACTGGAACACAATGCGATTTATTTTCTGCCAAACTTTTTTGCCATTTGACGTAACATCACGTCAAAATGAGCATAGACACTGGTCATCCAAAGCAGACAACAATGCTAAAAGGCCTCATGTAGAATATTACACGGCAGAATAATAAGGGCAGTACTGTAGACTGAACTGGTTATTTCAGGAAAATCTAGGTTGCATGCTGGGCATTTGCAAAACTAAGCTATCACTGGAGTGACAGCAGGGGCAGATTTTGACATTAGGCTGACACTGCAGATGGCACACACTATGCATTATTGTTCTCCAGAAGGTATGAGACTCCAGCTACTGTGGAAATTCCTGTAGCTGGAGCATGGTGGAAGTTTCCCCAGCAGAAGAAGTATGGCAGAAAACAGTCTGTAGTGATTAACATGAGCACAGCCATTTAGAAATATGATTTCAATTCCATTCTGTCCATCATCTCCTTTCTCCGCCCTTTCCCAATTCTTCTCATTCAAGCAACATATTAATGCGATCAATAAATAAGAAGGATAAGCTATGAAAAAGTTTGTCATGAGCTGATAAGCACTGTTGTATTTCACCAACAGAGCATTGCTGCTACAAACCTGAACGTTATGAAGTATCCAGTCAGATCTGGGTTTGAATTTTTGTACACATAAACATATTAAATCTTTTGGGAACGCTTCTATGTTTTCCTTAGGTAGTTATTTAAACACATCTTTATGAGAACAATTTATTTAAATCTGACTAGTTAACCTCAAGTTTTATTCTTTTTGTTGTTGTTGTTGTTGTCATGGAAACCCACAATGCTGACCAAACAAAATGGCTCTGAGTCCATTCAGCTTCTATGTTTTATTATGTTAGCAGTTGCAACTAATTGTCCTTCTGGCAGTTAAACAAATAAAAAAAGGACCTGTTTCTGTGCCTTTGGCCTCTGCACAAGGCAGAAGGATAAACAGATGGAAAGCCTGACGCACGTCTGTAGCCACATCACTGCACCTCTGAGGGCAGCAGCATAAAGCAGGCTTAGTGCAGTCTCAGAAGACATGGTCAGATTGTATGCATTTTCATGCTTATGGGCCTTATCTGTTTTCATCTAGCCTCTGAGTGCTTTAGTATTGAGAAATTGGAAAAAAAAAAAAAGGGAGGGGGAGGGGGGAATATTTTTCTTCACCATCTTTCGAGCAAATGGAAGTAATTTACTCCACAAAATCTGAAGACAATACGTATGGCCTACTAAAAAGTCTAAGATGAATAAAGGCATTGTACTTATTGTACATCGTACATATACACAGTACTGAATTCATTCACAATTCACAAATCTGCTGTTTCTTGAGCAGTAGCAATGAAAACTGCTCTGCTCTGCCCTTTACTGTAGTCTTTTGAATACTGGCACTATATAGCATCTCTAATAATGCAGACTGAGCTCAAAAATTTCCATCCCACCCTGCACGATGCTTCTTTCTGGAAGTATACATGCTATTAGGAGTCTAATACTGAGTTACAGAGGCCTTGTATCTGGATACAATGTTTTGGGAATATTCAGATCTCTATTACCATTCTCCTTGTAGTAACTGAAGCTAATACAAATAGGTGAGTTTTGATGTAAAAGTTTAAATTTGAATACCTGTAAAACACAAACAGCAACAAAGCAATTATAGCTGGGACACCTAGCTACAGTTTTAGTGTTGTATGAATTGAAACAAAAAAAAGATAAGTCAAATGTTCCTGTTATAATTAGTAATTAACAGAAATCAGCGTGTTTTCATCATACTGGTGCACGGAAAGAATTCTAATTCATCTGTAAATTAAGAGATCTTGATCATTTCATCTAAGAAATGACTTTGAATACATTTATGCCAGAAATTAAAAGAAAAAGCCTTTCACTTAAAGAATCCTATCAAGATGGAAATTGATATTGCATGGATTTCAAGAGGTGGTGTCAGATGGCTGATGACAAGTAGAATCACAGAATCATAGAATCCTTGGAATTTGAAGTCCTTCCTGTTATGATACCATAAAAAAAAAATCTTTAAATTATTATAGAATTAAATCTGGAATGATAACAGTTTTAGATATATTAGGAAGAAGCTTAGTGTTTCTAGATAAAAATAAGTACAAAACTACTACCCCAGGGTTTAACAGACAATAGGAAGTATCTGTCTTTAAGCTCTTAACTGGGATTTGCCATTGACTATGCAGTATGACAGTATTCTTAAATTTATGAGCTAACTCCTCCTGCTGTTCCTTAAGAATGACATGAACTATGCTACTATCCCCTTCAAGGTTATTTTTCCCTTTCTACTCATCACAGGTGTGGCCACAGCTTGGGTACAAGGTTGTGTACTGGACTCACCAGTACAAGAGGGATGAGTTGTTTCTAGAGTCCACAGAAGGCCTGCAGAGACAACTGATTGACTGGAGCACCTCTCCTGTGAGGAAAGACTGAGAGACCTGGGACTGTTTAGCCTGAAAGGGAGAAGGCTCAAGCAGTACCTCATCAAAGTCTATAAATACTTGATGTGGGGTTGCAGAGGAGGCAGAGCCAGGCTCTTTCTAATAATGCAGAATGCCAGGACAAGAGGCAGTGGACACAAACTGGAAAACAGGAAGCTTCATTTGAACCTCAGGAAACACTTTTTTATTGTGTGAGTCATGGAGCACTGGACCAGGCTGCTCAGAGAGGCTGTGGAGTCTACTTTCTTGGAGATTTTCCTGGTCACCCTGCTCTGGATGGCCCTGTTTGAGCAGGGAGATTGGATCAGATGACTTCCAAAGATCTCTTCCAATCTCAACCATTCTATGATTCTGTGACTCCATGATTCTGTAAAAGGGTTATAACTTCCACATGCTGAGTCCTACTGGTTTGAACAGTTACTAAAATATGACTAAGCTAGTCACGTAAACACACAGTATCGTCAGCTGTAGCTTTCAAAGGAGATCAGCAGTTGGACAGGTCAAAAGCAGTCGTGTATAAACTTTGCGTAGAAATAAATAAGGTATTTTACTAAAGTGAGCACATATTGAGCTATATAACCTTTATTTCTATTGTAAAATATTTACTTTTTATATACAGAGATTGGATGGGTGGAAATTACAAGCAAAAGCCAATTTCTTTTAACTCCCAACACTAGATGGAAGACCACCTGACAATTATTCAACAAAAAAAGATTTTTTCAATTTATTTTTGCTGCTTATTCTTTTGTATGGAGGCAGTGCTATATGGATTACTGAAATACTTGCATATTGTATGAATACTTAGGGTTTATGTCATGCAGAATGTCTCTTTTGCTACTTCCTACTGAGATTCCCTGTATAGAATGAATGATCATGCAATGCAATAGTCAATATGTAACATTCCAGCAGCATTAACGACTCTGATTTCCATGTAGTTACAGACAGTAAATGGCAAAGTACTCTTCCATTTTCTTTATAGTGAATAAGAAGAGCACGTTCATGACTCAATAAAATATATTGATTTGAGAAGGAAGGCAAGGATCCATCCATATATATGTATACGTAATGATGTTTTATATTCTTGAATATACATGCAACATTTAGTGTTTAATAAATCTTCAGGAGGACTGACTGCATATACAAGGCCTTGATTTCAACTAGTGGCAGTCAGATTAGCTCCATTAAACACTAACCTATGAAGTGAAATGGCCTGTGAGTGTCAACATCTAGTACATATGCAATGTTGAGGGTGTTTTGAAGTTCAACATAGCTTTTTTTTATGACCTGATATAAGACATAAGAGGACTAACCTTCCCTACTAGCAAGAACTGAATTAGAATCTATTGATGCTTCTCAAACTGTTAGCTAAATAAAAACAACAACAACAACAACAACAAAACAACAACCACACTTTAAATGGTGTTACCGTGAAATAGAGGAATGACTTGAAAACATATGTTAAACATTCAGTAATTAGAGGGTGATTTGTTACTGCAGAAAGCATTCCCAAACCTATCAAACACTGTATTTCAAATATAAAACAAGATACTTCCTCAAATATCTGCTTCTTCATATATAGACGTTAACTGAGGAAGAAAGAAGAAGCAGTTATATCTAGAGTTCTGAGGAGAAATTATATTAATAAGGAAAACTTTCCTTCCATTTCTTCAAGGATATAGGGTTGATTTTTTCAGAACAAAAAAATGCAAGCTTGTTTATTTTGTCTTTCTTCCTAGTACTGTTCATCATACCATCCATAAATCCTATCAGTGCGGTCTTAATCAAACTTTTCTGTGGTTGCTAAAGGTGCATAGCAGTCAAAAGAATTGCATTACAAGAGTTGTATTCACTTATGGAACTTCTAATAGGAAAAAAGGATTTTATTTCCCATGTGAAAGACATGAGTAGCTTTTTCTTTTCTTCCTTCCGCTCTTCTCCTCAAGTTAGTGAAAAAAATCTGTATCTTAATTTAAAGTTAATTTAACCACAGATTGTTGCAATTAGGGGCTTGAAATGGCTCGGAGAACAAACATGTGATTTGAAACCAGATCTTGACATGACAGAAATTGCTGTAGCTTTTGAGTCCAAGGGAACATAGTGATTATGAAAGAACAACTTATTAACTGAAAGAACTAGCTGAAAGAACAACTAATTGTAGAGACCACTCCATTATACGGGGCAGAGTGACCTCAGTTTTGTCTTCCTACACAGTCCTTGAACCCTCTTGCTGATGCAAAACTAAAACTTTCAGATTCTTAAGCAGTAACCTCATAAATCTCTTAAAGTGCTCTAGTGGTAGAAGTTAGTTAGCAGTTTTACATCCTCCTTATAGAAACCTTCTCCACATAACTTCTACACATTTACTAGCAGTCTGATAAGCAAATTTTATTAAAACATTTATTTTATTTTCTGCAGGAACTGCTGCTAAGAGAAACATGTAATTTCTGGAGTTCAAATCAGAAAACAGGAAAAAGAACAGCTCGGAAAGCACTAATTAAGCAGTATGTGCAACCTTAGCTATGCCATTTGTGGAATTAGATATTTTGTTAGCAAGCAGACTTAAACTGTAGAAGTGTATACCTCATTATCAGTCTGAAAAAAAATCTCATGACTATTTAAGCTGGTGCATTTGAGCATGACTTAAAGAAATGAATTCTGAAAGAGCAGGTGGCTGCATGTGGGAAGTGAATGAAAGTATTTGGGGGTTAGGAATTACTTAGTGTAAATTTTTGAGTGCTGTTATTTTTGTTTAAGGCATGGGAACTGAGATTGCTGTTAAGGGTTAATACAATCTTCAGCTGGTCAGTTGCTTAACCTTTAACCACTATCTGTATCTGCTCAATCTCAAAACTATTTCAATTAAGTTGCCTAGAACATGAAATATAAGTTGGCTTTTCTGGTAATGTCCTTCACTGTACAAACTTATTTGATGATATAAATATTCTCTACGAGTCTTCTCCCTGGATAAATAAATTGGTCTCTATCAATAATAAAATAACCAATACACGCAAAATCTTGTGTCTCTCTTCTTCTATCATGCAGCCCAAAGCACAGATGCCTGTAACCACCCCCAGTTTCATTTTGTGATTAAAAAATTCCTCAGTTGACCATTTCCTCTACTGCTGGCAGGGCACTGTGAGGAGGTGGAACGTCCTTGGCTCTGTGCAACATTGCTTAGCCACAGCCAAGACACAGGTGTGTTATCAGCATTATGCTCATCTTAAATCCATTACACAGCACCATATCAGCTACTGGGAAGAAAACTAACTCTATCCAGCTGAAACCAGGACAGCAGTGACTGATGCTGACCCTGTGGAAGTCAGCCTTCATTATAAAACACTATTTTTGTTAAACATGCTTTTGCAGTTACACAGCTATGGGAAAATCAGAAGATATAATGACCATAATTATTTCAGAGTCACTACCAATTAATTAGTTCAGTCATCTTCTGCATGCGTCTGGATTCCCAAATGTACACAGGGTTTCTACTTTGCAGCAACCGGGTATGCTTTTAGGTTGGAGTTTGAAGAGGACCAGCACTCACCCCACGTGGTTAGTAGAAGCACCATGGAAAGTTCATGAACCTCTCCACTCAGAAATTTTGCTTGGGTATTTTACTTGTCGGTACTGTTCTTTTGGTGTGATCCTCCAGGTCTGTCTTTACTAGAATGTGGCAACTCTCCTGTTTAAACCCCTCTAATGTTGACAAGCACATACCTCTGGAACAGCCCAGATCCCAGATAATCATTAGATCAGTAACTACTTGAGATAGTTGCTTTCCTTTGGATATCAGCAACCCACTTCCACATGGTGTAGTGGATAGATCATTGCTGCAATGCTGGAGTCCAGGCGTATTACAGTTTCTGAATCTTTCCTACTTTATCCTAGAATCCATCTATCCAGGGACTCCACTGAAGGCTGAGGAATGTATGTGATTGCCTGTGGAAGGAGGGAAGAGCAACTCAGAATGACTACAAAGAGGCTGTTAAGACGTGTAGAAGGAAAATCAGAGAGGCAAAAGCCCAGCTTGAATCTAAGCTGGCTGCTGGGGTAAAAACAAACAAGAAAGTCTTTTATAAATACATCAACTGTAAGAGGAGGGCAAAGGGGAATCTCCAGTCTTTACTGGACGAGGCTGGGAATGTGATCACAGAGGATAAGGAAAAGGCAGAGGTTCTGAATGCCTTCTTTACGTCTGCCTTTAAAAGTCATCTCGGTTATTCCCAGGGCTCCCCACGCTCTGGCTTGGTAGTCTTGGCTGGGGAGCAGACTGAACCCCCTGTGATTCTTGCAGAAGTGGTCAGGGAATTACTACTCCAACTGGACTGCCACAAGTCCATGGGTCTGGATGAGATTCACCCGAGAGTGCTGAAGGAACTGGCGGAGGTGATCGCTGAGCCGCTTTCCGTTATCTTTCAGCGCTCCTTGTTAACGGGTGAGGTCCCACAAGACTGGAGGCTTGCCAACGTGACTCCCATTTACAAGAAAGGTTGTAAGGAGGATCCGGGGAACTACAGGCCTGTTAGCCTGACCTCGGTGCCAGGGAAGGTAATGGAACGGATTGTCTTGAGGGAGATCACGCGGCAGGTGTGGGATGACCAGGAGATCGGACCTAGCCAGCATGGGTTCGTGAAGGGCAGGTCCTGCTTGACCAATCTGATCTCCTTCTATGATCCTGTGACCCGTCTGATGGATGAAGGAAAGGCGGTTGATGTGGTCTACTTAGACTTCAGCAAAGCCTTTGACACTGTCTCCCATGCTATTCTCCTGCAAAAGCTGGCAGCCCGTGGCTTGGATGGGTACACTCTCGGCTGGGTAAAGAGCTGGCTGGAAGGCCGGGCCCAGAGAGTGGTGGTAAATGGAGTCAAATCCATTTGGAGACCAGTCATGAGTGGTGTTCCCCAGGGGTCGGTGCTGGGGCCTGTCCTCTTCAACATCTTTATTGATGACTTGGATGAGGGCATTGAGTGCGCCCTCAGTAAGTTTGCGGATGACACCAAATTGGCAGGGAGTGTCAATCTGCCTGAGGGTAGCGAGGCCCTGCAGAGGGATCTGGATAGGCTGGTGAGCTGGGTCGAAGCCAATGGGATGAGGTTCAAGAGGACCAAATTCCGGGTCCTGCACTTTTGCCACAACAACCCCAGGCAGCGCTATAGGTTTGGGGCGGAGTGGCTGGAGGACTGCGTTGAGGAAACAGACTTGGGGGTACTGATTGATGCTCGGCTGAACATGAGCCGACAGTGTGCCCGGGTGGCCAAGAAGGCCAACGGCATCCTGGCTTGCATCAAAAACAGTGTTACTAGCAGGAACAGGGAGGTAATTGTCCCCCTGTACTCGGCATTGGTGCGGCCGCACCTCAAGTACTGTGTTCAGTTTTGGGCCCCTCACTGCAAGAAAGACATTGAGGCCCTGGAGCGTGTTCAGAGGAGGGCTACGAAGCTGGTGGGGGGTCTGGAGCACAGGCCTTATGAGGAGCGGTTGAGGGAGCTGGGATTGTTCAGCCTGGAGAAGAGGAGGCTCAGGGGAGACCTTATAGCTCTCTATAACTTCCTGAAGGGAGGTTGTGGTGAGCTGGGGGTCGGCCTCTTCTCTCGTGTAATCAGTGATAGAACTAGAGGGAATGGTTTCAAGCTGCACCAGGGGAGGTTCAGGCTGGACATTAGGAAGTATTACTACTCAGAAAGGGTAATCAGGCATTGGAATGCACTGCCCAGGGAGGTGGTGGAGTCACCGACCATGGGAGTGTTCAAGAAACGTTTGGATGTTGCGTTGAGGGGTATGATTTAGCTGGGAAGTATTGGTAGTGGTTGGGCTGGATGATCTTCTAGGTCTTTTCTAACCTTGATAATTCTGTGATTCTGTGATTCTGTGATGTTGGCCAAGCACTGAGGTCCTTTGGGGGCACACAGCTGCTGTTAGAACAGCTATGAGCTACCTGTCTCACCTTCCAGCTTTTTAGAAGGTAAAAAGCTTTACTTAAATCTCATGAAAATAGTACAGTTAAAAAGCAAAAGGTAAAACTGAGCATTCTCTCTAACATCCATGTTGAGAAGAAAACTAGAACTAAGTACTGATACTGTGAGAAGATAAAGAACTCCTCCTGGGAACGTAGGGGAGCTTTTTTTCTTTTCCCTCAACTCAGCAGGTGTTCTGCCTTGGGAGATGTGGGATGGAGACACATTATAAGTGATGTGGCTCTAGAGTCAAAGAGATGTCCTCCTCAAACAACAGAGCCAGAGGAGATACAGTTCTTTTGGTTAGTAGCTACCTGTTACTCCAGTGATCCATTTCTCTTGCTCTGACAGCTGGTTAAATTCCTCCCCTGAGAAAAGAAGCATTCACAGATAATCCACGTAGGTGCCTATGCTGTTTTTCTCCAGCGCTGGCTGTGTGGAGGACAGAGGCAAGCAGCCCATTTGAAGGCTTAGATTTTTTTCTCTCTTGCATCTAATCTAAAACCTACAAAAATACAGCACTTTAGCACTTGCTGTGTGTGAACGACATACCAGGAAGCAAGATTCTCAAAGGAAACAAGCCACTTTGCCTGCTTTGCCTTTCTGTCACAGCTTACTATTTCAGGAGCCACACTTACATCTCAAAAGGGCCTATGAGTCACGAAAATCATTCTGAATCACAAAAAACAATCTTGCTTGTGCCATGTGTGAAAAAAACATCTTAGCCGTGAGTGCTACCAGGCAGAATATAATCAGGTGGAAATGTGCATGTGACATTTCCAAAGCTGAATTCCTGCACTTCCAGTCAGAAGCCTGCTGCTTGCTAATTGCAGCTGGTAGAGGAGACAGTAGTAAATGTTGGTAACACCTGACCCACAATAAAAGAGGTACCTTCTGAAACCTCCTACTGGTAAAGAAACACGGGACAGAACAGAATCACAGAATCACAGAATCGTAGGGGTTGGAAGGGACCTCCAGAGATCATCAAGTCCAACCCCCCTGCCAAAGCAGGTTCCCTACAGCAGGTCGCACAGGTAGGCGTACAGGCGGGTCTTGAATATCTCCAGAGAAGGAGACTCCACAACCCCCCTGGGCAGCCTGTTCCAGTGCTCCGTCACCCTCACCGTAAAGAAGTTCTTGTGCACATTCGTGTGGAACTTTCTATGCTCCAGTTTCTGGCCGTTTCCCCTTGTCCTTTCTCCCCACACTGCTGAAAAGAGTCTGGCCTCGCCACTTTGCCCCCCACACCTTAGATATTTATAGACCTGGATCAGGTCCCCTCTCAGTCTTCTTTTCTCAAGGCTAAACAGAGCCAGTTCACTTAGCCTTTCTTCATAGGGGAGATGCTCCAGGCCCTTCACCATCTTCCGCTGGACTCTTTCCAAGAGATCCCTGTCTTTTTTGTAGTGGGGAGCCCAGAACTGGACACAGTACTCCAGATGAGGCCTTACCAGGGCAGAGTAGAGGGGGAGGATCACCTCCCTCGACCTGCTGGCCACGCTCTTTTTAATGCATCCCTGTATGCCATTGGCCTTTCTGGCCACGAGGGCACACTGCTGGCTCATGGCCAACCTGTCGTCCACCAGGACACCCAGGTCCCTCTCTACTGAGCTCCTCTCCAGCAGCTCATCCCCCAAACTGTACTGGTGCATGCAATTATTCCTCCCTAGGTGCAAAATCATTAAGAGGTTGATCATATGTCCTTGCTCTTGCACACAGACCACTGAGCCCAGGAAAGGAGCAGCTGAGGATCCTGGATGAAGGAAACATCCTGGAAGTGGGAGAAAATCCTGGCGGTCAAAGAGATTTGCAGAGGCAAGCTCCAGGGATGCCCTGCACCACCAGCCAGCAGCACTTGAGGTGGGCAGCTTCCAGCAGGAGTTGGTAAAGGTCTCTGCCCAACCATCCCGGATCAGTGGTGACCTCCCAGCTAGAGCTGGTTGGACTTTGGGAACATAGTGCTGGGAAGTGAGGGAATGAGTGTGTGAGGAGCCTTACTTCCATGGGGTCTGAAACAGGCCCTGCCACTCAGATTCACTATGAGCTGTCATTTAACTTGCTTCAACTGTAACAGCTTGGCAGGTTACTCCATAGATATTTTGGTGGATTCTGAAAGCGTTTCTGAGCTGACATTTAATAGTATGTGCCAGCTGATGCACACAAATGCTCGGTAGTAGAGATCCTGCTGCTCTTCTGTACAAGTATCAAAAAGTGATGAAACCAAAAACTAAAGTAACAGCATCAAACCCAACCAATAACCCCAGTGTTTTTATTGCTTTTTTTTTGTGTGTGTGTGTTTTTGAATGAACAAAAGTGCAGTGAAATGACAAAATGCAAAAATAAAAAGCAAAATCTGTTTTCAAAATATTGAAAATTCAGAATATTCAGGTTGAATGTTTAGCAAATGCATTTTATCAGATAAAACGCAATACGGCATACCATACACAGTCTGCTGTTGACCATCAGCTCATATTATAAACCAGACGGATATCTAAGCATCCTATAAATGCAGAAGTACATTGCGGTTTGTGCCTCCCGCAATTCTTCAGCTCCTTTTGGTTTGTTCTACGCCATTATTACCAGCCATTTGGAAGAAAATGCAAAATCATCATTGATACAGATCATAAAAGACAGGAAGGATGGGAGTGTAGTAAACGACAGAGTACAGTTCTCTGATCTGAACAGCTTAACTACCTTGTCTCAGAGAAATAGGCTGTACTTCAACATAAACAAACAAACAGTGTTTGCTAAGGAAAAAGGAACATAGAGTGTATTCATTCAGCTGCTAATCATACCATAGGATTGACTGCAATCAATATTTGAGTGAATCTGACTTCCCAGTGCAGTAGCAGGAGCAAAATCACAAATATGGTAGTTTCAGAAGTATAAATAGGAACATTACATAACCTCTGCATTTAGCATTAGCGTGATTGCTTCTGGCATACTGTGTCCAGTTCTCAATGTCCATGAAAGACAGCGAAATCAGAGATGATCCAGAAAAGAGCCATTAGAACATTTAAGGATTGGAAAACAAGCTAAAAAGTAAAAAGACAAGAAGCACTACCTATTCTTGTCAAGTGGAAGTAAATGGATCTGCTTGAATACAGTCTAAAAGCACAGCGTTCATAGAGGGTTCTTCTAATCAGTATAAAAATATTGTTTGTCTGGGAATCCATGGTACAAAAATTCAGACTACAAATAACATGCTTTTATTTCTTTATTTTTGACATGAAATGTAATTAGCAGTAATAATAATTTGGCATATCCTATTAAGGGTCATAATGAATTCTCCATTACTGGCAAATTATATATCAAAACTTTCTAGAGATATACATGCATATATACATGCATACTCAAACATGCATAAACTCGTGGTGCATATTATGTAAGCTGCTCCGAAAGTAATGCCTCCTATTTACTTCCATGGAAATGACAAAAGCTACAAAGAGTACACTAACACTTTTTGATATACTAAATTCTGATCTACAGAACATAATTTTTCACATAGTCACCACCAAAAGCTATGCATTTTTGCCAGTGATGAACAAGGGATTGCATGCTGTGCTTCCAAAAATCTGCACAAGTGGAGGTGACCCACTGTCACTGTCATCACTGCTCCAACACACCACCTGCCGCCTCACTGTGCTCACATCCACTGTTTGGTCTCCATAAAAGTTTAGCAAGTGTTGATGAATGTCAGTGAGTGTCATTTTATTCTGCATGGAGGAATTCAGCGACATGTCTTTGCTTCATATGCACTTCCACATCAGACACCATTGTGTCGCTGTGCCCCTCTGCTGCCATCTGTCACGTGGCAACAAAATGCAATGGAATACTGATAGGAAGGTTCAACCTCTACTGCCATACCACCAACATCCACACCTGGTGCTGTGGGCCAACATAATAAAATAGGAGGCATTGTTTTAAGGGCAGCCTTTCTACATGGATGGTCTGACAGTATTTCAGTCATAGCTTCTTTACTCCTATAAATTTAGCAGCATGTAATATGTGAAATTGTACAGTGTGAAATGTA
Organism: Alectoris magna; assembly: GCA_030625065.1. Lineage (NCBI taxonomy): Eukaryota > Metazoa > Chordata > Aves > Galliformes > Phasianidae > Alectoris > Alectoris magna. Next base: position 43,771,103 of record CM060564.1, read on the forward strand.
TAGAAATGTAGAGTGTGAAAGAGTATTATAATGTATCATACCGTAAGAACCTTAAGTATAGTGTGTTTCAACTTCAAATTTGAAATAAAAAGGGAATCTCTTAGTATTGCTAACATGAAAAGCTGGAAACCATTCTTTTAAGGAAAAATTGGAATTTCACTTAAAGTTTTAAGGAAGTCTAAAGAAAATACTATATAAATCATAGAAAGCCTTTAATGCTGCAGACCAGCAAGCAAATTTGAAAACAAATCCCTAAGCAATAGAAAGACTGCATGATAAACAGGAGCCATGGGAAGATAGTATAATAAAGATGTTTTTTACCATGCAGGTCCATAAAACATGATGAAAAGAATAACGAATGACGGGAGTAGCAGAACAATATTTTGCTATAAAGGAGTACTGATGTAATTCTTATCACAGAGACATGGCTGCCATGACAGGTCTCCACATCGTGTCATGTTACTTTGTGGTGGTAAGCTGTCTGTGTACGTGTTTATAATGCTGCAGTCAGTATGGCTCCTCCACAGCTTTTTTGTTTCTAGCAGGACTGTTTTGCCTCGGCACTGGTTTCAGAAGAAATCTTCTGATACTTCTGCGAATTCTGGCAGAATTCCTTTCTGGAGGTGTCAACAAGAGCACGGGGCATATGACTGTGCTTCTCAGATATCAGACTGAGATTCATGAGAAATGACACTATAAAATCATGAACACCACTACTGAGTAGTTATAAAAAAAAAAAAGTATCCCCAGAAGTAGGCAGATTCTCAATGACTTGAGGACCCCAACTCACGAGTGTGCCTCAGAGCAACAGAAATTTCATTTGATGCTCTTTGTTGCAGTCCTAGGATTGCAAGACCACATTCTGATTACCAGCAACACAGTTCATACTACTTTCTACCCCTGGGCATATGCAATGTGCCCGCACCTAGCAGCTGATTCTGAGTTGAGTATGTCTATGCTGGATAAGTAAAATCAGATTTCTGCACTGCGTATTGCCTGGTCATTACTAACGGAATCCTGCTGGACACATTTAGAGGTAAAGTGTCTGGAGGACCTTGTAGACATATTTAAGTGAGAACCATCGTGTGATTTTCTGTATAGAATGTTATTACAGATTCCCTGACACCAGGAGGGAAACCACACTAACACATAAGTGGTGCACAGAATGGATAATGCATGACAGTTATGTATAGACACAAGACAAATATGCATTATAAAAAAGAAAAAAGTCTTAAGAAATCTGCATCTTCACCACAGTAAATAACTAACGTGAACAGACTAAGTCCCAGTATGGCATACACTTGTAGTAGTTCTGTTTCACTGAGTCAGTGAGCATGGTAAAATAGGAGTCTTTCACACCAGTGAAAGAAAACACAGAAGAAAACACAGGCAAAATGCACACACACACACACACACAGGAAATAAAGGACTAGAAAAATGGATATGGAAAAGATTAATGGCCTATTGGCATCTGTTCTTTTGCAGCCTTTATATAAACCATGCTTTCTGACAGGTCATGATCCCAACAGATGTTCTTGATCACTACTTGAGGTTATAGGTCTTCTTAGTACACAGCATCCTGAAAAAGTCTACAAGGGAAGATGTGAGGTTGTGAAACACTTGGCAGACAGTAATAAATTTTGGCCAACATCTAAGTGATGAAAATTCCACCTTTTCCCACTCATTGCACTTAATTGCTTTTTGGGAGGCAAAAGGGATCTTCTCAGCTTCTCAGATTGAATGTGGGTAAACAGCAAGGACATACTCATCTATGTAATAGTTCTCATCAGTAAGTTCCTTTCTTTCTCCTACCTCCTTCCCTCTCCCTCTGCCTCTCTAAGAGGAACTGTCGGGAAACTGGAGATGCAGTATACCTCAAATAAGAACGCGACGCTTTAGAAATCCCCTTCTCTGGATGAACAAAAAAACCAAATACACTTTCAGACAACTGAGTACAGACGTAAAATCCCTTTAATTTCCAAAGCTGGTAATCCATGAAACTATGTACCTGTGAGTGAATACATTTGTTTTTTCAGTTACCCACTCCACTATCATCACTGGAACTCAATGACTGAATTTTTAGCTTTTATTTTTATATTCCCATGGTGTATCTATATTTGTTTTAATTTTGGGGGCGGACAAAGTGATGAAACAACAGCACGGTGGTTTTATTTTCATATCTCTAGTAGACTTCCTCCAATCTGATCAGAAAATCTTTTTGGAATGATTTTACTTCTTAATTAGTACACATGAAGAGGTCTTTCATACAGCTTAGAAATGCAACTACTGGTCATCATATTGCTATAATTCAGCAATTTTAAAGGATTATGCTTGGTTGCATATGTTATTTACATCTCTAAGTTAGATCACTCATTGTTGTTCACAGATCACAAAACACTTCAGAAGAAAATTGCTTCCATCATAAACTGGAATTGGAGAACTAAGCTCCTCAGAATTATCAGCCACCACTATCAGGCAAGGTTAGAGACGGAAGAAGTCATTTGCTCTTTTCTCAAGTAGGAGAGATGTTCCTGTGTGGGCAGCATAAAGAGAATGCCAGTAAGAACTGCTCATTTCAATTCCTTGTGACAATTTATTTTTGTCTGTGTCTTAAGGGTTTTATCTTTTGCTAGTAATGTGAAGTCAGATAAAAGTCACATCACTGATATAACCTTGAAGTATATTATTTGGCTCTTTGGGTTTTGAGCATGAAAATGATCCTAGCAAGTAAAACAGTTAATTACAGTGGTTCATGATGATGTCTATAAATTGACTGATTCTGTTCTCTCTCTTATATTTGTTGCATTTACCAGATAATGGTATTCCACAGGCAGAATTTTCCAGGAGAAAGGGCACCTAGTCTCGGTCCAGTTTGTTCCCAAGAAGCCTTCATTACAATAGCAGATATCCAAGTTCTATTCAATTCCTTCTTAACACAATCAGAAGCAAGGCTATTGATGCATACTGTCCATCTTGTGCAAATGGAAAACATATTTTCCAACAAAATCTTTTGGCATGTTTCACTCATCGGTGCTTGTAATTCTAGTATATGTTGAGCTTTACTGATACACAAAAATTTTACTGACAGTTATGTAGTATTTCTGGCTTTCTTACAGATGCCTTTCACTTAACTACAACTGTTTGTAGGAACAAGCCTTGGTAAAAAATCAGAAAATCTTTAACAGTGTTAAGACAAATACAGTCAATCTGAGCTTCAAGTAAACAGACATAGAAAAGTCCGAAAGTAATGCCACCTATTTATTTCCATAGAAACTACAACAGACATAAAGAGCACAAAAACAATATTTGATAGAGCATACTCTCAGCCACAAAACACTGTATTTCACAGCCACCATACGCATTCCATAGCCAGCAATGAACACGAGCCAGTATGCTGCGTTCATAAAAATCAGCATGGCCATACCACCAACATCTGCCTCTGATGTTGTGGGCCAGTATAGTAAAATAGGAGGCATTACTTTCAGAGCAGCCCTCGTGTATCAAAAGACAAGGCAAGTATGATCTTTAAATTCTAGTCATGGGATGCTTTATGACAGTATTATGCCAGCACTGGACTCTTTTGGAGATGTAAGACGTCAGGAAGTATCTACAGCTTCCTTGCAGACGTCTTCCCAAGCCCATGCAGACTTGAGGACCCAGCGCTGAGAGCTCTGCCCGGGACCCACAGGGAGTAATGTCCATGGTAGGCAATGGACAGGACCTTATCCATAAGATCACCTGCTCTTACTCTTCTTGAGTAGGGTGATTTTCAGTTTTAGGCAGGTTCAGAAAAGTAAGGAATTGTAAATGGATGTTGATTACACAAATGTTTCAGGGAACACAAACTGTTGGAATTAGCCAATACTAGGTTAACTTCAGCTCCCAGCTGTAATACTGCGCATATCTAAGAGCAGATGTTTGTCATGCTTCACACTTTTCTTTTTCTGAACAGCTCTAAGTATTTGCTGCACACTCAGTACTTTAATTTTTGGACACAAATCATTCAGTAGCAGATAAATCAATTATATTTTGTTTTGCCATTGACTTAGTTGCTACATTACAAATTATACACGGGGAACATTTTGACAATCACATGAAATAACAACAAGCGCTTCTGTATCAGAAAAATGTTGTGCCCTTAATGCTCATGCTTTGCAAGCACTTAAAGCAGCGGAGTCCTGAAGACAGAAGCTTTTGGGTTTTGTGGGTTTTTTTTGTGTACCGAATAAACTATTTTCTGAAAGCAGAAGGGAAAACAAATTCCATTTGCTCACATTTCTCGCATGTTTAGGATCACCTTATGTACCCCAAAACTTTAAAACAAGCTGCTGAAATCTAGCTTTGCACAGTTCACTAAGTGAAACAAAAGTTCAGAAAGTGTAGATGTTAATGCAAATAAAGATTTTAATCCAGGTGAAATTGGTCTTTGTGCTCCTAGATGAACATTGACTGAATATCTTACAGTTTCTCAGCTTCAGGACTCAGATGAATTTCCAAAGTTGGCTAAAAGGCAAGGATTCAAAAGACGAAGAACATCTGAGAAGGTTCTGAATTGTGAGACAATTTTAACAGCAGGAGATCAAAGTACATCAAAGTATGTATGAAGTACATACAAAGATTATGTACTTCAACACAAATACGTTAAAGCAGCTGTGATGATTTCAAACAGCTTTTAAAGCTAAGCTTTATTTTAAAATGATTCTTAAGCAAAGTATTTCATAATTTTTAGAAAGTTAGGTGTTCTCACTCTAGACCCTTAACCATTTCACAAAATAAATGAAGATCTTATAGCTTGATTAGTAAGTAACAATCACACCACAGCATTCAGCTTCTATCCCAGCAGGTAGTGCCTAACCTAGTGTCTCCCACTGAAACCAAACACACTTCAGTGTAACCTTCTGGCAGTATTTTGGAAGGATGGCACAGTGTTCGATGGCTGGCCAAGTCTTCAGTCTTCCACCTGCCCTTGTTAGGGGGTCTTGTAGGCTTTCTCATGCTGCAGCTGAAAAAAGCAGAAGAGCCCACTACTTCTTTTAACAGCAAATTTATCTAAATTCATAGGATTTAGAACCTGCTTATGTAAAAAAATCCTTTGTTATTGCCTTCTCTCCCCAAATATACAAAAGGAACAAACTGTGTTCTGATTTCTTCTCCTGCATATCTGTAGGCTGAATTAAATCTCACTGAAGCTGCTTTGTGTACCCTTTGTGTAGTGTACCTGGAGGTAACCCCTGAGGTGCTGAACAGGAAACCATGGCTGAAACAGTCTCAAATGCTCAGGAGCAGCACACATCCCCATCAGGGGCAAGTGTGGGCTTCCCAGGAGCACTGAATTAGTGCATGCATTGAGTTTGGCTGAGCACTGCTTTGGACAGCAGTGTGCCCATGCCTGCCAGCCTGAGAGCTCAGGTTGTGGAGCCAAGAACCATGTATAGCCAGTCAAATAAAGCACATGAGTACCAAGGGCAGCTTGGCCTCAATGGGCCTTGGAAAACAGGGTGAGCTGCTGCCACAAAAACAGGCAGGTTGAATCAAGCAGTGGCCATCGATGATAAAAGTTTTCACTCTGCTCACAGGAGGAGCGGTGAGCTCACCTCTGCAGGGCTCAGTCCCTGTTTGTCCCATTGCTCAGTTTTTCTCCCTTTACCTTCAGTGACAAGAACAGTCTACTGCTCACTTATTGTCCTTCATAAAGCAAAAGGCAATTTTTTCACTTGGGGGCTTAGCATGGAACACAGGTGGGTTCAGTGGCAGCCTTAACAAACCCCTGAGAAACACCTCTACAAGAGGGCTTTGCAAGTTCTAATTTAAAAGAGTTCTTGTGTTTTTTTTCTTTTTCCTTTTTCTTTTCCATGTATTACTCCACTGCTGAAGGAAGCATGAAGTATTAGAGCCTTGAAAACAAACAGAATTGCATGAAAGATTATTACGCCAATTTCCTTTGGAAACTACATTAACTAGTTTTGTTTTGTTTTACAAGCTTATCAGGTTGAAGAGCTTAGAAATACAATGAAAAGCTGCCTTGTGTCTTAAAAAGCTATTTTCTCTCATTGGCATCTTCTTTAAATGCAAGACCTCTCACAAGAAGTTAACAATGTTAGAATATAAGTCCATTTTATTTAGGACAGTCCTTATGGCTCACGTGGTTTTAAACTTGCTTATTGGTAGCCTAAAAGATTCTTGCTAAAAAGAAGGCAAGACAAATGCTGATGATGTGCCCATGGCAGATCAAAATTTAATTAATCCTGTGCTTTCCCACTGTGCCTTTTTCTCCTTCCACCATTGATCTGGAGAGCTTACAGAAAAGATAACCTCTGCTGCGAGTTTGTACATAGTCAGCACAGAAGGAAGGGTAAAGGTCTTTAATGGCAAACTTAGCATTGCAGCTTTGACACGAATAATGCCAGCGCCTGGGTGCCAAGTTCATTCATCACCTGGATGCCTGATGGAGCAGGGTGGCTTCTGACAGGAGTTCAGAGAACACTCATGGCCTTAACCCTGCATGCAACACCCCGGCCCCGTGAAGCCTTATCCTAGTATTCTCACTAGTGATGCTCTTAGCATATAGCATCATAGAATCATAGCCCTGAGGGAGGGAAAGGGATCCTTAAAGGCCACCTGGTCCATCTGCCCTGCAATAAACAGGGACACCTACAGCTCGATCAGGTCCCTAAGAGCCTTGTCCAGCCTGACCTTCAATCTCCAGAGACAGGGAAGGCACCACACCTCTGAGCAGCCTGTTCCAGTGCTTCACCATCCTTATTCTAAAAAACTTTTTCTTTATAATCAGTTTAAATCTCCCCTCTCTTAGTTTGACATAAACATAAACATATATTTGTATTGTTTTCCAACTTTGGTTATGGTCCTGAAAGTGCAGTTCTCTGGGTTCACAACATCGATTAATCTCTGCCTTTTGCTTCTCTGTAGCCTTTTTCACACACCCTGAAGGCCACCTCCATTGAACAAGGCTGTTGGCTGCTGCTTGGCAGCTCATACACCCGGGCCGGCATCTATTTCCTGCTACCAGCAAGCAGTGCAGGAGCTGAGGACAGGAGATACAGTCAGTGAGAGATTTATCTTTGATAACTGGGTACAGGATGAAGCGGCAAGCGCCATGTAATGATACATACATAAGGTACATATCTAATGACTGTCGCGGTTAAAATCGGGTCAATTCCTTCGAAAACGTCCAACAGATTTGCCAGCGTCCAGGGCTCTCTGCAACAGGTGCCAGCTGGATCGGGAGGCGCTGCCGATGAAACTTCGGGAACCGACCGCAGCCTCCCCCGCGCTCCGCGGCCAACCCGCAGGGTCGGACCCAGGCTCGGCGCGGGGCGGGGGCCACCGAAACCCCTCCCCGCGGGGCAAGTCACCAGGGGGTGGGGAGATGGTGACAGCTCCAGGAAGCCGCGCTCGGCAGCGGCAGGCAGCGGGAAGCAGCTGGCCGCAGCAGCAGTGGTACCAGTGCAGCCGTCTCCGTTATGTGCTCCCCGCAGCGCCCGCCGCTCGCCCATGTCTTCAGGGGCACCTTCGTGCACTCCCGGCCCGACGCGCCCATGGAGATCCTGCACGGCCGCCTGCTGGGGGTTGACGATGGCGGCACGGTGAGAGGCTCGGGGCCGCGGGGCGATGTGGGCACCTACGCCGTCCGGGGGCGGTCAGCAAACGGGGACCGGTCCGATCGAGGCGGGGGGGGGGGGGGCTCGGGGAAGGGATCGGAGTCCGGGGGAACGGGGATGGAGCAGTGTGTCCGCGGGGAGCCCCAGCCTGCTGCGGGGCGCCGTGTGTGCCCAGAGCACCTGGAGCGGGGCTGTGCTCGGCTCATCTCCGTTTTCCTTCTGTCTTACAGGTGAGTTTGTCATTCTCTGTGTCAGAACAGTAAGAATGGTTGTGGATAGTTGCCGAGTCCCCCCTGTACAGAGAGGTCTTTTTCTTCTTGTTACAAGAAAAAAAACATGGAGTGTGCCCTTAAAAAGTTGGGCGAACGGTACCGCTGGCACGGTAATGGCACAGACCGCATCTAAAACAAAGTGTGACGCTTACTGGTAGCGCAGGGCCGGTCCCGACAGGAAGCTCAGCCGTGTCACTGGTTGAGACTCGGCTTCACGTTGCGTAGGCAGAGCAGCAATTTGCCTAGACTTAGCAATGCATGTAGCAGCCATAGGTGTAAGGAAAAAAAGTCATTTTCTTTCCTTCTGATGACTGTACAATTGCATCAGGCTTTGAAAATAGACACTGTTAGCTCCTGCAGTTTTCCTTCACCATCCACACAGGTCCATGAAGGCCTCTTTCAAGACAGTTCTCCTGCAGCTGTTCTGAGCCTGGCATAGGGTATAGCAATGTACCTGAGAAGCTGGATAGGAGGTGAATAAAAACATAGAAAGCTATGTACTGGGAGATGTCAACTAAAAGCAATAGAGCTGAATGAATAAAGGGTTTGGTTTGTGTAACTTGGGTGCAGGAAGCGGAAACTTCTATCTCATCTTCCTCTCTTAGTGCTAATTCTTGGTAAAAGGTCACTATGTTGTGTTACGTATAAAGCAAATCAATGCTTTAAAAGGAATTTCTTGAAAAACACACACTGTATCTGTGCCAGGCTCTATCTATTGATTTCTGCCTCAGGAGAGTTGCTCTCCTCCTCTGGAAGTATTCAAGACTTACCTGGACATCTACCTGTGCAGCTTGCTGTAGGGGGCCGCTTGGCAGGGGGGTTGGACTCAATGATCTCTGGAGATCCCTTCCAACCCATGCATTTCTGTGATTCTACGATTCCATTTCTCCCCTTGGTGCACAAGGATGCACTGGATGTGTTTGCCATGCGTAAGTTGATGCATTCCCACACCGTTGTTTAAGAAAAAAATCTGGTAAAACACTATTGTCCAGAAGGAAAGCTTTCACCAGAATAGATTGACAAGGACTTTCATAGTCTTTTCTTTTTGAGAATTCGTGACATTTCACAATTCCAGGGTCTGACACAGTGTGGTTTGTTAACCTTTAGCCTGTTATCATAATTTTGCCACATGCAGAACTTCCATTGTAATCACTGAACACGTGCTTTATGAGAAGGATGTGGTGGTTCGAAGATTTTTACCTCTATTGTCAAAATATACACCAATACAATTTTGCTATTGCTTCCAAAGAATTAAGCTTAACTAGGTTTAAATAAGCTTAACTTTTGCCTCACGTTGCTGATTCCATCATGCAAAGTTGATCTCAGAAAAGCTGAACAGCTTTTGTGGTCAGCCAGGTGCTGTTCTCACAGCAGCAGGAGTGCACAACCAGAGCACAGAGTGCTGCCTGGTCCCCTGCTGCATGCAGGGACACAGCTGTGGAGCCGCAGATGGGGTGTCAGCTCTCTTTGCTTTGCCTGCAGATGAAAAGGGAGCTTTAGTAAAGAAAGCACTGCCGTCAGGATTGCACACCCAAGTTATCATAAGTTAACAAAATAAGCCTATGTTTAGTTGAGTCGTTTGCAGAGCAGCGCAATGCTCTTGAAGAGTTGCCAATAGAAAGAGTACCATTCATCAAGGTAAGAAAAATAAAGCCAGCTGCAGACTGAGTTATCATTGAAATGTTGGTGTGAATAATATAGCTGAGTAAATATTAAGAAAGTAGAACAAGTGTCAAGATAAAAGCTCCCTTTGAATGACTAGAAGGAGCAAATGTTGTGGAGTAAGTGTTGATATTGTCAAGTAATGACAATTTGGCTTATGCCAGTTGGGATAGCAAGTGTTGTGTGTTAACTGACAAGGGAGGAAGGTATCAAGTCAAAAACAGGCACGTGGGGTTCATTGGTTCATCCTTCTCAGCAGTTTGGGCTGTTGAGTTTTTGAGCAGTGTAGTTTGATAAGTGATGCTGTCTCTCATCTACCTTTGTATTTCAGTTTTGAGAACTAAATAAGCAGAGAAAGACATCATATCTGTAATCATCAAACTGCTGAGGATGGTAGCCTCATTAAACAGTGCTGGCAGCAGCTCAGTGAGGCCACGAATAGGACAACGGAATGTCAGGAGGCAGGAAACAGCTGTGTGTTAGTGCCGGCAGCTGACCATTGTGGGCATAGAGAGAGATGTAAAGGATGTGGGAGGGAGAGAAGAAAGAACCTGTTGCTCATGTTCAACTCAAATGTCGTAGTAAAAAAAAAAAAAAAAAGCATGTTTCATAGGGCAATTTAACTCACTTTCCACTCTTTTGGTAGCAAACTTACACTGTGATGCTTGGAGGCAGCCAGGGTTTACTGAATCAGGGTTAATGTGTAATTAACTGGGCCATCTATGTGCTGATGTTGTGTGGGGCTTTGGACATCTCCTGAAATTACGGAAAGAGGCTGAACTGGTTGCCTGGATGAGGACCACTCAGCTCATCATCTTCTGATCCTTTAGATGCATCATGTGGATGGCACATCACAGTTTATTAGCTGGTAGCTGTTAGCAGCTGTTGATCTACCCGATTTTTGTTATAATACCTTTCCAAATTGCTTGCTACTGTCCTTGTGTTCCTTATTTACAAGAGGAAATTCATAGTCTTACCAGTGCACTTTTCTGATTCTGTAGTGATTTTGGCATAAAATTTCTTCTTGACTTTACAATGGTAGGGTGTAGAACTAGTTAAAAGGTTTGGTTCCCAGTGAATCACGGCAGCTGTATTGAATGTACAAGCAAATATTCAGGAGAATGTGCAAGTCTGGGATCTAAGAAACTTTAAGCAGCTCACTGCTAGAAAGATGGCCAAAACAAAGGCCTCGTAAAGCAGTGGAGAATGTCTCGTGCAAAACCGAGCAGCTCTATTGGGAAGTTTGCTTGAAAAGAGCACAGATGTACTGCTTATTCATCTACATCTGTATTTGGCAGTAATAGACTGAGTGCCAGGATTAGTGCTGGTTTCACTTGTCCATTCCCTTGAAAAATACAATTTGTGTGTTTTATTTATCTGTGCTGTAAGAGTATGTAATAGCCACTTTTCCATGGCAACGCCTGTTTCCAGCATTTGCCATTTCTTTTTTTTTTTTTTTTTTTTTTTTTTGGTTTAGCAGCTCTAACATTAGTCATTCTGAATCCATTTTTACTTCAGCATCTGAGTGACATTTTCGTTATTGCTCATCGGAAATTTTGGTAGGTCTGTATTCTGATCCCTCAGCAGACAGAGCAATTGAACTGGCTGAAGGGTCTGAACATCCCTCTTGAGAAGGAAAGAGACACTGCTTCCTGTGAACCTGTAATGGACTATAACCTTGCAATTATTTCTGGTATGATATTTACTGATACGATATGATATTAATAGTTTCTTTTCTGCCTAAAAGAGTAAAACCTGCTCTTTAGACAATGTAAAAAAACAACACTAAAAACCTATATGTGCCCTAAAAGGTCAGTCTTGAGCTTCTGATAAAAAAGCTCTTACTTACACCATGGGACCCTGTTGTAAGTATATACTGTAAGTATATACATAAGTATATATGTAAGTATAACACATGAGACCATGTGTTATTTTTAGGCAGAAATTGTGGTTTGGCAAGAATTTATAGGCTGTGAAAGCCCAGAATATACTGTCTTTGGTTGGAGGAGGCAGTCGGGTCTTCTGCTCATCCAGTGCCATGGAAACCTGGATCCTGCCTGGAGCTTGTTGCAGCAATCCCAGTGCCTGGGCTGCTGATCCTTGTTTCTTGCAAGGTTGTTGAGCCTAGCGTTGTCAGATGAGAGAACTAAAAAGCTGAGAATTCAGCCTGCAAGATTCATGTTTTAGATTAAAATACAGTGGAATCTGAAAATAGAACTAAAGTGTGCTAAATCGCTTAGTTGGCAACAGAAATGCACCAGCAGTGGAGCTAATGTCCTCTGGGAGCAAAATGGGAATGAGTAACTTGAGACTGTTTTTTTTTTTCTTTAGTTTCTTTCACCTTCCCATGCTCTTAGAAAATAAAATAAACGACATTGAAGGTATGAGCAGAAAGTTTGGAAATACTTAGCTCAGTGCTAGGCAGTCTTGGACCAAGTAGTTAATTTTGACCCCTCCACTGTAATTACCTGCCAGTATGGATGTCACCTACTTCTGTAAGTATTGACCATGCTGCTGGCATCATGGTAGGTTATAGGAGTAATACACGTTACAGGTACAGGTGCAATTCTGCTCATGTATTACTTCAGAATGAATTCATTTTTCTCTTATATGTTAGAAACAACTAGAGAGGGTTGTTCAATGAATAGGTAGCTGGAAATCATAGCTGGCAGTCAGGCAAGTATTTCAATGCAAACATCACTTTGTGTAAAATGTGTGTAAAATCCATTGTAAGATATGACTTCCTTTGCCATCATTTAAGATAATGTGAGTTTTCTACTTATATGACTATTTTTGCCTTCCTTTCAGATTGTGTTTCTGGAGCAAGCAGATCAGCAGGAGCAACTGGCCAAGAAGTGGGGATTCAAAACGTCTGACATAAGAGAACTGACTCATCAGTATGTGTTTTGTTCAGATCAACTGCACCAAATGCATTTCACTCTCTGAGCAGAGTAGTGTGGGTTCATGTGAATAGCTTTAGGCAGGGAACATGTTAAATCCTGTCTCAAGAGCAAAGATCCCTTTCAGTTCTGTTGAAGTTTGTAGTCAATGGGCTGCCTGCATCCTGCATGAGGCCTGGAGTGCGAGCCTCTGCTTGTGTGTTTTTTGCACTCCCCAGTTTGAGATTGCAGCCATGACTGAATTCTGCTGGCAGACTTGTACTGCACAGACCAAAGTGCCATATTTCGTTCTTATGCATGACCTCTTTGGCTCATACAGCAGTAACAGACAATGATCATCCTTCAGATGGTTGTCTTTTTTTTTTTTCCATATCTCTTTTCTGAGCAGGGGGCTGTGCCTTGCTAGCCAGCTTGAAACTCTGAACTTAATAAATGTAGATAGCCATGACATTTCAGATACAAAACTAAATTGCTTGAGCTTTGACACACTTCCTTATAAAAACTAATAAAATTAGAGGATTAAAACTTCTAAAAAAAGGTCCTCATATTTCTCATTGTATTGCAGCATGAGATTTTTTTTTTGTTGTTGTTCATCCAATGAAATTCCTCACCTTCCTAGTAAGTTTTGGATTGTAACTACCACGCTTTACTGTAGCACAGCTGTAAACAAGGCATGGCTTAGGGACTAGAGCTGCAGGGTAGCTTTAGAATTCAGTTGTTGAAAAATCTGTATGCCTTGTTGGAACACTAATCATACAGAATATATGAGTCATCAGATGTTTTCTTCACTTGAAATAGCCTGGGGAAAATGGAAGGTACTGGGAATATGGATCAGACTGAGAAAGATCTTTCAGCATTTCTAGCATACGGGAAAACAGAAAGAAGGGAAATTATAAAGAGATGAAATCACTGTTCATTCAGTAGCCAGGGAGAAGGAGGGAAGGCTGGGAGAAATTTTGTCCTCTATGGAGTTCCAGCACAAAACAAAATAATTATAGCAACCTCCTAACGATACTGCTATATTCATCCCTGTTATTGTATGAGTATTGCATGGCAACAAACATTACACTTTGATTGTAAAGGTAACTTTCCTGTCAAGATACTGAAGAGAGATTTTTTCAGATGCATCTGTATCTGTATTTGCAGATACACTGTCTGTTCTTCCATTGAACTTTGAAATTCCTTGACTGAGTACATGTATAGATGCACAGATACTGATGCATACAGTGCAGGAAAACTGGCATGCATGCAATTAATGTTTCAGTAAAAGAGTCTTTATAAATATATCTATATTAGGAAGCAAGTGTGTATCTTCTTCAAGCGGAGTGATGTTAGTTATTGTGAAAGCCAGTCAGCTTTTACTTCTTAGTATTCACTCTGGGTAAATATTAAACACAAATGGATTTGTCGTGCTCTTTAACGTTAATATCTAACCCCAGATTGCTTTCTTGTCAGGTAGCCGTCTGTTTTTCTGTATAAAAGTTAGTCAGGTACTTTGTGCAGTAAAAGGAGCTTGGGTAAGGCTGTAGCAGGAGTGGATATGCTGATGCTGAAAGAGTAAGGTGAATTTCTGCTTGTGTCTTGATCCTGTGGCTTCTGCTTAAACATACTGCTTAAAGCAGAACTACTTACCTTGAAAAAAACTGTGGACTTTTTTCACTATTTGAATTTTCTTTTCTATCCCCAGTGAATTCTTCATGCCGGGATTGGTTGATACCCACATTCATGCTCCTCAGTACTTATTTGCTGGTACAAGAGTAGATCTACCTCTTTTGCAGTGGTTAACTACTTACACATTCCCAACAGAGGCGAAATACAAAGACAGTGATTTTGCAGAAGAAGTGTACACCAGAGTTGTTGTAAGTATTGCAAATGGTTGTATGTATTGACCACATTTGTATTTTAAAATACATGTAAGTGTTCAGAAGGCCAGCAGAGGTAGGATAGCACTTTTTAATGTCATGAAGATAAAACTGACAACACACCCACTGTTGTAACTGCCAGCCAAGATCGTTTCCTACTACTTCCAGTCTTGTTCTGACAGTTGATTTAATCACACGATGGATTAACAAACATCTTTTCTCATATCTGAGTACAGTGACCTATACTGTACTGAAGAGTACTTTCAGTGTACTTTCAGAAATAGTCAGACATAGTAAAAAAAAACACACCAAAAACATTCAGAGATTAATTCTTTTTATGCACAAACCCTCTGTTTTATGAACATATTTTGTGCAAAGTCTTGGTGAGGGAGGAAACAAGTTTTACTGACAGCAAAACTGGGATGTTTTGGAGCAACCGAGGAAGAAAGTTCTGCAGGTTAAATCCCTGCAGCAGGAATACCTTTCACTGCTGATGAATTCTGTTGATAATATTGTGGCACAAAGGAAAAGACTGTGTTTGAGCTGTGCTGGTTCTGAGCAATAAAGAAGCTTTGAGGTCAAATTCCACTCACTGAACAATAAGAGGAGATGTCATCTTGCAGAGTACTGATTCTGTGATATAACTGAAAAGTATCCTTTAATATGCAGGCTGAAATATCTTCACAAGATTAAATGAGTTGACCAATATAAGCTGCCTTGCATTTGTCTAATTCTATGAAACCATGTTGTCAAAATAATAACATAGTGAATCTGAAATACACAAGTCTCTAAAAAATGACTTTATGTCATCTTACCCTAATAAAAGCAAGGAAGAGAAGCTTGTTCATAACGTTTAGCGGCAAGCACAGATGTCTTCAGCTACGTAAAACATAGAGGTGATCTCACCTTCCAGCTGTCTACGTCAGCATGCTGTTACAGTCTCCATCAGTACAGATGGAGTGACATCAGCATAGATCAAGTGCTCACTGTGCAGCATATTCAATAACACCACCTGGAAAAGAATTGCCAGAGAGAGCTCAAAGGTAGCTGAAGAAGCGTCATCACAATGGTTAGACTTGTCTTTTTTGTATCAAGTAGGTAGGGCAATGTCAGGAAAGTGTTTTTGTGCCCAAATGTTGCAGAATACTTGCAGGTCCGCAGAGCTTCATGGCCAAGTGCGTCAGAAAGGTATCCAGCTGTATATACAGCTGACATTTTCAGAATTCTCTTTGGTGTTCCTTTGTTGCCAAAGCAATCTCAGTTATGGAGCTGATAGTTTCCTATCCAAACTGGAGAGTATAAAAAGTCCCAAGGTATAAAGGTACTCTGAGAGCCACCTTCTCAGTGATTCTCCGCAGTCTGAAGTTGGAAGATGGAATGAATATACTACTTTGCAAGTTACTTTGACATAATTGCTATAGGTTAGTAAAACACCCTCTGAATCTCCAGCTGTGGTCCTGGAAAAGACATTTGAATGAGTGAAGTTCTGTTATAAATCGGTAGCACAGCATTATTTTGATTTTTTTGTGCAGAGCTTGGAGCAGCAGGAGGAGCGCAGAATGCAGTGGAGGTGGAAAAGCATGAAGGTCAAAGATAGGGGAAAACAGGAAGAGAGGCTAAAAATAGTTGGGCTGTTTAGCTTATAAAGGCAGCAAATAAAGAATAAGATAAGAGTACATAAAGAGTAACTGGACTAAATAAGATGTACCTGAAGTTATACTGTCCGAGTGCTAAATTTAAAAATGTAATTTCTTTACAATTTGTAATGTTGTGGAACTTCCTCCTGAGTTGAGACCAAAAGTTAACAAGAGCTGAAGGTGACTAAACTAATGAATAGGTTTGAAAATTATCCCCTCTTGTTATAACGTAAAGATTGTGACATTTTTTTAAAGGACTCTAATCATGCTTTGGGAATTATGGTAGTATTCAATTGCTAGAAGTAGCCCTAAGCCTGCAGGAATCAAATATGTGTCTTTGTACTTTTGGAGCTGTAATTAAGACATAGTGACAATTTAAAGAAAAACCAGTATTCTGTTTACAATAATCACTATACTCTGTAAAGCACATGAACTAAGTGAAGTTTGCTGGATTGTAGCTGGAAAATCCTCTGATGCCTCAAATTTGGGAAAAGCCAATTCTTCCTGCTGATATTTTCAGGAAAAAAAAAAACAAACGGTTTTAGTCTTCACTTGGCAATGATTTTAGGAATCCACGAACACAGAATTTCGGATTTCAAAAGCTGAGAAAGTAACTAATTACTCTAGTCATTCTTAAAATATGCATTGCATTGCGTGTCCCACCTTCTATCTTGTTTGAGAAAGAATTCTCAAATTACATTCTAGCTAGAATCCAATTTAATCCTTTACTGTGGATAGGAAGTCAATACACCATGCATTAGTCCCCAAATCAAATGAAGTTATAAATGACCTCATGGCTTAACGTAACGTTAAATGAGTCTTCATCTGCTGTTATGTCCTCCAAAAGTAATATGAACAGGAATCAGCCACCCTCTACTTTCAAATCGTGTAATCACATAAATAATTAAATTCCTCTCTGAGCAGTTCTCAGCTTACTTTTACCCTGGAGTTTGTTACTTTGGGTTGAGGGATAATGAGGGATTTGTGTAACTCACAACTTTTTCAAGCCACACAAGGTGCCAAAATGAAAACCACTACTTTATCCCCGGAGTCTTGTTTTTTTCCTTCACTTTAAGAAATGGAGAGCCTTTCCAAATGAGGAAATAACACAGATGACTGGATGTTTTTGTTACTCCATACAGTTCTAGCTAGACATAAGTCAGAATTCAATTTTCAGTTTGAATGAAGAAAATACAGACTGGTTTCTATGGGTTTAGCAATTGTTGAAGACCTACATCACTTTGAAAGAGGAGTTTTTGTATTTCTTAACATTCAAGACTCTAAAAATGTGATTATGGAATTAAAAGGCTATATTTTACCTTCTCTCTTGACTGCAACTCCTGCGGAATTTCACAATAACTGAATGTTCTTGCAGTTTGAAATCAGACTGGCAGCTTTGCATTTTGACAGCTAGACTATTTTTTTCCGAATTACTGAAACTGATTTCTTTTTATAGAGACGAACTCTGAAGAATGGCACTACTACAGCTTGCTACTTTGCAACAATTTACACAGATACTTCTCTTCTTCTGGCTGACATCATAGGTAAGACCACCGGAGTGAGTTTGGAGAGATGTTGTGCTGACTGCTGAAGGAAACGGAACTTGGCAGTTTTAAACTAGTGAGGGATCTGTCCTTCAACTAAACTGATTTTTTTAATTTTTTTTTCGCTGTCATCCTATGTCTCCAAATCCAGCCCAGTTACCTTTCACTTAATCATCTCTCTCCTACTGTTTGCTCTCCCTCTCTCTGCTTTTCATTCTGTTCTCCTTTCCTAAATCAGCTGCTGACTGAGCTTGAGTGATGTATGCCGAAGTTTTTCTTCAGCTGCAGTCCTCTGCTGTTTCCAGCCTTTTTGCTGTTTGAGGATTAAAGGGCTGAATGACAGCAGGTGCAGTGAGTGCTTTCATTTCCTGATACGCTGAAGTTTCATTTAGAAATCAGCATAAAAAATCCCTCCACACCCTTCATCTCTTCCCTCTTTCTGTTCATGGTCACAGATGGCTGCTGTTTCTGTGGAAGTTTTATGTTTGTTGCAGGATTTCTTGAAGGGCATCTCCTGCAGGAAAGTGATTAAATCAGAATCTCACCCAATATTTCCCAGTCTTCCTGATTTTGTAGGAAACCTAGGAATTTGAAGCCAATGCATTCTACAACTCAGACATTTAAGACAGGCAAAAGAAATCCAATTTAGAAATGTGTTTACAAGCTTACGCATTTTGGTTTTGTTAGACCTGACCTCTCAACCCTGGTATTGATGAATCTTGATAAAGAGGCTAGAAGTAGCTCCAGCCACAAATGCGAGGCATGCTAAGTCCCTCATTTCTTTTTCTTACGGAGATGTAAGGTTTTGTTGAGATCTTCTTGGCTTTTTCAGCTCAAAGTGCTCATCTGCTCGAGGAGGTGATCCATAAGTACCTTGATGCATGAGTTTCTCATCCTCTGCTTCGCAGCAGTCATCTTCGGTCACTGCCATGAGGAATTCTGGTTGCAGTCCTCAATTATAACTCAAAGTTGGGTATTAATGTGAATTCCTACTTATCTCATTTGGGTTTAAAGTTTTCAAGTATAGCCCCACCTTGAAGATAAGAAAATACCATGGATTCTCTTCATTTTAAGTGAAGTTCTCAGGGGTGGAATTTACTATTTTGATTTCAATGCAGGCTTTGATAGCAGTTTTTGTAGAGAAGCAGTAGTTTTGAGTGTCTCTCTCTTATCATCTCAACAGATAAATTTGGGCAAAGAGCATTTGTTGGCAAGGTCTGTATGGATATGAATGACACTGTACCACTTTACAAAGAGCCTACAGCTGATTCTGTCCAAGAGATGGAAAGGTAAGATGATTAAATGGATGGCACAGCCTTTAGAAATAAGACTTTTTAGTATATCTGAGATGTGAGCATGGAGCTGATCAGGGATTTACAGATGTAGGAACTGTTACTAGGAACTGATCTTCCTGCAGTATTGTTTTCTACAGTTCTGGTGATTCATACTTACCCAGCTGCTGCAGTGCATGCCGTTTCTCTGTGGCTCTTCCAAAGGGAGAAACTGCAGTGGCATGGTTTGGAAAGGACATATCTATATTGTGGCCTGGCTTCTGCCTCCTCTTCACAGCTCTGTGGGGAGAAATTATGTGACCTGACAGGAATGGTGGGTTAGGGAATTGATTCCTTTTCCACCATTAACTTCTGATATATCTACTTCTCCCATTTAGAATAAAGTTTGATTCCTAAAGTGGTAGGAATCAGCTTTCATATACCAAATTGTAGATGTTCTGTGTTCCTCTTTTCTTACAGTGTAACACCATTGAAAACACTCTAACTTGCAGCTGAGTGGATGCAGGAGAATCAAGTCAAAACAATATGCACGGTGGATTTACTGTAGCTCAGAGGGGAATCCAGGACCGAAGCATGGGTGCCTGCTGACTCAGGTTTCCCCTGTCTTCCGTGTCCACCCTCTGAAGATGTCTTTGCTGGACTTAGATTCACAGCATTGAAATACGACTTTGCTTATGCTACTATTTATGCATCCTTGTAAATGTTTCAAATACCATGCTGTAAGAGAAAATACTGAACAGTAAATCTCTTACAGCGCTTCAGTAAAATTGCTAGCTTGTTTTTGCAAATCATACTAGAACAGTGTTATTAAAACTTAGTAATAGGTTTCTAATGGTGTTTATGTTTGAAGACATTTTAAAATTTATAATATTAGTCATTTGTACTGCGCTAATATTTGCTTTTGTTTACCTAAATCCCTCTTTCTTTGTAATATGGTGAGTACTGATGAACGGGCTCGAGAGTGGCAGAACTAGCTATGCCATTTTTAAAGTTTCACAATGAGATATACAGCTTTCCTTTAAGTACATGTCTCATGTCTTCACTCCATTCTCGTGTGATTTTGTTAATAAGTGATGATCTTCAGCAGTGGGTGAGAGTGTGCCACATGTACTCCATAGCCCTCTGGAGAGGAAGTCTGCTTGTTGGCATACGTCAGTATTCACCTAATCAGGCCTGAACCTCACCAATACGGGTTTAGAAGGACGAAACAAAACCAAACTAAGAAATGTGATACATCACACTGTCAGAAAACATGCAGTTCTTTTCAGTTAACCTATGGAAATATTTGTGTTGTATGCATGGAGGCAATGTGCAATTCCAAGTGTTTCTTTTCAATCTGCCCTTCTGCTTTGAAGAGTACTTAAAAAAAGGTGATGGAATACTGCATGTGCCACTGGTAACGGTCCACTTGCAAGAGGAAGACCCATGTCCAAATCCATTCTACAGAAGATGTTTGAACCTGAGCTTATTTCTTTATGGAGAAGAGTGTTTACTAACAAAGTACAGATTGCTTATGGCTAGGTTTTTCATTTTCAAAATAATGCTGCTGACGTTTAATGGGTGTGAAAAAGAATGAAAATAACCATCCTGAGGTTTTGGATGATGCTTGTGTTGCAGTTTCTGATACAGGGAATATTTAGTTGACATATCAGGTGAATCAATAAGAAGAAAGACAAAAATCCAATTCACATTGTGAAGTCTGGCAATGGTGTGAAAGTTCCTTTGCTCGTTACAGAAACTGGGCATAGGTCTCTCACTTCCAGCTGGTGATATGGCACCAGAATCAGTGTTGTGAATCTAGTCTCCTGCATTGTTTTCTTTTCCATCTGAAGAGAAATGTGATCCAGCATTTGTTGTGACTAAATTGATGGGGTTTTTGGACTAAAATCTGTGATGTAAAAATTCACAGACACCCTGTCCAATTTGGGGATTTTGTTTCTCTTCAAAGCCAGAGAAGATTTCATTTGCCCCATGATGCTCCATGAACAGCCTTTAACTATCCATATTGGCAGTTTGGAGCTTTCTGTAGATGTCCCTGAACTAGCTTCTTTTAGGTAATGAAGTTAAGTAAATCTACAGTGTATTTTCTTTGATGTACAAACATTTCCAGAAAATCAAGGGTCCTGTAAGTGGATGAGGATGTTTATAATTACTGTAAGCAACATATGAAATATGTCTTCATCTTTTAAAAATGGTATTTAAAATCAAACCATATTTAATTCTGGGACTGAAATTTGTGGATAGATAAGATTTTTTTCTCTTCGAATTTGCAGCAGCACTGTACAGTTACGTTTTCCATGAATTTATTGTAATGTGTTTTGTTTCCAGTAAGAACTCAAAATAATTACTACTTGTCTTCATATTATTGTGAATGAAGAAGATTTCACATATTCAGGATCAAATTCCCATCTAGAATAATGTCTTTTGACTGTCCTGACTTGGTTGTGGTGCACATTTTTATGTCATCTGAGATTCTGGTCCAAATGTTAACCTATGCCTGAAGTATTCAAAAGAACATTTAAGTAAATATTTTCTGTATTTTTCATAAATTATAATACAGATTACAGGTGATATTTATAACAGTTTGGGTTTTTTTCCAATCCTTTTTCAGGTTTGTTAGAGAACTACTGGAAAGGCAAGTAAGTAGAGTTCTCCTTCCTGTTCACTTCTGTATTCAGAAAATGTTGTGTGAATACAAGAAATAGTTAATCCATTGACAAATTCTGCTGACTTCATGACAAATCAATAAATACACAGACCTTTTTGTGTAGCAGACGGAAGTCATCGCTCTGCAAAGTGTTCTGCTAGTCGTGTTGCTGTGAAATTGATTTATAGGCAAGCACAAATTCAGGTTTGTGTGGTCAGAGCACAGAAATGTAGTGTTCTGTTTTCTGTTAAGGAAGAGTGAAAGTCAGTCCCAAGTCTCTGGCACATAACTAGATGAGTAATAGAAGTTTTCAGCAACATGAAGCAATGTCTTTTCAGCACAGTTACTAATCCATTATCAAATTAGTATTTTGTGTCACCACATGCCTTCCAGTGTGTTTCTAAAGATAGACACAGGCTGATACTCCAGTATTACAATCAGGAGTACTACTTTTCTTATCAGCCTTTTGTTCTTGATGGTTTAATTTGTTGTTATTTATATCTCTACACGTTTAGGATAGATACGTCAGGCTTAATATCTAGATCATGTATATTAATGAGTAGACTGATGTGCAGATGCCTTGAGCTTCTTGTGTCTGAGAGATGGCATAAGAAATTGCAAGCCAAGTTACCACATGCTTTCCTCTGCTGGTTCCATGTGCACAAGAAGGGGAGGTACTGCCAGTTTCTGAAGGCAGAATTGTAAAGCCATTGTCTAACTCTTCATGAAAATTTTAACCTAGGAGAACAAAGTAGTCCAGGTACGCACTGTTTCCTACTGTACAGTGTATCTAGTGGTGCCTCTAATCTTTCCATCTGTTCAGTATAGGGATGGTAGGAGCAGTTTGGTCCAGTGCAAGGTGACAGGAGAAGACCAAGCAAGAAAAGGCTTTGTCTTTACATAACTTTGCAGTTTTGCTTTACTACCTCTTTGATGCTCACAGTTGAAGGACTCAAAAACAGGTCTGGTTATTCATCTGGCTCATTTCTCATGATGAATGCTGGGCCGTGGACTGTGAGCAAATATGAAGAAGCATCCAGTGACTCTGCTGAAGTCTGGTAAAATCACTTGATGAGAGAATTCTAATGAGAAGAACTTCAGTTCCTTAAAACTGTTTTCAGAGAAACCTTGATTCTCTTCCTGTGCTGAAGTTTCTGATAAAAATAAGAAAATTACTATAGTTTTATTCATATTGTCAAGGATGTAGTAAGGAATAAACAGTAGAGATTGTCATAATTATAGTTGCACAATCATGTATTTTTAATATTCTCAGTATCCGAGGGTACTGCCCATAGTAACCCCCCGCTTTGGCCCTTCCTGCACTGAAGATCTGCTGCGTGCACTTGGTGATTTAGCACAAACTCATGATCTCCACGTGCAGGTAAGTTGTGAACTCTGCTTACAGTATAAATGTTGTGGGTAGAAACCATAAAGACCAGCTAGTTTTAAAAGTTTCCACAAGACAATTGAATTACATCCTTAACTTGAAGTCCATATTTTAAACTCTTCGTAAATTAAAATTGTAATGGTACTGTACAAGAGCACTGTGACCTCCACAGCAAGTTAGAATGCTTATAGCTTGAAGGATGCACAATTCATCCATCCCCCACAGTGTATTAACTGGCAGACTGGCACAAAGCATTGTGAGTTAGAGCAACCCTTTTGTTGATAAAGGTCACCAACTCTTGCCCAAGGTTGCAATATCTTCTTCTCTGCCATCTCCTGTTTCTGTACAGGGCAGATGTATACAATAGAATTCCTCATCTTTCTGTCTCAGTTACTCATCCTTTCTATCTTTTTTTAAGTTGTTAATGTTCTAGGATTTCCTGTGTTAGCCTGATCCCAAGAGCCACTCTGTGGTACACTGCTATTCTTCTTTTACTTCATGATCATAACTATCATTTTATTTACTACTTTAACATCTACCAAACACCTGATGGTTTGCTATGTAACCAGACCACTGGGATGGACTGTCCAGGCATATGTTCTCAGATGGGCTTTAAAGGAACAAACAGAACTACTCTTACGGATCACGAGGATCTCTCCAATGAAAATAGAAACCTAAGGGCTATATCTAACAATAGGCTCTACAAAGATTATTTTCTATCATTACGCACTTAGCAGCAGGTTGCTCAGAAGTTTGAAATGTCAGGCTTAATGCTATTTAAAGAACTCATTGTTATTTATTTTCTTATTGCAGAGTCACATAAGTGAGACTGAAGAAGAAATCAAAGTTGTGGAGAACATGTTTCCTGCCTATCAGAATTACACTGATTTGTATGATAAAAACAAGCTGCTTACTAGCAAGGTAGCTGCATATACGCTTCCACAACATAGATTAAACTTATCCATGTTGTCCAGAATATCCATCCAGAATATATATGCAGGTTAATTGTAGTTACCTGGAAAGTTTGTATTGTTCTGTCAAGATCAGTGGCATATGGGAGAAAGTAAATTGTTTCTATGTATTGTGTTGCACAAGTGTTAATGAAGGTACTGACACTTTAGACAAACACATGCTTTACCTCAAATTAGGGGAGAGAAGCACTGAAGTACATTTATTCAAATTTCGTGACTGTGAAGAGGAAAAGGACCTGGGGGTGTTGGTCGATGCTTGGCTGAACATGAGCCAACAGTTTGCCCAGGTGGCCAAGAGGGCCAAAGGCATCCTTGCCTGCATTAGCAGTAGTGTGGCCAGCAGGAGCAGGGAGGTAATCATCTCCCTGTACTCAGCACTGGTGAGGCCACACCTTGAGTATTGTGCTCAGTTTTGGGTCCCTCACAAGGAAGACGTTGAGGCCCTGGAACATGTCCAGAGAAGGGCAACGAAACTGGTGAGGTGTCTGGAGCATAAGGCTAATGAGGAGCGGCTGAGGGAGCTGGGATTGTTTAGTCTGGAGAAGAGGAGGCTCAGGGGAGACCTCATTGCACTCTACAACCTCCTGAAGGGAGGCTGTGATGAGGAGGGGCTTGGCCTCTTCTCCCAGGCATCTGGATGAGGAGTTACGAGATATGGTTAGTAGCTTGTGGTAGTAATGGTGATGGGAGGACGGTTGGACTAGATGATCTTGTAGGTCCTTTCCAATCTTGTGATTCTATGATTCTATGATTCTGTGCTCCCTGAACCTGCTTCCAAGGATCTTAAGAGGACTGGGAGCAGTAGGATTGGAAGGAGACTAGGCACTACTGGTAATGTAGGACTGGTAATTCTTTGGCAGTACTCTATTTTCCTCATATTTAACATTTAAAATTTTCAAAGGCATGAAGGAAAGCTGGAAACTTGACAGGGATTAATTATTGAACTTCCCTTTTCTGTCTTTGAAAATTTCCACAAGTAAATTAAGTATTCACTGTCTTTTTTACCTGAGAAATTAGG
The DNA here is from genome assembly GCA_030625065.1 of Alectoris magna. Lineage (NCBI taxonomy): Eukaryota > Metazoa > Chordata > Aves > Galliformes > Phasianidae > Alectoris > Alectoris magna. The sequence goes on from CM060564.1 coordinate 43,795,914, forward strand.
ACAAGCTACTTAAATACTAAACCAGTATTAATTTTGTTCTGTTGCATTGCACTGTCCACAGTTTGTTTTTGCATCAGTGTAGTAGAGGCAATACTCGTGCCAGGAAAGAGCTAGTCTCAATTCTGTCAAATGTTTATATCTATAGCACTGACAGTGGTTACTGAAATTTGAGGTTACCAGTGCCTTTTGATGCTAGGCTCCTTGTTGAGGAAACATCCTATTAAATACAAGCATAATAAAACAGCACTCTCCTCTCCCCAGCCATCGGTACTAAAATAGCAAATTATTTTTCTTTTTCAGGGCTGTGGCTGAAATATTTCATAGAATCATAGTATCATTTAGATTAAAAAAGACCTTCAGGGTCATCAAGTCCAGCCATCAACCTGATCTACCAACTCCCATCACTAAAGTATTATTGTCGTGTCCACATGCCTCTTAAATACTCCAGGGATGATGGGACCTTCACAACTTCCCTGGGCAGCTTGTTCTAGTGCTTGACCATGTCCTCTGTGAAGAAATTCTTCCCAGTGTTCAAAAAGCAATCAAAACCTCCCCTGCTGCAACTTGAGGCTGTTTCCTTGCATCCTTTAATCCCCTCATCCAGGGAAAAGAAACCTGCACCTTCACTACAGCCTCCTTTCAGATAGTCACAGAGGATGATGAGGTTTCCCTCACCCTCCTTTTCTCCAGACTAAATAACCTCAATTAAAACAAAATGACAGCATTTAGACACAGCTACCAAATCTTTGTCCTTAACTTAAGATGTGACTGTTCACCCTGCTAGCTCAGTTTCATTTGAGCTTAATGAGTAAAGAAGGCAAAGATACAGTGACATCAGTAGATGCTCAGTGACAATAGTCCCAGTGCACTCGTCATTTTTATCATTAGATTAGAGGGCCTAACAGCTCTTGCCATATTGTATTCTTTTATTTGAGTGGGTATTTGGCATATGAGGTAATCCAAAGTAGTCTGATCTAATAATTGTTTTATGTCCTCTTAAATGATACTATCTTACATTTCTCTGTTCAACGTATACAAAGTATACTTATTTTTCATATCGGAAGTGTAGGGCAAGAAAGCAAACGTAGACACATAGCAAATGAGCTAGTTCGATTAAAAGAATATTTCAGATGCAATCTACTATGTTCAAAACTTTAGAGACAATGGGACATGCATTAAATGTTCATCATATACAGTTTTCCACTTCCATCCCAGTTCTGGTCCCAGTTCTTCATCTCTGTGGGTAGTTATGAATACACATAGTAAAGTTGCAAGAGTGTTGTGCTGGGTAGGGTGTTCTTGGTTTTGTTTCGTGCAGCTACTGTGTGACAACCACAGCTACCACAAAACACCATAGCGCCCTGTCTTTTTCTATAAGTGAATGAATAAAAGCTTAGGGAGCGATATGTCAAGCTTACTGATGCTAGTGAAAGCTCCTCCCCTCTTGATTTCAAGAGCTTCATACAAACTGCACATTTATTTCCCTTGCTGGTAACAGGTGGCCTATTGGCTATTAAAAACAGTGCAGCAAAAACTCAAGGGCAGTGAAATAAATGCTACTTTGAGTAAAATTGGTGATTCTCTTTCTCTTTAGACAGTGATGGCTCATGCCTGTTATCTTTCTGAAGAAGAGCTGGAACTTTTTAATCTTCGTGGAGCTGCAGTTGCACATTGCCCCAGTTCTAACTTTTCGTAAGTTAATTAAAGAAGACGATGGTGTACATTTAGACAGAACAGTTTTTCACGTAGTATCCTCAGTCCAGCAGTAAGTTTACTCTGGACTGACTTGCGATCTTTTGTATAATCACGTACATATGAGTATTTCTTGTTTAAAACTTTATTTCTTATATCTGTTTTATTAATGTCAGATTCAGGCCAGCTCCCCTCTCGCCAAAAATATTTACATATTTTTTGCAAAATGGGAAGGTTCTGCATAGTCTTACTTATTGTAACAGAAATGAGACACTGAACAGTATACAACCAGGGAACTGTACTAAATGATAAAATGTCATTTTGCTTTTAATATGATCAGTATTATTTTCTTTGCCATGACTTACTGGCACTTGTGAAATAACCTCCCATCTTCTTGGAGTATATTTTACACCATATTTGGATTTTTTACACAGATGTGCTGAGAGCTCATTTTCAGCTGATAACTCTAAAACTGTTTTATTAGGAAACTAAAATTTTCTGTTAGGAAAGTTTGCTTTTACTTTTAGTGTTTAAAATCTACCATCCAGATTTATGAATGTAGATGCTCTATCCTCATCTAGAAGACTTGATCTGTCACGTGTACCCTGAGAACCCTTTTCATGAAACTGCCCTAAAGCTCACCCCTTACTGAATTGCAGAAACCAACTTTCCACTGTATGTATCGCACAGAAAATATTTCTTGTTCCAATCCAGGTTGCGCAGTGGCATCTTAAACGTAAAAAAGGTTTTGAAGCACAATGTGAAGGTTGGCCTTGGCACAGGTTGGTAATTTGCTTTAAGAAGGGTCTCTTTAGAAATCATTGTAAGACACAAAAACATACCCTCGTGCTTATACTGAAAGTCAGAATGCCTCCAACTTGTGGACCTACTTTTTTATCACTCTCTGGAGGTGGTAAAATAAATAAATAAGTAAATAAATTGAGAAGTTTTGTTCCTCTCACAAGAGTGAGCAATGCCTGAATAACAGCTTTTCTGATTTTGGTTTCTGTTCTGCATCACGCTTTATTTACCTAACCTTGTATATAAGAACACGTGTTAGGAATCACACAATTAAAGACGGTGCATAGCACTACACTTTTAGCATTTAACACCTCCTACGCTTTGTAACACTTAAGTAAAGCTCATAATAGTTTACCAAAGTTATTCCCAGAGCGTGTTTCTAAGTTTCTGATCCGTTCTAGATGTTGCTGGTGGCTATTCAGCTTCTATGCTTGATGCTATCAGGAAAACGGTGATAGCATCTAATGCCCTTAAAATTAATAAAGTGAGTGAAGCAGGACTAACTCTTAAAGAAGCTTTTCAACTGGCAACTCTAGGAGGAAGCCAAGGTAAGAAGAAATTTATTTATAATATACATAGAAAGCCACCCCTGTTTTTGATATGATGTCTCTATGTGTATAAAAGATGGCTGAAACTCAAAGATTTCCTGATTCCAGAGTGAAGTTCAAAACTATGTTTGCTGGGCAGAGATATTCTTCTGTCTCATAACCGCACCACGATCATGACAGTAATGCATTTCTGTAAATATTGACAGTTTAATAAAAGCATCTTAATGATTTTCCAGGGCAGTACATTTTCTTTGAAATAACCTTAAGCCCTTAATCACTGTTGCTTGTAACTTTGTCACACCAATTAGAAAGACTCATGGATGGTTTCCACTCCTAGCTACTCTCACGCTTTTTTTGTCTGGGTTCTTAAGTTTACAAGAAAAATCGTTTTATGTGTTGGTTTTGAACTGTTCTATCACTTGCAAGGGTAGAATATAAATTATTAGTACAACCTCCCAGTAGCCTGGATAAGCACAATTTGGGGAAATTTAAATGAGATTTTTTCTTGCCGTAACTTGATTACTGAAACTCTAAACGCTTGTCACCCTCTTGTGTTTATTCTAAAAATTGCATTCTGCTCACAAACATAAAAAGGATACATCATATTTCACCATTTTGAGGACTTTAAACATTTTTAATGTATTGTGAAGTTCTTCGCACGCACTACTTATGACTGAATTTCCTCTGTCAGACAGGAGCTATATGAAAACAAGCAGACAAATTCTGTGCTGATACTACCCTTTTTGATAACTTAGTTTAACTCCTGAGACGCAGATGATGTAACAACTTCAGGCTATCCTGAATTATTTCCAAGAAGCCTCAAATGTCTATAGTAAGGTATTCCGTACCCCCTTCCACTTTGGGTGAAACTACAGATTTTCAGTGCTTGTGCACCTGAGAAGCAGAGGCTGCAGTGATGCTTGGATTAACAAAACTAAATAACAGACTGTAAGACGAGCCTGACAGCTGGGCATGGGACCAGCATATCTGGATGCGACATTTTTCTCACCATATTGTTCGTGGTTGTTACTAATTACCCCTAGTCATCCTCTCAATGCAACTTGTTATTATCTACCATTGTAACATGTCTATACAACCTGCCAAAGATACTTAAGCTGTTTTATAAATACAAAAACAATTAAATCTTTGGCTTCTTTAGCAAGGTGAATGTTATAATATACATCATTATTTCTTTTACTTCTTCTCACTGCCTCTTACAGAACTTTGGTATTTTTGCATTGTTAGTAATTATTATTCCGCTTTTTAACAGCTAGTGGTCTTCATGTAGGATCTGCAATGACACAAAATCAGAGGAGAATATTCAAAAAACAAAAATTAAAAGAAAGGTTGCAATTTGTTTCTCAGATTTCTTTTACCCTTTACAGATACTTTTCACGAGTTCACCAAAGTACGCATGAAATTAAGGAAAAGTTGCTTAAAACCATTGCTGGCCTACTTACTCTACTTGCTTCCATGTTCTTCCATGCATTCATCTAAAATCCTTTTTAAAAATCACAAACACCTGAGATAAGTTCCCAGATGCTTCTGTATAACAGAAAGAGACTTGTGCTGAAGATCTGTGCATAAGCTTGTTTTCCCTCTCAGCTCTAGGACTGGATGATGTGATTGGGAACTTCGAGGTTGGCAAAGAGTTTGATGCGCTGCTGATCAACACTAAGGCCTCAGACAGCCCCTTCGACTTGTTCTCTACTGATACTTTTGAGGTAATCTGATCACGATTAATGATCCAGAAAATAACTGGAAATAATGTGCCAAAGGTCGGTGATACAGCCAGCATGAAAGTCTCTTCATGGCTATTCCAGTAACAAGAATTGTGTGAACTGCCCTGCTGCTGTCTGTAACTCAGCCCAAGAGGTGCAGAGGTGTTTATGGAAGGTTACTGTCCTCAGTGGCAGGCATAGGTATGTCAGTGTGAGAGGAAATACATGTAGCATGTTAATGCACAGATTATTAGAGCTGGCTGATCATTAGGGCTCACTATTTGCAGTGCCAAAGCACTGCCATCAAGAAAAAGCAACTTAGTTAACATTTTGAATTCACACTCAAGGATGCCAATCTGTTCCCAGATAAAGGCTGAATTACCATGGCTTCACTAAGAGTGTAAACTGAAGGAAGAGCTAAAGATAGCTAATTTGAGTTCAGAGCACAGCTTTTATGCAACATATGAGAACATTTCGTGTTATACAGTGGAGACACTTCCTCAAACAAATTTTTTTATGATCAAAAAAATTCTATGGACAGCAATAACTTGAATTTACTGATGAGGCCAGATGGCTATCACTGTCTTTGTTTACCTAGAAACGTGTGCATAACTGGATGAGGTAATTTTTTTCTTACTTTGTTTCAGCTACAAGAATTTGGGTTAAATTCTGAAATTTGAAATCTTGTTCCTAATTCAAATAGTTCTAGAACGAGTGTTTTTTAATATCAGTCTAAACCTTTTTAGCTAAGTTATCAGTTCCAAGGACTATAACACTACTGAGAATTTTGTCTTATTTTTCTCTAGGTAAGTGAATCGGAGAGCTCTAAAATATTGTTTTACTTCCATTTTTGTTTATATTGTCAAACTTGTGCAGTATTTTCTTTCTGACACATACAGATTCTTTGATAAAAATTAATTACGAGAAAGCATGTAGACTAAATTTAAGTTTCAATTTCATTAGCATATTTACAAAAACTATTCTTATCGGTTGTTTCGAATTTTAAATAATTTTGATCTGGGACTGTCAGTATGGCTTGCTGAATGTTTTTCTTCTGTTTCTCACAGGACTGTCTCCAGAAGTTCCTCTATCTTGGTACGTTCGAAATACTCTTGTGTTATTGCATGCGTCTCTGATCTTCTGACACAGTGTGGAGGTTGCTTTACATTCATTTCTAACTGCTTGGTAAAAATTAAATAGTATAATTTTTATTCTTTCTGACATACTAAAGCATGCAGTTTGGCATGAGCAGATACGCAGGCTTAGCTGCCAGATTTGTAGCCACAGTTTTCTTCATCTGTGACATGAGCTAAATTGTTATTCGTGGTAAAGTAGCATTGACTTTTTTTATGCGTTGCCAATCACCAGAACAAACAACTTACGCAGGCCACTTGCTCTTGTAGCACGTGACTGGTACTGCCACCTGCTACCTGTGTTAGTTGAGACAATCTGCAACAACTGCCTCTGTATAGATGTATATTTGCAGGTTTTGTGTCTACTACATTGCGGTAGAAAGGCCTGAACAGTAGGCCTCGAACCAAAGGTTACCTCTGGACGAATCTGACAACCTAGTGTTATATGCCATCCTTGGCTGATCAATAGCAAAATGCTTATGGTCATTAGCAAAATGTGTATCTCGAGCAAAACATCCCGTTAGCAAGAGATGTAGCTTAGATAAAGCGTTGTGAGAATGTGTTCGCTTTCCTTGTTTAGAAGCATGGTGTCAGGGCCTACTTGTACACAGACTTCCTTGGTTCCACTTTGAGGTGGAAACCAGAGGGTGAATGAAACCAGATGTTCCTGCCTAATCCTCATGTAAACTTGTTTATTCAACTATATAAAGCTGGACCCTCTTGTAGCGAAGTTGGAGACCTCACCTACGCATGGACGCACTGCGTAGGACCTCCCAGTTGCTGGGAAAGGCTCTCCAAATCCTCGCTGCAACCGGGGCTCCCCAGCTACTGTGGATCTGGATGATGGTAAAGTGTTGGGGCAATTGGTGATGCATCTTACTTAATCACTGTTGCTATCCTCATGTAGTAATGGCTAGGTGTATTGTCTTGTTCTGTGTTATTCTTGCTCAATCATTTCACTTATTATCTCATTGCTTTAAACTTAAGATTAAGGCACTTATTTAACTTGTCTGTAACCTTTGTGCTGATCCTGTCCACTGGCAAAACATAAATAGATACAAAAATAGATACGACTCAACTGCAGCAGCTGAATGCTGTGTTTATTTCTTAAGAGAAACAATGCTAGTCCGTTGATCTTTATGGTGAAATACTTAGGGAAATACACTTTCTCAGTTTTAAGAAATGAATTTAGGTAACTGAAAATTATATATTCCAAAACTGAATCTGGGGATTGCAACATTTCAATTAATTAAATCAGTTCAGAGATTTACGTCCAAATCTCTCTTCTGTTATTTCAGGTGATGACCGGAATATTTCTGAGGTGTATGTGGCTGGGAAGCAAGTGGTTCCTTTTTCAAGTTCAGTATAAATCCATTTCCCTTTTGCAAAATGTTCTGCTGATTATTCTGTATCTGATTTGGAAAATATTTGCTTAAAACAGTGCCTGATCATTTGGAATGACACCTCATTTCTGTTTTAAATCTTGCAAATTTGAAACGTTCAGTTAGACCTTTCAGGAACTGTGTGACCAACATTGTCACCAGTTCTAAGAGGAAACAAACTTCTAAATTTGTCTGTAAAAAATAACATGTGCATTGACAAGGAGTTTGGTAAGTTTCTTACTTAAATAAAAAATCGGTGTTCCTTTCAGTAATACCACAGAAAGTATTAAGAAGAGCAAGGAAGCTCTCACTGCCTGTATGGTATTTTAGTTGAAAAAATGGCCAGTGTGAGTAAATCATTTTTGCAAATAATGAATGTCACAGAAGAATGTAATTTCCTTTATATTATCACCAAGTGTGGAAAAATTAGTGGCATTTGGGGGCATTTAATGATGTTTTTCATTTTTGTTTATCCCTGTGGTTAATTTTAAAATACTAATCTATTTTAAAACATAATAAGTGTCTATCTATACATAATTAAGAGTTCTGATTATCATCAAGCTCAGGTTTGTCACAGTAGTCAGATAGAAGAGAAGTGGTGGAAGAAGCACGTAAAAAATACACAACTGGTCCAAGAGCTGCAAGTGCAGAAAGACCGCACAGTTCTGTGATGCTGTAAGCTGAAGCAGCATTTCCTAAATATTGCTCTGGCATCTGGAAGCAGTCTGGCCAATCTTCCACTGCTTCTACATCCACTTGACTAAATCTGCTTCAGCTAAGCAACCACTGGATGAAACTTGTAATAACCCAAAAGCAGGTGTGGAGATGCCTGAGTGGGCTTCTCTGTGGCAGAAAATGAATGGGTTCTTCTGGACTAGTGGGATTGCTTCCTCTGGTTCAGCCTGTTGTAGAACCTTACCAAATTCATTTCCTCCTGACTGTTTAGACTATGGGTGATAACAGTTTCCCTTCTCCTTTCTGTAGCAGAAATGGGTAGGTTTAAAACAAAACCCGCCAGAAACAGGTTGTCTCTGGCTGTTAGCGCCTTTCACTTGAGGTGTAATTCCTTACTGAAAGAAGCAATTCAGCTTTAATGTGCTCTTTTTCTTTCAACACTGGAACAGTAACTACAGCCCTGTACAATGCTAGGTAAAAAATGTGCCCTTTTAATTTTGGTAGTCTGTGTTCCTAAAAAGTCTATTTTCCTACTTGTTATTACAGCATTTTTTTATTGCAAGATTCTTTTGAGAATGGGGATACTTCTTGTTTCTTTATTATGGTTGGTTTTTTTTGTTGTTGTTTTGTTTTGTTTGTTTTGCAGTGCAAATGATATAAGCTTTAATTTTAGTGTTAGTGGAGACAATATTGCACTACCTGCTATACCTACTTCCTGAGTATGGTTTTAAGGCTTGCTTCAAACTCCTTTGATTTTGATGAGCTTTATTTCACACCTTTATCTCGCTGTCTGATGATATAAAGGCACAGCACTTCCCTGTGCTCCTAAAACAAGAGAGGTAACTGCATGAACATCTAAATTTCTGTCTGTATAAGGGAACGTTTGGCCTGACATCACTAACAACTTGCTCTAATTCAAGGTTTGTCGGAGCTCAAACACTGCTCAGGTTATGACTACATGAGATAGTATACTGGAAACATAACCTAGATTAGGCACTTAAAGTACCTGGGATCTTTTTCAGTGTTTGTGGGTTTTATTTGTTGTTTGTTGTTGTTGTTGTTGTTGTTGTTGTTGTTTTTTCCTGTCACCGAGTAGCCCTACTGCACAGCATGCTATTTTGGCTTGCATATGCCACCCTAAAGCAGCTGCATTGCTTGCTCATTTAGAGCTAGCTCAGGTAACTTCAGACGGCACCGCTCTGTGCCATATGTTTGCTGAGTTACACTCTTTGTTTCCATATGTTCAATCATTGCAAAGGCTTTAGGATTAGAGATTTAAGGATTAAGATTTCATATTCCATCAGGGTGTCATAAAGGTTTTGTTTTTCATGTGTCCCTATAACCTACATAGTAGCACACTTTCTTTGCAAATACAGCCTGCAGCTCTTTAACTCAGATTCCTGATTCAGGGAGCATTTTTCCTCATGAATTTTGACATGAATTTAAGTAATTGACCAAATTTCACATTCCAAAACCAAAGATCTGTGAGAGACATGTTTTAATCCTCCAGTTACTGTCTGAAACTATTCTTAAGGAGTTGCATGGTTTGCAGCTTTGGCTTTCCTGCAGGAATGTATTCTGGGACAAAGATGACGCAGCCTTGTATACTATGTATGTTCATGCTGTAGTACTTTGCTTCCAGAGCTATGAATTATATCAACACTTTTATTTTAGTGATAGTCTAAGCTGTGCCTGACTTTATTGCTATTTTGTGGTAGTGTTAAGAATGTGATTCAGTGTTTGTTTCAAAGATTTGGAGGGTGGGAGGGGATGATTATTTGCAAACTAGGAGTACAGAAAAAAAAACTCTCACCACTGATTGCTGGTGGCCCAATTACAGAGGGACTCTCTAGAATATCTGCTGGAAATAACTTTTGGATTTGAATATTGGCAGATCATGAGTGTTTGGCTCTTGCTAATTTCCAGGCCAAGGCAGGAATCCAGCTTCTTGATTATTGCTTTTCTGACTACCCAGACTTAGAGAATCAATGTTCCAGAATTGCAGCTGGGGGAGGAGCTCTGCCCTCAAATAGTAGTGCCATGGGCTTCCTGCACCACCATACGTTGCTGGTGACAAGCCTGAATTTGGTTAGAGGAAGCCAGTGGAAGCACTGATACAGCCATGTAACAAACAAACTGGAAGGTAGTTGCAAAAGTAGCATCTAAATAGAATTGAATGTAAAAATACTTAGTGCCAGAAAAAAGTTCCTTCGAGGTAGACCCACACCTTTCCATGGAAGGTAGCTTACACATGGAAGGAGGCCGCTTTTAGGAGATACAGAGGATGTAGTAGTCAGACTTCTCTGAAGCAATTTTGGGGAAGGACCCTGCTGTGAAGTATTTATTAGCCCTCGGGATTTTTCGGCTATGTGCAGATTGCCAAGATGCTTGGTGCGGTAGGAGAATATCAGTAGGTGAAAGCAGTTACTGCTGAGACTTGTAGCTCTGCACCAATGCCTGCATATGGTCTGATTCCTTGTACTCCACTGCATATGTGGTTTGAAGCAAGCCAGGTCATCGGTGCAGACTCTTACCATCTCTGTTAGAGGCTGTATTTGGTGTGTGACTGCAACTCCAGTGTAGTTTCCTCCAAGAGAAACTGCCTTGTTTAATACCAAAACCATACTGCAAGCAGAAGCGATGTTCAGTTACTGGTGTGTAAACACCACTACTGTCTCAAAAAAAAAAAAAAAAAAGCTAATGGAAGATATGACTTTTACACTATTATACTACATAATAGTGTAATATAGAATATTATACTACTCCCCATCCATACTCACTGGCATAGAAGACAAAGGAACTTCTTTTCTCCTCCTTCTTTTGAAAAAATAAAAATAATACAAAAATAAAATAATAATGAAAAAATAAAAATAAGGCAACCACACACTATGGGGACATGACTAAGTAGAAGAAAACATCAGGATAATTTTCAGTCAGCATAAACTGACATTGTGCTACTGACATAAGATAGGGCCTCTGGAAAAAATGTACATGCAACTGTTTCCAGATGTCAGTCCCCATTAGTTCTCTAGACAGATTGTGGATGAGATCTTTACTTTTGATGTGTCTTTGTGTTCAGTGTCAGCACACCATTCAGACAGAGAAAAATAAGGGTAATTTGTGGAAAGCTTGCTTGTTGGGACAGTATGCTTAACATGTTCTATGTTCAGGTGAGCACTTATTTATTATAAATGGAGTGTATTTGAATTACTTTTATATGTTGATCTCATTGTGTCACTTTAGGTTTCGATTATTAATGAAATGTGACTAAGTATCGCTAATGCATTATGCAGCGTTATTTGAATTATTCATGTGTGGCAAGTGGAGTTCTGCACTTTAAAATGTTGGCTTGGCCTAGTGTTTATATTTATTCTGTGCTTTTATGCAATCAGAAAGCTTTATGGGAGAAAGAAGTATATTTGTTCTTTGTACTGAGCATTTTCATTATTGTAAGTGGAATGTATTTCTAAAAGAAATATTAAAATGACCCTGTTTATAAGTCTGTACCTGATTATACACTCATGAGTGAAACAACTATAATGGTTTTATAAAATCTGACATGAATAGCAAAGTTACACGTAAAAAATATTTACAGAAAAATAATTTTTTATTCTAATTATGATTATGCAATGCAGATTAGCAAAAGTTAATCAGTCTTGTTGTGTACCTAAAAGTCCACTGAGCAAAGGCTATAACTCTTCCTGATTATACATTTAAGAAGAGTATGCATGCTTTGAAAAACAAAATACCTAAATTCTGTCAGAGAACAGTTTTAATACAAAATTATATTAGCAAAAGTACTCAGAGAAATCTTTAACATTTTTTTTCAACATTTCCATAAACAATCTGTAACAGATAATAAGTTGGGCAGCTTTTAAAATAATACTGGATTGGTATAAATAAGTACTTTTGCATTATGTGCAGTCCTGTGCTTAGCACTGAGCATCTCATCTCTAAGGAGATGGTGCATAAGTGGAAGGAATTCAGGAAAACTCAAGGGACATGGGAAATTTGAGAAAGGACTGGGAAAAAATATAATTTGAAAAGGCAGCAGAATGCAAAATAATGCAAAGTAGAAAGAAGCTAGATCAGAAAAAGTCATGCAGACACAGTGACATGTTAATGAAGTTTAAGGGGGGAAATGCTAAGGAAAGAAGAAGATTTTTCAGGCACAGTTCTGTTAAATCACAGACTTGATTTCTTCAGAAAGTCATCAAGGCCTAGGAACAGATTTCCAAAGGGAACCAGTTATTTATGTGCTTAAATTACCGTGGCTAATTGGGATGCTTTTCCTCTCTCTCAAACTCTATTTCAAGATTTAAACTAAAGCTACTTGCAACAACTCCGAAAGAAACCTAATAGAATATTACGTTTTATCCTATGAAACATGAAGATATCTAGCATTCATCAGGTCAGATAGCAAAGTTGTCTGACCTCTGGGGAGCACCCGTACTGCCTCATGCAACATCCCCTGTCATATTCCTCATAGTGCAATGATGACAGAGTTCAACAACACAGGAATACAATCCTCTGGTATAAGTGGAGTCCCTGCAAGTAAGCCGATTCAATTACCAGAGTGTTTTGAAGTTCAGAACACGCTGAGAGTGCAGCACATTTTAAATTGCACAATCAGTTTGAAGTGTCAGTTCACTGCCTAACAGTGATCTCACGTGTACTAGGAACTTTGTCCTAAAGCTTATTTTTGAGCCCTGTTAATATGTGTAAAATAACAACTGCTTGTTTCAACAGAGAAGCCAGCAAATGACATCTGCTAGGCTCCCTTTACACGATAAACAACAGCAACAAAAGCAGTTCTTGGGAGACCAAAAGGGTATCAGCAACAATCTGTTGTGCAAGGTTAATAAAACAGTTAGTTTTCCTTGAAAGGCTGAGCAATGGTTTTGGAGGGTATTTTCCAGGAAATTTCAATAAAAACTTTATTTCTTGGAAAGTGTCCTAAGCAGGAGTGGTGTGCTTCAAGCCATGAGATCTGCTGTGACTTCTGCAGTGGCAGTGATTTGTGCAGAAGTAAATGCAACCGTTATGCCTAGAGTCATCCTTTCTCCCTGCTCAAGACTTACACTTGTTTATTTGGTTTGTGGTTTCTCACAGACTTCATTTTAATTGGAAAATAGCTAGGATGAATGGAGTACAGTTGTGCTTGAAAGGCAATCTCATAGCCACCCACCTAATACTTAACTCAAAAGATCTGTCCCATCAGAAAAGTATTATTACACTTACGCAGCTTGTGGGCTCAGTATTTTGGCTTAATGATTTGAGTCAGCTGGTAACAAACACAGCCAAGACCAGAATGTAAACTGTGAGCAGCTGACATAAACAGAAATAGATTTTTTTCCTTAGTCTGCACTTGAGCCACTGAAAGCTTTGCTTAGCCACAAGCCCCTAGGCGCCTTCAAATACAAAACTGAGCCTTCAGTAGAAGGGAACAATGTTTCTGTTAACTAAGCTTTTCATTTCTGTGTCTGGCTGATCTCTGATCTCTGGCTTTCGAGCTGAGCTGTGTGTCCATTAAAAGCTTTTGCTGATGGAGGTTTTACAAAGTGGTTACACGTTCTCCTTAGCCATTGAAGATAGAAGCAGGGAGACTGTCAACCATTGCTTCAATATGAGCCTTCTTTCCCCAGAGGAGAGGTGACCTCTCAGTGGAGTAAGCTTTTCTGATTCTGGTCCTTGGTTTTGTCAGCTTGTCACCTGTTTGTAGGTTCTGGTTGGTTCTTTTCTGAAAAATGCCTATCTGGAGTTATGCTGTTGAATTCCTCCTACCTGTTCTGCTCACGTGTAATTTCAAGAAAGAGCAATGTGTTTGGAAAAATGGTATACGTGATTTCCTTTGTTCTGCTTGTTTTTGATCATGCTAAATGGAAACTTATGTACTGTTGAAACAAAATAAAGTGGCCTTGTGTTTACACCAGCCTTCATCTGTTTCTGTGTTTGACTTTGGAGGACAGAAAGGGAAGGTGGCAAGGTGAAAAGTTACAGTGAAGACAGTAATACATGGCCAGGTGTAAGAGAAGCACAGAGTGTACCTGCTCCCTGGGGAACTCAGGCACACCCATTGTTGCGGTTTGTAAACTCTGTTTCATATGTATGACATAATTTTAAGGGACTTTTTCCAGACTCAGAACTCTTTGAGCAGTTATTGTAGTTTTATTACCAGACTTTCTGGCTTGATAAATTAAAGCAAGTGCTTCTGCAGCATTTTTATTATTTTGTGTACAAGCAAACTATCCTGAAATACTTTCTTCTTGTGCTTGGCAGCAAGTATAAGGTCACATCTCCTATTTTTCCACACTTTCCTACTTCTCAAGGCTTAGGCATAAAAATGTCTACAGTAGAAGTAGCTCTGAAACACACCAGGAGCATATTTCCTTAAAACAAAAAATTCCCATAGGAAAACCACTAATTGCACACTGAAGAATTGTATGCTATGGTTTTGAAAATTATGTGCAAGTTATTATCAACAAATGCAACATCGTGCAAAAGAAATACAGTTGTTCTCTGTTTGCTTCAACCAACTTACCAGCACAGGTCATGCAAGCTACAGAGGAAAGGCAAAATGAAACTGCTTCGTAGACTAATGTTCTTAATAGAAGGGCCCATTTGGGCTTTCAGCATAGGAATTCTGGTACTTAACATTTCAGTTTGGACAATAGCAGCTTTTTGTTAGAATACTCTGTTATGATTTTATCTGACACATCTATCTAAAGTTGTGTAAACTCCAGATGTGAGCACAGCACATGTAAACCCCGCTGGAAAATGTGAGAGCTTTTGGGTATGTTGTCAGTAAATCTCAGGCTGCAATTACCTGTTTCACTTTAGTGAGTAGATGCAGACACAGTGTATATTTGTGAATACAGAATTTGCAAGCTTGAAGAAATGGTCATTGAATAATCATGAACACATTACCAGTGTAATTTTCATGTCTGCTCCCATGGCTATCCTGCTTTGGGATCTGGTACTGAATCATTTATAACTGAGCTCAATAGGTTTATAGTTCATGAGCTAAGAGAATACTTAAAATGCAAAAAGAACGTTGCTTTCTCTATGCTAATATTCTGTAATTGGCCATCATCCTTCCAAACTAATCAGCTTGTGACTGTCTTCTTACATTAGTTCTGATTAAAACGGTCCATTAGGAATTAGCCTAAAAATATGTCCAGAAATGCCATGAAATGCAGATTAGAACTGAGCAATGCCTCTTCCTTTCCTGTTTTGTTTTAAAAGTACAATTCCAAAAGAGCTATCTTGCTTCTGAGGACTTGGAAGTACTACTACAATGCTCTAATCTCAGGCCAGGGTTAAATCACAACCTCCCACCACACCGGTGAGGGGCCATGGCTGTACAGCTCCTCTGTTACTTCTTAAAGAACATCAGTTCCAGCTAGCTGTGGGCAGTATTAAGACTCATTATATTTATGGTACTGGATAAACAGTTCCCTGAGCTTCTATTTTTGAGGAGAAGAGATGAGAGTAACTTGGGACAAAGAAGAATTATAAACATAGAACTTTGCCAAGTTTTGACTATTAGACTTCTTGCTTCTTGTTTACTACATGTTCTGCTTGGTAATATTGTTCTTCTGATCAGCATATGTGAACATTTGTGCATTCAAGTTTTGGCTAAATACACTTCAACTTTGTGCTGTTCAATGCCTTTTGATAAATGCCTGTGTAAAAATATAATGAGTTGCTCAGGTACTCAAGTTTATCACTTATTAAAAAAATACACAGGTATTTGCATGAGCAAGCTTGTGATGTACTGTGACATTATTCACGACTTCTTTTCCTGATGTTCACAAAAAGATTAATGCAGAACAACTCTCCAAACAAGTCCACCTGTTCACCTGTGGAACTGTCTTTGAAAGTCAGTGGGTGCATCTACATTAGCATTTTAGTTCAGAGTGAGCATTCAATGAGTCTTTGAGTCATCTGTTTTTCTGTGTCTGCTTTGCATCGCTTTTAAACTAAATAGAAGATGTATCTGGAAAAGGAGAAACATCACCCCCATTTTTTAAAAAGGGAGAAAGGAAGAGATCTAGAAAACAACAGACTGTTGGGGCAATCACAGAACAGATCCTACTGGAAGACATGTTAAGGCAGATATAAGATGAGGAGGTGATCTGAAACAACCAGCATGGCTTCACCAAGGGCAGATCATGCCTGACCAATTTGGTGGTGGTCTTCTGTGATGGAGGTGCAGTGGACAAGGGAAGGCTGACAACTGTAATCCAACATTCTCCATTCTCCATTCACCATTCTGTAATCAATCCATTCTCCACAACTGTAATCCACCAATCCACAGTCCACTGTGACTTCACCACCTCCCTGGGCAGTGCATTCCAATGCCTGACTACCCTTTCCGAGTAGTAGTACTTCCTAATGTCCAGCCTGAACCTCCCCTGGCGCAGCTTGAAACCATTCCCTCTAGTTCTATCACTGATTACATGAGAGAAGAGGCCGACCCCCAGCTCACCACAACCTCCCTTCAGGAAGTTATAGAGAGCTATAAGGTCTCCCCTGAGCCTCCTCTTCTCCAGACTGAACAATTCCAGCTCCCTCAACCACTCCTCATAAGGCCTGTGCTCCAGACCCCTCACCAGCTTCGTAGCCCTCCTCTGAACACGTTCCAGGGCCTCAATGTCTTTCTTGCAGTGAGGGGCCCAAAACTGAACACAGTACTCGAGATGCGGCCGCACCAATGCCGAGTACAGGGGGACAATTACCTCCCTGTTCCTGCTAGTAACACTGTTTTTGATGCAAGCCAGGATGCCATTGGCCTTCTTGGCCACCCGGGCACACTGTCGGCTCATGTTCAACCGAGCATCAATCAGTACCCCCAGGTCTGTTTCCTCAACGCAGTCCTCCAGCCACTCCGCCCCAAGCCTATAGCGCTGCCTGGGGTTGTTGTGGCCAAAGTGCAGGACCCGACATTTGGTCCTGTTGAACCTCATCCCGTTGGCTTCAGCCCAGCTCACCAGCCTATCCAGATCCCTCTGCAGGGCCTCACTACCCTCAGGCAGATTGACACTCCCTGCCAATTTGGTGTCATCTGCGAACTTACTGAGGGCGCAGGATAGACAGAGGGACTGGATAGACAGGGAACGAAAATCTAGATCATTACCTTTGGTTCCAGCACAGTCACTGGTCTGATAATGTTCAAGTGACAGGTGCACACCTGACATTGAGTCGCAGTGCTCTTATTTATTGCAGAAAAATGAGATGTTTCGGTAACTTGCATGCAAGATGGGAGTAGGTGAGATTCAACATTTGTGTATGTATGGAAGGGAAAAGGGTAGTTTCAATCCTTGCCTTCAGCTGAGTAAGAGGTCAGAGCCTGTCCCTTGTCATGTTGGTCAGGCTGGCATTATCTTGCAAGAGTGAGACTTGCCCAGACTCATACAGGGCATTAGAATTCTCCATCCTCCAGTGCATTATATACCCTCTTCAGGAAATGCTTTTTCCTTGTTCCGACTGCAAACAAAACACATGATTTCCATTCATTCTTCATCACTATGCAGTGCCTCAATAGTTGAGACACTGAAACAGTTTTGGATGTTTTTCACAGGACTTTATACCACATTGTGGCTCAGACATTTGGTACACCATTCATTCTTATGTGTCTCTATGTCTTCTTCCATGCTGGTGATCCAGACGTAGTGGACAAAAGGAGAAAGGGAAGAAAGAATAAAAGACAACATACCTTTTACAATTAAAATCCTGATTGTCAGAAATACAAATCCATGCAGCTCAACACCTGTGGAAACACAGTAATAAACACAATGGTAATAGTAACAGTAATTAAAAAGAGCTCATTCCAATGAGCATGAATCCAATGGTTTTTTGTTTTTTTTTCCATGGCCACCAGTTTCTACCCATGCATAAGAACTAACAGGACTTTTAAGGGTTTGAGGGACCATTCCAGTAGTAGGTAATTCTACCAGAACTGGCTGTCCAGGGCATTGGAATGGATTTGTTGAGTCTTTATTCTGTTACTTTCCCAAAAGTATTGACAGGATTTGGACAAAACAGAATCAGTGGTGGACAACCATTGATTCCCCAGTGGCTATTCAGTCTTCTGATTGCATCTGATACCCACTATGCTCATCCTGGTTCATGGGGTTTCAGAGCTCATTTCAAGAGCCCATTACCATGTTCCACAATACCATTCACTTGGGGATAATACAGGGTGTGGAATAAAAACTGAATCCATTTGCCTCAGGCCTACTCTTGAACCACCCTATCAATAAAATGGCTCCCACTATCTGATTGTGTTTTTTGGATATCGGTAAATGGCTAAACCACATATCCAAACTTCTGCTGTTACCTAGTGTGGCCCATGAGGCTGCTGTGGCCTGGGTCAACCCTGACACTGTCTTGACTCCTACTAAGTATTGCTTCCCTTCAGAAAGCTGAAATGGAGTGATATGATCTACTTGCCAAATGTCCCACAGCCCTTTGTTATCTATCAAAGGCAGTGGTCAGTCCTTAAGAGGGTTGTATTCTCCCAGGCAGATGTGACATATAATACATTCTGAAATAATGGCATCACATAACTTTCTGGTTATACACCAACTTCTACTGACTGCATCTTTGAATAAATCCTTAATTAGTTGCCTCATTTTCTTACACAGAATTGAAAGTTTATTCATTTTCCTTCTCACATAACGTTCCCCATTAACTTCCCACTGATGGTATTCCCAGAAAAGTAGCCGCTCAGAGAGCATTCTTTAAACACAGTATACAAGTCAGTGTAAATAAACACTGGTTCTTTAGTTTCAACTTCCCTAATGACTACACTCCATATTAATTCCATATATATTAATTCTTTTACTTAGGCACTTCCTTCTTCTGTTAACATGTTATTCCCTGCATCAATATGTAGGGTCACTGTTTGGGATTTCCATATTTTTCCTTCCCTTTTGGAGGACGCATGGGTAAACAACCAACTTTTCAGGCAGGCTTCATGAGAAGGAGTAGTTTTCATAAAAGAGTGGGAGGAGTTGCTGTTCTGCTTGAACACTGGAGGTCCCTGTGTTTTTAATATCTTGGGTGTTCCCTCCTCTATCTGGTGAGTGTGGCAGTAATAGTCTAATTGTGCATACAATTTCCTCACGGTCTCAGACTGCAGTACTCCCATGGGGGGTAGGGTTATGGCTAACACTGGCTTTAAGACCTTAAAGAGATTCATTAATGTGGTTGGCTGTTGCTGTACATTTTCAGCTTCCTGTATTGCTAGGTTAACCACAGAGAGGCCCTTCTCCCAGACTGAATAGCATTTTTCCACATCAATAGGGTGGGACGGACCTTTAGGCCCATGTAGCCACATATGTATTGATGATCCATGGACTGCGAAACCACAGTCAGTGTGGAGTGGACAAGTTGAGTGTGTTCCCAGAGCCTGCTACACCATGGCTTCAAAAATGAGCGACTTTAAGGCCTTCTCACAAAGTGGGGCCCATTCCCAGCTAGTTTTTATGCGTCAAATCAGGCTATAATGGAGAAATTTGGGATGTGTTTCCTCTGAAATACCAATAAGCATGCTGTAATTCTTTCTTGTTTTCAGGGATTCTCATCTGTTCATGTGTGGCTAGGGTTTTGGAGGGAATACATGCAGTTTCCCCCCTTCACCAGATGCCTGGCATTTTTACTTCCAAGAACAGGAGCTGTACTTTCTCTTCTGGAGTGTGAAGCCCCAACTTTTCATAATGTGTAATTATGCCTTTTTGGGTCTGTCACACCACTGCAATGTTAGGGCCTCCAATCAACACATCATCAGTGTAGTAGTATACCCTGCTTCCCCCTTATGAGTGACACATGCAAGCTCTTGTGGCAATGCACAGTGGGCAATTGTCAGTGAACAGCAATGTGTTTTCAGACATGTCTGTTACCTACATCTGTTTCCTGTCAGCAACTATACAGTTTTGTGTAAGGCTGACATCTGCACTCCAGTGTCTACTAAAAAGATACCAAGAATTTTAAAAGAACCCAGGGGAAAGGTAATTAACAAATCTCTACTATTTTCTATGAATCTTCTCAAGAATATCCACTGGCTGTCCCCAGCTTACTTACTGGAGACAGCGAGAAGGGTTTCCCGACTAAAGTGCACCCAGATTAATCAGGTCTGTCTCCTGAGAAGTGCATTTCCATGCTTATAAAATAGGGGAAGACAACCTTTAGGATTTGGGGGAAACTTAGTTTCTTTTGCTTCGCTTCTGACTTCTACCAGCGTCTCCAGTTTGGGAGTGAGTAAACCGTCTATAATCTCACTGGGAATTCCTTTTTAAATGCTCCCCATTTCTAATATGTATCTCTTATTATAGGGAGGAGGTACTGGTTTCATCAGTCAGTGATCAGGAATCACATGGGGGCCTAGTCCTCACGTCACTGCTCCCCTCCACTCTCCTAAGTTCTGCTTCAGTCTTTGTCTCTCCCTGGCTAGTGAATCCCACTCTTCTCCAATAATCAATTCCTATACTACCTCCGCCCATGTAATATCAGGGGATCCATCCCATCTCCATGGTTAGGCTGTCCTCATATGATCTTGTAGTTGCACTGGGATGATTTTAAGATACTGAGAAATCCCCTCGTAAGAAGATGCATCATCTACTATGTACTGCTTGGGAGAGGGCTACTGAGGAATCAGCAATCACACATTAATTGGAGGCATGGGGTTTTATGCTTACTCTCTAAAATATGACCAGCAGTAGGCATTTTAATTGTAAATGGACCCCCTCTTTCCACCACGTCAAGGCCACCTGCCCAATATGCTGCTCTTTGAATCAGAGATCAGGGCTGCCTATTAGTGGTTAGGAAACCTCTCAGTTCCTAATACTCTCTAGCTTTGTCTTCTCTCATCAGGATACAATATCCCCTGCTAAGAAATACTTTCCATACAAACTCAGTTTCTGCTTCCTGTGGCCACGCAGAGAATTTCTCCTGAAATTTACTCAACTCACTGATGGAGTAAAGCTCAATGACAGTACTAAGTTGCTGTGGTCCTCCCTGGCCTGCATCCACGGTCTCAGTTTTATCTGGAGGCTGCATGGTAGCCTCTTACCTCCCCACGGGATGTATTTCCCTTAAATACTCTAGTGCCATTAGAGGGCATGATGATTTTGCCTCATTCTCCCAGTCAGAATCAATATCTATGTTTTCTACTCCACTTCGGAAGAGGACATCATCCACTTTCTCTCCCAATGTTTTTTTTTTAAGTCCAAAAACTCCACCAAGAGTAATATGTAGCCTCTGGTTAATTATTTGCACATTGGAAAGCTGGTCAGAAAGACTTATTATTTCATGTGCTATTTGTTCTTGCAAGTCCTTCAGTAAGTCCTGAAGGGATTTTATCACCTCTTTCTCTGCTTGTTTCACTGTGTGTTTTTTCCAGTTGGTCTGCCAATAAAGTGGCTCCCAATACTACACATATCACGACTTTCCCTTTTCCATGTTTCACCTTTTTATCTTGTGCCAGCTAAGAGATTATGGTTGCTGAGCTTAAGAAATTCCCTTGGGCTAAGTTAGGGTGAAACAATGCCAAGCAAACAGTTAAACGTTTATTAGTATCCCACCACAATACTTCGTATGAGACATGGAGTATGTATATATTTGTATATTCATACCTTATTGGTAATAAGCTGTGATGATATGCCTTATGTTATGTTCTAATATAACTTGAAAAGAGACAGAGAAGAAGAGAGAGAGAGAAGAGTAAGACGAGAGGTTCGTCACTTTTGGTCGGGAGCTGTAGAGAGCCTCTCCCTTACAGTATTGGTCACACAGGCATCTCTTGCAACAGGGGAACTTCCCCAGATTTGCACAG
Source organism: Alectoris magna (assembly GCA_030625065.1). Classification (NCBI taxonomy): domain Eukaryota; kingdom Metazoa; phylum Chordata; class Aves; order Galliformes; family Phasianidae; genus Alectoris; species Alectoris magna. The sequence goes on from CM060564.1 coordinate 43,817,703, forward strand.
GAGGTTAGGGCAGAGAGATGGAGGTGATTGTCCCCTTCTGCTCTGCCCTTCTAAGGCCCCATCTGGAGTACTGTATTCAGGCCTGGGGCCTCCAACACAAGTAGGATGTGGAGCTGCTGCAGGTCCAGAGGAGGGTCACAAAGATAATCAGGGAGCTGGAGTACCTCTCCTATAATCAAAGGCTGAGGGAGCTGAGCTTGTGCAGCTGGGAGAAGGCTCCAGGGAGATCTCATTGTGGACTTCCAGCATTTGAGGGGATCTTATAAGCAAGATGGAGATCATCTTTTTACATAAACAGGTAGTGACAGGACAAAAGATTATGATTTGACACTAAGAGAGGATGGGTTGAGATTAGATATTAAAAAGAAAAATTTCACTCTAAAGGCCATTAAGCACTGGAGAAGATTGCCCAGAAAGGCTGTGGATGCCCCATCCCTGGGGTTGGATAAGGCTTTGGGCAGCCCAGTCTAGTAGGCAGCAACCTTGCCCATGGCAGCGGGTGGAACTGGGTGATTTTTAGAGTCCCTTCCAACCCCAAGTCATCCTATGATGCTATGTTAGAAGTGCACCTATTATACTCAATGGACATTCAATCCACGGGGTTGGACCAAAGCTAGTCAATAATAGAATGCTCAAAATGCATAGTGCAGAAGTCGGCTCCCCAGCAATATCTGCTCTGCTGTATGGAGCTGCTGATATAGCAAAGTATTTCTTGCTAATGTCAGCATAGATCATATTGACTTGAAGCAGACTGTGAAATACATTTCTGTTACAAAATTTTAAGATAGCGTAAATGCTGAGGCATAAAGCTCATCCCTTGAATCAATTCTGTCGTTAGTTTATTGATACATATCAATTTATATTATTTTCTACCTTAAAGATATGTTTGTTCTTCCCTGACATTATCCTAACCAGCACATTCTTCATGATCTTAATAAGTGAGAAATTACTGGCAGAACATTATGAAAGACTGGAGTAAAATCATAACATAAATGGAAAGAAAAGGAATAGTAATGAGAACATATTTCCAATCATCACAGACTAATTATCAGAGTCCAGAATATATCATCACCCCTTGAAAAGAAGCCAGTGTTGTTTCCTAGATCGTTTACTCACTACTATACATGCAAACAAGGATGTTCTTACCAAATCCTTAGCACTGCACAGTTGTGCAAGAGTCACAGATCCTTCACCTCATATGCTAGTTACACCAGATGTGCCAGTAAATCTGAAATTAACTAATGCCAAACATGTTTAAAAAGATAATTTGTTCTCCTAAAAGGCATGGCTGTGTCTGCTCTTACTTCAGGATTAGTTCATAGAGGAGATGGTGTTTTGCTTTCATATTCAGATTCATGCAATTGTCATGCTGGTGATGAAGTTATGGAGCAGAAGTCAAACTGTTCAAGTTTATTAAATTTACCTTAAGAGACATACAGTTTGAATAGACTTTTGTTGTTGTTGTTGTAGTTCTTCTTGTTTCTGGCTGCTTTTCTGTCTCTTTCCAAACACAAAGTAGTAGTGCAATTACAGAAATGTACAGGCCTTGGTCTTTCTAATGAGCCTGCCCACTGTGTACAACCCTCTTGCTCCTCATTTTCCAGTCCTGTCAGGTGGACCTCTGGCACTCCCATCACCACATTCCTATGTCATTGGACATCGCCTGCTTCTGTACAACATGGTGGCCCACCAGGTGGCACATCCTATGACGGGGATCTCCTGCATGCCTCACAATGAGAGCTCTACTCTTGCTCCAGTTGACTGTATCAAAAATTAGTAAGCACAGGAAGTACACTGCAGAGCCTACCATCTATATTCACACATGCTCAGATATTCACCATTGCCTGACCAAGAGCATGGAGCTGAGCACAGTAACCTGCATTTCTGGGCTGGTATCACAGTCACTACAGCTGCCTCACCTCAAAGCTATCTCAAACAATCAAGAATCCATTTATATTCAAATTACCGTAGTGGCACTGCTTGTAGTATTAATAATGCCTCAGAGAGGTTCATGTGCACAAACAGGTAGTCCTTGCTGCTTCATGTCACTGGTGCAGGGCATCCCTGCTGTATTTGCTGCTACCTGGCTACAATTACATTTTCATAGAATCACAGAATCACAGAATGCTTTGGTTTGGAAGGAACATCACAATTCATCCCTTTCCAACCCCTTGCCACCAGCAGGGCAGCTCCCACCAGCTCAGGCTGCCCAGAGCCCAGTGCAACCTGGCCTTGAGCAGCTCCTGGCATGGGGCACCACGGCTTCTCTGGGCAGCCTGTGCCAGTGCCTCTGTGTAAACAATTTCTTCTTAACATCTAAACTAAATATGTCCTCTTTTAGTTTAAAGCCATTCCTCCATTCACTGTCAGATCATGTAAAAAGGTGGCCCTTTTCCTGCTTACAAGCTCCCCTAAAGTACTGGAGGATTGCATTGAGGTCTCCCCAGAGCCTTCTCTATGAAGTTATTCCTCTAGAAAAATAAACATTTTTTACTAAGAAGGTTTTTATTAAGGAACTTTTATTTAGCTTCGGGAGATTGGCTTATCTTAGGCATTTTCCTCTAGTGGTGTTAGGAGTTCTTGATTATAAGGGGAAAACAAAGAGAGAAGTGGGAGTACTTCCTTTCAGGAAAATTTCCCATTTAAGTCACAATCTAAGACGGAGTATTAAGTTTAGACAGTACTGACTTCTTGTGTTTCTTTACTACAAAATGTGTAAGATATAGCTTGTAAGGGCACATGCGTATTTCCTACATTAGATGTATGTTAACAGACATTTTTAGAGTTTGAAAAAAATATAAACTTTCCCATTAGCCCTGGTACAAAGTCTGTAGTTTTATAAGGTCAGCATTAAGTCCTTCTTCAGAGTCATGTGAGGTTTCAGATTGTTTTTCCACATGAGCCAGGCACAGAACTGCTGAATAAATCCGTTATGCACTTGAGTTAAAACTAACAAACGGATGAAATTTTAATTTCAGAATTTCAGGTTTGCTCTGACATTTTGGATGGCTTTTTTTTTGGGGGGGTGGGGGGGAGGGCAGAATGAACAGCAGTCCCTCCCTTTCAAAGCGCGAGACGGAAACCGACGGTGGAGGCGAACGGAGCGAGATGCGAAGCAGACACCGCCGCCCGGCAGAGGGCGAGGGAGCTCTGCGCTGGCGGCAGAGGGGTGCTGGGGGCTGGGGGGGGGGGAGCGGCGGGAGGCGGAGCGAGGGGTGAAGAGGAAGGAGAAAGGAAGGGAAAGGGGAGGGGAAGGGAAGGGAAAGGGAACGTGAGGGGTACCGTGGGCTGCCGCTGTTCAAGAGCGTTTGCACTCTCACATGAAGGTGCACCGCTTAGAGATGCTGCAGCCTGCGGGCGACGCGCAGCTGTTGCTCTACAAGGCTACTGCTGCTTCACACTTCTTTCTCAAGCACTAGGGCTGTGAGGTTGCCTGGTGCAAAGAGCATGTACTACTCTGGCTCCACTGCTGAGAGATGTGGGCTGCCGGAGCAAGAAATGCATGCTGAGCCCAAGTGTGAACGGGATGCCTGCATGGTTTGGTGGCATGTGTTGTGGCCAAGCTGCTCCTCAGGACACTGCGCAGCAGGGTCGGGTGCAGCTTTGCTTGGCACTGGTGCTCGTTGTGATGTCTTGTGTCTTTCATGGTAATAGATGATATAATTTAGGTGCCTGGAATTGGGTTAGCAATCCAAATAAAAAGAGACGAGATCTTACTTTATGGTGGTGGATAGAGGGGCAAGCAGTAAGGAGTGGGAGAAGCGGTGGTAAAGCCCTTCTGCCTTTGTGCCCCATCGTTTCCTCATTGGCACTCATCACAAGCACAGTGTCAAAAAATCTAATTCTATATTATTTTTCCCTTGAAAGACTGCTTAATCACAGCCTGTGAATGCAGGGAAGTTCTGTGCAGAGTCACTGTTGAGGTAACTCACTCCCAAATTAGTCTCTGTCAGAAGAGTTAATGCTGTGTATTTCTAAGAGGAAAAACTCAGACTTGAGCTGCTAATACTGTGGAAATATGACGAGGTAAAAATCTCCTCTGAAGTGTTCTATGGATAGACTGCTATAAATGAATTCAAACAGTGGCTGGTGGCACCAGATAATAAATCACAAGTGAGTGGTGCCCACCAACAGGCAGGAGCTGTGCATGCAGTGCCGTGGCCGTGGGGCTTGGGAAGGCTCATATGCTGTTCCACTTCACCCCTGGGTGCAGTGCCAGTAGGGGCCAGGTTGTATCCTTCCAGCCCTGGCTTAGGGAGCCTGGCGGAGGCCTTCTGCTGCCAGAGTGATAGCAGCATGTCCCTTGCTGTATATGGACATACACCTCTGCAGTGGGGAAGCATAAAACCCAAAACTTAATCCAGTAAAATCACGAGTTTTCTACCAGGGCAAGTCAGCTGTTGTAGTCCCTTTATCTGGTGAGACTGTGTTCTTCAAGGAGGGATTTTTTGATATTAGTGTTCTGCATTTAGACCCCCAGAGAAGAAAGATGAAGTCTAACAGGAAGGAAGAATGGATTACAATGGAATTTATTCTGAGTATGCTTTTATAAGCATCATTAATCCCTACTTACCTAAAGAGCATCTGCTGTTAAAGCTGTCAGGGACAGTCTTTGTTTCTGCCCATGAGGGTAAACAGCAATGGGAGACACATGCATCCAGCCACTGTTGAGGGAAAAAGAAGGTGGATGCAGTAAAAACTGAAACTTTGCAAAATTCAGGAAAAAGAAAAGAAATGACACTGCCTCATTTTCACATCCCCTCATTAGGCTGATGGGTGATTTCAGGCACAGGGGCTGTAAAGGCAGTGTGCAAACCGTGGGTTGTGGGGCAGCTTGCCCCTCCAGGCACAGGCTGGCTCTGGGGTAACGGACTGGTGGAGGGGATTTGCAGAGGGAGAGGATGCCAGGAAAGGCACAGCCAGAATTGCTCAGCTCTCCACCACCACACAGTGCCCATCTCTGGCTGCTGCAAACACAAATAGTGAAAGTGGGAAGTGATGCTGCCACACAGCCAACATCAGATGCACTTTTCTTTGCAGAAGTAGGCAAGTGATCGCCCTGCTTGTGATATGTTGCATAGAGCTGATTGTAGACTTCAGTGTGAAGCATTTGCTGGTGGAAAAATGTCTTTTGATGGAAGTACTTTTTTCCAGCATTTCCTCCTCCCCAATTCTAGAAAGACAGGGAACTGCTGGAGAGTGTTCGGCAGAGGGCTACAAAAATGGAGCATTTTCCTTATGAGGAAAGGCCAAGAGACCTGGGACTGTTTAGCCCAGCCACTCTCTCACATGACACCTACCCAGTACTTCACAGCATCACTTACAGCTGGCCCTGGTGGTTCCTGGAACGTGGCAGCCCTTGGCAAGCATCAAAGCTCCTGCCGCAGCACAGCCCACACTGCTGCTGCTGCTGAGCTGTTCTTCAGGTGATGTAACAAAATAGCAAGTGAGGGAAAGCCAAAACAAGCTGTTAATGCACTCTCTCTCAGTTTGATTCAAGATATGTTTTATGCAATGTATTCAGTTCCCATAATTGGAACATGGATAGTCACTTCTGGGTATCTTCTAAACCCAGTTTATGTGCCAGCAGCAGGAGGTTACTGCATGCTATGGGTTGTTTAGTGGCCTCTGCTGATAAAAATCATAGAATCATAGAATTATTAAAATTGGAAAAGACCTCTAAGATATCCATACCAACCATGAACCCATCTCTGTGCCTACTGTGTCCATTGGTGCTGCTTCACGAACACCTTCAGGGATGGTGACTCCACCACTTCCTTGGGCAGCTTGTTCCAATATTTGACCACTCCTTCTGAGAAGAAACATTTCCTAATAATCCAATCTGAACGTCCTCTGTCACAACTTAAGGCCATTAACTCTGCTTCTCCTCAGAGCACTCTGCTCTGCAAAGAGCCAGTGGCAGACCCAGGCTCCACAGGCCTGCTCTTTTCCCTCTCAGAGTCACTCTACACCTCCACACTGTCCCACTCCTGCCTGAGATTTCCCATCTCTCCCCTCACCACACCCCACACATCGCCCCTCAGTGACATAATTTGAACTGAGCCTTCCTGGTAGCCTCTCCTGCTTCTGGTCAGGAGCTCAAAGAATTTTAAAGACAACATTGCAGCAGGAAAGTTTGATTTAGCTTCTCAGTTTCTGTAATTCCTTCCTGAAATCATTTATATTTTTGTTTTCTGTCATATCCAGTGACCGTGAGTCACACCCATTGATTAATTGTTGGGTGATGCAGTCATTTCTTCTCTTTGTCTTAAATCAGCTGCCTATAGATGTCCCTGAGTGCTCCCCTGGAACCTGGACTGCATTCCGTAGTGAATAATAGTCACCTTTACCTTGAGCATCACTGTTTTTGAAATTGGTTTCGAGGAAAATTAGTAATGTTTGCTACTTTTTATCATTTTGGCTTGTATTTATCAAAACAGTGTTTTCATTTATTAGTTTTGCAATTTGGTTTGACAGAGAAAGCTTGAGCTGGCCTGTGAACGTGAAATGGACTGGGACGGTTTCACAGAACGCACGCAGTAATGGGCAGTTCTGCCTGCCCCAAACAGAACAGGACATTCGTAGACCTGAGAGCAGCAGAACGTTTTGTACACATTGTGAAAGGGCCAAACAGCCTACGGTTTGCCTGCTACCACGGAGACATTGGCGGTCAGCCAGCTATGGCTCGTAGACAGCCTAATTAGACATCATTGAAGGACGGCGTCAGATGCAGGGCTGGCCAGACTTTAGAAAAAAATATTAGGCAGCTAACATCCTTATCCTGGTACAAGAAAAGATTAACAGAATCAGCTGTCGATACTTTCATCCTCCACATGTGATGTCTGGGGAAAGAGCTGGTGTATGCATGACAGAGAGACGGGAGAGGCAAAAGGATGATGTTTCCTCCTTTGTCTCCACGGGCCTGTTCATATGTAAAGCAAAATTCTCAAAAGAGATCCTTTCTGAAAGAACAGGAATGCAGGAAGAGCATGGTTATTTTATCCTCCAAGTGAAAACCTAAGAGAAAATGGTGACATAGTTGGCAGTGGTGTCATCGTACACACATCCTTCCAGATCTGTTTTGCCTGCAGACACTATGCAGGTTCTGTGTTCTGGGTCAAGTTTCAAACTTTGCATCAAACCATAACGGGGCTTGAGTTCTGACCTCAGCAAACCCACAGTTAGAGCAGCATGACTGCAAGTAGAAACAAGAGGTACAGAGTACCCCTCTAGCTCATTATTTGAACTTGCTACAATTGCTTGTACAGCCATTCAGAACAGTAACATTTTGTTTTCTAAATTGCCCTCCCAAGGACAGTTAGTTAAATATTCTGATACCAGGGTAAGGAATGTGGGATGAATGGATGAACAGCATGATGTAGTATATAGTAAATGTAAGAGTTTGTAACATGTTTTCTAAACCTAAGATTACCCTGCAACCCTGGCTTTCTCATGCACACAAAGACCATGGAAATTTCAGCCGATCTTGTGGGAAAAGGTTGCAGAACCCAAATCCAATAATTTATTTGCAATGTCATGACAGTTTTTAAATGAGACTTACTCTTCATTTTGTACTGGAAGGCAAGAAAATGGGCATCATCCCATTGCGTTTCTCCACTTCAGCTAAGGTGAGATGTGCTGGATGGGGCAGCTGCTCCCCTGAGAGGGAAGGTATTGATGTGCACCTCAAGATCTCACCTGCCAGCTCTGTCTCTCTTTGTAGAAAAAACAGCTGCCATTGTCTGCTTTCACAGGTCTAAAAATCCTGCTCTGATAGGCAGTGAAACTCCACATTATCTTGCTCCTAAAACAAGGTTCGTGCTGTGTTGCAGGGGTTAAACATTTCTGCAAGCATAATTTCGCCAACTAATTCCAGACTCAGCAGCATGGCAAGACGTTTATAAAGAGGACTCCCATTCAGCAAAGAAAGCTGCGCTCTGCTTTCTAATCCCCTTAGTGGCTGCGTTGGACATTTCTGCTGTTTCTTCAGGCTTCTGACGTGCTGATTGCATAGCGATACTGGTGCTAAATGCACTGAGCTGGCTTCTGCATTTGCTGAGATCATGACTCACTGAGCCCACTGTGTCTCTATATATGCTTAACTTTAAAATATGGGGGCTGAGCTAATGGATTTCAAAAAGGTTTTTAATAAGCAGATTCCTCCACTGCCCACACATGCACAGGCTAATAATTAGAAAAAAAAAATAAGTAAAAGCCTGATTTACATGGTGTCTCTTAATGGCATAAGCATCTCCTGCATTCACCTTTGCATTTCTCCATGCCCATTTACTTTACAAGGGATCGTCAACTTTAGGGAATTGTTGCTTTTCAATATTACAGTAACAGCTGAATGTGACACTAGAGATTTGCATGCTGAACTTTGAAATTTTTATTAACAGTATGTCCTATCATAAAAATAGAACAAATGCTATTATTTATTGCTGTTGCATGTTGGATCACCTAAATATGACATATAAATACTGGCAGCAAACTTCCATAAAATCATAAAACAAACAATAAAAAGAAATTATCTCCCCTATCCTGTCAAGAAATCACTTCCTCCTTAGCACTTTTGCTTATTTTCTCGCTGTCCTTCTTGCACTTTGCTTTAACCTCTCACAATTCACCATTGTACAGAGGCTAAATTTGAGGATCTATAAGGAGTAATTGTATGATACAGAAATTCCATCTTCGTTGTTTTGAAAAGCAGAACAGCATCTTGGAAATCAAACAAAGAGATGTAAGCTCACTGGAGTGAGCCTTATGGCAGCATGTGCAGCTTTGTGGAGACCTTAGTGGCACGTTTGTGCACAGGTAGAAGTGAGGCCACATCCCCTGGGGATTTTCAGTCTTCCCTGGCACTTGAAGTGAGCATGGGGGTGTGAAAGGGCAGGAGCAGTGCTGGCAGAGGTGATGCCCTCCTGCTCCCATGCAGGCTGAGCCAACATCGTTTTCTCCAGCTTTATCCCAGTGTGGCGGGGCTGGCTGAGGCAGCACAGTGGGAATAAGTGCTCAGCCCCTTCACAGGGCGTCTGGCAGCTGCCATTGTCACACACTGCCAGATCCCCACCTGGCCTAAGTGCAGCAGAAGGCACAGAATGCAGCCCTTGGTACTCTGCCAGGAGTGCGGCTCTCTGCGGCCTGCTGTGCGGATGGAGCCCTGGGGCCTCTGGGGTGCTGCTGACATGCTGATGGAGCCCCACACAATCAGTGTGGATAAAATAAATTCATCTGCCCAAAATATTTGCTAGGCTTTGCAAACATGCTCAGAGATTAGCTGACATGCTTAGTGATTTCTTTAACTAAACAAGCGGGTAAGATTCATTTTTGGCTTATTGGGAAAGTGAAATCTTAAAACAGTGATACCTTTGCCTTGAATTTATGCCTAAATGTGACTTCCTTATACTAAAAACCCTAGAAAATACACAGAGGAAGAAAATAACACAAAAGTTTGTGTTAAGCAGTTGCTGTCAGGCTCACTGGGGCTGGAGAGGCCCTGTGGGACAGAACAGGGGTATGGGCAGGAAGCACAGCCCGAGACACAGGGCTCCTGCAGCCAACCCTTCTGCACTGATACTGGGGACGTGCTAGGACTGACTCCAGGCAGTCATCTTCAGATGTATCTGTGGGGAGGCGATGGCACAGGCACCACAGATTATTTTAAGCTGAATCAGACTCCTGAGGTGGCTTTTTTCACTGCGTTTGTGGGCTGCAAAGGGCTTGTTCCTTGTAGTAAGGAAAAAAAAAACAAAACTTTATACACTATGCTTGTGGCTGTAACCCTGTGTACATGGAAGGTTTTTAAAAGGCATAATTGTGCATTTGATCTCTGAAAAACACAGAACTTTGATTCTCTACTCTCGGCACTCAGATGAGGTGGAAAAGCAAGGAGGGGCAAGGACACTCAGACACAGCTCTCATCCAGAGCAGAGCCACTCACGGAAAAGGGCTGCTTGAATAGCAGGCACTAAAATGTAAGCACTAATTTTGGGAAAACACAGGGAATTTTACGTGGCCCTTTTGCCCTTGCAGCACCTAGATAAATGTTATTTGGTTAAAAATACAAAGCGACAGCTGAAATGATGTTCATAGAATCATAGAATGGCTTAGGTTGGAGGGGACCTTAAAGATCATCCTAGTTCCAACCGCCTGCCGTGGACAGGGTTGCCGCCCAATAAATCACAGGATAGGCCATCCACAGCTTTCCTGGGCAGCCCGTTCTAGTACCTCACCCTCTAGGTGAGTTTCTTCCTACCATCTAAACTAAATCTCCCATCTTTTAGGTCAGTTTTGCATCTTTCCCGTGCTGGGGGCCCCAGGCCTGGACACAGTACTCCAGACGGGGTGTTAAAAGGGCAGAGTAGAGGGGGACAATCACCTTCCTCTCTCTGCTGGACACCCATGTTCTGATTGGAGTTGGCCATCCAGGCTGCAAGCACAGTGTTGGCTCATCATCAGGATGAATTAATTTGCCTTGTTCTTCTCTGCAGGGCTGCTCTCAGTGTGTTCTACTTCCAGTCTGTACACATATCTGGGATTGCCTCAACCCAAGTGCTGCACCTTGTGCTTGGCCTTGTTGAACCTCGTTAGGTTCATGTCGGCCCACTTTTCAAGCCTGTCCAGGTCCCTTTGTATGGGATCCCTTCCTTTTATTGTACCAACTGCAACACTCAGGTTGGTGTCATCTGCAAACTTCCTGAGACTACACGCAATCCCACCATCTATGTATAGATAAAAATGCTGAAGAGTACCAGTTCCAAGACACCCTCCTGGAGAGCATGACTCATGACCAGCCTCCACCAGGTTGTAGAGCCAAAACCCTCTGGCTATGACAGTCCTACCAGTTCCTTTAACACTAGATAGAACAGACTTCAAATCAGCATCTCTCCAATTTAGAGATAAAGATGTGGTGTTACGGACATGTCAAAGGCCTTGCAGAAGTCCAGGTAGATTACATCAGTTGCCTTCCCGTTGTCCACTGATGCTATCACTCCATTATAGAAGGCCACCAGGTTGATCAGGCATGATCTACCCTTTGTGAAACCGTGCTGGCTGTCTTGGATCATATGTACCATAATATGTCTCCCAGGATTATATGCTTTACTATCTTCCCAGGCACAGATGTGAGGCTGATCAGTCTGTAGTTTCCCGGGTCCTCCTTTCCCCCTTTCTTAAATATGGTGTGATGTTTCCCTTCTTCCAGTCACTGGGAACTTAACCTGAGAGCCGTGACTTTTCAAATACAATGAAGAGTGGCTTGGCTTGGCAGTCAGTTTCTTCAGGACCCTGTGATAAACGTTGTTTAGCCCTACAGACTTGTATGCATTCAGCCCCATGAGGCATTCTCAGACTTACTCCAGTCTTTCAGAGGTAGGGATTGTGCTCCACTAACTCCCAACTAGAGGTTCAGGCGCACGAGAGATGTGGGAAGCACAAGTGCCAGTGAAGACTGAGACAACTAAGTTGTTGAGTGCCTCAGCCTTCTCCATCTTTGTTGAAGCCAGTTCTCCCTTCTCATTTATCAGAGGGAGTACACTCTCCTTTTCCTGTCTCTTCTGACCCATGTACCTATAGAATCTGTTCTTGATATTTTTAACATCCCTTGCCAAGTTTAGTTCCCTCCGTACCTTGGCTTTTCTGATCCCATCTCTCCATGTCTAGGTGACATTCCTATATTGTTCCCAGGCCACCCATCCCTGCTTCTGCTGCCTGTGCTTTTCCTTCTCTTCCCTCAGCCTGATCAGCAAGATGTTGCTCAGCCATGCCCATTTCCTGCCTCCTCTGCTTGATTTCTTATGCTGAGGAGAGGAGAGCTCTTGTGCTTGCAGAAAAGTGTCCTTAAAAAGCTGACAGCTCTGCTCAGTTTCTTTGTCTCTAAGGTCAGCTTCCCGAGGGATCCCATCCAGTAAGTCCTTGAACAGATGAAATTTTGCTCTCATGAGGTTCAGGGATCTGACTATGTTCTTTGCCAAGCTTAATTCCTTGAGATCACAAAACTCAACCAGGGCATGGTCACTACAGCCCAGACTGCCTCCAGTCTTAACCTCCTTAATGATCTCCTCTGGGTTGGTGAGCTCTGGGTCTAGGGATGTTTCACTGGTTGATGTTAGTGAAACATGGCCCATAAAAAAGAGTATAGTTAGCAGAAAAAAGAAGTTACCCTGACTGCTTAGGCCTTGTAAGTCAACAGTGATATTCTTTTGTCAGCTTTTAAAATAAATAGCCTTCTATTTCCAGCCCCAAACAATGCACTACTTATACTTAGAAGCTGGCTGTCATATATTTGCTTTCTTTTGCCAGTACCAGTCAGCTCTGTGAAGACACATTCTTGGTATGATCATCAACCTCTGCTGTTTAAAAACCATCCCACTCAGCGGCTTCGCAAATCACATGCACTGCTTTGAGGAAATTGCAAGCAAGTCGGCTCTGGCAGGCACTGCTCAAGTGCTGTGGGAAGATGGGGATGACGGCAGAGGGGAGTGTGTGCCAGCAAGCTGATCCACTGCTGAACAAGCCAAGGCATAGTGCAGGGGGGATTCTGGCCTTCACAGAAGTGTCCTGCAGATATCTTGGTGAGGAGAGGGAGGGAGGCTGGGGCCATGGATGAGTCTGGCAGCTGGGGCAGCACACAATGACAAGGCTTGGTGGGAGTCAGGGTGAGGGGCTGCATCCAGGCTTACCCTGGATCTGCATCTCAGCCCTGTGCTCCTGCGAGCATCATCCAGTGATGATCACAGATCCAGTGATGTGCTATGGGAATCAAGGAAGGGCCTGTGTAAGTGCTAGTGTTGCTATTCACCAGTGTAACCTTTGCTCTCCAGCAGCTATTTGTGTAGGAAAGTTAAATGTCTCTATTTACTGAGGGCTGGTGACTGTACTGACCTGTGATTCACCACCACCAGATGACAAATTGTTAAACACAGCAGTCTCTGCTTACGTTAAATGCTGAGTAAATTAACATGGACCTTGAGGCTGTTTCCTCACATCACATAATTTCCAAACTCTAGAGAATCTTGCTGAGGAGTTAGTGAACTGCTGATCACTTATTTATTGTCCAATACTTACATATAAGAGACTGAAATACTATCACCATGAATCCCACCTTAAATTGAACGTAAACTCATTCCTGCAGCCTACATGTTAAGAACTAGTTTCTCCTAGCAAATCCTGAAGTCATGATGGCAAACAGCAACTTTCACATCACTGCTATATACTAGAAGCTACCAGCCAATTAATCTTGACACTGAAATGGAAACTGTAGTTCCACTGCAGCCCATGCAAACCTGTTGTGGTTGTCTCAACTCTCTTCTCTGTCCCTTCCTCCTCCTCACACTAAATTCTCTTCTCCAAGAGCTGCACTGGTGATGTCCAGCCAGAAAATGATTCAAGTCCTGGGTCCTACAAGGTCAGTCAGAAGGAGGGCCTCTTGTGGAAAAGCACAAAACTATACAGATGTTGTCCATCAGACAAGTCCATGACAGCAATCACAAGAACGATCTCAGTCTCCCTCAGGCAGTGAAGCTTGTAACTAAACTGAAAGTGGTCAAGATTTTTCCAGGGCCATAAGCCTACTTTCTCTTCATGCGAATCCTGTGGTACTTAAAATACAACTCAGGAAAATCTACTTTAGTTTAATCGTGTTTAAACTTAGTCTGACCTGGTGTCCCAGAAGCATTACCGAAGTCAAATGATAAGGTGCACAAACAACTTCACAGGTTCCTTTGGGAACCCCTGTTGTGTTCCTCACATGTCCAAATTCCTGTAGATCTAACGTAGACTTCAAATCTACAGTAAAAATGCTGTGTGTTCAAGGAAAATGATGGTTTTCCTTGATACTCAGGAAAGTATCAAGTATACTCAGAAGGTTCAGTTCTAGAAACTGGAGACAGGATGGGTGGATTAGCAGTTTCTTTTTATTTGGCAGTGTAAATATAACTGCTCACTGTGGTAAAGAACAGATAAACAGGAACAATGAATAGTGAATTAAATTGCTTCTCATTTCTTCAGGTCTGTATTCCAATCTCAGTGACCCTGCAAGTGAAGATTCACAGTAGGTCTTCACCCACACTGTAAAATCAGCAGCGAGGCAAAAACATTAGATGGTGGTATAGCACGTCTCCAAAGATGAAGTGTCTGACCTGTAGCAAGCGTCTTTCCACCTGTGTTTTCACCATGCAGTGAGTAGGCTTTAGCGTCTAATAACATTTTTTGCGAAAGAATACACCAGAAAACTCATGAATGCCATCACCAGAATGCTTGGATGAAATAAAACAAATTGTACAGGCCATTGTCAATAGAATCTGAAATCAACCACTAAAGAGGAGCCCAAATACACATATCTAAATACACCTGGCTGGCAATTTTATGGCTTTCAGAGACTGGATGTACCTTAGATAAAAGGCCTGAGAATCACTGTGGTTACAGTGGAATAATGAAGCTGAAATGAAAGGTCTGCTCTGAGAAGGGCCCCGTCCTGAATCGTGGTTTCAGTTTATCCTTTGGTTTATGTTCTGTCTACTTATATTGATTTCATTATTGTAACGTCAGAAAGAATCTGAATATATCTGAACCATGAATAGCATGTTGAAAGTGATGTACCATCAAGAGTTCTCACAGCCTGATCAAAACAAGCTCAAAAACCTAACAAAGACCCTGAAGTAAACATTTATAAGAGATTTTCCCCTATGAATAAACTGAATCATGATGCAATTGTTTGGCTGTAGGGCTGGAGAAGAGAAACATCAACTTTAAGGCAGCCACCCTTTCAAGTAGCTGGAGGAAGAGCAAGTGGAGTGTCTGGCAGGTGGGGTATCTCAGGTCCAATTAAGTAAGTATGTTTGACTTTTGCGCAATGACTCTTAACTCTTTCCTTGGATTTAAACATTTTTCATGAGAGTCTTGGTGGTTCATTTGGTAAACATGTCCCTGGTCTATTGCTAGAAAAGGTCATATCATTATGATACCTTACTGATAAGGTAAGGCTTATGGAGAGTAAGTCTTATGGTAACTTTTAAAATACCATGTACAAACTGCAAAAGACAGGTTTCTGTTCAACTGAGGCCTTTGAGACATGGAGTATTAACAAAATTAAAAAAAGAAAAAAAAGTAACTTTTTATGATAAATGTAGAATTTCTTAATGCGCACATACACATCCTTAAAAATACATACACACCAATTAAAAAAGCAAGCAGAAAACAAAGTAAGAATTTTCTCTGCAGGAATGTAACTGTGAAATGCTCTCAGCTGTGTACCGGCATCCAACACCAGTACTAGCTGTTTAGCATCAAAGACATCCTGATTGGAGCCTGTGGATTCTACACAAGGCACATGGAATAGCCAGGCCACGGAAATGTTTTCTTTTGGCATAGGCTGCAGGTAACCTCAATGCGAGATGTCTGCAGAGGGGAGGAGACCCCACAGAACCCTTCTAGATGCCTGTAGGATCAGTTAAATACAAGACTTAACCTGACTTGGGTCAGGATTAATTACACAAGATATTCTACTCTGCATGCTTGCACTTAGATGCAAGAGTAGATATAATGATCATAGTTACTTTTGATTTTCTTTCTATGCTAAATAAACATCAGATCGTTATAACAAGTGTTACTCCCACTTGGGAATATATACACTGCAAACTGATTTTGAAGACAAGGCAAAAAAAAAAAAAAAAAAAAAAAAAGACATGGCTTTGAGATTAATGGAGTTTTCTTGTTTAGGAGGCTTAAACCAAAATACCATCAACATGGGGAGTGTAACTCTAAATAATACTACACACTGAAAAGAAATGGCTCTCGTAGCAGAAATGCTAAGTCATCGCCTGGAACAGTGATTGAGCACCTGCTGGGAAGGAACGGCCAACCCAGGGGAGCTCAGGTGCATGCAGTAGGTCTTCCCAGACCTCATTTAAGGGTTGGCAGTGGAGTCAAGGGTGTCTCTTTGGAGATCCCTGCCTACTGGAGGTCTTCCAGAGTTTTTCTTCTTTTGTTTCTGCGTTCATAGCTGCTGCATTTGGGCTTGTTCTCATTTGTTGCAATGAAGGATTGTGCCACCCTGCTACTATCACAGTACTTTCCATCACATTATTGCATTACTGCTCTAAAAATTATGTCTCTTCTGCATTTCATCATCTAGCACAAAATGCAGTAGTGAAACACATCTCCTTTAGGAAGCTGTCAACTCAGTTATAGACTCATAGAATGGTTTAGCTTGGAAGGGGCCTTAAAGAACACCTAGTTGCATCCCCCCCGCTGCAGTGGGCAGGGCTGCCACCCACCCGCTCAGGCTGCGCAGTGCCCCATCCAACCTGAAGGTGAGCACCTCTAGGGATGCATCCACAGCTTCCCTGGGCAGCCTGTGCTGGTACCTCAACGCCTTCATAGAGAAGATCTTAATGCCTAATCAAAGTCTACCCTCTTTTAGTTTAAAGCCATTATACTTTGTCCTATTACTACACCCCCTGACAAGAGTGCCTCCAGCTTTCTTGCATACTCCTTTATGAACTAGGCCATGATGTCTCTCTGCAGCCTTCTTTTCCCCAGGCTGAATAAGCTCAGCTTTCAGCCTGTCATCGTAGGAGAGGTGCTCCAGCCCTCTGATCATCTTTGTGGCCTCCTCTGGGCCTACACCAACAGTTTCACAACTTCCATGTGCTAACGTGACAAATGCTAGCATATAAGGCATGCCCTTGCACTTGTGAACAAGTGACCTTCCAAAATGCTTGGATGATTAATCTATTATTGAAATATACTTTCAAAGGACTAAATACCAGAAAGATTACCAGACATAGTCACAGCTTCTGAAGTCCGTTGCATTCTTAAAAGCCAAAACCATTCAAGTCTCTCAGCTGCTCATCTAACAAGTAATCTTCACAGCAGAAGGTTGGAAACACCATAGGAAGCTTATCTTTCAGAAGTAACAGGAACAGAACCTTGTGGAACACACTACCACAGCCACAATGCCAGCTAGACAGATGTTTAATAAACTGAAGTTTACCAAATCTCTTCTAATTACCAGAGGCTTTAATTTATGAATTTGTATGTTTCTTTTTATTCCCTAACAAAAAATATTACAGTCAACTGGTACACAAATTGGTGATGTCAGGAGATTCTTCCAAGAACAGCATGCTTACGCGTAAGTTAGGAACATGTCAGTCTAACAGCCATATGTTAAATGAGAACTAATTTCATGTAAAGTGATGGTGTTACACTATTCATACAAATTTGCTGTTTTAAACCAAGAGTTAAGTGATAGCAGCTCGATGGATGGCTTGTGTTTAGACATCATAGAAGCCACTCTTTTCCTCGAAGTATTTTAATACCACTGCATTAAAACTTAACGACAGTGCAGTAGGAGTCAGCAATTTAAGAATATATACTAGTCTCCATGGTTATAGATGGAGGGATGAGGACAAATCTGCAAGCCTGTGCTTATATGCATACTTCCTTAGCCAAGGTACACCCAGCTTGGTTTGAGGTTTATGGCCTCAAGTTGTGCCAGAGATTCAGGTTAGACAAACTCAGGTTGGAAAAATTTATTTTCTGGAAGAGTGGTTTTGGAGGAAAGTATTGGTGACAGGTGGACAGCTGGACTATATGAACTTGGAGGTCTTTTTCAGTGTTGGTGATTCTATACCAATATTTGTTTAAAAGTATTTTAATTAAAGTGCAAACAAACCAGTTATTTGGCAGTACATATTCCTTTAAATTCAACTTCTCCACCTTTGGGTCTTTAGTGTGCCTCAACAGAATTAGAACTCCTAAATGACTGCAAATCACAGAATCATAGGGGTGGGAACTGACCTCTGGAGATCATTCTAGTCCAACCCCACCTGCTGAAGCTGGTTTCCTACAGTAGGTTGCACAGAAAAGCATCCGGGCAGGTTTGAATATCTCCAAAGAGAGAGAATCCATCACCTCTCTGAGCAGCTCATTCCAGGTCTCCATCACCCCGACAGTGAAAAAGTTTTTCCTCAAGTTTGTATGGAACTTCCTGTTCCAGTTAATGCCTGTTGCCCCTTGTTCTGTTGCTGGGCTTTGCTGAAAAGAGCCTGACCCCATTAGCTTGACTCCCACACTTAATACAAGCATTAATAAAATCCCCTCTCAGCCCTCTTCTCCAGATGGAACAGCCTCAGGTCTCTCAGACCTTCCTCATAAGGGAGATGCCTCAGGCTGTGATCAGCTTTGTGGCCATCTCTCAAGCAGTTCCCTGTCCTTCCTGAACTGGGGAAGAGTTTCAGATATGGCCCCACCAGGGCAGAGTGGAGGGGAAGAACCACTTCCCTTGACCTACTGGTCAAGCTCTTCTTATAGCATCCCAGGATACTGTTGGCAACAAGGGCACACTGCTGGATCATGGCCAACTTGTTGGCCACCAGGACACACAGGTCCTTCTCAGAGTGTATGCTATTAGCACAGAACAAAGCTCAGTGGATTACACTTTTAAGTAGGTGGTCATACTCCACTTGTGGGCAATTTACATACAATTCATGATCTTACAAGGCATATTTCATTCCGTACTTTCATTCACAGATCTATTGAGGTCAGTTATTTCAACAAGCCTTCCCAAAATAAAGCCTTTGTTCAGATGATTAAACAGATAGCAAGGCTGAGACTAACAGAGTCATTTCCTAGTGGTACCAGCATGGCTAGTTTTTGGTCAGCTTTCTTAAAACACTCCAGATATGACCATGACAGTACAGATGTTATTTTCAAACATCCAGTTATAAAGTACTTTGTAGCTTTATAAATACACACACACACACACACACACACACACACACAATGAAGCTGCATTTGGAGTACTTAATTTCCTACAGAAGGCGGAAAAATGAATGATGCTTTAAAGCAATTCCTTGATTAAGTTGTAAAATTCTTCCTAGGAAATGGAGTTCCAGAACATGTTCTTGCTCATATAGTGATGGCATATACTGTAGTGTTAAGTTACTATGAGCATTAACATTAGCTGATTTTTAGGATGCACATTCTTCAATTTTAACATAAGCAACTTTTATACATCATATTCATCAGCGAAGACTTCTTCTCAGTTAACACATGCTGTGTATTCTGCATTTTCTAACAAAGAAGGATAAATCTGGCTTGTTTAACAACTCCATTCAGATGCCAGCCCTGACAGTAACCCTGCCTGGGTCTGCTGACGATTTTGATACTGTCATTATTGTGGCTCTATTACCTACCTCGGATCCACTGGAAATAAAACTTGTAGGAGGGAAAAAAAAAAAAAAGAGCAGGTTAAATCTTTGGAGATCATCATTCTCTCTAAGCACACCAGTTTGCTGGCATCTGTCCATCAAGTAGTTTATGACTTGCTGAAGTGAGAGAAGCATGTCTATCCAAAGAGAGAAGCCAGTATATCCAAATTAAAGTGAGATACAGTCAGGCTTAAGCAAAAAGAGGACATCTAAGCAAACTTATTAACTCCGCATCCAACGTCAACAAAGTCACCTTTAGATTACAGCAGTAACTAAAACCAATGAACAATCACAAAAGGAATTATTTCCTTCTGTACATTTTTTTTATTATTTACATAATACAACAAAGCAAAGCTGCTGGGTAGTGTGATTATATGCAATACATAAATATGAACTATCTGTACATGTTTGCATATCTAATAACTGAACAAACAACGTTAAAGCAAAAACAGACTTTTTAATAGTGAAGTAAAAACTAAGACTGAACATTGCAATAAAAATCAGTTCAAAAGTAGTATCTTGTGTACATATGTAACTATTTACAGATGAGAACAGGCATTACCACAACACTAGTCTAAACTGTACTTGTTTATATAAAAAACACAAATTCCATACATCACAAAAAAACTTCCATTATAACACAGAAGTGATATTACCAGACAAGCATCAGTGAAGTATACTGCCTTTTCTAGAGTTGTTATTGTACAATGCTGTAGATAATGCAGCCCATGCAATACACCCAAGAACACTACAGTCCTACATCCAAGTACAATTAAAAATGAGAAAGCAGCCCTTCGAGAGTGGTTCCAGCTACCACTTAAGTCTACAGTAGCTATGTCAGGTATGGTTTTCCATGCAAAGTGGTGCAACTGTTACATTAAAACTAGAAAAAAAAAATGGTATTATTGTGAACTCAGAAGACACTGAATGTAAGCAGTATGCTGCTTGACAGAGCTGTTGTGGTATGTCTAAAAACATATGTAACCTGTGTTTTGTAAACAAATCTTACAACACTGTGCTACACAACAGTTTTTGCTAAGCAAGAAAAAGCAGACAGTTCTGTTGCAGACTGTTTTGTAAGACCCCAACAGGACACTTCCTTTCCATGAGTAATTTTCATGGTTCTGAACTTAATGTAACTGATTCCAAAACAGTGTTCTTCTTGCAAGTGTCTTTTTTTCTTTTTTCCTCAACGCAACTGCTAAGTTACATTCTTAAATATGGCACCAACACTCATCTTACTGGAAAGGCAGACCTCTCTACATAGCTTAAATTCTGGTAGAAGACAATGGAGTGTTGCAACTAAAACCAGAATGAGATATTAATGACAGAAGTAGACTGCCAGCCTTTTTGATGTATCCTTCTCCAAAACAGGCACATAACACTAGCCAAAGATTATATACCTCAGACATTTCAAAAGGCAGATCTGCTGCAAACATGCAGATAGCGTACATCTGTTTGGCACACGTGAACTAAAGAGTCTGTCCTCTGTGTATTCCTGTGCAGGTTTCTAATCATTCAGCTATATTCTAAGGAGGGCATACATATTTTCAAGGGCTGTATCTATCCAATCCTGCCTGTAACAAACACCCAAACATTCTGAAATATCATTAAGACAGACAAGACTGAAAAAAAGAAGAACAAAACAACTTCGGAGTACATCAAAGGAAAATGGCCATGCACCTGCTCTTCAATGTTTTCCTAGGATATATTATAAACAAAACCAGAAAGTCAGTCTTTTCACAAGCAGTTCCATTTATATTCTCTGGATTTTTTCAGCCACTACCACTGGGTTCTCTTTCCTGATTTTTGCTGCAGCTTCTGCTTTGTAGTCATAGGGGCAGTTATGCTTGTCAGAGTAACGGTGAAGTCCACAAAATAAGTTTCCACAGCGGCAGTCAAATCCTGTACAAAGGAAAATACGCAGCATCATTAGGAAGCTTTGTATTTAAGTAAGCTGTAAGTTAACAGCTTAGTTGCGACAGAAGAAAGTCATATGTTCTGACATACAAAAGCTTAACAAACAAACAAACAAAAAAAACCATTTCCAAAACATGTCATTTATAAGTAATTTGGATTTTGTAATCAACTTCAACTTCATTAAGTTAAATCTTTTAAGAGGAAATTATATTAATATAGATCCGTTCAGAATCTAAGTGTTCTCCAACCTGTAAGGCCAACCTTCTTTCTGCACATGAAACATCTGTTTTTCTTTGGTTTGGGAAGTTCAGGAGCTTTCTCTTCATTTTGTGAAGTACTCGGCTGAGAAACCGATGGGGTTGGTTGAGTAACAACTGTTAAAGCAAGCAAAGAATATAAAGGTTAAATTTCTTCCTTTTCACGACCATATCTGACTATCTACTAGCAAGCATGCATTTCTGAAAAATTACTTCCCACTATTAAGACTCTAAATAGGCTGTTTGAAGTACTGCACAGATTAGTCTATGAAAAAGTAAGTCATGAAGATTTTTAAGTACACCGCAAGTTCCCCTTTTGGATCAGATTTTCTCTACAGTTCTACTAGTCAGAAATCTAAGACATATTTAATGTACATCCAAAGTTGCACGTACATATAATACCAAAAACAACCACACGATCAAGAAAAGAATGTAATCAACTGGAACATACTTTAGATAAAAAATGAATTTGTCAGTAATATTTCACTGTCACAATACTGGTTACTCTGCCACTATATACTTCTGAAGTCAAGTGAACCAAAACCTGGAACAACTAACCAAAACAGCTCACAGCAAACTACTGATTTCAGGACAGATCCAGAACACTGCTATATAACACACAATACAAAAGAATCTCGTTAAGATGCTTTCAGTAATTTGAAGAATGAAGTATGGATTTTTCACACTGAATACTTGTATTCTTGTGCTGTATTTGGCTTTAAGGCGCAAGCAGGCATAGCAAAAATTGATAGAAGCAAGTGAAAAATGGGTCAGTGACATTTTACTCAAGTTCTCAAACAAAATTTCATCATTCACAGAACTTGCATGAATCTATTTTCTTTTAAAAAATTATTCTCATCAAATTAAAGGGTATTTTTGTTTTTGCTTTAATATCCTCTTTATTTATACCCAGCTCTCATGGAAGAAAGCTGAGGGATATATATTTTAACTCCATCTCTAACATATATAACCCATGGACCCCATTCCTAGCACAGTTTTCCCGAGAACTCCCAGCTGTCTGATGATATCCATTATTTTAAAATACAAGGAGCAAACTACAAAATACATTCCAGAATAAGCCAAGTGCATAAGCCTTAAAGACGTATTTGTAATGAAACTTACGCATACAAATAAGGTTTCTGAGTTCAGATTTTTTTTTGCTTCCTGTGAGTATTTAGATTTTTCAGACACAAAGGAGTTATGCTATTTTCCTATCTCCACAGATTTTAAAAAATTGTTATTTTAATTTCATTTGTACTGTCATGTTTGCATGTGTTATGAAAAATAAAAGATCACTATTATCCCCAACACTCTAGAAGCCTCACAGTTCACTGTGGAAGACAAGCTGTGAATTCCTGACTAGTAGCAAGAAGTATTCACCATTCAACCCCCCAGAATTTTATAAAGTAAGACAACAGCTGCTAATACTTTCTTAAACATTTGTTTAACAGTCCTAATAAATTACAAAGGCCCTTTCCTACATTTCTTGTCTTGTAGAGATCTTTTTCTAAAAAAAATTGTGAAGTGTTTGGTATGTTGCTTGTTCCAAGAGTAACAAAATATTACAGGACTTGCACTACAGTCATCAGTGTTGTCAGTACTTTTTGGAGTAACCTCTGCTACTGTGTTTGTTGAGACAACTTCTTTGTATTTGATTTATTAACATTTTCTAGATCTCCAGTTATGATGCTCTGAGCTTGTTTTTCAATTCCAAAGAAAGCAGTATTAGGTATCAGTCAATCCATGTAAGAGCCTCTGACCAAAACAGGTTAAAGCACAGTGATGTAACAAACAGCATAAAACTCTTGGGCACTAGGCTATCAAACATCAGCTATGGCATTTAAAAAAAAAAAGGTAGCATACAAAAAGCACAGTTGTCAAGCTCCTTTTAGACTTACTATACTGTTAATTTGTTTAAAAAAAATGTAATGATAAATGTAAGCCACAACAGAAGAGGAACCAGAAATATTTCTGCACGCTGCAATCTGCTGTATAACTAGCCAGAGGGAAGCCTCATCTGCATGAGAACTGATTCGCACTATGAGCCCTCAGAGGCTACACGCTGTTTCAGTCAGATGCAAGAGAAAATGGATAAAAGAAGGGGCAAATCAAGAATGACCTAAATAATTAAAGTCACTCACAGCATGCACTAAGAGAAAATTAAAGCAAGAAAAAGAACAACCTTTATCATTGCCTAACATGCTTACAAGGAAGCAAATAAGAACAAATCCATCTCAGTGAGAATGTCACCAGTTACTGCATGTGCCCCTTCTCCTCTGCTCAAGGACCCTGCGCCAAGCGTTCACAGCCACACATAGCAGCACAGGAACCAGGAAGCAAAGAAAATATTCCTAAGAAACTGCAGAGGCCAATTTCCCAAATAAGCTGCTGAACAGTATCTTCCCTGCACAACTAAGATGTGTTCAGTAAAGAAGGAAAAGTTGCAGGAAAAGGGCACTAAAGACTTAATAAACAAGATAGGGCAGAGCTCCCTGAATTCAAATGGAAACATTCAGTTTATTACTTTAAAAGGAAAACCTCTTCAGAAAGGACGGCCTCTCCCCATCAGAGAAGTGCTCTGGTATGATTTGCCCCAAAATAATTAGTGCTTCAAATAATTGCAATATGACCACCAGGGATTAAACCACTGGACAAGAACTGCAAGTACAACAAATGCAGTTACTTTTACCTGCAGACCAGCTCCCTCAGTAACAACATCCCTGTTTGGATGAATTAACCTCCATACCACTAAAAGATGTTCTATCATTTCAGCTGAGTTCCTGCTGGCACATAGCCATCTCCACCACTGTGGTCACTTCCCTTCCCAAGCTTTGGTTCAAAAAGCTTCCTCCACTTGAATTTTATCTGACTAATTCTTCTGTTACAAGGCTGAAAAAACTTAGGAATAACAGATCTTCAGAATCGGCTGAACCTGATTTACGATTTCAGACTAAAATAATAGTTATCTGTGGCTGTTTTAAGATGCATTGCCATCACGCAGAGAAGTCTACCACACATCTGCTAGGGTAATAAAGAGTAACATAATCCCAGTATTAGAGGTGACCAAAAAAGCACACCAATGCAGGTATTGCATCATCACTCTAGGAAAGCTTTTTTGATGTACGACCTGAAGACGCATCTTTACAAAAGGCATGTGGGAACACTGATGCTGTTGATGAACAAATTCAGCCACATGCCACAGTGTGACAGCTACTCAACCACACATGGACAGATCCTAAAGAGAACAAAGCTCTTCTCTGACCAAGCTATCAAGCCTTAGTGACTTTTACTCTAACAAAACACTGTGGTAACTACATTTTCAAAATGGACAGTAGTTTTACTTACGCAAACACAGCTGCAGCAGAAGAGCATGCCTCCTGTGGTTATTTTTCTGAATCTTTACACAAAGAGGTATTAATCTGATGATTTTCAGTTGAAAAAACACATCTATTGTTCTCCAACCCTCCCAATATTAAAAGTAACCAGAAAAGGCTACTCAACTAACGCCCACATTTTAGAAACTTATTTTCTACCTATGTATAAGTTAACCACAGTAAGATCTCAGCAGCTTCACCTGCACAACTATTGTAGGATTACTAAGTAGATAACCACGCTGGAAAATCAAAGTCAACCCTGAAAGCATAAAAATACAACTGCCTTAACTTGACTTCATGAAACCAACTCTGTTGGCCACCACAGAAGAACTGACAAAACTAAAACAGAAAAGAATAAAGTCTGGAGTAATCAGATAGACAGCAGACTAAACATCTGCAGTACCAGAGAAGAAACTGCAGATTGCCAAGTCCTCATGTTTTGTTTTAAACACAATGGACTACTATATAAAATTGGAATTTGAAAAGATGAACAGTCCTTGTTATGCTTTGTCAAGCTTCTTCAAAGTGAATGCTTTATTTTTCAGAAACCAGAACTGCTACGGCAATCTGGAAGCAAAAGATGAAAAGGCTGAAAAATAAACTTCACTTGTAATTTCACAGGCGAGGGAAAGAATAAATTCTGCAACATGCAACTTATTTACCACATGCCCAACTAACAAGCACATAGAATATTTTCAATGTTTTATTAATGTAAAGACATCCTGGTTCACATATCACACAAACACAGTTTAATTTGGTCACCAGGAAGACATGACCTACCATAATCATTTCAGTTAAGAAGTGAAAACAGCATTCTATCAGCAACAAGCACAGGACCACTGGTTGGGCCCTTAGTCTTATTTTCCAAGGCTTCAAGCCAACCCAATTTCAGAATTATATAAAGCAGGGCTATCTACAGATGTTACAGTAGACATGGGTAACAACACAAAGATAAACTGACTATTCTGAATGCAAGTTGTTGTATCAGATGATTTTACTGATAGCTACCGTCTATAGTTAAAAATGTCGTTAAATATCACAACATGCAAAACCAAATTGTAATTAACAAAGCAACTATGACAGCATAAAAATCTAAGGAATACCGGTTAGCATCTCAAGCCTACCATATTTCATAACGTGTCTATTAAGAATCTTACACTATTACCTGCAACACACACTGACCAGATCTACAATTAAGTTAAAGCAACCCTCATAACATGGTCTGAACCTGAATGCAAAATAACATTAAAAAATTGTATTGTCTTCTCACTCTACAAAACCAAGTTAGTCAAACACCATCTTCCACTGCCTTCTGAAGCTCATTAAATATTACTTGAACAGAAAATCTGCAATGTGGATGGAATTTAGTTTAGCACTTATCTGAGTATTCAAAATGCATTACATGAGAACACAGACATTTCAATTTTGCATTCACTCATACTCTGCTCTCTAAAATTGGGTTACTAATGCATTAAAAACAAAACAAAACTAAGTCACTAACATGCATGCTGATACCAATCATGTCTGGTAACAGATGCTTGACAGGAGACTCATAATTGAACCATGGAAAGACATATAGACAAAACCACAAAAAAATGCTAAAAACATACCATAACTTGAAATAACATGTTTAAATACACATGTTTTCAAAACAGGGATGTTTTTTTTTTTTTTTAAATGCCTAATATACAACTCATTTTTCTTTTGTAAGTAACTTTTACTAATACTTGCATGACTGCTAGAATGAAACAGGTTTTGTAAGGAGAGGCTACACTCTGCCTCACCAACTTGCTAAACACATTGCTCTAATATTATAACACAAAGAAGGGAAAGAAGTCAACTAGGTTTTGGCATTGAATTCCTGTAGTCCATGACAGGAAAAAAACAAAATGAAAAAGCAAATAGCTATGAATAATTTCTTGAATGCTTTGGGAACATAATAAATTCTATCATTAAGAATACTATAATTCAATCCTTAATAATAGTAAGTGTAAAAGCACATCAAAAGCCTATGAATATTATGAAAATAATGCCCACTTAGAAAGCGTAGTTTGGACACAGAGGTCTTCAGATTTCTGACTTAAGAGTAGTTCATCATATAGGGAACCAGACAACATACGCCACTGTTCAAATATGAAATAATAAAGCTGAACTAAGAAATTACAGGTCAGAAGAAAATATAGTGTGCTAGACATGTCAATTACAACCAACTGGGTCAATTACATCTGTCACACATCTTTTCTTTCAACTGTTAAGATACGACTACTTTAAAACTTGATTTGTCTGAATGAGAATCCAGGTTTCAACCTAGGGGAAACATAAAAACAAAAATAAAGTAATATAACCCTGTAAAGCTTTATTGTTCCCAACTTCAGCAGCTTCTAATTTAAACTACATATTGTTAAAAATATATATCAATTAGCCAGATGTAATTATTTATTTTCTGGCTTGCAAAGGAAACACTGAAAATTTCTCTTCCTAATGAAGTTCTGTCAAAAAAGAATGCAAGTTCATCTCACTGAAAATGTTAAAAGCGGAGACGTACTTAAAGGTTATATTGTTCATGCTGTACACTACCTGTAAACAGTCAAAATTCAGTTTCTAGGGTCAGGCTACGCTCAGAACTAGAGTGTTTTCATCAGCAACTTCAAGACTGTGGTATTATCTTAGTTACAATTTATAGGAAGTATTGGCTTTGTTGTTATGAATTATTATGTATTGTTGTCTCAACTCCTTCTCAGGAGGGAAGAACACCACACACTGAATGCTACAGGAAAAGAGAAGAAAAATGCAACCAGTCCAGACCCAACAGGGATTCTGAAGTCTAGGCCATATTTTCTTGCATGTGAGATAGAAATCAACATACCACTGAAAAATGTGAACAATTTGCGTATCTCAGACATCCACCAAACCCTGAGATTAGCACATAACTACACCATCTTATGCATCCACATTTTGTGTCAAGCTGCAATACTTAAAAGCGAACACCTGTTTCACAACAGATTTGCACTCCACAACTTCCTGAAGGGAGGCTGTGATGAGGAGGGGCTTGGCCTCTTGGCAACAAACAGGACCCGAGGAAACAGCCACAAGTTGTACCAGAGGAGGTTTAGAGTTTTTAAGCTATGTACAAAAAATACTCTTTTGATGACATTAGTTACAATAAATTAATATTAGCAAAGAAATCTACTACCCGTCTGTACAGAACCAAGAAGAAATACACTTTTAAAATGGACTTTAGCTGTTGTCACAGAATCTCAACTCAGCATGACTAATTGCAAATGGTAAAACCCTCTGCAGCAAAAATGAGCAATTAAATATCAGATGTTAGAGCAAAACCAGAACTAGTTAAAAATCACTTCTATCCACTGCTCAATAGTGTCTTCTGCATTTTATACCTGACTTCATAAGTGAAAAACATTAATTTTATCTTCAGTATAAATTTATCAAGTATCAGCTTCTGTTTTAAGAATATTTCATAACTGTTTCATAAAAAACATAACATTTCATAAAAAAAATGTAGATACATGTAGGTACAGAATGAATGCATTAAGGTATTCATTCAAATGGATGAATTGAAATAAATGAATTCAACCACTGAGTTGCACTTAAGGAAGCAGTACCTATCCTGCCTCCCTTCAAGCAGTTTGCACTTCTAAGTTTAATCACTACAGCTACAACCTTCCAGTGCAAGAACAAAACTTCTCAACTGAAGATTCATTCCCGGATTTAAGTATTTTGCAGAACTAAAGCGGATAATGTGGATATCTACTGATTTCTCATCTACTTAAAGAACCTGTAACCATTTTTGTCCTTCTCCCACTCTCATTTCTCTCTAGAATGACATTTGTAAGAACTCCATTCTTTAAACCCAACAAGCCATTTTGACTACCATGAGTCAGCAGGAGTTATACCACTAGATTATGCATATAAATCTTTGACTTCAAAATTGACCACTTTACCCTAAATGCAACTGTAGAGTGCCAAAAAAGAAAAAAGAAAAAAGGGATTGGGAGCCAAAACTAACTTCAGAGGTGTCAATTTATTTTTAACCAACACTGAACATGCAACTTAAAGCTATATTCTAGCAGCAGTCATTTTTCCTTGATTTCAACGGATGACTATTTAAAACACATCATTAACTTTCTTAACAGCTCCTGAAGACCACCACCACAACGGGAGATGTCTCCTCAGGAGAAAGTAAACAAACTCAACTTCTGTTAAGTCGCCAGCATATCCAGTGTTACTCTGCAAACATACCTGGTTCAGCCTCTGATTTTGGTGTTACTTTTTCCTCCCTTGAAATGCTCATTTCTGTCATTTGCTGCGTTACAGGCAAAGCGGCAACAGGCACATTTCTGTTCATGTACAGTAAAACATGTAATTTTACATTAGTTTTAAGTACGTAATAAAAGCCTAAGATGTCCAAACCCATCAACAGACTACTAGCTTAAATAGTCCTGATGCATGTTCCTAACTCCTGCTTCTACTGTCTTCAAAATATGTTTTGATTCTACTTCAGTTTCCCACAGAAGAAAACAGTCAAATCTGGAGCAAATACTTATCCAGGTAAACTGCAAATGCGGCAGTACAACACCAAACATTTTAATCACTAGTCATTTACAAAGATTTATAAAGAAAAGCACTGTCAGGCATGCCTTTTGCTCCTAAGAAATTCAGTGAAGCGGGTCAAAGTTACTGCCAATCATTAACTTGCTACATACTCACAGCTCATCTAAAACTCAAAACAATACTTTCATCTTACCTTGATTTTTCAGATGTGCTGCCAGCAACACCGTCACAGTTGTTTAAGCTAGTAGTATCTGCTCTCTGAACAGATGTAGAGTCTGAGGTAGGACTGTTTGAACCGCTGGCTGGTCCTACAAAACAAAAATTTAAGAAGTCATTCTAAACAAGTTGTAGAATACATTAGTCAAATATTCTTGCATACAGTTATGAACTTGCATACATTATTCATTATACTGCACACTACTTCTTACTTAAAAGACAGACTATGTAACTAATAAATGAAATATCATGTAAGAGATCATGTAACAATATACTGACACTAGAAATAAGTGGAGAAGAAAAAGGGTGGATCACAACATGTTACACAGAAACACATTTCTATTTTTACTGTGTTTTGAAGAAGTATACTCTTTGAAATTCATTATTTCAGTATACAGCTTTCAGAAGTTCTCCCAAAACATTTTATGGGATTCCTCTTCATCACCTGTATGTCTTAATTCAAAATAAATAAAAAAAACCAACAGATATTGTAAACCCTTACCCATTGGACTAATTCTGCCACTGTTCTGCTGTCGTTGAAGATGTTCTTTGTAGCAAACAGAACACATCCCATTTGTCCTAGGATTTCCATAAAATCCACATCCTGTACTACACAGCATAGGCCCTGGGGTCTGGTTTGTCTCCTGAGTCATCTTGATGCTGTAAATAAAAGCAAGAACTGCATTAGGAGTGGGTATGTCACCAAAATCAATTACAGGGCTACAGAATTAAAGCATGTCTGCTCACCCTGCTCCCATAAGGTGATATCAGCATTCTTAAAAAGAGATTCATGGACATTAATGAGCCATTCAATACTGCAGTTGTATTGCTAAGTAACATCATTATGTATCTTTAAGACAAGAAAAAATTTATCATGCCGATACTGAGAAGTAGCATGCTTGTTAGACATTGAGATGCATGTACAGGTTATGACCAAACTGAACTGAATGGCAACAGTATTGGCAACAGCCATTTAGAACCTGTACTCCTATCTTCAGAAGCAGTTTCCAAAACAAGGTGTTGAATACTCCTTGGGCTGTGTATGAAAGTTGATACTGAGTATTAACTGGCAACAACAAGTGCGCAACAGCCTCTTCAACAGAATGTAAACAGTATTTCTGTAATAAGATTAGACCTGACTGTACTTTTCCAAGTACATCCCATCATGCTGCTGACACTTTTCAAAAGAGCCATTTAAATTATTTGTATTAATGAAGTTATATCAGGAATTCTGAACCAATAGACAATACCTAACTCCATAACACAAACTGCAGCAGTTAGGAATAAAAACACTTCCCCTTCACTGTTGGTTAACCTCTGTAAAGCAAGGTGAGCAGAAAAACTGATACAGCAACAAAACACTCGATTTGCAAGCGCAACAAAACATGAACACTGTAATCAAGCGCAATATAATACAAATTGAGGACATGTTAAGAATATTGCACTTGTCTTCACAAGATTTAGAAGCACTGTAACTTGGCAGGTGGAGACATTTTCATGTCTTCTCTAAATGACAGCCTTCCTACTCAGGAAAAGTCAAATAAGAAGACATTTCACAGCTGATGCTTGTGAGAAATCAAGAATGCTGAAAGCTCATTTATTATGCTGCACAGAAAAACACTTTTTACAATTAATAAATGCCACACTGCAATTAGTAAACTCAGATTCCTATAGCTTGGTAACCACAACTGACAGCAGCCTTTGTCCAATTAAACTAAGTTTCTAGGGGAAAAGTAATTCAGAAAAAGGAGATAAGTAAAATTTTTTTTTCCCCTCTGTAGGTGATTACGGAACCTAAATTTTTCCCAGCTATAAATAGCTGTGTTGGTACAGGTAGTCATTTCAGGACTACGTAACTTCACACTGCAATAAAACACTCAACAACACTGCACTTCTACAGCCCTGTATCTCAGTCACAGAAGTCAGCACAAATCGTGACTAAACTATGCAAATCTAAAACCTCTCATCTACATCCTAGGTTTATGCTTAGACAAAAACAAAGAGTCCATTTCTGCCCTCTTGTTAAGTAGGTAAGCTCAAAACACTATCAAATATGCTGCCACCATCAATCTCAACTGACATACTCCAGTTCAGATTAGATTCAAGCAGTGAATCAGATTCGTTTTGTGAATCATATTTTACCACCTAAAGTATCCAGCTTTAGGTGCTAACACTGTTTTCAAAACACTACAAACAGCATGCCTTCACAGCTGCTTGGTCAGCAGCTTCTTCCACTACTTGAAATATATGCCCCTAACAGAAAAGATGGGCTGTTCTCCAGCCCTTCAGAAGCAGTGTTTTTCAAGCTTCTGAAGGAGGTCCAGGTCTAACCATTTCTTTCAAAAGCATTCACCACACATAGGCAAACAGTTACAAAACACTTACCAAACAGAATCCACTATCCAGCACACTAAATTTTGCTGTATCAGCTTCTGAACCAGCAATAGCAGAAACAAGGTCTTCAAAGCAGACAAATTACACGCTTTTCCAATTCCTCCCTACCGGAACACCTAAGAGTGTCAGCATCTAGCTAAAGTGTTCCTACACATATAGCTCCACTCCTTTGGAAAGCCAGCTCCTGATGCCATCACATGTGCACTGCTTTCCTTAATATTTCTCAGAAGCACAGGTCACATGGGTGAGCGCATTAGCTTCCGCCTGTCACAAGGCTGCAATGTGACAGGCTGAGCTGAAGGCTCAGACACAAAACCCCGTCAACAAGGGCCTCTGAAATCAGCTTCTATTTATATCTCCAAGGGCTGACAGCTCCCGTACAGCCCACAAGGCCGAGGCAGCCGCGCATACACCCACTGCGAGAGCAAAATATAAAATCTGATTAACAGAACTGCGGCTTCCTTTCTAAAGGAAGATGGGAGTGCGGAGACTGAAATTCAATCAGGGAAGTGCAGCATCATTGGCTCATCATCCCCAACAGCCATTTTCATCCCTAGCCACCACGGGTCTTACAACGGGCCTCACAGCTCACCGTAACGTCCCCGACCTCCTGGGGCAGGAGGCTACAACAGCCGAACCGCTTCCGTTTTGCGGGGAGGAAAAATTTGTTCTGCCTCTCGGAGGGGTAAGCCCTGCCCTGAGGGATGCTGCTGCTTCATCCCGTGCCCTCGCAGCACGGAAGCTGCGTTATTTACCCCATGCGTTGCTCCGAGCGGTCCCTCAGGACCGCGCAGCGGGATAGCGAGGCTTAGCCACAGCTCTGAGGGCCCGGTGCGGCCCGTCCGCCCAGCTTCCAAACAGCGGCGGCGAGCCCCGACATCGCGCTTCGTCGGTTCGAATTTTAACGTTAGCGACCGGACAGTGACCCAAAGCGCTTTTAAACTGATCACAAAACCTGGGGCCCGCTGACCTACATACCCCGCCACCTGAGGGACCGCCGTTTGCAAAGAAAAAGACAAGTCCTGGCAGCGCGGCGCCGCGGAGGAGCACGGCACGGGCCCAGCGCGGCGCCAGACAAAGAGGCCGGCGCTGCCAAGCGCCCGGAGTGCGCTGCGCTCTCCCTGCCCGCTCTCCCCCCTCCCCGAGGGTACCAATGCACAAGAGCCCCGCGGCCGCCGGGCCCGAAGGCCAACGCCGGGGGCGGGCCCGGGCCCGGGCCCGAGCCGTACGCAAAGCCCTGAGTCACGGCCCGGCCGCCGCCGGCCCCGCGCTCTCCATTGTGCCGCCGCGGGCAGGCCTGAACCCCCGCGGCCCCAGCGAGATACCCTAGAAGCTGACCCCGCCGCCCGCCCCGCGCCCACCTACCAGGTACCGGCGGCAGCCGGAAGCTCCGCGTCGGGTGTCGGAGAAGGCTGCGGGCCGCTGCCGGAACAGAAAGGGTCCAGGGACTGCGGGGTACAGAGCCGCCGCCGCTTCCCTGCTCCTTTGTTTCCGCAGCTGCCGCGGCCGTCGTGCCAGCGGCGCCGGCGGGAGGCGATCCGCACGCTGTACAGGGGGAGGGCGGAGAGCAGCGGCAGGCGGGAGTCGCGGAGCGGCGAGGAGGAGGAGGAGGAAGAAGGGGAGGAGGCGGAGCCCACTCCCTCCCCTTGGCCTCGGCCTCGGCCCCGGCTCCTCCCTCTTCCTCTCGCCCTCCTTCTCCCCCTCGACTCCGCCTCACTACGTTGGGGCATGCGTATTCCTGCGAGAAAGAGCGGATTGAGGAGAGTGGTAGGCAGGAGAGCGGTAGGGCGCCTGCGTTGGGTTTATGCGTCCGACGCGTGCGTTGGGAGCGTGGTGCCGCTGCTCGCGGAGTCCTGCCCCGGCGGGTGGCGATGACGTCACGGGTTGGGGGCTGCCGCGTGCGGGGGGAAGGGAGCGGTTGGGGCCCTCGCGTGGGTTTTCCCTTTCGCTTTGCGGTCTGCCGCGGGTTCCTCCTGCTGGGTGCTCCCGGCAGGGAGGGATTGAAGTTTAGGCTCTGGCTGGTGAATTTGTGCGTGGTTGGACCTCGAGATAACACGTTTATTGTGCTGGCTTGCACCCAGCATACGTTTCCAGGGTGATGAGAACAGAGCCAGGCCTACTGGGTGCTGCTGCACCTTCGTGCCCGGAGGAGGTGGCACCCAGTTGGGTGGAAGGATGACATCGCTGTGGGCACTGTGGAACTGGGACAAAAGTCAAAGGAAAGATAATAAAAAGCCTGTGTAAGCAAAAGAGATGCTTCCTTACTGTAGGTGAGGGAGCTCTGTCACGTGCTGCCCGGGGGCTGTGGAGTCTTCTCAAGAGGTCCCCAGAAGCCTGGGCAGCCTGCTCTGGTTGTCCTCATTGGAGCAGGGGTAGGACCAGGTGGTCCCAAGGGCCCTGCCAACCTCAGTAATGCTGTGTTTCTGAGAATCTTACTTGTTTAGGCTTCCTGCTCTCATTGAGAGCAGCACAGGTTAGTTATGCCTTAAAAGCTCATATGGGGGATTCAGTGCCATCATAGTTTGCTCTGTCATTGTAAACTAAGGGCAGTAATTTTTTTGTTTTTTTATTTTTTTACTTTTTTAAGGAAGACTAGGAAGGAGAAAGTACTTGTGTTCATCCCGGCATTACATACTTATAGATCTTCAGCTGTAAAACACAAAGTAGCTTTAGATAAATGTGAGCACTTCAGCTTTAAATGCAGTTTCCGCCAATATACTTGGAGATCAGTATGTTGGTCATGTTTAACTTTTGCTTGACTGCTTAACCCATAGAAAATGGTTAGGTTTGAAACACATGGCACTGTGAAAAATGTATCACTGAAATTACTAGAAAGTCTTTTCTTTCTTTCCTCCTTTCCTCCCTCTTTTCCTCCTTTCCTCCCTCTTTTCCTCCTTTCCTCTTTTCCTCCTTTCCTCTTTTCCTCCTTTCCTCTTTTCCTCCTTTCCTCTTTTCCTCCTTTCCTCTTTTCCTCCTTTCCTCTTTTCCTCCTTTCCTCTTTTCCTCCTTTCCTCTTTTCCTCCTTTCCTCTTTTCCTCCTTTCCTCTTTTCCTCCTTTCCTCTTTTCCTCCTTTCCTCTTTTCCTCCTTTCCTCTTTTCCTCCTTTCCTCTTTTCCTCCTTTCCTCTTTTCCTCCTTTCCTCTTTTCCTCCTTTCCTCTTTTCCTCCTTTCCTCTTTTCCTCCTTTCCTCTTTTCCTCCTTTCCTCTTTTCCTCCTTTCCTCTTTTCCTCCTTTCCTCTTTTCCTCCCTCCTTTCTTTCACCTGATGTGTCTCTGGGAGTTGATCTTCCTTACCCATGGGAAAGATGTCTCCTGAGACCAGAATCTTCTGAGGTACGCAATGCATCAGTTAGATAGAATTGTGCTGTGCTGCAGGATAGCACTCTGCACAAGTAGCATTGGCTACTGGCACCATGTTTGCTGCAGAAGTCTTACTGCTACAGAACAGTGATGAGTATTTGGAAATTTTTCTCTGTTCACTGTTATCTGAAACATTTGGGCTGACCTGAATGTCAGTAGTACAATATAATTCCATCTGTAATGAGGGAAAAATGTAAATACTGTTTATTGACTTACAGTGCAGAAGAGAACTCTTTTGAAAGCAGCGCTGTCAAGGGGTGAGTAACTTCATCACTTTGAGGGGAAAAGTGGGAAAGGAAGTTGAAGTGTGTATTACTTGTCCTTTGCAGAGATTTTGTGACCAAAACTGAAGATTTCGGAGTCTCAATGCCTCAATGTCTCAATGTAAAAAGTTGATCTACTAGTATTGCTGGAGAGTAATCACCACCTCTCATAGTATGGTGAGGCTGAGGATAGAGCAGTTTCAGATGAAAACTGTCAACTTCTTTGGCTTCTTCCAGGGAAGACTTCTTAAATAACGGAGTGGTTTTTCAGTTGATGTATCAACAAAGTTTGTCTCAGTGACTAGGAGCCACTCAAAGATACGGAGTCTCAGAAGAGTGATAGAATTCTACTAAGGACATTCACAAGCATGCTTGTCTTCCAGTTACTAACTTTGGTATGTAAGTTGAGTTAGAAATGTAGTAGACACAGAAACCAGGAGATGGCATGGGCTTTTAAGAGTATGACATCACTAGATATGGAGTTCTGCTGAAGCTGCAGAGCTGTGAGGCTATTTTTACAAGCTATGGAACAATTGCCTCTGTGACTCTTAAGCATTTGTATTTACTGAAGATTTTCTTCCTTCAAGGCTTAAACTTCCAGGCCCATCTGTTTCCTTTAGTTGTTCAGGTCCAACTATCCTGCTTGGGGTGTGAAAGGAAATAGGCAGCCATGATAATGTAATTTTTTTTTTTTTTTTAATCTACCAACAGGATCTGGGTGTCTTATGAAATCAAATGCAAACATGCTGCAGCATTTCCCCATTATGGAAGAGAACTTTCTATTTAAATTGCTGGTTATATTAAGTGACTGAATCATACTCTTCTTCTTCAAAGCAAACCACAGCATAACTGAAAAGAAAAAGAAGGGAATAATGAAGTAGTACTGCATTTTACTTAACTCAAAGAGCTTATCACCTATACTGTGAGCTACTTCCTAACTCATCTGGAATGTTGGGGACCTTAAAAGGAGATCAAGGTAACTTCAGTACATTACCTAACAAAGAACTGAGAGGGCAAAAGAGCGTCTTTTGAAGAGGGCATCTTTAGAAGCCACAACTTATGAAGGGAGTAGTTTTGGACTTCATGTCAGTCTGCTCAGTGGCATTGCAGGTAAGCTGTGCATCTGAAAAAGCAGGTGAATTTGCTTAGAGAGAGTATTTTAAACAAGTCCACTGAGCTAAACATCCTCATTGTGCATTAATAGCTAAAACAGTATGCTGTTTTCAACTGGAACAGAGTTGATTTTCATTGTAGTGTCTGATGTGATACTATGTTTTGGTTTTTGAAGAAAAATCAGTGTTGGTAATGGGTTTCAAATAGTTGCTGCAGAGCAGTGCTGTGCAAAGCCCAGGGTGGTTCTGATTTTCAGCTTCTTGTACTGCCAGTGTCTTGCCAGTGAAAGTGGCTGGGGAGCAGTGGAAGCTGGAAGAGGACAGAACCATGACAGTTGACCAAAACTGGCATCTAGCCAGACAGTATGACCAATGGGAGTTGGATGGGGGAGGGCCACTGCTGGGGGACTGGGTGGCCATCAGTAAGGAGGTTGTGAGCATTGTGTGTCACTTACTTTGCAAACATGTTAGTATTTATATTATTATTTCTGTCTTCCTTTTCTGTCTCAGTAAGTAGTTTCTGTCTCAACCTATGAGTTCTACTTATGTCTTTTTTCTTTTTCCAGTTCTCTCCTCTAGGTGGGGGGAGAGTGAGTGAAAGACTGTGTTGTGCTTAGTTGCTTGCTGATGTAAACCACAAAAAAAAACCTCACACACTTTCTTCTGTCTTACAACTCTTATTCCTTTTTCTGTATTCTGTTTCCTCCCTCACTCCTCTCAAGAACCTGACTCCAGTATTTCATGGTCACTACACCATCACTGTCTGTGTACCCCCTCTGGCTGGCACACCTAGTACCTGTATAACAAGAAGTTACCTGTGACACCCTTCAGATATCTCCTGGATGGGCTGTGTTTGTACATATTAAAAGTTGGGATGAGGATGTGGGTGTGTGACAGATACTTCCAAAAATCATTAATGATAGCTCCATCTGTTCTCTTACCTTGTGAGTGATCTGTAGCAGATTTCCACCGCAGTGTCATACTTGTGACCTCTCCTCTGGCCTGTCCTGTGAACTCTTAGTTTGGCCTGAGCCCCACACATCTAAGCTATTCTTTCCCATTGGGAATGGTCTGCATCTCCTCTGCCATTCTCCCAGGAAGGGCTCATCTCTGTCCATCCATCAAAATACTCCAATAGGTTAAGCTATCCCACCACAGGGTGCTTTCATGAAAATAGCTTGTTGCATGCACGCTTGTTCGAACATGTAAGTCTCCTGTCTTCATTAAACTCTGATCAGTGGAAGTGCAGCATGGCAAAAACCATCACCTCTCAGCTGATCAGGTCCCAGGTTTCCTTCAGGCTTTAATTATTAAATTGAACTTCTGTTATCTGCTGCTTGATCAGATGCTTCTTTGAGCTATACAACAGTGGTAATGGGCTTCTAGGAAAATCCTGCTCTTTATTTTATATTAATCTGAAATCCTCTAACATGTCTCTAATCAGCTCTAACATGGACAATGTTACAATAATTAAATTAAATGAAGAAAGTTTATCATTTAGTATACCAAAGCCTTGATGTGACAAAAATGTCTCAGCTCTTTGTTATGAGTCCTAGAGCAGGCCTTGGTTTGAGGCATGCTCAGTTGTGAACTGCTGCGAGTGTGGCACATGAGTGCCACAGTTTGGCTTGCAGTGCTGATCGTAAGCAGCATTTCTAGTTTCCCTCACTCATTGCACTAATGGCATCCCAGTCTTCTTTGGATTCATTTCAACTTTCAGAACCTTATGAGCTCCCAAAGATGTATCAGTTCATGAGCTATTCTGAATAACCTGCCTGCTTTTTGGGCGAGCTCTCACAACATGCCATCATCTCTCATTTTTACTCCTTAAGAAGTCTTATGACTCCTTTGATACTTTAATAACTCTTTTAGCTGCTTTCTGATGGTGTTTTAGGTAGCTTTGTTTCAATTGATTGCTCAGTGGCTGCTAATTTAATTTCCTTGACTGGTATGTTATCCTAAAATCAAAATCATAGGGTGAAATCTAATCTGTAGAGCTTGATAGCCTACGCTTGTGGTTGGCAAACTGGATCCAAGGACAGGGATTACAGATTTCTACACTGAAATGGTTTCTGCAGCACAGCACAGAAGAAGCCTAGGTGTCTGTGTCATCCAGAGCACCTCTAGTGTTGATGTCACTTGTATAATCTAAATCAGTGGTCTCCAAAGTTTGCTGTTAGAGTGCAGGAGGAAAATGCTAGAACTTCAGAAACATGTCTTTATACATATATTGGATGTGTGTACTCAAAAATCTTTTGTTAATAGGGATACATGACCAAAAATGTTTGGATACCACTGGTTTGAACTATGTCAGTCAATCACATTGAGTCTTGTCCACTGCAAGAAAAGAATTTCAGTGTTCACAGGCTAAACACGCTGCCAAGAAGCAACTCAGATCTCATACGTATCTCGTTATCTGAAGGAATATATTGATTATTTCATAAAATAAACACCATAGCTTTTTAAGCAAGACTCACATGTATTGCAAACTGTGGTCATGTTAACTAATTGTTGATTGTTCAGCTTTAGGCAGATCAGAATTGAGACTTGTCTGTGTCTTCTGAACCTTTTCCTGATTCTTTTTTGGCTGGTCTGTGTGGTTAAGGTGTGCAAAAATACGAGTATGCAGTATGAGCTGGGGATACGCTGTTTGTATTTTAGTCTGTTTAAAACCTATGTTTTTCTTACAGAAAGTATGCAATTTGTAGAATGTAATAAGAGTAGATATAATTTTGCATTTTCATAAAAAATATGACTTTGGAAAAGTGTTCATCAGAAGGTTTTGCCTTTCAAAAAACAAAGGTTATGTAGTAATTTTACTACTGTAGTTTCCAGTCATTTGTCCTGAAGTGCTTATGTGAAGTGCTCACTTACTGAAATCTATTGCTGGCAAATAATTCTTATATTTTTTATAATAAATATAAATATTGAATAGATTAATTTCAAATCTTGTAAACAAATTTGATTTCTTTCATGATCTTCAAGATTTTTTTTTCTGCTGTTGATCTTGAGATCATGCCCTTGTCACCTCTCTGGTTTTCCCTAGTGAAGTACAAAGGCCTGAACAGTAGGCCTCAAACCAAAGGTTACCTCTGGATGAATCTCATAGCCCAGCATTATATGCCATCCTTGTCTGATCATTAGCAAAATGTTTATGATGATTAGCAAAACATGTATCTCAGACAAAACATCCTGTTAGCTTAGATAAAGCGTTGTAAGAATGTGTTCATTTTCCTTGTTTAGAGGCATGGTGTCAAGGCTTGCTTGTACACAAACTTCCTTGGTTCCACTTTGAGCTCTGGCTAGGCTTGAGGTAGAATCCAGATGGAGAATGAAACCAGATGTTCCTGCCTAATACTCATGTAAACTTGTTTATTCAACTATACAGAGCTGGACCCTCTTGTGAAGTTGGAGACCTCACCTACGCATGGACGCACTGTGTAGGACTGCCCAGTTGCTGGGAAAGGCTCTCCAAATCCTTGCTGCAACTGGAGCTCCCCAGCGACTGTGGATCTGGATGATGGTAAAGTATTGGGGCAATTGGTGATGTATCTTACTTAATCACTGTTGCTATCCTCATGTAGTAATGGTTAGGTGTATTGTCTTGTTCTGTGTTTTATCTCAGCTAGTTTGATAAATATAGAACCATTAAGTATTTCTTTTTCAATTTTTCATAGTATTGGACATAATTCTGGTCTTAGTTACTTCTGTGGAGATTTGGAGTAGCTGCATGATGACTGGTAAAAAGTGGTTAAGGAACATTAGCATTTGAAATATAGTAAATCTCTGGTTGTAATTCTTACTACATCACAGTTTAAAGTACTTTTATGTACTACTGCTGTAAGCTGGACAGAGGGGAGAATGATGGCAATGTTGACACTCTTAGAGATATCATACGGAGATATTAGCAAATTATAGCCAAAATTTTAGCTATTTTTTGTTTGTTTACTTGTTTCGTAGGACAGAAGCAGGACAGAAAGACAGACTGTTCATACTGTTAAGCCATGTGTCTTCCTTACAATGATTTTCCTGGAAAAGACATTGTCTGTTTACATCCATTTCTCTTGGCAATTTTAATTTTCTAGATTTTCTTTTTCTTTGGATTACTGGTGTTCTATGCTTACTCAGATTTCCGTGTGAGATAATGAGATCCTTTTAATAAGGCAAGGCCTTCATTTGGAACAGGCCACCTTTCTATCTTTCAGAAACTTGATTTATTTATTTTTATTTTTATTTATTTATTTATTTATTTATTTATTTAGAGTTAATTTCTAAAGAGAGGCTATAAGAAAGAAGGGAACAGGCTCTTCAGCAGGTTCTGTTATGATAGGACAAAGGGACCATGGAGGTGTTTAAGGTCAGGCTGGATGGGGCTTTGAGCAACCTGGTCCAGTGGGCAGTGTTCCTGCTTATAGCGGGGGGGCTGGAACTAGGTCATCTTAAAGATACTTTCTAACCCAAAGCATTGTCGGATTCTAGGATTTTATGATTCTATGCATGTTTTCAAATTAAAAGAGGGTAGATTTAGTGTGGATATAAGGAAGATGTTTTTTTACAATAAGGACAATGAAGCACACTGGAACAGGTTGCCAAGAGTTGTGGTAGAAGTCTCATTCCTGGAAATGTTCAAGTCCAGGCTGGACCAGGCTCTGATCGACCTGGTTTAGATGTCGGTGTCCCTGTTCACTGCAGGGGAGTTGGACTGCATGACCTTTAAAGGTCCCTTCCAACTCAAATGATTCTGATTCTGTGGGTTTGGATATAGGTTATAATTTGCTCACATCTGAGATGTAAGTATTTGGTGGAGATACCATTGGTAATGATCTGTGACTGTCTTAGAATCAGAGAATCATAGAGCCCTCAGAAACTTAAAAAAACTTTAAAATCTTTTCCCATGGGACTTTTCAGGGACTTGCTATTTTTTGTTTTCTCTGATGCTGGAAAGAATTCAGGGATAATACTGAG
This sequence comes from Alectoris magna, assembly GCA_030625065.1. Classification (NCBI taxonomy): domain Eukaryota; kingdom Metazoa; phylum Chordata; class Aves; order Galliformes; family Phasianidae; genus Alectoris; species Alectoris magna. Next base: position 43,859,346 of record CM060564.1, read on the forward strand.
TTTGCTCAGGACATACTTTCTGGTCTGATGTGATGTTCTGTGGGAACTTCATGAGTAACATAGTGCATTTCCACAGAGAAAAGAAGAGTATGGAGTGGTAGAGGCATAAAATAAATATACCCTTTTAAGCTTCTCAGATCCTTCACACAAAAAAGCCCTAGGACTTCTTATGCCTTGGAGCTATGACTGGATCATTGAATGGGGAAGGAAAAAGCTCATACTGCCATATGGATACTCATGCAGTACTAGCAAAGTTGTAGTTAATGTGTTTCCAGGGTGTTGTATGTATAGAAACCAAATTTATTTTATGACTAAGATGGAACATTTAAAAGTCTGCAAGGCGTAACTCTTACATATAAGGAGGAATATGGTCTATGATAACTGAAATAAGAAAGATAACTTCAGAAGGTTAAACATCGTACAACGCACTGTTCAGAATTACTGGTCTTTGAAAATGTACTTCTCACTGAAGTTTTTAAAGGATTTGAATTATGCTAACTTTCTGCTGAAATATGTGTTTTGTGGTATGAGCTATTGATAGAACCCAGTTCTAAGAGTTAGTTGTATTATTATAATCTTTTACAGCATTATTTGCATTATGTATTATTTATAATATTTTGACTTCAAAACTAGATATGGGTGAACAAAAATGAATGTAATTTAGAGACCAAAATAAATTATAATTGTTTAATGTGATAAAGCCTGAAAAGGTCCACTACTTAAAAATTGAGTTCAAAGGAAAATGAATGGTTTAAAAGCAGTATTTGTCTGCTCTCAAAATAAACTAAATAAACACAGTGAATACTGAGATGTTTAAGAGTTTATATTTAAATAGAAACAGTACAGCTTAGTTGGAGCTGAACTTCTCTAGTGGTATTCCTATAGCCTGTTGCAGTGAGGGTAAACTGTTGGAATATTGGGAATTTAATGTGAGCTTTGGTTGAAATCTCAGATGCCTAAAGATGATATCCATAAATATTTGCCCCCAAAACTGGGTGAAAAGTGATCAGTATACATGTAATTTCTCTCAGCAAAACTAGTTTTCTGTATCATGTGTGCTGTTCTGGGAGAGCTAAGACCAAATTAAAATTTGGCCAGTATTGTCTAAAGGTTGTTCCCTTCAGAAAATGCTACAAGAAGAGTTTCTCAGTGTTGAAGCTGATAGTACACATATACTCTTTAAAATTAAAATACAAATACTGTTGTAAGATTGTGGTTATTATTCTGGATCTTTAAAATCTTTTTGTGGCATATGTAAGATGCAGTGTTGTATGAAATGGCATGGTAGTACCTTGTTCAGTTTTAAAGGTGACTTAAAAGGCACTACCCCGTAACCACGTAATTTTTCATTTATAGCATGTGATTAATTGATAATATAAGATTTAAATTTGATGCCTATACTTGCTTTCACTTCCTTTTTTTTTCCCCCTGGTACTTGTGCTATAGCTCTCACTGAGGTTAAAACACAACTTTCAAGAGAAGGTACCTGGTTGATGCATACTTCAAACTGAGATAACCTTTATGTTAGATGGATAATGTGGCAAAACTATTCTAAGCTACACCTTGAGTATGAGTTTAATGTTTCCTGTTAGGCATCATGGGTATGACACCTAGCAGGCAATCTAGACAAAATTCTTAAAAGCCTTCAGAAATCTTTACTTAAGTGTTTCTAACAGCTGTGCAGCATATCACTGAAATCAGAATGTGAATTAATCTATCTTCATGGCTACTAGTTTCTTGCAGTACCCAGTTCGGTCTTCTGCAAATAAACTCTTTGCATGCCATTTCTATGCATGTAGCATTCTTCTTGCTAAAGAGCCTTAGAAGATGTTTACTTAAGTTGTGAATTTAAAAGCATTCCTGATGCACTTTCTCTCGCAAACTGTTTGCCTCAAACTACTTCCAGAAGTGTGATTCTGCTTGTTTTGACTAGTCTTTTAACTCCTTGCAACTTAGTCTGCTTTGAAAGTATTGGAAGTGTAGACAAATTGAAGAAATTTTCATCAAGATATAAGCTTGTCACTCACGTTTCATTTCCAGAGGTAAGATGTTTCTGGGGAAAGCTGCAGATGTAATTTGAAACACAGTGAATATACACCATTGGCAAATCAGAGAGGGCATTTTTGTCATTACCTTCCAAAGTACCATGAGCTTACAGACTTCATTTATCTGTCGTCTTAGCACCATGAAATTCCTTTGTCAAGTGTTCCTGAACCCTCTGAGGTCTTTGACAGCGTGTTTCTAAGTTATACTTTCCCCTTTGGTAGTCTTTGATACAGATATAAACAAATATTCTATTATTCTAAAAGAATAAGAATACTATTTAACTGGGTTTGTATATATGGCAATGATGATACAGAAGGGAATGCACGCTACAGACAGAACTGCCTACCCAAATTCATTTGCCTGATTATCCTTCCATTTTGGATAATGCTGCATGCTCCCTTACATTCTGATCTGGAATAATAAAAAAGGGGAAATGGAGTTTAAAAGCAGCAGAGGTAGGGAGAATTTTTGCTGACAGATGGTGTTCAGTCTGGGCATAATAATAGACATCTTTAGTACTGAGCATTGTTGATACCTTCCCAGGCACTTTGGTTTAGTTCACTTATCATTCATCTGGCATACTCTTAATCTCAGGTCTGAAAATACCTGTGGATTTTTCTGTAAAATAAGAATTTCAACAATAAAAAGAAAACTAATTAAACTAATAAAGCTGTGTCATACAGATTTCTCCATCTAGGAAAAATATCTTACTGTTTACCGAAACTTCTAGGAGGTATCTGTTCTTTAAGCTATAATTATCTCTTCTTGCTTCTTTTTGCATGAAGTCTAAGTATCCTGACTGTGCTACGTATATTTCCATTGTCTTGGACTTTTAAGTTCCTGGGCACAACTTATTTCTTTGAAGCACTTATGATTTTTTATTTATTTTTTAATTTTTTAATTTTTTCTTCTGTGAGGTTTCTACTGTTGATAACTTTCCTGTTATCACTTGGCTTTAACATGCCTTTTTAAAAAAAAAAAAAAAAAAGTCTTAGAGTTTCTAAATAAAAATTTTGAAGCTGGATGTCCATGGAGGGATTTACTGGTAATTTCACAGAACTTTCAGGACTTGGGATTCTCAGCCCTGTGGGAACTGAGGTCCTTATTTGTTCATCCAGTTCTTTGTCCACAAGGTCACAGTGACAGCACTTTTAGTACATTTGCAGTGCTCTTTCACAAGACCTTAACTCTACTGTAAGTATCTCATCAATAAGTTGTGCAAGATTTTTTTATATTTTTTTACACACTGAAGAAATCTTTCTATTCCGTGAGTTCCAGCAAGGCATATATAAGATAAGCTAACTTTTTTTTTCCCTAGGAAGAGATCAAGTGATCAGATACATTTCTTAAACATGGCTTTCAGAAAGCAATTGAATATCATCTCAACCCTGTTCCTTCTCTCTTATTCAAGCAGTTTGTGGAAGAAAGTGGGTTATCTCACTATGATCTTTCCAGTTCATTTATCACTTCAACATTGGAAATGCATGGTAGAATGTAACACCAACTAGTGTGTTTTAATATTTAAAACATTTCTTTCCTCTCCATTTTTATGACTGGAACTTCAAGACAGGCAGTACACCTATGAGTGGTGTCCTGAATAAAATGATTACTGCAGCTCATAAAATATGAAACAAAGATCAGGATAAATGAGTTCCATGAAATCTGATTTCGTTAAGTTTCTTTTTAAGCTATTTCTAAAGTACAACTAATAATCTAAAATTATATATCTTTTTTTTTTTTTTTTGGCAACTGGCAGCTTTATACTTGGAATTTTTTTTTCAAATTTTTCCTGCTGCAGTCCACAGAACGTGATAAAAGCAACTGGGGAATATTTAAGTACAACTGCTAATGCTGAGACCCTGCTTTTCAGTTGCCTCCTACCAAATCTGGGATTAAATACCTGTGGGGCAAATTTATGCTACAGATGTATCTTGGTGCTGTTATCTCAGACTTTGCTACAGACTCTCCAAGTGCCAGAACATTTATAATGACAATAACTGTGTTTTCATCAGCTTATCTTCTTTCATTTGTAAGAGGAAAAGGCTAGATTTTATTATACTGGTGTCTGAGATGCTTCTCTGGAATAACAGTGATTTGGCAGTATAATATAGTAGGCCTTATGTAAGGGGAATCTTGGTCTGTCAGACAGAGGTGTTTTCACTGTAATGTGTTTGCAGATGTTAACATTAGTCCTGACATTCCGCAATTTCTTTTGCTTCACTTTGCAATCTTATTCTTCTTTGAAAACCCTGTGAGAACTGAGATACCATTTGAGATTATAAGTACTTTTGTAATGTTTGTGGGGCAGCACAGTCTTTCACCAAAAACAAAATTAAAAGTTGAAGTGCTACCATTTGGGGTGGGCACATAAGGGACACAAGAAGTGAGACAGAAGATCCAGGCCTCAGTGTGCTGCTGAGGCAGGGCACTGCATGGAGGCAGACCGGGACTCTTATCAAGAAACCTATTAATTAAACACTTGGATTTGCCAGCTAAACGTTCATATTCGTGAATGCCAGCTGACAGGCCCTATTTGGCACTTGTTATTTCTTCCCTGGGGCAACTTATCAGGTACAAATGGGGATTATATGCTGATGTCCAGAATTCAGTCTGAAGATGCACTAAAGTGGAGACTCAAAAGTGAATAGCTCAGTTATCTGACCCGCATACTTACCATTTTCGAAGCCATAATGATGAAAGCAGTATTGAAGCCAATTATTGATGAAATTGCAGCCAAGGAGGGCAATGGGGAAGCAAGAGGAGAGTGGGCAGAAAATTGGCTGTGTCATTAGAAGAAACATACATGTTTCTTGTTATCAGTCTCGAAAAGATCATAGAATCATAGAATCACCAAGGTTGGAAAAGACCTCCAAGACCTCTAGTCCGGTCATCCACCTGCCACCAATATTTCCTGACTAAACCATGTCCCCCTGTACAGCATGTAAACTTTTATTGAATGCCTCCAGGGACAATGACTCAACCACCTCCCTAGGCAGCTGATTCTAGCACCTGGCTACTCTTGCAGGCAAGAAATTTTTTCTCATATCCAACCTGAATCTCCCCTGGCACAACTTGAGTCCAGCTAGTTATGTGGGAGAACAGATGGACCCCTACCTTGCCCCAACCTCTTTTCAGGGAGTTGTAGAGGGTTATAAGGTCTCTCCTGAGCCTCCTCCAGACTAAACAATCCTGGTTTCTTCAGCTGTTCCCCGTAAGACTTGTGCTCCAGATCTCTCTCCAGCATGCCGTTCTCTGGGCATGCTCCAGGGCCTTGATGTCTTTCTTGCAGTGAGGAGCCCCAAAATGAACACGGTACGTAAGGTGCAACCTCATCAGAGCTAAGTACAGGGGGATGATCACCTCCCTGCTCCTGCTGGCAACTCAATTTCTTTTACAAGCCAGTATTTCTGATACAAGCCAGGATGACATTGGCCTTGGCCACCTGGGCACACTGCTGGCTCATGTTCAGCCAGCTGCCAGCAGTCACTCCTGCAGATCCTTTTCCTCTGCACAGTCTTCCAGCCACTCTGTCCCAAGCCTATCATGTTGCCTGGGGTTGTTGTGGCAAAAGTGCAGGACCTGGCACTTGGTCTTGTTGAACTTCATCCCACTGGCTTCAGTCCACTGATCCTGCCTGCCCAGATCTCTCTGTAGGGTCCTCCTACCATCAGGCAGATCAGCACTTCCTAACTTGGTGTCACCTGCAAACTTACTGAGGATGGACTCAATCCTCTCATCCAGATAATCAGTAAGGATATTAAACAGGATGGGCTCCAATACTGACCTCTGTGGAACATGGCTCACGATTGGATGCCAGTTGGATATAACTCCATTCAGCACCACTCACTGGGCCTGGCCCTCCAACCAGTTGCTGTACCCAGCAGTGAGTGTACCTGTCCAAGCCATGGGACTTGAAGAGTGCTGGGGAAGACACTGTCAGAAGTTTTGCTGAAGTCTAGATAGATAACATCAACACCTTTGCCTATCCATCAGGCGGGTCACTCAATCATTGAAAGAGATGAAGTTGGTTAAGCAGGACTTGCCTTTCATGAACCCATTCTGGCTGGGTCTGAGCCCCTTGCTGTCCCACACATGCTATGTGATCTCATTCAAGATTATCTGTATGATGGCCCCAAAGCAGTTAGCAGTTATATCACCGACAATAGGTAACAAAGATGACAGCCAATGGAGGCGTACAGTTGTGCCTGGTATATTGTCGCATATATAAACAGGGATAGGAGGAAGTAGGGAAAAGTTTCAATTATTATACTATGAATATCTCTGTAAAGAAAGTGTCTCAGGTCAAATGAAACCTCTGTATTCAGGTTTGCACCAGAGGCTTTGTATTGATGCTGAATGGCAGTTTCCTTAGATAGCTCTCCTGTATATCCTTACTGAAAATAGGAACATGGAAAGGCAAAGATGTGGGTCCAGCATCTGCCTCCTCGCATGGACCGTGGCTTGTAGAGGAGTTTGCTTCCCTTGTATGTGGTAGCCGGAGCATTTTTTCCCCATCTTCTTTTATCGTTTTCTCACTGCAGTAGTTGGGAGTAGGAGGTCTTGATGAATCCAGTCTGGCCCCCCTCCCACCGTACAGAGATCTCAAGTCTGCCATTTAATCCAGATATTTAATGTATCTGCTTTCATTTATGTTAGTATGAAGGATCTCTACTTGAACTTGAGAGTGGCCTTGCAGCCTTTAGCAGAAATACAGTGAAATTAAATACCAACCATATCGCATGAAAATGTTATAGCTTATGGCTGGGAAACCTTTATGGAAAATCAACTACTAACTGATTTGCTTTACCATTCCCTCTATGAAGACAGAGCCAGCCCACACTCAAGTCTACCACTGATTTTCAGTTTTCTCTGACAGCCTCAATGCTGCACTTAAATGTCCAGGAATTAGTGAGCATTTTATGCCTGGTGGAGCAGTCTTAATGTGTGAGTCCTTCTGCAGCTTGCAGGTGTTTGGTGGTGTGTGTGTGCTGTGAGAACAAAAGCAGACAAGGGCTGTGCATGTCTCTATGCCTCTGCCTTTTCTTGTGTTCGTATTTGGGCAGAAATGTGGTGGAGGGCTTTCCATGCTTCAGGATCACATCACCCCTTTGTGCAAAGATTGTGCTTGTTTCAACTCTAAAATCAGTCATGCTTGTAAGTCATGCCAAGTCAGTGGGCTATTGACTTTGGAGAGGTTATAGTTACAAACAGTGGTTTTTGTTAAATGAGACTAAAGGTCTGCAGGCTGCTTGTAGACTCAAAGCTGCTGAGAAAGGGATATGCAGAGGGCACTTGGCTGTGTTTTTTTGCCTTTGGTCTAGTGCTGCTGTCTGGACACTGTCTCTCCACTAAAATTTCAAATGAATTTTCACAGTGTGGACAGTAGACTTTGTATGATACGTTGCTTGATTCTGTCTCCCTTTTACCTGCTGTGGTATTTTGGAAAAAAAAGATACAACTTATATATTTGTAATGCTTTTTGAGAACTTTTGTCATGCTACACTCTTTCTCTGCTTTCAGCTCTGGGCATCAAGCTCCTGTATCTAACTATTTTTTCTATTCACTACAGAGTGTAAAAAGCCTCTCTTCTATTTTGAGTTCAGAGGTGCTCTGAATTACATCACATTAATGAGGAATCAGAGTGTGTAGGTGGAAAACAGGAGAAGCCAGTGTATTTCATGGTGATGCAAGGATGACAAAAGGGCTGGTTGGGTTTTTGGTCACACCCTGCATGTGGAAGGAGTTATCTGGCAGCTCACAGGAGCTGGTGCAGAAATAATCCTGTGGACCATCTTTCTAGAAACCATGATAGGATTAAAATATACATTTATCTAAGTCCCTAAAGTGCTAAGAACAAATCAGCTGCAAAATTCATCTTTGATGTGCAGCTTATTTGCAAGTAGTATCTCTTTCTAAGTACATCAGTAATTACTGTGAGTCAGTGTGTGTTCGATGTGCAAATTACTAACCCAGATTAAATTTTGGAGTGTCTAAGACTGCAGATTTTATTGTTGTTTTCATCTACATCTCCAAAAAGGCCAACCCTTATTTTTAAAAGTATATTAACATGTATATACACTTATTTGGGATGTTCAGCAAGCACTGCTGTTTGTATTATCGAAATGAAAAACTGTGATAAAACCTTACAGTTTATTCTGACTCTGGGGTCATGGCATGACTAATCCACACATAAATTCACTCTTACTGGTTGGGGAAGTGGACAGGAACTGCATATTTGCTAGCGCTTATCACGCACTGGAGAACATTAGCATCCTTTCTTAACAGATTTTTATTTTTCTGAAAATGATCTGTGCACCATCTTCATCAGGGTTTCTCTTGGCTCAGCAATACTGCTTCAGCAGTATTTTCTTGATTCATGAGCACTTTCTCATTTTTGTGCTGTTATGTTTTCAGTTCCCAGCGTCCCTGATATTATTATTATTATGGGGATCCACTAATAAGTACCAGAGTACCAGCAACTAGATTATATTTTTAGTTTAAGAGCTGGGAGTTCAGATACATGTTTCTAGGAAGAAGGTTTTATGAAATCCAAACCAAGTGCTAGCGGATGTACCTTCTCATGGTCACAGTGACCACAGTGTTTTGCTTGATTCTAGGAACAGGCAAACCTCATTAAATTTGAAGTTTTTCAAGTATGTTTTTTAAAACAGGCTTTTAAAGAATTGATGCTGTCCATTCAGCCACAAGCAAACACTAGAAACCTCTGAGAAAGAAACCTGAATGTAGTGAAGATTGCATTTAAAAGTCAGGGTTGCTGGGGCAGACTTAGTTCAGGCTCCCAGAGGTTGTGCATTACACTACAGGCTTTAATTACTTGTTTGGGTGAATTTCTTCTTCTCAAAATCTTGTGTTCCTTAACACTGACATTGGTGAACTTTTCAGCATCTAACTTTGCACTGTTAACTTTTATCTAGTATCTGGCTTTTCTTTTGGTGTAGAGGAAGCTGGAAATGTGGAGATGTAATTTCCTGAAATTTTTAAAACTTAATGGAAGTCACCTTTTAAGCTGAAGAAGTCATCCTGTTGAGCTCTGCTGACCACCTTTCATGTCAGTCCTACAGGGTGATAAGGAGTTATAACACTCTTCTCACCTATTTGAACTAAGAGAGTAACTGATAGCTGTAGCAGCTCAGGTGACTTAAGTTTCCTAAAATGCTAAACAGTAAAACAAGAAATGTGTAAATTAGCCTAGGCCATAGACCTCTCTTCCTGCATGGTATACAATATAAGGCTCTCTCCTTTCCTATCCTCTTCCAGCTGGAGAAGCTGAATACAAATGTGAAGATGCTCCAAGTGGAGTCCAAGTTCCAGGCTTATAATACTGGATTAGTTTCAGTTCATTGTGTCAGCTAATATGGCCTTTGTTCTCTGGGCAGCTATTCATCTGCTTTTCAGTGGGACAGAAATTGCATTCAGTCTTTTCCCAGTTCCCTGTCAGTGCTCCCCAAGGGATGCTGTCTTGTGCTTCCACTGTGAGGAGCTAAGCACTCCCACTTTTCAGGAGCTGCTGAACCTCTCAGAGGAAGAGACCATGCAGTAAATGACAAAGTATTTTTCTAATGAAAAGAATATGTTGGAAGAGAAAATAACATTTAAACAAAGCCCTGGAGACAGAGTAAGACTCTCTTCTTAAAGAAGTGCAGGCATATTAAAAGACTCAGAGGAACAATAAGAACATTTTTTTTAAATCAAAATTTCATGAAAGAAAGATCTGTGGGGTTGAGGGATGGAATACAGATTTCAGTTCTGCCAGCTTTAATTAATACCATAAGGTTCTGTAGGGATCCTATTAAAAAAAATCCAGGAATCCTTATGGAAATTATTATTTGACCTCTTGGTGCACCACTGAAATAAAAAAAGACAACCCCAGTGTCACAGATTGCTCCATGTGAGCAGATGCCTTTACCAATCACAAGCTCCATTGATTTTACTAATTAGTAGGATAGCTTCCTAAAGGGAGAAACTTGGCAGTGTTGGGGAAGCTCAGTACTTGTCTGGATCTCTTCTTTATGGTTTTACCTAGTTTGACTGGGGGCGATTTATGATACCAGCATCACTAGCGCAGGTTCAGCCATGCAGGCCAGCAGGCAGCTCTGAGGTAGGAGGAAGAGCTCTGCCCAGCCTGATGCCATGTAAGGTGCTGTGGTGCTGTGTCTGGTCAGTGCATCCATCCACCTAACAACACGTTGCACATATCATGGGACCATCCTGGCTTTCTTGTGTGTGTGGATGTGAGGAGTGGGCCTGAACCAGGAGTCGAAGCCCAGAGGTCACAATCTGGCCAGAAGGACAGGCTTTGGGAATCACACTGGCTTCACCTTCAGCTCCAGGCCAGTGGAGTTCTGGAGCTGTGTGAGCATGGCCAACATGGGCAGTGCTGCTCAGGGGCCCAGGCAGCTGTCCTCTGCAGGGACTTGTAGTGTGAAGGCCTGCCACTATGCATGAAGAGATGGAGTCAAATCTCTGCATTTACCTGCAGAAATTCTCCGGCACTTATAAATGAGTACCAGCCTACAACTGATCTAGGTACAGCTCTTTTAATGTTGAAATTGTATAGATAGGAACTTCTTTATGAAAAAGGTATCCTCTGACCATTACAACTTTAATAATCAGTTCTATAGCTTTTTCTGAAAATGCGTGGGCAGCCATTGTCTTAGGAAAAGAGACCAAGAGCAAAAGACTTTCAGTGAAAGGCACTTCATTTTCTTCTCTTTCTTTCCATGAAAAAGTTCATTGTTTCACCTCCACAGTTTGTTGCTGGCTGTGGAGAAAGGGGTAGATTACTGCACGCAGATGGAAGAAAGGAATGGTGTTGAACTGGGATGAAAAGGAGTTTTTGTCACAGTGAGAACTAGACATAAGAAATCAGTTGATTCATATCAGAGAGTTGATGCTGTAGTTTAATATTCCAGTAGTGACCGTGTTATTTCTGATGCCTTTTGGAACTGCTTGTACTTTGATTTAATCTTGAATAAAAGCTTTCAAACAGATTTGGTAAGCCCCTCAGGGGAACAGTTACTTGTCAGCTGTGATTATATTTAATTAGTGCAAGTGGGAAATTTGGCATTTTCCCCCTTAGTTGTAGCTCACTGATTTCTGCCAAGCCTTTTGAGGGGTTAAACAACAACAACAAACTCCATATTGAATTTTGATTTTATGACTTCAGAGATACATTGTTGTATCATACATTGATACAACAATGATACAATTGATACAATGATACATTGTTGTATCATTGTACCATATGATTGATATGAAATTTTATAGCAATTACTGTTGACCCAGAAAGATATAGTACACCAGAGAACGTAAAAAAAATCTCTTCTGCACTATCCAGAGAATACATTCATTTTCCTTTTCCTATGTACAAAAATGGAAGTGAAGGAATGTGGCTATAGGCAAATCAAGGTGAATCAGTATTGTTTCTTGTAGCAGTTTTGATAGGACTTTCTATATTAGAATTTATACCGGTAGAACTATATTGATCTAATAATAGTGCAGTAGTTATGCTTGAATTAATTCCCATGTGAGCAGTCTTAGGAAGGAGAGTATTCGTGCAAAGATTTATGCAGATTTAACTCTCTGGAGATAATTATACCAGCGTTGGTTGACCTACAAATTTCTACATGTAGATAAAATCCTTAGTACAAATGCCTAATTCAGTCACCCGCAGCCAATACATAACAAGCCTTGGAGCTATCTAGAATGAGGTGCTTGCGAGCAGCTCAGCAACCCACCCTTTTGTTCCACTTGTGTATCAGTTCTTCTGCAGAGCTCTAAACATTAAATCATCTCAGCATCATCCTGAAAAGCTCTTCCTCAGTGAAGCATTAGAGATGCTTCGTGATGTTCAGTCAAATACTGTTTGTCTTTTCCTCCCTACATTTGGCATTCAATGAGCAAAAGCAGATTGGGAGGCATGCATAGCTAATTTTGGTCTGGAGGAAATGGGTGGAATTTTCAGGGATGTCTGTAGGCCAGGAACATTCACAGTGACATGACAATATGTATTTGATGTAAACTGGTTGAAAATCTGTGAGTGATGCTGCTGTGAGAAATATAGTTACTATGACAGTAGGCGCAAATAACCTTGTGGCTGATTTATGTGCAATGTTATGATTAGTTTTAATTGGGTTTGTAAGCTCACATTGACATTTGACTTCCTGTTCTAAAAATACACTTCTCAAATTTCATGCAAACTGTTCTGTGACAGAATTTGGTTCTCATTAACTCTCAGTAAATGGCTCCTGTTCATTTCACTGTTATGTGATCAGATCTCCACAGCATGAACAACAAAAGGAGAGATTAACTTTTTTGATTAATATTGATTATAGTTGATGGCTTCTGTATATGTTGTATGTATTTGGTAGTAATTCAAGCTGCATTGGTATAAAAGGGTCATAGGATCGTACAGTCCTAGAATGGTTTGGGTTGGAAGGGATCTTTAAGCTCCAGCTCCCCTGCTATAGGCAGGGACACCTCCCACTAGACCAGGTTGCGCAAAGCTCCATCCAGCCTGGTCTTGAATGCTTGCAGGGAGGAGGCATCCACAGCCTCTCTGGGCAACATGTTCCAGTGTCTCACCACTCTCACAGTAAAGAATTTCTTCCTAATATCTAGTTTAAATCTACCCTCTTCCAGTTTAAAGCCATTTCCCCTTGTCCCATCACTACATGCCCTTACAGAAGGTCCCTCCCCAGCTTTCCTGTAGGCCTCTGCAGGTTCCGCAAGGCTGCTATAACATCCCCTCAGAACCTTGTCTTCTCCAGGTTGAAGAGCCCCAGCTCTCTGAGTCTGTCCTCCTTGTTGAGGTGCTCCAGCCTTCTGATCATCTTTGTGGCCCTCCTCTGGACCACTCCAACAGCTCCATCATGTCCTTCTTGTGTCGAGGGCCCCAGAACTGGATGCAGTGTTCCAGGTGAGGTCTCACGAGAGCAGAGTAGTCATTATTATGACATTATTATTATGACATATTATTATGTCATTATTACTATCTGGTTGTACAAAAGCTACCTTCAAAGGACATTAAAGCTTTCTAGGAAGACTGCTGCTAAACACTGCACAACATCTGCAAACAAATTTTTGGTAACCTGTGTGAACACAGTGAAAAGAAGGAGAAAGGATTAGGCTCAGGGGACAATCTAAAAGCAGCAGGGCAATGAGGCAAAACCAGAGAATTGCAGAAGAAGGAAAATTGCTGTAATCACAGAACTGGAAAGTAGATACAGAAGCAGGTCTTGTAGGTAAACAAACTAACAAAGTGTGCTTTCTTATTGCCTTTTTTCTAACTCTTCATCTTTGGTGTCTGACTGTCTATACTGGATACAGTATGGGACTGCCTAAAATTCCATCAGCAACAAACTCTGAAAACCCAGTGCATGAGGAACAGCTGCCCATAACAAACTATGACAAAGAAATCCCATTAATAGTTGGGAAAAAGAAGGAAGGTGTTTTTTCTGTCACTGTATTGGTGTGGGGTGGTTTTTTTTTTGTTGTTTTTGTTTTTGTTTTTTCCCCCAAAGTGAATATTTTTCTTCTTATGTATTGTGTGTGACCCCTGAAGGGAACTGGTACTACATCAGTACACACAAACTCGTAGTTGTATGTATGATGCACAGTATTTATGAGAAGTGTCTTGGATATCCCACTTAGATTCATAGCCTACCTACAAGGTAGACAGCCTGTGTGGACAGCGTACCATTCTGAGTTGAGTGCACAATGCACAACACAGGAGGCAAGTGTAACTCAGATAATGTATTTATTGTAGAGCAAATGTCCTTGGGATTTTACCTTCCAAATCCTGACTGTGATCTAGATCTTAGTGCTGTGACTTCATTGATTCCTCTGTGCTTGGATTTCCCTTATGTGGAAAGCAGGACACAGGATGCTGTGGACTGTGCTTCATCCTGACCTGGCACTGCCACAGAGCTATGTGTTCACCCAGGCTCCTTTTAAGAATCCAGGGTGTCATGCTAGCACTCAGAAGCCCTGCTCCCTACTGTTACAGTGTAGGTGCATTAATGAATTACAGGCAGAGGGTTCTACAGCAGCTAAGAAATACTCTTGTTCCTGAAATAAATGAGGATGTAATTTGTGCGAGCTTTAATGAAAATCACTTGTATGTTTACATTGCTCCACTAAATGAACCTTTCTTTAAAATATGAAAAGTGAGAATGAAGGCAGTGAGAATGGGGAAAAACAAAGTGAATCAGTGTGAAGCCGTATGGTGCAGTTCTTCAAAGGAAATAGCTAATAAAAGGTGCATACAGGTAGTCCTGAAGGACCTGGACGCTGCGAGAAGCTTAGCAAACCTAGGGGCTGGTGAGATAGCTGCTGCTCTGTGAAGAATCAAGGGTTAGTGCTGTTAGGCAGTGAATTTTCATGTGAATTTTCCTTTGGCAGGTATGAATTAGGTAAGACTTTGGGAAGAAAATCTTTACTCAGAATGTGGTAAGGCAGTGTCGCAGGCTGCCCAGAGAAGCTGTTGGTGCCCCATCTCCAGAGGCATTCAAGGCCAGATTGGATTGGGCCCATGGCAGCCCCAGCTGGTGGGTGGCAGCCCTGGCCACGGCAGTGGGGTTGGAACTGGATGGTCCTTAAGGTCCCTTCCAACCCAAGCCATTCTACAATTCTATGTTTCGATGATTTTACAGTGATTCTACAATTCTATGAATGATTTTGTCTTTTCCAAGGAACTTACCTTGAAGTGTCTTTACTGTTCAACTGGTGATTCCTTCTGTAGTGAAATCAGTGACCCTCAGAAGCTGAGTTGCTTTGATTCCTCTGGACATAAAGCTGACGCTGAACTACTTCAGCTTCTGGGTTTCTCAAGGGGGCTAGAAGAGGTAATGAGTGACTATGAGTCTAAATGTTAACATTTCCAGACTGGGATGTCTCTAGTCCTGGAGGTCAATCCCTCGCTGTTGGCGCAGCATGTTGCAGTTTAGGAAAGAGAGAGATAATGTTTGTTGAAATAGAGTCCGATTTTCTCCCTTCGACCATTGAACAAAATGCTGCCAGCAAAAGACCCATCTCTCCTTCCATTCTTTAAAAAAACCCACATTTTTACAAAGCATTTGAGATGGTACTCCTTACAAAAACAGCCAGCATTTATTTAAGCTGGTAGGCCAGAATTCTTAAATAGATAACAGTAGTGATACGCTTAGCACCTTCTTGTCAGTAAGTGCGTTCTCATACCACAGCACCCTCAATAAGGTACTGTGCAGCTGCAGCAAAGGAGTGAGCCCAGGAGTGCTTGGGTCTGGGCTAATGCTACTGCATCCTATTACTTAGGACAAGTGGTTGAAAACATTAGTCAAAGCCCGTGTCCTACAGACAGGCCTCTTTCATGAAGGAGACATGCCTGATACTGTGTCCCTGGCAATTCTCCTGTGGGTGCTGGCATCTCTTAGTACTCTCAGACTGCCTGGAAAATTGGTGGCTTTGTGTCTCTGCGGTGCTTCCTATGTTGCTGTGGAAAATCCTGCAGCCAGTGCATCAAAATTGGATTCTGAGGTTGATATTGAACACCAGGGATCACTGTTTCCTAAAGCCGGATTCTGCTGTTACTGTCCAACAGCTTTGGTGACAGACTGTTCCTGGTATATGCAAAAGTCTTTGTCAACTATGCTAAAAAAGAAAAGAGGAAGACTCAGAAGATTTAAAAAAAAACAAACCACAAAACAACAACAACAACAAAAATCCAACCAACCAACCAACCAGAAACCCCAGACTGTGATGTCCACACATCCAAATAATCAGTGAAGACTGCTAAGGGCAAGTCACTGGCAATAAGTGTATTTAGGGGTTGTGCCAACTTTCATCACAGCAGCTCTGCTTGTGGGGCTGTCAGCACTGTGTTGGTTTGTGTTTGCAGGCAGCAACTCAGCATCATGAATTCCCAGGTACTCTGGGTACTTGAAGGAGGTTTCCTATGTGTATGTTTCTGTTGCTGAAGTACATGGGTCTCCATTTTACACAGCCATGACTTTGATTCTGCAGCACCAACTGCTTCTCCCTGACAGTGCCTCTTTATCACTCATATAATAACAATGCACTAAAGAAAGCTATTCTAAGCATTGTTCTTGCTTCTCCTCTTTCTTGGCCTTATTCTTGTTCTCCTTACTGAGCAGCTGCATATGAGATAGAGGAATGTGACTGGCCACTAAAACCACTGCCATAGACGTTGACTAGCACAGTGCTTGGCCTGCAGCCAGCTTGCAGGGATCATCCTAAACTGTATGAAAGACTACGTGTATCTGTGCATGTGTGTGTCTGTTAAAATCGTTTTTTCTGTTTGCAGTGAGAGAATGCCAAGCATATTGTTGTCATTACCAGAATGCAAATAAAAATAATAAAATGTAATACAGTTAACTATGTTACATGTGTGTAGGGTGTGTGTGCAGACTGTAATGGCAGAGCGTGGAGGACCAACCTTAACTTTTCTCTACAGTGTCTTCACACAGAGCTATGTAGGCTGGGATATATGTTGTTGCGTTGTTATTAAATTTTGCACAATATGTAGATTGCACGCATCTTCTTTATGTGGCTCCTTGGGGAAATGGGAGCACGTGTAAGAATTAGAATCTTGCAGTAATGAGTACTCTCTGCTCAAGAAGGTAAGAGAAACACATCACCTCAAAACCAGACATATCTGACCTATTTGATATCAGCCCTAATCCTGAAAGTATTTGTTTATTTAACTCTGAACACATTTTCAAAGGTCAGGGCATTTTACTGTCCTTCCTTGAACTAAAACATGAACAAAAAAAACCCCATGCCCAAACCAAGCCAACAAATACCCCACCCCTTACGTAACCTTTCTTCTCCAAGGCTGATATACTCTGTTCTCAGAAATATGTCATTTTAAAAAAGAGATGTGATAGAACTAGAAGCTTGGGCCTCCCCTACAACATCAGTCCTGGCTGGCTCTGTGCTAATGCTGAGCTTTTCTTACAGCTGACAGTGCAGTTCTTTTGTTAACCCCAGTAGTTGTCACAGTCCCTTGGGGAACTATTACTAAAACATAAGCATTGCTTAATACTTAAAACCATGAGAAATCTCTGTGGAGCTATAATATTACAGGCAGTTTTGCACAGGTGTCTTTTAAGTGGCAGCATGGTATCCCTCTTCCGTTTTCAGAGCTGATTAGAAAACTTCCCTTCTTGCTTCCCAGCTTTTTAACTGGAGCACAGCATCTCTTCCTCTCTCTTGAGTAAAATTTATTTTAAGGAGGTGTGCACAACAGGCTTATGCATGTGCGGAATCTTCTAGGATGCAATTGGAAAATACTGATATTTAGAATATGATGGAGTTTACTCAGGGGCATACACTGCGTTTATGGTGTAGTTTGTTACAAATTAAAGGAACAAAATATGAAGATATTTGCTGTACTTCTGGGCTGACATTTACTGAGACCGAATGAAACAAAAATAAATGTGCAAGTCTATTTTTTTCTGGCAAGGCTTCTGTTTGAAAATGCACAGCAAAAGTGTATCAAAATTCGGTAGAAATGAAGCCTGTTTTAGTAAATGGAACTTCTTTAAAAATGCAGCAGAAAATATTTGAATCGTAAACACACTTCCAACTTGCTATTTAGGCTGAAAATCTACTGTCATTTAAAAGATTGAAATGAGTTTTCATTCCTATTATTAGCTATGTCTACAATATGTCTTCTATGTAGTGCAATATAACAGCTGAAAAATTTACATTGATAAAAGATGATTTTAAGGTATTTGCACTGTACCAAGATTTCCCTTTTTCTCCACAGGGGTTAGAAATTCCTTCCTGGGTTAAAAAAAAAAAAAAAAAAAAAAGAGGAAATTTTGTATTACTGAATTACTGACTCTACTAAGGTATAAAAAGTGAAAACCCTTCATAAAATCTAATTTCTTGACACTACTCAGTACTAGTGATGACTGCTGTACTGACAAACTATTGGCAATGATGATAGATTATAGCATATAATGTTTCAAAGACCGTAGAAAAAACTGATTCAAGAAAATCAGTCAGGAGGAACAGAGCCCTAGGAAGCAAGCACAAGACTAGGTGAACTAAAACCACCCTTCTTCGAAGCAAAACAAGAGGTATTACTCATGCTCAGACTGATGCCTGGCACTAGTGGGTGGGCTGTGATCTGACACTATCAGAAGATGAAGAGCTAACATTCTGAGGCTCTCCTCGACATTACCAGGTAATCTAAGAACTAGCTCCTGGAGTAATTAGGCTTGGGTTTTTTTTTTTTTTTTTTTTACTTTCCTGTGTGTCAGGTAGGGCTGTTATTGTCAAGATGGAGACATCCTAACATATCAGTTAAATCAGAGCTGAATCACCTGAGAGCAAATGATAACTGTCACAAATGTAATTTCTCTGGTACTGTCACCTTTGTAGTGGGAGAAATGGAGTGGAGGAAGGAAGGTAGTGAATACAAGCACACAGCCTCTAAATTCCAGTCATGTAAGCCAGCCTTCTAGCATTCTAGGCAACTGTCATGCTCTAAAATGAGGTATTAATGCAGGACCTTCAAATTCAGTCTGGAGAGTAAGTAGAAATAATAATAGAATGTGCTTTATACAGAAAGACTATGTTTGGAAGCTACTTATGATCTTGTAACCAGCATATACAAATGACCAGTGATGAACATGACATGTTAAGAACTCATTGGAATTGCCCAGTCAGAGAAGTCTTTCCGTTTGTATTGCAGTTAGCTGCTGCGTAGCATTTCATGAAGAGACTGCATGAGAGGTAGCAACATGCAGGAAGGCCTGCTCCTCATTAATGGTTCAGTTGTGCCTCCACTAGCAGGTCTGTTCCTATACTTCAGTGTAATTCTGCCTTTCTTTCTAATAGCAGCTCTCCGTTCACATCAGCAGCCAGAGTATTCTGTTCAGAGCTGCTTTGAAAATTGTTGATGATGCTAAAAACTGCCAGTTTTGCAAATGTTGTTCTTTGCTGTGGCACTTGACACAAGAATAATGTGGCAGGACTGAAAACAAGTGGAAAGAGACATAAACATACTGAGAAGTTGCCAGGCGTGTAGTGGAAGAAATGCCATGAAATAAGGCAAAAGTTATACACTAGCAAATGTTTTCTAATTTGATATCCATTGTGTATGTTGAATGCCAAAGATATGGTGGGAGGCTGTGTGAAGATTTTATAAAAGAACCTGAAAGCACTGCCAGATATATGACAGAGAATAAGTCTGTCCTGGAAGGAGAAGAACAGATGAGCTAATAGATCTTTTCAATCTTTTATGATTCATATTCCATCAGTCAGCACTCAGTATAGGGAGAGGAAACTCCTTGCCAGCCAGTTTGGTGCAGTTTTACAAATGGATTGTTTTCAGTAAATAGTTTGTATCTGCTAAGAACCAATTGCATGATGTTGTTAACTCATTGCTGGCACCTTTCAGCATGCAGGGCCTAACTGATACCAGGGAGAAAACAACTCACCTTTTTAAGTACTTGTTCTCCCTCCTGAAGGATGGCAATGCACTTTGTAAGCCACGTGGCTGTACCAGCCGTGTTGTGTTGATTCCCATTAACTCAGAAATCATAGAACCTCCAAGCAGTTACAAAACTGCTTGGCTTCTTAGAACAGCCATAAAGTCTGTAAGAAATACCAAAGGTTCTCATACTAAATGCATGCACCAGGACTTGTGCAACAAGTTGTTGTTGCAACTTGTGCAACAGGAAATATATTGTAAAATGAGGCATGATTCTGGATACATGATTCTGTTACGTAGAGGCCAAACTTGGTACATATATAGGCACTTACGTGGTTCAGAAATGCAGAATAAAAGTTGTAATTTTGAGCACGGACTGCTCTACTTCAGTCCATGTATTTTAACATGTACTGACAAGGAACAGCAGTCTTTTTGGATCACTGAACCTGATCTGGGAATGAGGAAGAAAGGATTAAGTCCTGTGATGGGATAAGAGTCTGTGAGAGCATGCAGAGTTACTTGGTATTTATACGGAAGGCACCTACAGTTCAAAGAAGAGAAGCCATTGCTACCCCTTGTTAATCTACAAGATACCTTGTGGGTCTGCAAGTCCAACCACAGCTCCCTAATCACCTGTTAGAAAAGCCCCTAAGGCTCAGTGTCGGATGTGATGCAGTAGGTACTGTGCAGCTTGGGTCATGTCTCCCCAGGTGGATACACTGAATCTTTGGATTGGCATCGACAGTACACTTCTTAATCTGTTAACATGAGATACCAGATAGACAGGTAGTGTTGCATTGTTTGAGACAAAAGAAGACAAGGGTAAGTGTGGTATAGTAATAATTTAGTATCTCCCATGTGATGCCTCTCCTTCACTTCCAGAAATTCTGGTCTGCTGATATTAAGAAAATGTGTATGCTTGAACAGTGTTTTCTTTGTAGTTCCAGGGTTTCTCTGCTGCTCATACAGTCCTGCTGTGACATGGTGTTTGAGTGAATAAAGAGCAGGTAAGGAAGTAAACGAAGCTATCTGGGTCACTAAGGTGGAGATGACTCCTGTCCTACCCTTCCATCAAGCCACCAGCTTTTCTGGTTGTGAATGAAATTAGTTTAATGAGTCTTCTGTAAGCCCTAATGTCCATAGATTACCTTTTCTATTCATCTCACAACAGATACAAGTGTCAAATTTCATGGGTTTTCTATGCTTACTGACTCCAGGCCTGGATAGTAGATATTACCTTCCAGGCATTTATAATTAGTATCTCCAACATATTCATGTAGAAAAAGGGGATGATGAGAAATAATCAGGCAAAGAAACTACTATATAAGGGACAAAACATCAATAAATATTTAGCTAAAATCTGTACTAAAAAAATAAACATGATATCTCCCTTATTTTTGCAAGGAAGTATTTATTTTTCCTCTCTTTCTACTTTCCTTTGTGGATCTATGGGCGTCCATCTGCACGCTACAGACTTGGAAATAATTTACCCCATAAACAGAGTGGAAGGCTGCATCTTAAAACTCAGGTCATCTTGTGGAACGCTGAAGGCATATTGAGGCTTATTATTTATTAATTTACTTCTGCCTTGATACTTTAACACAAGCCCTCCAAAACATTTTAGAACATAGATCATTGTCAGAAATGAATGCTGTTGATGTTAATGGGATAACTTGTGGGAATAAAGTAGGCTCATGATACTGCTTACAGACTGTTCACAAGGGCACAGTTTTTGCAGATCTGCTGACTTAAGTCCTGCTCTGAGGAAGGTCTGGTTAGAATGCAGCAAAAGCCAATGTAATCTTGATAAAACTGCAGTCATATCCTTCTGAGGTCTGGACAGAGTATTTTTGGTTTTGTTTTAATTTATACTGGCCTTTAGTTGTCCCTAATGCAATAGAGTACACGAGAACTGAAACATTAGGTAAGCAAACATTTTTGGCAGCATTTTGCTTGTATTGAAAAGCATTATGAAATTTACAAGAAAACTTCTTCAGTCATATCTTTCCACTTCTATGATTGGAACACTTCTTTTGCAATTCATCCACAACAAAACTGGGATTTATGAGGTCGTTTTCAGCCAGTGTAAGTAGTCCTTAAGTCCTAAATACTTTGGAAGTCTGCTGAAATCCAGAGCTTTTCTGCTAAGTATAAAAGCAAGGTTGCACCCTTTAAAACACCCTAATGAACCATCAACAGATCTCACCCTTTGATAGAAAACATTTGCCATCTTCAGTTAGCTATAGTAGCACTTTTCCTATTTGTTTATTAAAGGTGATGAACTAGACTGTAGTGTAGAGCTGTTCAGCTGTAAGCACCAAGCAGTCCTAATCCATACTTCTTGCTTAGGAGAAATACTAGGTAAATTAGGCCCAAACAGAGAAACTGAACAGCAAGAAAATACTGGGATAAAATTCACAAATGTCTTTATCTAAGTCTTCAGTTAACTGTCATCTCTGCAGATGATAGGCAGGAAAATGAGGAGATGAACTGTTCAGGAAAATGCCTGAGAATAGCTTTGTTTTTAAAAAACAAACATGAAACCCAAAAAAGCTAACAGAAGAGGCTGCTGATAAACCTGTGTGCAGTTGGTGCTGGGGCCAAGGACTCCAAGGTGCTGGCATGCCTTCCCCTGGAATGCTGCTCCAGAACAGGGACATCTCAACTTCTAGCCTTAGCTTACCTCAGCAAGAAGAAGGAAAGTGCTTTTCCTGAAGCCTATCTAATTTAGAGGAGCTCTCTGCAGAAGAAGTGGAAGAATAGCATTTCCGGCCGATGCCTCAAATTCTTTATCTGCAGGTGTAATTGTAAGGATCTTAAAACTTTAAGGCTACTAATTCACCCTTAGCTACCAGTCTTTGTAAGAATCCAACTTTTTTTTTACTCGTATATGGCTCTTAGGAAGAAAAAGAAAACATCTGCTAGGATCCATAGGGTAATGGCCTTGACTCTGTAGAATTATTCTATACAAAATTCTTCAGTAGTTTTGAAACAGTATTATAGAAATGTGGGTGTTTTCCCTGGCACAGGAAATAGAAGCAAACATTTACTAATCTGATTCTGTGATGTTTCTCTGTAGTGTTAGTGGAAGTGAAAAGTATTCTTAAAACTGTGAGTGTTGTGGTTTGTCTCTGGTTGTAGAATAAGACTGATGACAATGTGTGGCAAGAGGTTTCTTGCCTTCTACCCTTCCAAGTGTAGTACGTAGCTAAGAGTTGCCAGTACTTCAGTTCAGTGACTGCAGAAGTTGATGATACATAAGGAGCAGCATCCAGATGACAGTACTTGACTTGTGGGATAAAAAATGGAAAATACTAATGGATGTGGTGTTGTGGGCTCAGAATGCTGTCAAATCCATTTATTTTGTGAATTTCACACAAAAAGCATTGAAGAGAAACTCAGAACTCCTGTGGTGTAGACGCTGGGCTAATACTAGCCACATCATGCAAACAGTTTTCCAGCTCATGCTTCAGTTTCTTAAGAAGTTGAAGTTACTGTAACAAAAGGGAACAGAAGATGACTAAAAAATAAATAAATCAGAATTCATTCACTGAGCTGCAATATTTGAGTCACCAGTGTGCTGTATGACAATGTTTTCCTCTTAATCCATTAGGGTGTGCTGACTAAATCGATACATACACTTAATAGCAAGTACTTTCAGACCGTCCGCAAGCAGAGATGAGTAATCACTGTTACAGATATGACACACTCATAATACTTCATAAAGAGTAATGTCCCCATCCAACGCACACACACAGTATGTCATGTTAACTTAGTTAATCAGTAGTCAGAACCTGTTTGTGCCTTATCATATTCCTTCTGGAACAGCCCATTGAATTAGCCTGCTTTATGCAAATTAACCTGATATTTTTCTAATACTGATACCATCCCTTGAAACAGCAATAACAAAGTTCCAGTCTGGTGATGAATGTTCATTTGTAAGTGATGTTGTTGAAGAGCCTGTTCACTGTCCAAAACAGCATCTTTTTTTCAGAGATGGCTTCATTGCTTTTGCTGTGCTGGAACTCCTGTGGGTTGCTGTTCAGAAATGCTCAAATGAGATTTCATAACAAAATGGTAGTTCAAACAGAAAAATGTCATTTCATAATTTCTTATGGAAACAAGTCAGACACTGATACTTTTATTTAGAGAAAATGCCACTGTAAATGAATACCTCAAGAATTTTTCAGCAGGAAATGCAAATCAGCTGTAAAAATATCAGATTCTGTATTCTCCTCTTTCTCTTCCAATAAGATATGGGCATTAGTGAGTGTTTACTTCTTTATACTGTTACATGTAAGTACAAGAGTTGAGGAAAGAAGTCACTACCAAAGTGATGAGATTTCTGTGAAAAAGAGGTTTTGCATTGATCAGCAGGTACACGGAACTCAGAGTGTTCTCACTTCAGCAGGCAATCATGTACAGCCTTCATCCCCTTCCCATTAAAATTATGTCTTCTGGGTAATGATTTTTCCTGCATGAATAAATATACATCCTCTGTAGCAGAAGAACATATCTAGAGATGTGTCCTAGGTAGCTGGAATGAAATTCATTCAGCTTTTAACTTGAATTCCTTAGTTCAGTTGCGAACTGAGGCAGAAATTGGACTGGTTCTAGGTAACCTGTGCTACAGCAGAAGACAAAACTTATAACAGGAGTCTTGAATAATTTGATATATCAATTAGAGTTCGCCCTTAGTACAAGGATGTGAGAGACTTATTAATGCTATGAAATACTTCTCTGCCAGTGCCCAGTTCTACTGTTTATCTCCTTACTGTTCATGATAGAGACAAGTCAAAAGTTAGTATTTGCAGAAGAGTGAATTACAGTGATGAGACGTTTGAATCCCCACCACCCGGAGGCATACTGGTAAAAATACTGGTAAAATAATTAGATAGCATGCTTTAAAAAACTGTTTAAAGCATTCCTTCTAAGAAATTTTAGAATGTGATTTTTCACATGTACTCAAGGAAGCACTTATTTGCATCAGTGAAGAAAATAGTGATGAGGTGATACAGCAGTGTGATGAAAGAAGGAAAATAAGGGTACCACCTGTGTGTTTCCCTGAAGTGAAGGGATGGGTCACTTTGCTTGGCCAGTGCTGCACCAGCCCTGGTGAAAAATTGCAGGAGAGTGTGAGATAACTGGAGGATAATTGCTGTCACTTTTATCTTCCTCCACCACCAAAACATTTGACCAGGAAAAACCTGTACAGGGTTCTCAGGGTTCAAATAAACAGAGAAGTTTCAACTTATGCACTATGTATTAGTCAGCTGTCTTCAGGGAGGTTATTTATAGCTGGATCTGTCTACCTCTTGGCCTCTCTAGGTTTCTGCCCCCTTCTTCCCAAATTCTTGATGTGTTTCCAAGATATGACTAATTCATTTCTATAGATGCTTCATGCTTCACACCCAGGTTCTTTCACCTTGGTGATTTGTTTCATCATGTTCCTGTTTACCGATGTTTCAGTCAACAAGAGTTGTTTGCTGCCT
The DNA here is from genome assembly GCA_030625065.1 of Alectoris magna. NCBI lineage: Eukaryota > Metazoa > Chordata > Aves > Galliformes > Phasianidae > Alectoris > Alectoris magna. Next base: position 43,884,348 of record CM060564.1, read on the forward strand.
GAGGGGAATACAGGAGTAACAATGGCTTAAATTATTCCTAATCAAGTTCTAACTCCTACCTGATGGGAAAGATGAGAGATTTATTATTGTTAATTTAATCCTTGCGAGACATCAGATGCTTTGGTGTGGGGCATCAAGATAAGAACTGAACTACATAAACAGTGAACAAGATTAAAGAATGGTGGTGGTAAGGTTTAAAATGAAAGAACGTACGTTTATTTTTGCCAGTGAATGCAAAAAGTGGTCAGAAGAGTTACAAACACTTTCTGTTGTTTTAGCAAGATGGCCAGCGTGTATCAAGAGATCTATGCCTGCTTCATTTCAGTGAGACTTTAAAATGTAGGTGAAATGATGTTATTTAATCAAATGTAGTGCTGGCTGAAATCCTGTTAGGCAAATTGGGCTGCAGAAAGCACAGGAAAGCTGTCATAAAGAGACACGAACAGGAGGTCACAAATGCTGGAGAGTGGTCATTTGTCTCATCTGCTCCCAACAGAAAGATCATGTTGGGATCTGGCAGGGGTAATCAGCTGGCAGGAGGCAGATGGGGAAGTGAAGAATAGCCCCATCGCCTTCTGTAATCCTTGGAGGAGTTCCTCTGGTTATGGAGTGATGGGTATAACTTTGAGCACAATCCAAGTTGGAGTTCAGGGGCTGGAAAGGTCACTGGTACACATCTCCTCTCTTATACTGGTTAAAGTGAGAATCATTCCTTGGTGCATCAGTATTTCTATTCTTTATGTATCCTGCCACTCCCAAAGTCTTTGGACCTTGTTGAGCTTTTTATAAAGACATTGCATGGCTGTCCAGAATAACATGATCAAGATAATACTGTGCTGACAGTGTGGTCAGACCAGAAATCTGAAAAAAAAATGCATTAAATAACTAGTATTTTGATAGTTATTTAATCAGTTGAAAAAGCAGGTGGGCACCCTAACTGGATTGTGCCTTGCTTCTCTTTAATACAGGGAGATACAGTATCATGCAAGAACAATTTTTATAGTTTCATAATTTCTGTTTCTTTTGAAGACTAGAGTAATTATGTAATTAACAAAAAGCACATTTCTCCTCCTGCTGGGATCCAACAATTGCATGACTGTTTACCATTTTACCTGCCCTATTGCAGCTGCTATTTTATCAGTTGTCATTTCCGGATATAAGCAGGTAAATTCCTTCAATTTTTTTACATTGTAATTGACAAGCACTTACAAGCTAACATGGAAGTTGTCACTTTTCATAGAACTGCAAGAATCAGCTACTTTTTAAAAAAGAAACCACCATTTGAAAACCAAAGACTGTTCGCAAAAAAAGGGAATTATCGTAAAGTCTTTTGCCACACGAAACATAGCTTGTGCCTTAGATGACAACAGCAGTGTCATATCACTTTTTCAAAACCAAAACTAAATCAGGTTCTTCGCTTGGTATCAGTTGACATTTTTGTAATTGAAAGCCACTTCCCAGATATTTTCGAACTTGTCTGCTGCTTTTGATGCTCTTCTCTTTTGATTTGGATGTAGTTTTTTCCTACTCTTTTCCTTGTCAGACGAAAGACTTCTGCTGCCTGTTCGTGTGTTTCAACATTTGTTCAAATATTTTTTCCCCAAGACTTCCTAAATTTATATATTCCAATATTCATATATATTTTTCCTATGCAACATATTATATACATATATTTAATATATAACATATTTATGTATTATATTTTATATATTTTTAAAATAATTATTTGTGCTGTCACATTTGTATAAGATAATAAGATCTGCCCACAGTGGATTGAATTTTTCATCTGTTAGGGTATATATCCTTTTCCAGAACAATCTTCCCCTGATTAGTACACACTTGCACTTGGAAAAACAAACTTTTCCTCCTGCATTTATTTCCAGATAGTGTTAAATATGATTATGGACAAGTCACAATGTGTGAGATGAGCTAATGGCATTTGGAAGGAATACACTGGAACTGAAGGCAGACAGTGGAGTTACACTGGAATACCATTATAATTCCTGAGTGCTTACTTGATTATTAGAGTGTTTGCTGTGTGACTATACTGGGTTAACTCAATGGTGCTGTCAGGAAAACAGGAAACAGCAGTTTGCCATGAGTGATCTCTGGTAACCACTTGAAAGTTGTCATATATTAGTGGTGGTGTTACTGGCTGCCAGGAGCAAAACTTGGCCTCCTGGTGAGTCCATATGACTTTTTCAGTCCAGTGGGCAATAGTTGGCGCAAATGGAGGAACTGGAATAGTAAATAAGCTCTTTTTTCTCACTAGGAATAAAGCTGTCAGAAGTAATCTGCTGGTGAGAGGAATTTGCTAGGTTTCTTGAGGAGTTGAATGGGTTTTAGAGAGAGTCAGTATGGTGCAATAGTGGTAAGCTCTGGCAAGGGCATCTGGATTTGAACCAAAGATCTCTTAAACTACAGTCCAATCCAGTGACCTTTCCTTGACCACTGGCAAGGCCAGTGATAGGGTTTTATATGAAAAAAGACAAATACGGTATTGTTTGAGGATTCACTTTCACAAAACATTTTGTCTCTCCTCATTAAACTACTTAAGTCTTGACAAATCTGGGAGAATTCATGTCTGGTTGCATATACCCAGAGGAGAAGTATATTTCACAGGTGTGCCAGCTAAGCAGACATGATAATTAGCCAGAAATCCAAATTTAAAAAGTGAGAAAGTCTTTCCTAATTTTTCACATTCTCTCGTAAGATTGAGAAGCCTGGACTTGGGAAGATTTACTCAGACACATAAAATCTTGACAGAAAAACAGATGATTTTTGTAATGATTTTTTTCTTTAAAGAGCATCCATGTAAAAGACTATTGAGGACTGAGGGAGTAGGGAGTAGGAAGTGGGGATGTTACTTTTGTTAAGAGTAGGGGTTGCGCATACCAGATGTGATACATGACCATGATTGACAGGCACTTAACCCTGTCTCTTGTGAAGAAACAGTCACTGTTTCTTGGATCTTATTGGGAAATAGACCTTTATTAAGTTAAAAATGAAAGATTAAGACATAACCTTGTAGAACTGTTGGTGTTTCTTTGTAGTCTTTCTTTTAGAGTTTGTAGGATTGGTAGAATTAGTTCCACTTAGTTCAAAAGTACTTCAGAAAAGGATGCCTGGATTAACTGATTTCGTTTATGACTCATCTTGTGATTTTTTGTCATGGATTGTGGTAGGAGGGTCAAGATATTCTCTCAATTTGTGCTAAATTGAACAGTTCTTTTTGGAAAAATAATTGTGCAGTTGTTGGAGAGAGGCAAAATGGAAAGAATAAAAAAAAAGACTTGCTAACATAATGCAACCCTAATAAGTGTCACACTTGAGTTAAAAACTTAGTAGTGCCTTCTGTGCACTCCCTTATATCACTAAACTCTGTATACTAATGACCAGACACATGCTTTCAACACGAGAAAGGATTTCCCAGTCAGTTCTTTATTGATTATGGTTAGCAGGATATGCATACTTTTAAGTTGTGTAAATCACAGTAGTGTCTTCCAGAATTAAGGACTCTACAGCCTCCTCAAGTTAGGGATTTTGTAACTTGTGCTATGCTTGCCTAGAGAAGCTTTAGGAGAGGAAGTGGTTCACTTGTAGTGTTAAAATGATTATAAATTATCAACTCTTGATAACTGAATTAGTTTATAAATATATTCTGTGGAGGGTTTTTTTTTTCTTTTCTGTTTGGAATCAATCCTCAGGACTCACAGCCTTCATGATTGCAACAGTTTTATCTCCCATATAGTAGTGAATAATAACTGCTAATCCTACCTCCTCCTTTTGTGATGTTATTGCATTCTCTGGTAGTGTTTTCACCAGCTTTACCTGATAATGAGAGGTACTCCAAAGGTACTTCATATACTTGATATATAGTGTTCAATTTATTTCAAGACTCTAAGGAATAGAATGTGAAAAGCTGTCTCTAAAGAATAGTCATGAGCAAGTCAAAACCTATAGATGACAGTTAGAGACTGATGCAGCAAAGGGAGCTTTGCAATCGGTGTCTACTACAGACCACCCGATCAACCAGAACCTGTAGATGAGGCCTTCTACCTCCAGCTACAGGAGGCATCATGATCTCAAGGTCCTGTCCTGCTGGGGGACTTTAACTACCCAGACATCTGCTGGAAAAGTAGCATGGTGAGCTGTAGGCAATCCAGGAGTCTCCTGGAAAGGATTGAAGATAACTTTCTGAGTCAAGTAATTGAATCAAGGGTAATGCAATACTGCACCTGTTGCTCACCAGTGCAATTGAAGTGATTGGTGACATCAGACTTGGAGGCTGCTTGGGCTGTAGTGACCAGGCTGTGTCTGAGTTCATGCTCTGGAGGAACATGAGACGGGAAAAGAGTAGAATCAGGATGCTAAATTTCAGGAAAGCTAAATTTCAGCTCTTCACAGAATTAGTTGACAGAACACCCTGGGAAACTGTCTTCATGGGCAAGGGTGCAGAACAGAGCTGGCAGATCTATAAGTAAGCTTTCCTTAGCATGGAAGCGCTCTCCATCCACAGGTGCAGCAAGTCAAGAAAGGAGGGAAAGCGAGTGATGTGGCTGAACCAGGACCTTCTGATCAGACTGAAGAACAAGAAGAAAACACACAGGGGAAAGAAAGCAAGATACTGAGGGAAGACTATAAGGAAGCTGCTAGGCTGTGTAGGAATGGAGTCAGGGAAGCTAAGGCCCAGCTTAAACTAAAGTTGGCAAGGAATGCCAAGAAGAACAAGAATGGCTTCTATAGGTACCTCAACCAGAAAAGGAAAGTCCAGGAGTGCATACCTTCCCTACTGAGTGACATAGGCAAGCTGGAACAGCAGACAAAGAGAAGGCTGATGTACTTAACATTTTTTTTTGCCTCACTCTTCTCTGATAACTGCTTACTGTACAGCCCTCAAACTTTTTGTTTGGTAGGAGAGGACTGGGGAAACAACATCCCTCCCACTGCAAGTGAACATCAGGTTCATGATCACCTGAGGAACCTGAACATCTACTAGTCTATGGATACCAATGAGATGCATCCCAGAGTCCTGAGGGGAGTCCTGTAGTCACCAAGTCATTCTCAATGACATTTGAGAAGTCGTGGCAGTCAGGTGATGTCCCTGGTGATTGGAAAAAAAGCAACATTACACCCATTTTTAAGGAGGCTTTTAAAAAGGATGACCCCGGGAACTGCCAATCTTCAGTCTCACCTCCATGCCGGAAAAGATGATGGAGCAGATCCTCCTGGAAGCTATGGTAAGGCACATGGGAGACAGGGAGGTGATACAGGAGAACCAGCATGTCTTCACCGAGGACAAATCCTGCTTGACCAACCTAGTGGCCTTTGATGATGGAGTCACTGACTGCATCAATGGACAAGGGAAGAACCACTGATGTCATCTGTCTGGACATGTGGTGGATGCGCTATTCCTAGAGACTTTCAAGGTGAGGCTGGACCAGGTGCTGGGCTACCTGATCTAGCTGTGGATGTCCCAGTTCCATGCAGGGGAATTTTAGGTTGGATATCAGGAAAAACTTCTTTACAGAAAGGATTGCTAAGCACTGGAATAGACTCCCCAGGAAGGTGATTGAGTCACCATCCTTGAAAGTGTTTAAAAACTTTTTTGATGTGGTACGCAGGGACATGATTTAGCAGAGGGTTGTTAGAGTTAGGGTAGTATGGTTAGGCTGCAGTTGGACTTGATCTTTAAGGTCTTTTCCAACCAAGCATTTCAATGATTCAGTGATTCGATGATTCTATGATCTAATTTAAGGAGTTGGCTAATCTGTTAATGTCTAAAGAAAATGAGTTTATATGATCAGGGAGGCTGTTTTTTTCTCATGACATTCACATCCAGCAGCTTCAGGCTTCATCATTCTTTAGAAGATCTGAATAGAATAGTTCACTTGGAAGGGACCTTCAGAGATCATCAAGACCAACTGCCTGACCGCTTCAGGACTAACTAAAAGCATAGTAACAAGAGTGTTGTCCAAATGCCTCTTGAACACTGATCAATGGGTCAGCTACAGGTCTCTCTGCTGGCTAAGCCAATTTTGAAATGAACAAGGGAATGCTATTCAAGAGAGTCTCTTCAAAGAGAATATTAGTTTTCTAGCTGAGAAGTCCATGAAACCCAGAATATGTAATTTATTTGCGTTTTTCTGTGAATCTGTGAGTCAGGTAATCAAATAAGAGCCTTCCATACATACATATTTCCATATAATATAGAACCTTCCTTCTAGTGGGTAGCAACCCTGCCCATGGCAGGGGGGCTGGAACTAGATGACCTTTAAGGTCCCTTCTATCTATGATTATATAATTTATGAACCATCTCCTTATGATGTGAATTTCCTGCAGTATTCATGCGAGCTTATATTTAATTGTACTTGCTATAGTCAGCCAAGCTGAGAATGAAATCTGAGTGGCTCAAGTGGCTCATGCCAACACAATGGCTTACGTATTAAATTCAGAGTAATAATTTGTGCCCTTGAAATCTTAGAATGTCAGAAAGAGAAGTGGAACGAAACATTTTTATTGAGCAGCCACTTAACAGAACATATCAATCTATAGGGCTAGATTGAAGTCAAGCAGGTCATGGCTTTTTTTTTTTTTTTTTGCTATCATCTGCCTAGCAAAGGTTACCACTCCAGGGCTTGTTCCAGCAGAACAGATCACATGAGCCTTGAAGTATCAGTATCAGGAAAAGTTAGACAGGTCAGGTTGTTGGCAGGAAGTTCCTGAGGGTCCAGAGAGTGCAAGAAGTAGCAGAAACAATAATTTCAGTTATTCAGTTATTCCTGCATTCAAACTAGGAGTTCAGTCTTGGGCCTCTTTCTATTAATATAGATTGTCTTGTCAGTATTTATAAGGAGATGCATTGTCCAGCAGACCTGGTAAGCCGTCTACAATCAAAAGGGGGTTATATTTGAAAGTATTTATAAAGAGAAGGTGGATATCAATGATTCATCTCGAATAGGAAGCATAATGTGGTTGGTGACTGTTACAGCCACAGGCAGCACATGGACTTTTGTTGCTAGTATTAGCCTGTTTCATTCTGCCTCAGCTTGATACTTTGTTATGTTTTGCTGCACAATTTTGTTATTTGTTGCTTAAAATATTTCTTAAAATATTAAAAACAAAACAAAACAAAAAACAGCCCTGCAATTATGCCTGTTGCAATCCAGAACCACATCAGGATGTGTTACTTGTGTTATTACTTCATGGAGGATAAAGAAGGGATAGGTTTTACACACCTGTTGTTCCATGCTAGCTTTCTCTCAGAAGAAGTTGTTTCTTCTTCTCCTTCTCTTTCTTCTTTTCTTCTTCTTCTTCTTTTTCTTTTTCTTTTTCTTTTTCTTTTTCTTTCTTTTTTTTTCTTTTAAAAACTTTCTGAAGTGCTACTTTGCTTCCCTAATGTGATTATGACCCATTTTCTTTAACAGTTCTCTTTCCTGCAGAGTAAATACATAACATCCGATCAGGAGATTGCACTTCTCTCCCTGTCCTGTTTATATATTTAAAAGAAACCTAAGCTGCAATTAACTTAACATTTCAACTTAAAAAATCTATAAATGACGTTTCACACAATCATTTACTTGAAATTCTTGAGGGCAATCAGTTTTACCAACTGGAAAAACACATTTTCAGTAGATGTGCTGACCGATTAGCAGGGTCAGATTGGGAGATCAGAACCCATTGTTACTGCAGCTGTCTTGTGGTATATACTCATATTACATTTCAAGTGTTGTACTGATTTTATATCACTCATTATAAAACTCAAGTAAACAATGTAAGAAATAACGTAGTCCTTTAGCCAGTTGATCATGAATACATTTGCATACCAATTTTTTTTCATGAATAGGTCTTGAGAGTGAAGAAAGACGTATCGGCTAGTGAAAGCCATATTTGTAAGGAAATTCATACTGCAACCTGATGAGCGTTTGTTTTAGCACCAGTATTGCTGTTAGAGGCTCTTATTGCATGTATTCTTATCCCAGTATGCCTCAATAACTGTAACTGCCCATCACTGTCAAGTGAAAGAGTATCCAACTCAAATGTTTTGACACACGCGGTTGTGTCATTTCCTTGCCTGTTTTTTGCCTGTCTGTATGGTGAAGGTAGTAGAAAATATACACTTCACAAGACTGCAACAGACATATTTCAATGTGAGCAGGAGTGAACAGGATTTTTCCCAACACTGTGGTTGTGTGCTCCACTGTCTCTGTGCTGTTTTTGGAAGATAGGTGTCTTCACAGGGGCCAGAGCACTCCACTGTCTATATGTGCAGAAGGAGAAAGGACAGAGTCCCACCTGCCTGGGAAATAATCTCTCTTCCATCTCCAGAAGGCAGGCCAAGACAAATGGTATTACACACCACTGGCACAAGCATGGGCAAATGCCAAATTAACATGATGCACTTCGATAAATATATGTGTCAATACATTCAATTTGTTATGTTTTGTGATCACAGAATGAAAGATCCCCAAGAAATATGGAGAAAATGTAATAATTGTGAGGATTTTTGTTGCCATGTAAAACTTAACAACCTGTAATTCATCTCTGTAACCTGTTTTTCTTCTTTTAAAGGAAAAACAAAGACCAAAAAAAAGTTGCCATCTCTGCAGTATATTCTTAGGAAACTATAAAATGAGAACTGACCTGCTAGCCGTCATGTAGCACTTTAATTTTACCTGCTCTTCTTTGCGATTTTGGTCCACCACATAGCATAGTAAAAGAATGATTAACGTAGCTGAGCAGTGCTGCTATTGTCTCTGGCTTTTTCTCCCTTTCATGACTCAACGCTGAGTTCTAACAACTTCTGAAGTAGCTTTGAAACCCTGCCAGGAGTTCTTCTGTTTCATGATTAATGTGTCTGTTTTGTCAGACATATGATGTCATAAAGAGTTGCATTTAGACTAGTTTTATTCAGATTTGATTGTGTGATTGTTGCACATCACAAGACACAGTGTACAAGTCCTAGAGAAAAGTTTTTACTCATTTGGCTGCATGTGGAGATTGACACAAATCTGTGCCTGTGTTTTTAATAAAAGAGATTGCTAAATCATTCTGGCCATTATAATCAGAAACCATTCTGAGTTCCACAGAATGTCTGGAAGGCGTATAACAAGTTGTTTTGAACTGCCATCTGAGGGTCACAACATCTTGTCATGCTGACAGGTTGCTTGTATGAATATTTTTGAACACTGGAAACTTCCATGATTTCCACTATAATCAACCTTAACAATAGCTTACATTTCTGGGGTAATTTCACCTGCATAACTGAGACTTGATAAAAACTATAAAAGGAAAATACAGAATTGTGTGGTTCAATGTTGTTTATAGGTAGAATATTTTTAGGACACGATACAGAAAAATGCAAACTATTTTGGATTAGTAGTTGGAAGATTTTATCAGGAGAAAGATGTGAGTGAGTAAAAAGAAAGCAGAAACCTAACGCTACTTGCTACTGGAAACTACTTATTTGTAACTGCAAAGTATAATGGTTTGATAATTTCCACACTTTCTTGCATTTCTTGAAAGGGAAGGTGGAAGATATTATGTGATAAACCTCCTGTTGTCCTTTTTCTGCACGCTCAGGAATGCCAACTACTTTACTCACTGTCAACTTTCCTGCATTGCTGATGAGAGACAACTGGAACTGTCTGAAGATAAGGTAGATTCAGAGCTATAGAGTTCTGTGGTACATATCTGTAAGAGCCTCATGTCTGTGTATGAGCACCTTATGCCATTTTGCTGTATTTATCAGTTTCATCTCAATGAAAGCAGGAAGTACTTTAAGAACATTATGAGAAGGCTTCTTCAGGCACATTTTCACTGAGGTTTTCTGTTTTTGGTTCTTTCCAAACTACAGAGCTGCTTTTCATGCGGAAACCAAGAATCCTACTGTTACCTTGACTAAAGTCCATGGAATGACAGAGATGTAAAGCTGGTGTGGTGGAAAGGGGGCCCATTTTGTACAGCTGCTCTGCTAAGGAGCACTAGCATATTGCTTTTGTAGTCGTTCATAAATAGGAACACTTTGGCTGAAACATGAACTTAACTCAATCGTAGCAGACTGGAAAGCAGAAACTTCTGACTTCCACAACCACTCCCTGCACACACACACCCCACCTGCCACCCCCACCTTGTTTAATTAATATGCAGCTAATTGGGAGCATCATCTGGTATCAGCTCCGGGGAAAGACATTTTCCTTGCTCAAAAATAGGTCAGGAGGAAACCTGGCATTTCCTTGCCTACTTGCCTGCTGTGTTCACAAGTCCAGGCAGCCTTACTCAGAATATCTGCTGGGAATGAGAAATGAAATCCTGGCAAAGCAGCTGGGAGTCCTGATTCTGCTAAAGTCATTTACGGGTTTCTCCTCAAAATAAATGACTTTCAGGCTTTGTTGCTGCTGGACTCTTAAGTGTCTGATTAATTTCTTGAGTAATCAGGAGCAGTGTAGGGAAGTGTCTGGTGAGAGAGGGCTGCTTGGTGCTGGTTGGGAGATACTGCAAGGTGACTCAGCAGAAGCTCCTGTTGTTACCATGCTTAACAAGTCATGCAGAAGCAGCTTGTGCTTCTTTTTCTATTTTCGTTCTCTACACCCATCTGCACCAGTGAAAAAAACCCTGCAATAACATGAATGAGTCACATCTCACATTGCTCACTATTTGTTTTGAAATTCTGAGGCAAACCTGAGAACTGGGCTACTCCTTCCACAGTGACTTAGCTGTAAAAACAAATACAAATTGATTGAAGACTTGGCTTGAAAAGTTTCACCAGGTAAATCAGTCTGTGTATTTGAGCATAGAGTTGATCTCTGTGACAGCTTGAGGATTTATGTGTACAGTGCACCCTGAGCTGGAGGGGGGCTCAGGGTAGACTCTCAGAAGATGAACTGTGAGGCCTTGATGTGAGGCCATTGTCAGCACTTGATACAGTGCTGACAATGCAGAGCTGCAAGATCCATGTGCACAAACAGTCAGAAGACTTGTTTTTGTGCATAAGCATGTACCAATTTGAGCTGTTGCAACAAATGCTTTCTTAAAATAGTTAGGTATCAGCAAGTGATTTTGGAAGCCTTGCAAAGTTTCAAATTCCAAATCCTCAGGGTAACCCACCTCCCTTTTGCATAACAGGAAAGGAGCAGGCTTCAACCTACTATGCACAAAGGCTGCGATAAAGATGGAGCTGTGCTTAGCAAGAAGTGGTTTGGAGGTCTACAGACCAGGACAGTTTTTTTCTACATCTCCTGGGCTTTCTCTGTGCTCTGTATTGGATTACCTCCCTTCACTCTCCCTTTCTTGCACTATAAGACAGGTGACAGTAGATGACGGATTCAAAATCACAGGAGGTTGGCAGCTGACTTGTCCCACTCTGATCTGGCAGCTGCCTGGCACCTGACACGTGCTGCCCTGTGATCCCAAAGAGGGGTCCAGCTGCCATCGTCGTGCTTTCAGTGCTCAGCAGCAAGTACCAGCAGCCCATGCAAAGGGATTAAGGGGAAGACAGGTGTTTGTGGGAGCTAAGAACACAACAGCGCTTTGCTCTGTTGCTAAACTTGCTGGGCCTACTTTGTCCTGCTGGATTGAGGCTGCTCAGGGTGGCTGAAGGAAACTGTTTTACAAAAGAGGATCCCTGAAGGGGATGAGGCTCATGCCCTAAGGCAGCCATGTCCAACTCACAGCCGCATGCAGCCCAGCACTGCTAGCAGTGCAGCCTTCGCCCCTTGCTACTGCATCATCATGGTGGCAACTCTGCCCACCAAGTGGGGCAGCCTGGCCCCAGGAAAGGTGGGAAAGGCGCAGTACAGTGCTGACAAATAATATGGCACTGTGCTTAATTTGCAAGGAAGTTGTGCCAGTTTTCACAGATTACAGTTTGAAAAGACACTAAATACAGAAACATTCTGCCGAACTTGATGCATATAAAGGAATGCTTGCCAAAGAAAAGATAACAAAACTGTAAAAAACCCTGTCATTTCAACAAAATATCATTTAAAAAACAAACAATTCAAATGTTATAAGGGCTGTTATAAGGGCTAGTTATGTGAAAGCAAATCTGATCACAAAAAAAATCAAAACCATTTCTTGATGGTGAGTTTGTTAAGCAGTATATAGTAAGCACGAGAAATATAATGTGTCCTGGTTAAAAAAAAAAAAAAAAAAAAGGATTTTTCTAAAATTGCTTTGCCTCACCAGATTATAGCCAGGTGAACTGAAGAAACAGGAAAATCTATTTAAAAAAAAGGTTTGGAGACTAAAGCTAATTTCAAATATTATGCTTTGGTGATAGATGAAAGCACTCATGCTACTGACACGGCTCAACTTGACATTTTCAGTAGAGGTATTGATAATAAATAAAATATCACTGAAGAAATGGCTTACTTGGTGCCACTGAAAGGCGCAAATAAATCTCTAGATTTGCATGATTCAGTAGAAATTACATTAAAGCATTTTTCTTTAACCTTTGTCAACAAATCTGGTGTAGCTACTGATGGTGCCCTGGTGCATCGTAAAAAAAAGGGGGACTTATAAAATTAATAGGAGATGATGCAGTTGCTGCAGGTAACTCCCACTTGATGAAATTTCGCTGCATCAGACACCAAGAAAATTTATGTACAAAAGTTTTAAATGTGGATAAGTTCATGCAAACCGTTACCAGAGCTGTGAATTTCATAAAGTCCCCAGGACCGAATCATCACCAATTCTAGGAGTTCCGTTAAAGTGTGGATGCTGATTATGAGGTCATCATTTCCTTTTCGGAAGGAAGGTGTCTATGTCAGGGTAAAATGCTAAAAAGGCTTTATGATTTGCAAAGTGAAATCAAGTCAATAATGGAATCAAAAGGAAAATTTGTGACAGTGAAGATGAAAAATGGCCCACAGATTTAGCATTTTTGGTGGATTTGTTTGCTCATTTAAATGACTTAAGTGTGCATCTTCTGGGTGAAATTGATGTTTTGGGCAATAACAGTTCTTGAAACAAATTATGGAAAGCTTGAGATATGGCAAATGATTTCATGCATTTTGATACATTGGCTAAACACAGTCCTGTGAACACTGAAAAATATATAAGTATGCTTTCCATTTTAATAAAGAAATTTGAGAATAGGTTGCAAGATTTTTCTTTTTTTTAAATATATTTGCAACTCCGTTTTCAGTCAGCATAAATGCAATGCTTGCAAATTTTCACTTGGTGCATAAAGAGTTGTAATCAGACATTCAACTCAGTGAAAAACTGGATCACAGAATCATAGAGTCATAGAATTACAGAATCATAGAATCATAGAATGGCTTGGGTTGAAGAGGACCACAATGCTTATGTAGTTTCAACCCCCTGCTATGTGCAGGGTCACCAACCACCAGATTGGGCAGCCCAGAGCCACATCCAGCCTGGCCTTGACTGCCTTCAGGGATGGAGCATCCACAACCTCCTTGGGCAACCTGTTCCAGTGTGTCATCACCCTCTGGGTGAAAAACTTCCTCCTAGTATCTATCCTAAACCTCCCCTGTCTCAGTTTAGAACCATTCCCCCTTGTCCTATCGCTATCCACCCTCATAAACAGCTATTCCCCCTTCTGTTAATCAGCTCCCTTCAAGTACTGGAAGGCCACAATGAGGTCTCCCCAGAGCCTTCTCTTCTCCAAGCTAAACAAGCCCAGTTCCCTTAGCCTTTCCTCATAGGAGAGGTTCTTCAGCCCTCTGATCATCTTTGTGGCCCTCCTCTGGACCCATTCCAAGAGCTCTGCATCTTACTTGTGCTGGGAGGCCCCAGGCCTGGACGCAGTACTCCAGAAGGGGCCTCACAAGAGCTGAGTAGAGGGGGTGAATCACCTCCCTCTCCCTGCTGGCCCCTCCTCTTTCAATGCAGTCCATATCATGTCTTTTTACTAGACCTCTCTTACTAGAGAAAAATACTCTTCACAGTCACACCTTATTCATGTCACCACTTTTTGGAAGTACATACATTTGTAAACAATTATTGTCAAGGATGAAACACAGGAAGAGTGATATTTCATCAAAAATCCCTGACAACCATCTTGAAAACTCACTAGGAATGACAACCACTGCCATTGAACCAGCCTGATGCACTAGTTTCTTAAAAATAAGGTGAAGCATCCCACTAGTTTTGTGTTTTTGCTGCTCTCTGGCCTTTCTGTTTTATTAAAAAAAAAAACAAACAAAAACAGTTTTGTTACTTATATACATTAAATTTGTTATATATTTTATACGTGGCCCAAGGAAATTCCTGTTCACTAAGTGTGGCCCAGGCAAGCCAAAAGATTAGACAGCCATGCCCTAAGGCAAAACCTGACCTGTCCACAGAATGTGTCTGACTTCACAATGAGAAAGAAGTTACTGGTGTGGCTTTGTCTTTGTCCTGTAGGGAATTAGTGCCTTCTAATTACCCCAATCAGTAGCTGGGTAGTCCAGAGTGAACACAGGAAAACTGGATGGATTTGGGGGTGTGCAAGTCAGAGAATGCTGATAGGGAGATCACTTATTACAATGTGTCTGCCATCTCTCTCAGTACATCTTTCACCCCAGGAAAGCCCAACAAGCTGCCTGCTGAATAGAACCACAGTGGTGCGCTGCCACTGTGCAGCACTGTGGTGGGAGGGAGCAGGGTTGGCAGTGGGAGCCCCCCAAGAAGCAGAGATTTCCACCCAGCATGCTTCAGCTTGTGGCTTCAGAAGGGAGCTTTAAGAAAACCACAGTGCTAGCACAGATAAATGTTGCAGTGTGAAGCAGATTGCTTTAGTCATTTTTTTGGCATGCAGAAAGTCAAACTCCCCCTCTCCCCTTACAAAAGAGAAGAACATTGTTCATTGGGCTCATTAGATGGTATTTTTCATTTCTTTCCTTTTTAGTAATCAGTAAAAAAAAATAAAATAATAGAGTATTAGTGAATAATCAAACAGTCAAACAAATAGGATACAACTTTTCCATTCCTGGTGGAAATGTGTGGCTTTTGCTTTGGGAATTGCTTGTACCTCTATGCAGAGATCAGAGAATCATAGAGTCAGAATGGTTTGGGTTGGAAGGGACCTTTAAGATCACCCGGTTCCAACCCCCTTCTATAGGCAGGACACCTCCTTCTAGACCATGTTGCTCAAAGCCCCTGCCTCGCCTTGAATGCTTCCAGGAAGAGGGCATCCACAGCCTTTATGGGCAACCTGTTCCAGTGTCTCACCATTCTCACAGTAAATAATTTCTTCCTAATATCAAGTTTAAATCTACCCTCTTCCATTTTAAAGCCATTTCCCCTTCTCACATTGCTACATGCCCTTATGGAAAGTCCCTCCCCAGCTTCCCTGTAGATATTGAGAGGCATGTAAAATTCTTTCACGCTTATGCTGACAGCTATTCTCTAGACCTTATCAACTCTACATGCAAATTAAATGAACTGCTTAAAAAATTAAAGACTTTCAGAAAGCTAATGTTTGTGAAGAGTGTAGAGGTACACCCTATCATATCCGTGTTGCCACTGTGCTCTACAGCAGCTCCACATTATACTATCAGCAAGCAAACAAGTATGGCCCTCAATTCCGTTAGAAGTGTGTGGTAGAAGTAAGCCAGGCCTGACTGCTCAAGCCCAGGGGGATGTCCATTGGAGTCATGAATGTAATGAGTCAGCCAGGATCACTTGTTTGTCCTTCCTTCCGAAATGAGAGAGAGAGGAAACCAACTGGACTCAGTATAAGCAAAGGAGCTGAGCTTTGTCTAGCAGCAAGCAGTCAGGGTGCAGCCAAGGTAATTCATGGGCTGAAAGATTGGTTCAATTAGTAAAAATCCCGAGGATAGGTTAATACACCAAAACCATGCCAGGATTAGGAGTTCTGTTAAAAGAGGAGAGTTAGAAGCTCTAGGGGAAAAGTTCTAGGGGCAAGAGCAAGAATGATGCTGAGTGCCACGCTGCCGGCAGGATTTTAGGCTTGAGAGACCTCTCATCTAGTTCATGTTTATATAGATGCAAAAGTACTAACATATTTTGAAATGAGCTGCAGAGTGTTAGTTTCAAAAATGACTTAGGAGTGCTTTTGAAGATGACTATTATTTTAGAGTACCTTGATTTTCCTGCATCCTTTGTAAACTTTGATTTTTTAATAAAATATTGCTCATTTGGTAACTCCTCCTCACTTACTGGTCATCTGTTGGAACGTCAACAAAGTAAAAGTCTGTTGAGCTGTCCAGCTATGCTGGTTGCAGCTACAAATGTAATACAAGCGTGGCTCAATCTAGTGTTATCTAGTTGCAGTCCAGTTCTGGCTGACTCTTGGAGCAATAAAGACTATCACAAAGAGAACCAATAACTGCAGAGGGAAAGTGCAGTAAGCTTTCCAAAGCGTTAGTCTGTAGACAATGAATAATAACCTTGCTGGTGTGACTGTTATCAGTTTGGGACTGGCCTTTGTAATGGAAAATTATTTTAATTCAGAAATTCTGTATAGGCCTTTAGCATAGGGTTGCAAGTGGTCAGTAGTATATATTTTTTCAGGAATTCTGTGGAGTCAGAGGAAATTAAAATAAAAAATGTAGGTGGAATGGTTTCCAGAGGCAGTCTCTGCCTTTGCAGCAAGCTTTCCCACACACATTTTAGTAGCTGTGACTCACTGTGGAGGCTGATATTGTTAATGCGAATGCATTCATAAGTACACATTGATTTAAAGTGGCTCAGTGTTTGGGTGCTCAGAGGATGATGTCATCAGAAACCACCCCTAACTGACTAAGTCCCACTAACTTCAGTGAGGATTAAGTGCCCATAAACACATAAACACCCTTTCTGAAACTCACCAGCTATTCTTCCACATTTTAGCAAATATCTTCCTTTATGCTGTATGCGCTCTCCAAAGGACTAAAAATGGTGTCTAGATGACTTTTTTTTTTGCTCTTATATATGCTGTTTCTCTGGAAACTGTTCTTACATGGCCCTTGTTCACCAAAAATGGATTTATCTAAGGAGCTAGGGAGGGCACTGATAGTCCATTGCAATCTTTTCTTAGTTCATGGAGCAATGAATAACCGAGGTAGACTTGGCATTGTCTACAAGAATGGCATGATGCTCATAGGATAGAGCAGTGAGGTTAAAAACAGGAAGGACAACTTCAGTATTTAAGTCATGGGGTGCAGTGTAAACAATAGCACATGTTGATTTTTGTAACTAGATGCGATCAATGCAGTCAATTACTGTAACTGGCATAATGTCCCAAGTTGATAATTAGTCTGAAGTACATTTTACACTGGTTGTGCTCTTTGTGTTGGCTCATGATAAAAGAGCACAAATAATGGGAGAGCTAAAATATAAAGTTCTTAATCTTTTTAAAAAATTATTTACTTATTTATTTATTTATTTTTCACAAAACAAACCTCACATAGTAGATTGTTTACTCCATAAGAAACTGAAGGCATAGCACAATGTAACTCCTGGTTATAATTTTATTCTAGATCTTTCTGATAATTAGCAAGACGTTACTTTTTTTTTTTTTTTTTTTTTTTTGAGCATGCTCTCCATAGAATTAACTGAGGATTCATATGATTTCATAGAATCATAGTGTCACAAAAATGGTATGGGCTGGAAGGGACCTGTAAAGATCATCTGATCCAACCACTCTGCCACAGGCAGGGACATCTTTCACAGGGTCGGGTTGTTCAATGCCCCATTAAACCTGGACTCGAACACTTCCAGGGAGGAGATATACACAGCTTCTCTGGACAACCTGTTCCAGTGCCTAACCCCCCTCCCCATGGCAAAACATTTATTCCTTTGACCCAAATTAAATCTATATTCTTTCTGTTTAAAACTGTTACATCTTGTCCCATCACTACAAATCCTGTTAAAAACACTTCCTCCATTTTTCTTACAAACTCCTTTTCGTATACTGAAAAACAACAGTTAAGTCTCCCCAGAGCATTCTCTTCTCCAAGAGCCCAGGTCTTTCAGCCTTTCTTTGTAGGAGAGGTGCTCCAGCCATCTGAACATCTTGTCCTCTCGTGGACTCACTCCAACAGTTCCAAGTCTGTCTTGTGCTGGGTGTTGTCTTGCAAGAATAGAGGGGAGAATCAGCATCCAGCTCATCACATTTTGGATACAGCACACTGCTGGCTCATGTTGAGCTCTTCATCCACACATACACTGAAGTGTTTCTCTACAGTCAATCAGTATTTCTCTGCTGTCAATCAGATTGTCTATGGCCCATACTATACTGATACTGGGGATTGTTCCAGGCCAGGCACAGCATTTTGCTCTTGGCCTTGTTGAACCTCATTAGGTGATCATCAGCCCTCTTCTCCAGCTTGTCCAGATCCCTCTGGATGGCATCTCTTCCTGCTGTTTTATCACCTGCACCACTCGGTTTGGTGTCATCTGCATCACTCAGCTTGGAATCACCTGCAAATTTGCTGAGGGTGCACTTGACCCGTCATCATTAACAAAGAATTCCTGAAGGACTCACCAGTCACTACTAGTTTCCATTTGGATACCGAGCCACTGATTGCAATTCTTTGTATATGGATAACTTTAGATATATCCAGCCATTTCTTTATCCACTGAGTAGTCCATCCATCAAATCCATATATTGCCAATCTATAGGCAAGAATGTTGTGAGGGAAGGTATCAAAGGCCTTACAGAAATCCATCACTGGCAATATTACAGTCTGTGTACTTTGCACTCTTTTGACTGACTTTACTGACAATAGCGATTTAATTACCCTGGGAGCATTGCAAATGGTATTTGTATAAGAATGAGTTACCTTTTAATGGTTAGCACAAAACAAACTAATAGAAGTGTAATTCCCAATAATAATACTAAATCTGACCAAGTCAAAACACACTGATTAATTTTCTGTTTATGGAGATCCATTTCATTCAGAAAAAAAATCTAGAGAGATTAATGATTATGTAACATAATATAGATAGTAAAAATTTAATCAGAAATATACCTACAGCACATAGTGTCATACACCAAAAATGTGATTTTGTGTATATTTTTCTCTTCTGTATTGTATTTTAACGACATTTGACTTCATAAATCCAATCAAAAGAAAAAGCAGATTAGTTCAAAAGTAACTTTTCAGAAGAGTACTAGTCTACCTTAGTTTAAAATTCTAGCTGTGAAAATCAGCTGATATAGTTTTTTCTTGGTTATTTGTCTGTTCAAACCCATTGTTCTGCCTGAGCAACTGCACTAGGCCTTACATGTAAAACATAACAATTAAAATTTGCAGGGTTCTTTTAATGGTGCAATTTATGATTGAACAGGCAGGCCCTTATTAATTAAGCAGCTTGTTCAGATCTTTCAATAATGAAATCTGTTACTATTCAATCTTATCAAATATATTGTGTTGAAAACATATAATCCATTTGTTTTATCTTGTTTTCGATTAGATTATCAGGGCAAGAAATAGGAGGGAAAACAAAAGGAGAAAAACAGAGAATGCTATTACAAGAGAATAAGCTGAAGAGAGAATTTTATATTAGGTTTATCATCGATTTTAACCAAGTACAATGTTAAGATAAGAAAAAAATCCACAAAAGATGAAATTTGCTCAATGCTGCATTACTTTTATAGGTGTGGAAACAGTTTTCAATGGAGTTACATATATGAAACCAGAGTAGTGAAATTGTGAATTGCAACAACTCTGCCTGATCATCTGTGGGAAGACTCCTATGATCTCCGCTGTTTGAACTGGGGACTCTGGAACCTTTGGTTGGGCTTGACATGGTCTGTTCATGAGAGGTTTAGCATTACCTTTGCTGAGAATGAAACACCTCGTGTTTACTTTGTTAAGCAGGAGTAAGATTAGTCATTTACGCATCTAATAGCTAAGTATTTTGATGGATGAGGCTGCCTATGTGCGTAAGGGCAAGCATGTGCTTCGATATTCACCTGATCCAGGGCCTCTGTTGGTCATCTGGGCAGACTGCTGCAGTTTTCTGGCTCTGTTCATCAGCAGCTCTTTGTAGCCCACGCGAAAGTGACTATAATTTATTAAGGTTTAATTTGAAACACACACGGTAGCTCATGAAAAAGAAAACAATACATAAAACTACCAACAATAAGTAACCCCTTCAATATTACTGTACTGGATGCTTCAGTTAGCTCCTAAAACCCATTATGAGGTAGCAATAGAATATTCACAAGTAGAAATAGAAGAAACAAAAGGACTATAAAATTCTCATACTTACTTAATCTGCACCAGCATAACGAGGCTGCTAATTTTCTGAAGGAGAAATGCTTCTATCACATGTAGCACATGTGATAGAACCCAGCTTGCATCTATGTAGTTTTCTATCAGTAGGTCTCAAGGCAGTGGTAATTCCATGTAACAGGTGAGGAAGCAAGAACACAGAGTGCAAACTAAAATCACCCAGTACACTGACCGTAGTCTCAAGTCTCCTATACAGTAGCAGTCCCTTCTCCACGAAGAAGTCCAGAGTACGCCCTTGTTCTCACAGGGAACTTCAACTGTCCTGATACATGTTGGAAATACAATGCAGCAGAGAAGTAGTAGTCTAGGAGGTTTCTAGAGTGTATGCCTGACTTAGCTGGTAAGAGAGCCTACCAGGGGAGGTGCCCTGCTAGACCTGATGTTCACAAACACAGAAGGACTGGTGGGAGATGTGGAGGTCAGGAGCTGTCTTGGACAGAGTGACCATGGAGTGGTAGAGTTCTTGATTCTTGGTGAAGTCAGGAGAGGGGCAGCAAAACTGCTACGTCGGACTTCTGGAGGGTGGATTTGAACTGTTCAGGACTCTGGTAGGGAGAGTCCCTTAGGATTCAGTCCTGAAGGGTAGAGGGGTCCAGGAAGGCTGGATGCTTCTCAAGAAGGAAGTCATAAAGGCACAGGAGCAGGCTATGCACCTGGGCTGTAAGACGAGCCAGAGAGGAAGAAGACTGGCATGGATGAACAGGGAGCTTTTCCTGAGGTTCCTGGAGAAAAAGAGCATTTACCTCCAGTGGACAAAGGGAAGGACAACTCAAGTACAAAGAAGTTGTTAGGATGTGCAGGGTGAGAATTAGAAAGGCAAAAGCCCATCTTGAACTCAACTTGGACATTGGAGTAAAAGAGAATAAAAAGCATTTTTGTGAATATATTGATAGTAAGAGGAGAACTAAGGAGAATATCAGTCCTTTGTGGGATGCAGAGGGGACCGTGACTACTGAGGATAAGGAAAAGGCTGAGGTTCTCATTGTCTTCTTTATGACTGTCTTTAAAAGACAGACGAGTTATCCTTGTGATCCTCTACCATCTGATTTGGAAGTCTTGGATGGGGAGCAGAATAAACCTCCCACAGTTCAGGTGCGAACACTTAGAGACCTAATACTTTACCTGAACTGTAACAAGTCCATGGGACCAGATGGGATCCACCTGAGGATGCTGAGGGAGCTGGTGGAGGTGATAACCTAGCCACTTTCCATCATCCATCTGCGTTTCTGGTCAACTGGAGAGGTCCCAGGGGCTTGGAAGCTTGCCAATGTGACTCCCATCTACAAGAAGGGTCGTAAGGAAGATCTGGGAGGCCTGTCAGCCTGACCTTGGTGCCAGGAAAGGTTATGGAGTAGATCATCTTGAGGGATGGCGTTTGTGAGATAACCAGGGGATCAGGCTTAGCCAGCATGGGTTCACAAGAGGCGGGACCTGCTTGATCATCCTGATCTGCTATCATTGAGTGACCCACCTGGTGGATGAGGGAAAGGCTGTTGATGTTGTCTACCTAGACTTTAGCAAAGCTTTTGACACTGTCTCCCACAGTATTCTCCTGGAGAAGCTGGCAGCCCATGGCTTGGACAGGTACACTCTTTCCTGGGTAAAGAACCAGCTGGATGGCCGGACCCAGATTGTGGTGTGGAATGGAGTTAAATCCAGCAGACAGTTGGTAATAAGTGGTGTTCCCCAGGGGTCGGTGCTGGAGCCTGTCCTGTTCAATATCTTTAATGATGACCTGGATGAGGGGATTGAGTCCATAAATATGAATACAAATATGAATACAAGGTGAACTTAAATGAAAATTCTGAATATCGTGAAAATGTTACTGAGGCTCAGATGATGTCTTGAACTTCATGTCTTTCCTTCCCATGACAAAACTCTGATCTTATCTGCCCAGTTTGCTGGAGTATGTTCTTTAAGGCACTTATTGTTCACACCAGTGAAAATGCAGTTAAGTTCCCTAGATTGAATACCTTGTGTCTCTGAAAGATTTAGACTGTTTAGACCAGTGACTAATTTGAACAACTTTTATGCTGTGTTAGAAGAAAGAATAGTTTAATCATGTTTTATTTGCACAACTTTTCTGAAAGGCTCCGGGAAAATGCTTTATCTCCATACCTCTGCTGTGCTTCTTAAATTTGTGTATTGTATTTACATGAAGACAATGAAAAATATTCTTCATAATTAGAACAAGATGAAAATTAAACCAAAATTTGAAGTTCTAGCAAAACCTCATCATTACAAAACAAATGCCCTTCTCCCCTCAAAAATCAAACCAAACCAAAACCAACAAACAAACACAAAAAAACAAAGAACCAACCCCCAAGCCCCACCAAAGATCTCCACCAAAACTAAAAGAGGCTGAGACATGAAATGTTGCATAAAACAGTCTATGGCCGAACATGACTGGAAAAGTGATCCCTCGAGTTTAGGATTTAGCTACTATGTGAATGTTAACATTAAGGAAATATCTGGATTTCATGAGATTTTCAGTACTCATTTCTTCAGTGAAGAAGTTCATTGGTTCATTGGAAAGTTTTACTGCATCTTCTGGCTGTTCCAGTGCTGTCTCCCCACCTCCAGGTTTGTACGTGGCCAGGCACTGCAAGTTGCATCCTTACTGCATCACTCATGTCCCTCGAACCATTTTGATACATCTCAACCCACGGGAAACAAAATCAAAAACACGGTCAGCTGTAGATTTAAGTCCATTACTGCTGATAAAATAACCCTTTAATGAAGGAGTCTTAAAAAAGTTGAATCCTGTCAGAAGACCAGTAAGGGTCTGTGTATTACAGAATCACAGAATCACAGAATGACCCGGGTTGGAAGGGATCTCAAGGATCATGTAGTTCCAACCCCCCTGCCTAGCAGGGCCACCAACATACACATTTACTAGATCAGGTTGCCCAGGGCCCCATCCAACCTGGCCTTGAACACCTCCAAGGACGGGGCATCCACAACCTCCCTGGGCAGCCTGTTCCAGGGCCTAACCACTCTCCTAGTAAAGAACTTCTCCCTAGCATCCAACCTAAATCTTCCCTCCTTCAACTTGGATCCATTTCCCCTAGTCCTGCTATTGTCAGCCCTTTCAAAGAGTTTATTCCCCTCCTGGGTGTAGGTTCCCTTCAGGTATTGAAAGGCTGCAATGAGGTCACCCCACAGCCTTCTCTTCTTCTGGCTGAACAAGCCTAACTCCCTATGCCTGTCCTCATAGGGGAGATGCTCCAGCCCCCTGATCATCTTCGTGGCCCTCCTCTGGACCCTTTCCAAGATCTCCATGTCCTTCTTGTACTGAGGGCTCCACACCTGGTTGTATTCAGACAATAGCTATCATCTGCTGATTGTTCTTGTAAACCACTTTCCTGTATTAGCACCTACATGGCCTGCATGACCTCCCTGTTGACTGGCTGACTGACTTTTGCAGCTTGCCCAGGGTATTAAGAATAAAGGCAGCAAGGTCCTTCCAGTGCATGTGGGAGGAAGCTGACCTCTGAGAATGGTAAGTCCTGGGGGCCACTTGTACAGATAGACACCTCTGGGCTCCTGATATGGACTAGTATGGAGACGCTCAGTTCCTTCACTTGCATTTGCAACATCCCTAGGAGATTCAGACTTTCCCTGTGCGTAAAGAACAGTGCACAACTGTCTGTAGGTATGTACAGTAGCAAGTTTTAGCTGTCCTTGAAAACTTCAGGAAGATGTATTGATGCTGTGTTCTCTGGAATGCCACTTGTTGGCACTTTTTATACATTATATTCACAGCCGTACTGCATAATTAATTAATTAATTAATTATTCTCACAAGTACTTTCACATCAGCTTCTTCACAATAACTTTCAGTTTGGCAGTGCAGGTCCCTTTATCCAAGACTACAGGGTAGATTCCTCACTTCCATTACATCTTATAATGTCAGCAGGCACGACTGGACAAGTCTGGTTCCAGCCTCATTCTTCCTTCAGGTATTTATGGACATTGTTGAGATTCTCTCTGAGACTTTTCCAGGCTAAGAAGTCCCAGATCTTTCAGCCTTTTTCCATACAGAAATGCTTTAGTTCTTTATCATCTTAGTAGCCCTGTGACAGACTCGCTCTGGTATTGCAGTATCTCTCTTCTGCTGGACATCTCAGAACTGAACACAGAACTCCAGGTATGGCCTGACTAATACTGATTAGGGTAGAAGAATCACCTCTATTAACCTGCTGGCAAAAGTTTGCCTATTGCAGCCCAGGACACCATTAGACTTCCTAGCAGTAAGGTCACATTGCTGACTCATGCTCAACTTGATAGCTCTCAGGACCACCAGGTACCTTTCTGCAGAGCTGCCTTTGAATTGGGTGGCCCCAAGCATGTCCTGGTGTCTGGGGTTGTTCCTCTTCAAATGCAGGGCTCTTCAGTACTTGTTGACCTTCGTGAGGTTTTTGTCAGCGCATCTCTCCAGCCAGCAGAAGTCCCTCATGGCAATGTGACCTGGTGAATCTGCCACTCTCCCTGGTTTTTATTGGTTGAGTCATCAGCTTTCAAAAGCAGTGGGACCGTCATACTCGGCAGGTTTTGTGTCGAATGGATCTCTTGTATAACATATGACTAAATCGAATGTATTGCCATCTTCTGGTAGCAGCTAAAAATGTAGCTTTTCAGGGGTTGTTTGGCCAGACTTTCTGGAGTTTCTGGCAGAAAATTATAATAGAAATAATTTGACAAAAGCTCAACTTAATGCATGGGGTAACAGATTTAGAAGCCATTTATACGGCATAATTCATCAACACTGCCTGTGTTTCTAGCTTTTCACATTGTTACAGATTGATATCCTAGGTGCACAAAGATACTTTTCATTACTATGATAGTCAAAGAATCACGGAAATAATAAACTAATAATCTTTCCCCACTTCTTCAGAAATCAGGAATATTAAGCAAGTCAATTAATACAGTTTGACAGATATGTGTATCTGTATGTGGACATCTGGAATTTATGGGTGAATTTTTCATCAAATAGAAAAGTACACATATTCTTTCTCTGTGTTTGACACAGGGGCTTAGTCAAGAATGTGTGACAAAGCATATTAGACACAGAAAGAAGCAGTGAAGCCCAAAACATTAACAAGTATTAAGAAACATCGGGAGGGAAAGAAAAGAAAGCCCTCTCTATGCCTCACGTTCAAATGCCTTGGCTCCTCTGGAGAATGGTTGGAAAGATGACACAGAATTTAGAGCATGAACATCGCCACTCATAATAAAACTTTGATTGTGGCATCATATCATGGCAGTGCTAGAATTTTCTCTGCTCAGATACGTGAAGCTGTTTTCCAAAGATCTTGCCTTGATAAATGATGACAGAGTGCTGCAGGTTTAAGGAAAAAGGATGTAATGTGAAAAAGATCTTCCAAACTTGCTTTCGTCTTTCAACAACTATGTAGACTTACACAATGGAAAGCTCACTGGCAGGTCATAGTTAGGTAGTTCTCTGTAATTTATTCTGTTGCTGATGGTTTGCATTTTGCCAAAACCATAGTAGTTGTAAGACGAGCTTTAGTCTCTGCTAGCTTTGATGTTTTTCTTTTTCTTTTCATGAATATCTTTGATATTGCAAATCATTCTCTTTGATGGGCTTAGCTTTACAACTTTGGTTCTAATGAGAAAGTAATTTTATGGTTATAAGCACTTATTTCAAGCCACGTGTTTGTGTATCTAGGGTTGGAGGAACTAATATTTTTCCAGTCATTTTTGGTTTCTTTCTACATATTTGTGTTTTGTAGACCTTCATGTTTTGTTTTCGAACCACTTTATCTTATTTTATGCTAAACTAGCCATCTTCCCTTAAAATATGTATATTTATTTCCCTTATGAGTTGAAAGATTGAATTGTGTCTCAAGAGATTGGGAATAATTGAGGAAACTACTAACTTGCAGTCAAATTTTCAAAAAATGGTGTTGTATCTTTGGGTTCGCCGAATTAATGAAATTATTACCATTCAGCAGCTATTCGAGAAGTCAACAGAGAATGAATTAATAGTTTCAAAGTTTTTGCCAATGTAGGGATGTCCACATACCAGAGACTGAAATTATCATTGACACTAACTGACCTCCATTCTGGCCAATTAGTTCACACAACTAATACTTAATGTGTATGAAAGTTAAAATAGCTTTTCACTAGTGTGTTTCAGTTAACATAATTGGTCTTAAAGGGAAGTTTGCCTTACTGGTAGTCGAAATGACTCTACAGTGGTATGCTTTTGCCTTTTTTTTTGTTGTTTTTGCAGTCTCATGGAAAAATTCTGGTCTTCTACTGCCAAACTTTTCCCAGAACTTCCATAAAGGCTGTTGGTATACTTTTCTTCTTTAACCTTGTCCTCTCAGGACATTACATTGGAAGACCATGGGCAGTATTATCAATAATCTTTCATTTGGTAGCTGCAGAATTTGTCACTAGGTAAACTACTAGTTGCCACTATACTTTCCTAATCTCCTGCATTTCATTTGTATAATATCCACTTGATTTTCCAAGCACTGTGAAGCAAAGAGGTGTGAATAGACCACTTCATTTTTCTGAAGACAGCATGCTCTCAGTCATTCTGCAGAATTTGCTTTTGAACCTCAAAATTGTATTGCTTTGCTGGAGCTTCATATTCAAGGTTTTACCTTCTTTCTCCTAATCGTGTTAGAACCTGGTTCTAGTGCTTCTTGCTCTGTGCTTTTCCTTGCAAAATAAAGTGGATCATTGTTAGTTTTATAGCAGTTCTCATTTGCTATGTTAGCAGAGAAACCAGAATAGGGTACAGATTTTAGCTAGGGAATGTGAGGGTCTCTTAACACCATCATGAGTTGTAGACTAGTCTGTTCCAAGAACATGCTGTGGTCAAAGTCCATAGAGAGGAATGCTTAAAGCTGATTAGAACCTTTCTAATTACTCTGGCATGCACAGGTGTGAGAATTTTAAGCTGCCCCACCTGTGCCTGCTAGGTCCTCAGCAAACAGGCTGCCTCAAAAATGCAATGAAATTTGTGGTGGAAAACAGATATTGCTGAGTGGTACTTTCTATGAGTAAATTTTCTCTGTTGTATGCTCACTGTAGTTTGAGTGGGTATAGTATTTAGCAGGTCTTAATCTGTCATTTGCACATGGCATTGAGAATTGTGGAGTCATGAAGTCTGAGGATTTTAATGCCCCTGAACACATCCTGTCTGAAGCAATCTGTGCAGGCTAGAAGTTCTGGTCTCCCCTTTTGGTCTGCTCCAGCTGAGCTAGGATACTAAGACATGTAATGATTAGGTAAGAAGCAGTGGTTCCAAATCTCATCTTAGAACAAATAAGCAGTAAATAGATGAACCAAGGTGTAAATCCACAGTGAATTACTCCGTCTTCCTCTTACTGAAGCCACAGCTAAGCAGCAAAAACAATTATCTGAGCAATGTGCCTTTTCATCAGTGTAGCAGGTGCTGTGAGCAGAGTAGCAGTGTGTCATATCAGATGTTATTATTGAAGAAAGCAGCTGTATTCATGACCGTGCAGCCAGACATTCATTTTGGCTAGGATAAGAGCAAGAATAGAATTTGAAGTAGAAAAGAAACTTATGTACTCACATTTTCATACAAAATTCCAAGTACTTTTGCCTTCACATTTTCAGAACTGATATAAAAACCAGAACATGGATATGTAGAAACTTTACTAAATATTTTTCTCTATAAAAACAAGTTCATTTGGCATTTTTTTTTTCCTGAATTTAAAGCTGTTTTCAAGCTTCTAATAAGACGTTCTGAATAACTGATGGAAGTGACACCGATTTAGTGATCAGCAGCAGTTTGGATAAATTCCTTTAAAACGTGTATACCACCCTAATTTCTTGTGATCCACGTTAGAAAATCTTAAAAATTTTATTTAATAAATATTAAATATTAATAAATATATTAGTAAATATATATTTTTTTTCATAAGACTTCTAATGCTTTTCCTTTGAACCTGATTATTGTGTCTACCAGTAGAGTATAGAGTACCTAAATACAATTAAAAATAGACCTGCTTTTCTTTTGGTTCAGCTTCCAGATTCTCAAAGATATTTGTAATACATTATTTCATAATTCAATATCTTTATTGATGACTTGGATGAGGGCATTGAGTTTTTTTGCAATCATTTTTGCATCATTGCAGATGACACCAAGTTGGCTGGAAGTGTTGATCAGCCTCAGGGTAGCGAGGCCCTGCAGAGGGATCTGGACAGGCTGGATAGCTAGGCTGAAGCCAGTGGGATGAGGTTCAACAAGACCAAATGCTAGGTCCTGCACTTTGGCCACAACAACCCCAGGCAGCGCTGCAGGCTTGGGGCAGAATGGCTGGAAGGCTGCGTAGAGGAAATGGACCTGGGGGTCCAGCAGGAACAGGGAAGTGATTGTCCCCCTGTACTCAGCTGCACCTCAAGTACTGTGTCCAGTTTTGGGCCTCTCACTGCAAGAAAGACACCGAGGCCCTGGAGCATGTTCAAAGAAGGGCAACAAAGCTGGTGAGGGGTCTGGAGCACAGGCCTTATGAGGAGCTGCTGAAGGAGCTGGGATTGTTCAGCCTGGAGAAGAGGAGGCTCGGGGGAGACTTTATCGCTCTCTATAACTACCTGAAGGGAGGTTGTAGTGAGCTGGGCTTCGGCCTCTTCTCTCGTGTAACTGGTGATAGGACTAGAGGGAATGGCTTCAAGCTGTGCCAGGGGAGGTTCGGGCTGGACGTTGGGAAATACTACTTCTCTGAAAGAGTGGTCAGGCAGTGGAATGGCCTGCCCAGGGAGGTGGTGGAGTCACCGACCATGGGAGTGTTCAAGAAACGTTTGGATGTTGTGTTGAGGGTCATGGCTTAGTGAGAACTGGTGATGGGTGGATGGTTGGACTGGGTGATCCTGTAGGTCTTTTCCAACCTTGGTGATTCTGTGATTCTGTGATTTCAGAAATGCTAGAAAAGCCTCATTTGGCTCCAGAAACAATATGTGCTAAACTTGATTTGAATTTCACATAGATGTCTGGCTTAGGAGTTAGATTTGCCTTTTCATTTGATATTCAGACACCTCTACCCACACAAGTTTTGTCTGCATGTCAATTTATGAAATAGCTGTGTTTTTTCTTTTTCTATGAATACCAGTGTGGCATCAGAGCAAGGTTACTTGTGTTTCTTTTACACAGTAGTGCCTAATCAGTGTTCAGGAGATGAAATGTTAATTTGAGAGTCAATATTGATGCAAACCTGCTTGTATGTTTCTTGCATGAAATTAATTAATAGGATTTGTAATTAATGGGATTTGTCACCTGACACGGTGCCTGCCCAGCTTCAACAGGGACTCCTGGTGATTCCACCACCACCCTGCTTTTGCTGTGCTGCAGGGTTGTGCCCCTTGGGGATGTTTTGACCCTCCTGGGGTCACCAGCATCCTGCCCTGGCCCTCCCATTGCAGCCTCCTGTTGCTCCCAGACATGATCCGTGTAACCATTCACTGAGCTGTGAAACGGTGTGGGATAATGAGGATGTTAGGTGCAGACTTACCATTAATGCTGTTCAGGCTTGTTTGACTCATTTGGATGCAGTAGTTTAGGGAAGGATCAATGCAGGTATTACCTTACATAGTAAAAAAAGGCCTTTTCAGTAGCAGGGCTACAGTGTAGTGACTTCTGCTTGCTTTCAAATCCACATCTAGAACTGCCTGATTTTACCATCTGATTCAATAGATCAGGATATGCATTTTGTGCACCCAAAGCAAAATGTCATTTTAAAATTCCATCCTGAAACCTTAGTAGAAAAGGTTATTTGTTGCCTTAGGTTTTACAGTGTATATGGAAACCAATAGAAAATGCGCCGTGAACCACAGGAAGTCAAAAAGCAGAACATTTCATATTGCTACAATGAGTGTGTGGAAGTGGGCAGATGACTACAAGCAAAATTGAGCCTTACAGATTTACTGGGGCACAAATATTTGTACCAACCATAGTTATGTTGTCATTGTTTGATATCAACTTTATCTCCTTTGGCTATCAAAGAAGTTATCATTTTAGAGATATGAGGAAGAATATGTGAACCAATAGTTTACTCTTCCTTCATTGCAGGGTGTTTTATCAGTTTGGCAGTGGTAAAGGGATAATTATTTGATTTGATCTTCAGCCTTAGTGTATCATGCATGCTTCAGCATTTTTATTATGTAGAATGTGTCCCTGACAGGGAAGTACAGATTTGAACGTATAAAAGTGTGGCATATTTGCCGATTTAAAAAAAAATAAAATTGTTTTGTTTGATGAAGTCATTATGGAATGAGCCCAAGTTCCTTCGACCTGTCTCCACTGGGGCTTTATCTATCATTTGTTATGTAATTGAATAACTCCATATTGTTCTGATTGCTGTCACACAGAGATAAATTAAATGCAGGGTCATTTATTTATTTATTTATTTGCAAGACTGATGTGCTGCAAGAGGACTTTATGTAATGAAAACTGATCATGCCTGTTAAACCACGTCCCTAATTGCAACATCTGCACCTTTCTTGAACACTTCCAGGTATGGTGACTCAACCAGCTCCCTGGGCAGCCTGTTCCAATGCCTTACCACTTTCAGAGATGAAATTGTTCCTAATATCCAACCTGAACCTCCTAGCACAACTTCAAGCCATTACCTCTTATTGCAAGTTATGTGGGAGAAGAGATTGATGGCCACCTCACTGTAACCTCCTTTCAGAGAGTTGAAGAAAGCAATGAGGTCTCCCTTGAGCCTCCTCTTCTTGAGACTAAACAATCCCAGTTTCCTCAGATGCTCCTTGTAAGACCTGTGCTCCAGATCCCTCACCAGCTTCATTGCCCTCCTCTGGACACATTCCAGGGCCTCATTGTCTTTCTTGTAGTAAGGGGCCCAAAACTGAACACAGTACTTGAGGTATGGTCTCAAATGCTGAGTACAGGGGGATGTTCACTTTCCTGGTACTGTTGACTGCAATGCTTCTGATGCAATCCAGGATGCTGCTGGTGTTCTTGGCTACCTAGGCCCACTGCTGGCTCATGTTCAGCTGGCTACTGGATGTGGATGCCCCGTCCCTCAAGGTGTTCAAGGCCAGGTTGGATGGGGCCCTGGGCAACCTGATCTAGTAAATGTGGAAGTTTGGTGGCCCTGCCAGGCAGGGGGTTGGAACTTCATGATCCTTGAGGTCCCTTCCAACCCGAGTAATTCTGTGTACTGACCAGCATCCTGAGATCCTTTCTTTTGTGTGTCTTTCCAACCTCTCTGCCCTAAGCCTGTAGTATTGCCTGGGGTTGCTGTTGCCAAAGTACAGGATCCGGGGCTTGGTCTTATTGAACTTCATCCCACTGGCCTTAGCCCAGCTATCCAGCCTGTCCAGCTTGCTCTGTAGGACTTTCCTTCTGCCAAGTAGATCGATACTTCCCCCCAGCTTGACATCATCTACGTACTTACTGAGAATGCACTCAATACTCTCACCCAGATCATCAATAAGGATATTGAGCAGGACAGGCCACAGTATTGACCCCTAAGGAACATATGATTATGAATCTGTGATTCTGTGATTCTTTGATTATTCCCCAGCTGGATTTAACTCCACTTACCACCACGCTCTGGGCCCAGCCCCCCAGCCATTTCTTTTATCCAGAGAAGACTACACCTGTCTAAGCCATGAGTGGCCAATTTCTCCAGGAGAATATTATGGGAGACAGCGCCAAAGGCTTTGCTGAAGTCTAGGCAGACTATGTCCGCAGCCTTTCCCTTATCCTCCAGGCTGGTCTTGTGGTCATAGAAGGAGATGAGGCTGGTCAAGCAGGGCGTACCTTTTATGAACCCATGCTGGCTAGGCCTGATCCCCTGGTTGTCCCACACGTGCTGTGTGATTGCACTCAAAATGATCTGCTCCATAACATTCCCTAATACTGAGGTCAGGCTGATCGGCCTGTTGTTTTCTGGATCTTCCTTCTTGTACACAGGTGTCACACTGGCAAGTCTCCAGTCTTCTGGGACCTTCTCAGTTGACGAGGACTGCTGATAAATGATGGAAAGTGACTTGGCAAGCACTTCTGCCTGCTCCATCTGTACTCCTGAGTGGATTTAATCTAGTCCCAAAAGCTTGTGATAGTCTAGGTGGAGTAGCAGGTCACTGTTTCCTCCTGAATTATGAAGGTTTATTCTGCTCCCCATCTCTGTCTTCCAGATCAGGGATCTGAGTACTCTGAGGGTAACTGATCTATTAAAGACAGAAGCAAATAAAGGCATTGAGTACCTCAGCCTTTTCCTCATCCTTGTTGGTAATGTTCTCTGCCCCATGAAATAAAGAATGGAGATTCTCCTTGGCCTTCTTTTGTTGTTTATGTATGTAGGTTGCTCCAAAAGTAATGCCTCCCATTTATTTCTGTGGAAACTACATGGCGAACAAAATGCAAGAAAATATTGGTCGGAAGGTTCAGCCTCTACTGTCATACCATCAGCATTCACAGCTGACATTGTTGATCAACATAATAAAATAGGAGGCATTACTTTCAGAGCAGCCTTCATATTTGTGAAAACATTAGTTGTTATTTTTCACAGCAGCAGCCAGATTAGCTGGGCTTTCACCTTTCTAATTGTCTCTTTGCAACATCCTTGCACTATCTCAAAGTTGCCTGTCCTTTCTTCCAAAGATGATACTTGTAACACGTTATTTCTAATCTTTTATTTCCAAGCCTGATTTGTGTCTCATTAATAAAGTGTTTGCTTTGTTTTATCATAGAGGCCGTCTAGTGCTGTAAGTCCATGATGAGTCAGAGTAAATCTGTGATTGCATACAAAGTATGTAGTATTTGAATACTGGGAGAAGCAAAGAATCCTAAGGGAATTTCTATGTCCAGTGAAGCAAACATAAACCAACAGATGTATCGGCGTCAAGTTCCATTTGCTCTATTTTAAATGTATTTTAGGATGCTTTTTCTTTTTCTTTTTTTTTTTTTTTTTTTTTAATATATGCCATCTAAATATGTCTCTATGGCAAAGGCTGTTTTTCATGAGAAAAAAACATTCGTATGCAGTCTTCCATATGCAACACTGTTGAAGTGTAGATTTGCGTACAGCATCTAAGTTTCCCCATGTGAACACCATGCAACATCTGTGCTTAGCAGTGCACTTAAACATTTAAACACTGCTGTTAGTCAGAGATAAGTACATTGCACAATTTTTTTATTTTTTATTTTTTTTTTTAGTAATAAGAAGATGAACAACTTCTTCCATTCTTTTGACCCTAGCATGCAAAACCTAAGTAGTAAACTAAACATTCATGAAAGATTAATTACTTAGGAAATTAGTATCTTCTTATATTTCAGTCGGTGAAACTTCACCAGCACCATCCGGGCAGTGACAGACAGGACAAAGTTGATGCGGATAATACTTTATTGCAGACTGCTCAACCTTCAGACAATCTCCTATACTAGTGGCACCTGGAGCAGCCCCGTGAAATACAGTCACAATGCCTAAAAATGAAAAGCCAGCCACCGATGAAGGAAATGGTAATTACAACTGTAATTATATATAGGAAGCATATGCTCTTTCTCTGCATGTAGCTCAACAATGTGGAAGTTTTGTTTTCTTTTTGTTTCTTTTGATGCAAATTTGCTTTTATCATAATTCTTCATCTTTTGTTCAAATGTGTGTTTTACTTCCCTGTTGAAGACAGCTTTACTGTAAGTTGGTTAGCTATGGGATGGCAGTGTGACTCTCCACTAGTTAGTAAATCAAAAGAGTCCAACCACAGTCCAGTTACTTGTTATACATTTATATGCTGTTGGATGGAAGGACTGAGAAAATTAGGGTATTTTGTGGCTTCTGTAAGATGCGTAAGTGCAGTGGCTTTTTTGCTCATTCCTTTCAACATTTAGTGTTAAAATAAAGCACGTACTTTGTAGTAAGATAAAGCATTAACAATAATTCTGTATTGTTGGAATGAACTGGATATAAGAAACATTTTTGTAGGATTATAATGATGTGATTTTTTTCTGACAAAATGCAAAGCATCTCAATAATGGGGGAAGTGCTTTCAGTTCTCACAGACAACACCATTCTTTCAAAGGAAAGATCAAAAACATTGATCTTTTTTAAAATATAAGGCTGGCATGACATTCAGAATGGTAGAAAATGAATGAATTCATTCTTGCTAGGTCTTGTTAAATATGAGGGCTGATACTATGCAAAAGTGCTTTCTGTTTTTTGTTGTTTTTTTTTTTTTTTTTTTTTAATCCACGCTCATAATATGAAACAGTAGTAAAATAAGATATGCTTCTGGGACTTAAAGTTTTATCGGAATATAACCCGTAGTACAGTTAGTGGTTATAATGTTTTCTTTCCTCTCTTATGAGCGTCTTCATTTTTTTCCCCCATTTTTTTTCTACAAATACTGATACTGTCATTTTCCAATTGGTACTTGCTAAATGAGCTCCTTTTAACAAGGAAGAAAAACAGAATTCAGTGTAGTATAGGCAAAATATTTATCAGCGTAAGTAAAATTTTTATTCTTGCTTGAACGTAGGCTGCTTTTTCATATAAATTCATGTTTCATATAGACTCATGGTAACAGTTCAATAAATGAATGAGAATAAGTTAAGTAAATCACATTTTAGAACCTAAAGAGGTCAGATTGGTATCATTTACTGCCATTTCATGTGTGCCAGGCATTGGACATTTAACATTCTTATCCAATTGAATCATAGAATCATAGAATCATAGAATCACTCAGGTTGGAAGGGACCGCAAAAGATCATCAAGTCCAACCGCAGCCTAACCATAGTACCCTAATTCTAACAACCCTCTGCTAAATCATATCTCCGAGTGCCACATCCAAACGGCTCTTAAACACATCCAGGGACGGTGACTCAACCACCTCCCTGGGGAGCCTATTCCAATGTTTAAAATGAAACACTGAAAACTTGCCCACAGTCAAGCCAGGGAGGGAAACAGAGGTGCATCCACAGAGATAGTGGCCTGGAAAATTTTATCTATGCTCTCATGAAGGGGGTGAATTTCTGAGGGGTTCTTCTTTGAATTACCTACTTCCCCTGCCTTCTGTGAGAAATAATTCTAACACTTTGTAGCGTTTAAGTACAGCTCAAAAGGAAAATGGAAAAGCAGACCATAGTCAGATGAATTGTCCACTGCCAGCCTTCCATACGCGCTTGATCTTTGCTACCTCAGTCTGTTGTTTCAGCAGAACATTTAGAAGAGGTTCATCTTTTTCCTTACCAGTGGAAAACCAATGAACAATTCATAGATGTAAATCAAAATAAAATGATTTGTCCTGTGTAGTTCCCATCTGTAATTTTCAAATGTTGCCTGGGCTAAAACTACCTGTAGTTAGCTTTACCAGACTACTGGTGGCTTCCTCACTTGGTGCTACAAATATTCTGTCTACTTTAGTATCTATATCATTTGTAGTTTAGATGCAGAAAAATAAGCTCTATATTTGCTTGTGTAACTGAATATGAATTATTGTTTTACTTAATAAATTCAGAGCTACTGCTGGACTGGGTATTTTTTCAGAAAGTGACTTTTATTATAGTCCATAGGAAGAAAATACACAACACTACCTATGAAAAGCATAAAAATTCAGGCATGGTCTCAAATATTAAACGTTCTAGTAATTCTAGAATTGCCATTCTTATTTATAATGTCTGTGTTTCATTTCATATTTTAGTTTAAAAAATTTATAGGATACCTTCAAGGGCAGGACAGTATTCTATGAAGGTTTCCTTTTCATAGGTATGACTATGAAATTATCTTTTCTTCTTAAACAAAGTTGCTGGAAAGCTAAGAGGTGAATGAATTCTCAAACACAGAAGGTCAGAAAAAATTTCAACAATAGGTTTTTGCTTCTGCTTATATAGGACACTTTATACAAGATGTAAATCTGGCTGGCTATTAGTGGAGTTCAGGAAAGGATTCTCTCTCCTGTGTTTCTGAAGCCATTCTAAGAATTTAAATTTAGCACCTAGAAATACGTGGCATATAACTATTATCTCTTTTGCCTCCAAGAATTAAAATATAAATGGAAGGCTCTGACCTTTGGCAAAGTTGTTTGAATCTCTAAATAATTTTACGTCTCACAGTGGCAACTCTGTTGATTCTGTTATTTAATGAAATGTAATGAAAGAGACAGCAGGAACGTGAACAAACACAACCTATCAAGTTCCAAGCAGATTGTTATGTTAGCTTTTCGTGATTTGTTTAGCTAACGAGAATTCTTCATAATAACATTCTGAATCTAGATAATACAGAAATGCTTTTAGTTATAAAGCATGGAAGTTATTTTGTTAAGGCTAGAGACTGGAGAGAGGAACAATGTTTCACGTAGTTGTCAGAATCTAACTGCAGAAGGCAGAAAGTCATTAAAAAGGCCTAAGGTTAAGCCATTTTGGAAGGATGCTAACAACTTATTTGGCTGTCTCTACAATGCGTTTATTTGCTGAAGAAGTGAGGAGAGAACGGTTTTGAACTATCAGGTTCAAAGAAGCCAAAAATCTGGAAATAAAAGTGCAATGTTAACACTACATCAGATTCCTGGTACAAATCTGAAAACTAAATAGAGGAAGCATGATATTTATTAAACAAGAAAGAAATAAACTGATGTATGGTTTGGGTTTGTTTGTTTGTTTGTTTTCTGGGGTTTTTTTTTTGGTACAAAATAAAATGCTGTGCTTATACATCTGTGACACAGACAACAACAGATAGAAATTGCATGTAATTGAATTTGGAATACAGTGTTTGATACTTATAACACTCTTCTGTTTTGCCCAGTCTTTCTAGATTCCTCTGGAGAAAAATTCCACATGCTAGTTGATAGGTTCTCAGTATCAGTGCTATTGTAATTTGTTAAAATTCACCCTTCCCAAGTTCTGTTACTCCATCAAATCTGAATCTTGTTTTAACCTTTAATGAGGTGTTGTAGTATTAAAAAAAAAAAGAAGATTTTTCAGGAATATTTATCAGATTAGTAAAACACTCTGCTTTACATGGCACAAGAGATACACAGCTCCTTGGAAAAAAAACGAAACATTTTGCACATCATCAGCCTTGGACTTGAGGGATTTGGGCCACTGTCTTCCCAGGCAACTAGTCCATCACTATATTGAACCTCAACTCTCTAATCAATAACTTTTTTTTTCCAAATCACAGTGGAAATCTGTTGGTCTTCCTTAGCTTCTGTTGGCTGTGCAACTTTTATCTACCTAGTGTTTCAAGTGTGGCACCGGGCTCTTACTGAACTATAAAGGTTTCAAGGGTCTAAACTTTTGCTGAAAGATGTACTTGGGGATACATGAAAAACTTATGTGATGACATGAGGGGTGGAATGAAAGGGTGAAACAAATGCATTTAGTCTCTTTTTACTATGTTTTTAAATGTTAGAAATGGAACAGGATTTTTAGTCTGAAGTTTATGGTATTTAGCCATGGGTATTCTACAGTTCACTGGTGGGGACATGCTTTACTGGGACAGGAAGCAAGACTTTATGTCAGGCTTTATATTGCCTTGTAGTTCAACCAAAATCTGTTTCTTGCATTTTGGAAATATATTGAGCACAGGAGCTCTTATATAGATGCCTCAAATCTTAGATGAGCGCACCAGTTCACTCTTCTGTTGTAGACTTTCCTTGAGTTCTTGATATATTATTTCTGGTGTGTTTTACAGCTGTTACTTTTAGTGATATTTTTCCTCACTGAAATATTGTGAGGCACTGCATTATTTATATGAAATAATATTATGGAAATCATGTAAATACCAATAATTGAATTTTATACAGACCCGCCTATTCTTTTTGTCTGAAATTTCACAAGAGTTTGTTGTCCCTCATGGCTTCTATTTCTGTTTTTTTTGGTCACTCAGTTTATTAGCTGTCTATGCAGACATCTTTCTGGCACTGGAAAAAATCCAGCTTGGTTGAGCTGAGAGGAAGATACAATAATTGCTTGCAGAACACTATCTGCATATGATCCATTTAATTGGCATAAGAATTAATTAATAAATATAGATCTATTTTGTGTATTAAAAAATAGACAAGGAATTTGATAGCGTTTTTAGATTCATTTACAAGTCTTCATTGGTGTTTTTTCAAGGCACGGATACTGAGAATTGCTTAGCAGAAGTCCGTTTTGCACAGTAGCATTTTGAGCAATAATGTTACAATAGCAGGCCATGCTTTATGGAGTAGTTCCAAGAATCATTATCACTCCCATAGTGAGAAATTAAGGCAACCTTGTGGCATAAAAAAATGTTAAAAGAAAAGCATGAAATCTGGCAGATGTCCTCTGGTAATGAAATGCAAAGGACTTAGGAAGATAAGAATAAAACATTTCCTCACTGTGCTAATTGGCCACTTCATAACAAAGACTCCTGTGGTTTTATAGATTGTATTCCATGCTTAAATTCCTCACCAGCCAACCTGCCAGCATTCTAAGCTCTCTCCTAAACTATCATCTGAGATTAATGTTCTGTCTCTGACCTGTATATTATTTTGAACTGAGATTTGGTATGCTCTCTAGTCTGATATCTGGCTATAGTTCAAAACATAAATAAGACTTCAAGAGATGTGATAACTTACTCAAATTAGACTTCTGTTGCCCTTAGTCTAGAATAATGACAAACTCTCCCTCAGACTACTTGGGAAAAGAAATCAGTAAACAATTGGCTTTCCTAGAGCACAGGGAGTTATGGAATATAGATTCAAATATGCCTAATAGTATACATAAAATCAGGGCTGGATGCTGTATCCTAGAAGATGTGTCAGCTGAGCAATGGTTTGCTCTGATTTCTTATAAATTCAAGTTATCTGACTCAAACCACAATTACCTGAAATGAGCTCTGTAAGTGCTAATACTGTGAAGAAATAAGGTCTGATAGACACTTTTCTGGAACCTTGAGTAATTCTGGATATTTCTGTAGCATGTATGCAGCTTGCTGTCAGTCAAGGCTTTGATGGACTTTTGGTAAGTAAGATACGTTTAAAAAAGTGGAAGACAAGCTGTATACCTAAAAGGATCCTACACAGTGAAGACTATACATGCATCTAATAGTTGCATTACTCCAACTGGACTGCCACAAGTCCATGGGTCTGGATGAGATCCACCCGAGAGTGCTGAAGGAACTGGCGGAGGTGATCGCTGAGCCGCTTTCCGTTATCATTCAGCGCTCCTTGTTAACGGGTGAAGTCCTGGAAGACTGGAGGCTTGCCAACGTGACTCCCATTTACAAGAAAGGTTGTAAGGAGGAACCGGGGAACTACAGGCCTGTTAGCCTGACCTCGGTGCCAGGGAAGGTAATGGAACGGATTGTCTTGAGGGAGATCATGCGGCAGGTGTGGGATGACCAGGAGATCAGACCTAGCCAGCATGGGTTTGTGAAGGGCAGGTCCTGCTTGACCAATCTGATCTCCTTCTATGATCCTGTGACCCGTCTGATGGATGAAGGAAAGGCGGTTGATGTGGTCTACTTAGACTTCAGCAAAGCCTTTGACACTGTCTCCCATGCTATTCTTCTGCAAAAGCTGGCAGCCTGTGGCTTGGATGGGTACACTCTCAGCTGCGTACGGAGCTGGCTGGAGGGCCGGGCCCAGAGAGTGGTGGTAAATGGAGTCAAATCCATTTGGAGACCAGTCATGAGTGGTGTTCCCCAGGGGTCGGTGCTGGGGCCTGTCCTCTTCAACATCTTTATCGTTGACTTGGATGAGGGCATTGAGTGCACCCTCAGTAAGTTCGCGGATGACACCAAATTGGCAGGGAGTGTGGATTTGCCTGAGGGTAGCGAGGCCCTGCAGAGGGATCTGGATAGGCTGGTGAGCTGGGCCGAAGCCAACGGGATGAGGTTCAACAAGACCAAATGCCGGGTCCTGCACTTTTGCCACAACAACCCCAGGCAGCGCTATAGGCTTGGGGCAGAGTGGCTGGAGGACTGTGTTGAGGAAACAGACCTGGGGGTACTGATTGATGCTCGGCTGAACATGAGCCGACAGTGTGCCCGGGTGGCTAAGAAGGCCAAAGGCATCCTGGCTTGCATCAAAAACAGTGTTACTAGCAGGAACAGGGAGGTAATTGTCCTCCTGTACTCGGCATTGGTGCGGCCGCACCTCGAGTACTGTGTTCAATTTTGGGCCCCTCACTGCAGGAAAGATATTGAGGCTCTGAAACATGTTCAGAGGAGGGCTACGAAGCTGGTGAGGGGTCTGGAGCACAGGCCTTATGAGGAGCGGTTGAGGGAGCTGGAATTGTTCAGCCTGGAGAAGAGGAGGCTCAGGGGAGACCTTATAGCTCTCTATAACTTCCTGAAGGGAGGTTGTGGTGAGCTGGGGGTCGGCCTCTTCTCTCGTGTAATCAGTGATAGAACTAGAGGGAATGGTTTCAAGCTGCACCAGGGGAGGTTCAGGCTGGACATTAGGAAGTATTACTACTCGGAAAGGGTAGTCAGGCATTGGAATGCACTGCCCGGGGAGGTGGTGGAGTCACCGACCATGGGAGTGTTCAAGAAACGTTTGGATGTTGTGTTGAGGGGTATGATTTAGCTGGGAAGTATTGGCGATGGTTGGACTGGATGATCTTCTAGGTCTTTTCCAACCTTGATAATTCTGTGATTCTGTGATTCTGTGATCTAAGACCATACATTCCTACTTAAACAAGAGCATTTTTGGTGCTCTTTGTTTTTCCTATAGGATAGTAATACAGTACTGAATTGCAGGTTTTCAGGGGTAGCTGCAATGAGTGCAGGGTTGAGTAGCTATCTAGCTTTTATGAATACATGCATACATGCTATTCAGGATAGACCTGAGGGATATTAAAGAACATTTGCCCCCTTCCTTAGTGAATTTTGTTCTCTTGAACTTCTGGTTCTACTCTGAGCTTCAGCTTTTCTTGTCACACAGCTCATAATGCACAGTGCAACAGAGTTTTATCTGAATTCTGCCTTTTAAAAATAAATTCTGTGCTTCATACCTGCATCACTTTCTTCCTGCATCACACCTCATGACCTGTGAGAGAGCTCTCATTCTCTGTATGCAGCAGAAAGAGAGTGAAAAACCCCAGACATTTTTCTTTCTGAATGTTTCACCAAAATCTGTGTAGCTGAGTGCAGCACAGGGAACATTTAAGGGCTTTTTGTGTGAATCATAGCAATGTGCATACCACTGAGTCTCAGGAGGACTGACAATAATTGTCTACTTAACATAAAAGTAATAGAAGGCTCTTTTGTTATGTTTTGTTTTGTTTTCAGTGTAAGCTTAGAAATAAATTGAGCATGTTTTGTATTTGTAGCTGAGTGTGGGCCTGTGGAGACAGGAATGTTCTGAAGTTTGGAGATAATTTTTTTTTTTTTTTTGCAGAAATCATTTTTTAAGATGGCCTTTGGAAGTTTCTCTGGATGTCTGTAGTACCCTCTACTCTTTTAGCCACATGATTCTGTGTTATCACTGGTTGTTTTTTTCTAGACTCATTTTGTGGAAACAGCCACTCTCGTTTCATTTCATGGGTTGTTTTTTGTTTTTTTGTTTTTGTTTTGTTTGTTTTGTTTTTCTTTTTTTCTTAATTCTTTAAAATCTTATTATTTTGGTGTCTGTGAACTTCTATGAAAAAAAGATATAAACAAACAGGCCTCACTATTCAGATACACTCCCTTTTAACAGCATGCCTGGTACTTTCTTCAAGAATCAATTAGTTTCACACTTAAATTTACCTGAAATACTTGATTCAGACTGTCACATTTTTTTTACCCTTACAATATTAAAATTAATTAAAGTTTGACATCTATATTATGCTGTATTTAATCCTGTATTACATAGTTCACAGTTAATTTCACTATTATGTCAATATGATGTTAGTTCCAACCTGACACACTTTTGCCAGTAATGCATGTTTCAATGTGCATGGTAGACCTCCATCTGATTGCTTGTTGTATGTACATTTGGCAATCTGCAGTGAGGCCAATTGTGTCTTTAAGTGCTTCCCTGGGAATCTCTGTTTGTCTAGAGAAGATCAGCAAAAGCATTAGCTGCAAATAAAAAACCATGCCCCACTGTGGCATACAGAGTATCTTGTTAGAAGTGCCTGTTGTCATCTTTGCAAGCTTTCAATAGCAATGTAATGATCTTTGTCTAATGGAGATCTAGTTACTGTCAGCAACAGAAGGCATATGTCCAGAGAGAACAAAGGAGCACTTATTTTCACATTCCTCTGATGATATTGTGATAACATTTTTGCATCGTCTTAAAAAAAATATTGTGCAGGTGCTGTTGAATTGATGGTAATTGTAATTACAAAAAAAATGCTTTGTGAAGGGAACTTAAGCTCTCTACATAAGTCATAGTTTTAAAATGCCAGTCAAATTCTGCATAGTAATACTTTGCATGTTACTGTATACAGTAAAACAATACTCTAGATTCTTTCTTGTTTTCAGTCTTGCATATTTTAATATTTTCTTTGACACTGGATATAACTAAGAAGTTGATCTTACTGCCATGTATCTCTACATATTCAACTGGCATGCTGTTCCACATCTACAAACTCAAACAAAGATACCCAAAGAAAACCTTTCAGCTCCTGGTTTTTCAGGTATTAGTTGGACTGTTTCTGAAGGTACATTGCTGGTGAACACCACCACCAGTTTCAGTAGTGGCATGATATGTACTATGTAGTATTATGATATGAATATACAGTATAATGATGGATATAGTGGACGTGATTGAGAGGAGTATTTTTCTTCTCCATAAATATATGATCCTGGTCTCAGAATGTACAAGAAAGATGAACTGGATTCTGTCTTGGATACTGATGAACAGCAGAAATGACCTCTCTTGTTGAATTTATTGAGACCAACAAACATAAACGATGGATCCACTCTAAAACAAAGATGCCTCTATGCAGAAACACTACTGGCTTCTGTAAGTAGGCTCTCCCTCCAAAGTCTCCAAGGGTTCTGTCATCTCCTGAGGGATAGAAGAGGACTGTTGTACAGAATACAAGAGAGCTGTGTCAACTTTTGTGAAATGCTCAGAGATTTGGTTGCTGAAACTGAAGATCTGAGAGCAACTTTCTTCTTTCCTCTGAGATTACGCTCTTCAGCAGTGCTACAGCTATAAAATTTCATGCCCTCCAGTCAGTCAAATCATTTAATGACACTTTTAATCTTTAGTCTCAACCAGTGCTTATCTTTCACACCTCTAAGAAAATCTGAGAATTGCTTGAGAATCATTTTCATTTTCTTTCATTTATTCCTTCAGTTACAGGGTGCTGCTGCTTACAGTGCTCTTTTTCTAGGGTCCTTCTGTCCTACATATTTGCTGTGTAAGATTAAGCTCTTTGTGCCATCACTTTCAGTTTTACTTATTTTAGTGCAAAAAGAAAACGTAACTTTTTAAAATTTCCGTTTTCATCTGATTTCTTGAAAGCTGCTCTCCTTGTTCCAAAAAGCTGGATTTGTGGAATGGTGTAAGGGAGCACAATGTGGTAATTCCTAAGAATTTCTTAAATACCCTCCATTCTTATTGGATAATCCACACTTCACATGCACTGGCTTTTTGTTTTCTAATCACAGATGGCAGTGGTGTCGACAATGAAGCAGACAGTGCAGCTGAGAATCAAGAAAATGACAAAGGAGCAGGTCAGTTGGTGTGGGTAACTTTAAGGTCACGTTCAGTTACCTACATGAAACAAGGAGGGAAGGTCTCTCTCTAACATACTACCTTCCCAAATATTTTCATTTCTGTCACAGATAAAGAGAGGAAGAGAGCAAAACCGAGAACCAGGAGGGGACATGCCA
Organism: Alectoris magna; assembly: GCA_030625065.1. Lineage (NCBI taxonomy): Eukaryota > Metazoa > Chordata > Aves > Galliformes > Phasianidae > Alectoris > Alectoris magna. The sequence continues at coordinate 43,928,310 of CM060564.1, forward strand.
GAGGAAGAGCCAGGCATGGTGGTGAGGAGGATGGAGATGATGAAGAAGGGACAAGGAGAGCTGGACGACGCAGGCAAAGGAACCGGAGAGGACGCGGACGAGCAGGTGGAAATGAGGGCAGTGATTCTGAGGGGGATCCTACAAAAGCCAGGAAGAACCAGGCAAATCAAAAATCAAAGGAAGATGATGAACAAGAGGAAGATGAAAAAGGGGGTAAGAGTGGGAAAGGCAAAAATGAGAAGAAACAGGACAAAAAGGCTGATAAGAAAGGGAAAAAAGAAAAGGCCAACAAGAAGAAAAAGGACAAAAAGAAATCAGGATCTGGGTAATTCAATATGTGTATATTAATTTAAAACAATTTTTGCCTTATGTAAAACATGTTTTCATTTATAGCTGTGAAATACCAGAGTTGTCGTGACTCCCTGTCAAAGCTGAACAGGAGGTTTTATTTTCTTTTATTTTTTTCTGGAATGAGGAAATTCTGGCTGAGTGGAAACTGTCCATAGAGCCAAGTCCACCACAGTGAAATGTGGTCCAGGGTCTGTCATGGGTCCAGGGTGGAACTTTAGAAAATGACCACACAGATACTTCTGACACCACTGGTGTCCTGAGGATTAGAGACAAATCTGGTAAAGCAGAACAGAAACCTCAGCTGGGGTCCCCCTTACTGAAGGTAAATGTTCCACATTCTTGAGCTGTTCTCTGGAGTGACAGAGGAGGGAATGAATGGCAGAGAGTGACAGTGAGTGAGACCTACTTTTTTCGTAAGCAACGAAACAACCAAAACCAAAATAAAACCCAATAAAAAGCCAGAACCAATCGCTTTCCAGAATCCCAGGACCTAGTTCTATTTCCAGTGCTGAATCAAATTCTTGACACTTTCCAAAAGATCAAGTTCTCATTTTGTAGTGAGACTTGAGTCAGCTTTTTTTTGCAACAGATGAATACCAAAACTTTAAGAGTTCAGAACCAAGAACGGAGATAAAATTTTCCAAAGTTTGTCTACCACTTAGCTCCCACTGAAAATTTCCCTATCACTTTTCCAAAGCATGTAGTGCAACCTGGGGTCTTTGGAAAATTGAACTGACGCAGAACTCTTCTGAAAACTCTTTTTATTCTTTTCCTATCAACCTGGTGTTCTCTGGCAGCATATCCCTTCTCATGATATTTTGAGGAAACAGTCCCTGATGAGAGTGTACAAAAGACCTAATGTAGCTTCGCATGCTTATCTCGGTGGAGAGGAACAGAAATCTTTCCTCCATTCAGCATTTGCTACAGCTGTTTGTGTTCCCAAATGCAGCACTAGAAAGCACAGTAGGAGTCAGAAGGAAAAGAAAATACAATGTGCTGCTGCATTAATTTGTTCATGATCCCATTTCAGTACAGTTCTAGTTCACTTCCCTTCCCTACAGGAATGTCTAAAATCTTCCCGTGTGCTGGCTTGTCTCTGTGGTGCCAATTGTTCCCCACTGTGCAATTTCCTGTACTCATATAAGCAACAGGCTTGAATCTGCCAATCCGTGTTCCTTTGCTTATTGCTGTTGTCATCTCTTGAAAGAATTTGCTGAGTGTTAATTCAGCATAAAATCCACTTAAAATATAAATTTAAATGAAGGCATAATGTTTTTAACATTAAAATACACGGTTAGTCTGAATAATTTCAGTTTCTGTCCAGGTCAGCACATTTTTCTTGAAGTAGAAAGCACGTTTGAAGAAAATATGATGCTCTGGAAGATACTTGAAGAACATTACATTCCTAGACACTTAGGGGACCAGATGACAAGATTATGTAGTAGTCAATACAAGAATATTTGAAAGGATTTTCAACAGAAAAAGTAAAAAAAAAAAAAACAGCAACAGAGGGAAAAACGATGGTGATCTGTTCAACTGTCGTTCACGTGAACGATTTGCAGATCTTAGAACAGAAGAGAATGATGTGAGCACAGAAGTGTAGCCCATCTAACAAGTCTGTGAGGACCTACCTCTGAAAGGATGTCATTGAATCGTATAATTTTTGAATTAGAAGGGAGCCTTAAAGGTCAACTAGTCCAACTACCCTGCAGTGAACACAATCCAAAGCTAGGTCAGGGTGCTCAGAACCCTGTCCAGCCTGACCTTGAATTTCTCCAGGATGGGGCAACCACCACCCCTCTGGGCAAACTGTTCCAGTACCTCACCGCTCTTACTGATGTACTTTTTTTAATAGCCAAAAGTAAAGACAAAACAAAACAAATAGAAAGTAAAATTACTATAGAGAATACAGAAGATGTGGTATAATCCCACATGGGAATATTGTATTTGTTAATGTTTCTGTGGGTTTTGTTGTCCACAAGCAATGAACAGTTACTTTTTGGCTAGGTATCAGAAGTCAGTGGATGCTGCTTTGCTTACCATTTTACTACATCCCGCTTTTCACCTTAACCAGAAAAAACTCTTTATAACTAATCATTCTGCTTAAAGAAACTCTAGATTAACTTTTTGCTCATACATATTTTGAATTTTTTTTAATTTTTTTTTTTCCCCCAAACTGCTTGAAGTTTTGATCTTCCTGTAGTGAGTTTCATAGGGTAATTCTATGGCAAAGAAGCTGTTCCTTGATCACTTAGGTAACCCCTCATCTTAGATGGGATTGATATCTCTTACTGGGGTGTGAGGAGGACCTCTCTATATCATCCCCAAAATATTTTGACAAATTATTCTATATAGTCTCCTTGTGAGGATCTGTGATATTTCTTGATTTCTGTGACATTCCTAGGCTCAAAAGCTAGATTTTTGTTCTTTACTGACTTGTCTAATTGTCTCCAATAGTTAGTGTACCTGGTAGTAACCATCTGTTGGAGCTGCAAGTAGAAAAGTAATATTATATTCTCCTTAGTCTGTTCATTTCTACTTTTTATTGTGAGCAAATCAACAGATTTTAGTCGAATTATTGGAGCATATAGAGTTTATGCATACATGGGTACATGGAAGGATAGGGCAGTACTGGCACTGCATCTTTTTGGTGCTAGGAAGTACCATGGGGTGTTATATGGGGATTATTATTGCACAAAACACACAGAAAGAAAAAAGTAGTCACATTTATTCAGTTACCACTCCAGAGTCCTACTGCTCTTTCCCCTGAAAATATCCAAGCTCCAAGAAGATATTTTCATCTTAATTTTCACTTCTATAAAATGGCTTTTACTGAAAGCATAATAAATATAATTTAAATCCATATAAAGGAGATAAGACAAAAACCAGAACACAGATGAATATTACAGACAGGTTCATCAAGTGCATAACTTAAGGCAATGTCATTGATATCAAGAGCTCTACAGACTTATGAAAAGATGCATTGTGTGTATTGAATTGGAGTAAAGGAAAACAAGGATTGTTTTGGAATTATTGAAAAATCCTTTCTTCTTTGTGTTAAACTAAAGGTCATGATGATCTCTTCTCACCCTTAAATGTGTGAAACACAGTCTTTTCTGAAAGGCTGAGACTTTTGCTTGCAGAAGGCAGAATTCTGATTTCCTGGATTGAATCTTAGTGTTCAGCCACTGAATGAGTTGCAATTGCACAAAGTTTGGCTATGTTGTGTAAAGACCCTTTGTAAAGACAAGAGGCGTCTGGATAAGGAGCTAAGAGATATGGTTTAGTGGTTTTTCAGTAGCTATGGTATTGGGAGGACAGTTGGACTAGATGATCTTGTAAGTCCTTTCCAACCTTGTGATTCTATGATTCTATGATTCTATGACTCTTGAAAAACCTACTTAAATAAAAACAATTAGATTTCTTAAAGATGGTTAAAAAATTTAAATTCTGAATATTTTTCTGTCTCTAAAGGAAGCTTAAAAATGCAATATAAGTAAAGCAGTAGTGGGCAATGGGCAAAAGAACCGTTAATAACCATACTTGTATTCTGCATGTCTTTCTCTCCTCAGTAAGGTCACTGTATTAACACCTGCCCACCATATTTCCTGCTACTCTCACTACAGTCTTCTACATCTGTATACTTAAATTTTGCATAACTGTGCTATCTTCTTCTCTTCTTCTGTCAAAGGAAGTCCTCAATACTGAGCTTTGTGTAATACTAAACAGCTGATTGTAAATAATAAGGATTTAAAGCTTTCCCTAAAGAAGTTTATTTTTCTTTTCTTTTTTTCTCAAATACATTATTTTTTTTCTTTTTTTTTTCTTTTTTTTTTTTTTTTCCTCTGTAATGCATTAGAATTGTATAATTGTATGTATGTATACCTTTATTGACTTTATCCATTTGGCCTATTCAGTTTTCCATCACAACATTAGGACAACCATATATATGTCTGCCTCAAAATACTTCAGAAACATGATATTGATATCTCTAGATTTATATTTTCTGTGAAGCTGTTTTGCATAACATGAATCCTGAAATTTGAAGGCCAATGAGTTTGACTTCTTAGTGTTCAGTAAATATCATTTGAGTCATCAATGTTGCTTCATCTGATTACTCTGAGAGTATCTCATATCTGTTGGTTTACTTTTTTTCCGCCTGGAGTTTTTAAATTATCCTCCTGCAGTTTTTGATGTAACATTGCCTATTTCATAAAACCCTAAGGTGGATGAATAATGAGAAATTCACGTGTCCACATTACCAAATATTTTTGCTTTTGTTTTGTTTTGCTTTTTTGTTTGAAACTTCCTAAATATCTTGCTCCTAAACACTTCTGATGGTAGAGAATGCATTCAGATACTTTCTTTAAATCACATAAATGTTTGGCTACAACTGTGTTATCAGTGTGAGCAGAAGCAAAAGTTCTTTAGGTTTCCAGAGGACTTAAAACTATACTGTTTTTTGGCTTACATAGTGAGCCAGCTCTGACATTGAATTTTGAATGTCAAAGTCTTAGAAGACTGAGTCTGAGACTTGATAAAGTTTGAATTACTGTCAACAAAACAAAATAGAGAACCTTTTTTTTTTTTTTTTTTTTTTAAAGCAGTATATTTTGAAACATTAAAAAAAAAACAAAACAAAGAACAAAACAAAAATGCATCAAACTTTTTTCTAAGAGTTCAATTTGTGGTAGTCATCACTGTCAGCTTTTTAGGGCAGGAAATCAAAGTCTGGTGATTTCTTACATATTATTTTTCTGTTTTGTGACATAAGAAGAAGACACGCTTGTAGCTAGAGATGTTCTGTATGCCACTGCATGTGATTAGATTGTGTACAGAAAAGGAGAGCCATGTGGGTTTCTGAATCTTTTCCATCTCTGAAAAATTACTGCTTTGATTAGTGGACAGGCTGTCAACGGGTGTTTAAACCTGTCTCCTCTCTTCTGGGGCAAACAATGAGGAAGTTCATTTCTTATGGCTGCAGTTATAGTCCTCATTTGCAAGGTTGGATTGGACTTATAGGGGGCTGGTTACTCCTGCAGAACGTGTCCCCAGAATGAGTGCTGCTCTTCATTTGTAGTGTGACTGCTTGTGGTGTAATGCTGGTGGAACACAGTGCAGCCTTTGCCTTGATACTAAAATTAACAGTGGGTCTATTTTCCCTTCAGTGCAGCGGGGAAGGCATTGTTCTAGATCTCAGAATTCCTATGAATTTATACCATGTTCGTGCTCCATGAAAACTTATGTCCCTCCTAAATTTTGGTGGTATTTTTGTTCCCATTTTGTCTGAAGCTCTGATTCTGACTCCGAGGAGGAGCCGATTACTGAGGAGGAATTGGCCAAGCTGAAAGAAGAGGTAGAAGAAAAAAAGAAGCTAATTGCCACATTACGAAACAAGCCATGGAAGATGAAAAAGAAGTTGTCAGTTCTAAAGTATGGTTTGAATTTCATAATATCTATCTGCCATCCTTCTTTGTACTGTGCTGTATTTTTCTGAAGTTTCACTTTATTTCTAGACCTACAGACAAAATTAACCTCAAAACCTATAGTATCTTTTGTTCTCTATGTTTGCTAAGTTTATGTTGGCAATTGCTTCAGTTGATAAGTTTAAGCTCTTCTTAAGGAAAAATGATACAACTTCAGGGTAATTTTAGCAAGGAGAGAGGAATTTTCTTTTTATTCTAACTTTCTTTAGAGAAGAATAGATTTTTTTGGAGCTACAGAAAAGGAAATGTGAATGAAAATGGAGCTTGATTTCTCATGCATTTTCAAGTTTGCCACTTATAAAACTGCATTTTTTCCCCAGCAAGTCTATCATTACATTTTCATTACAGCAAAAAAGTCAGTTAAATTTCAGTTAAATTATCAGTTAAATTTCCACCAACCACAAGAAACTGGGTTAACAAAGAGAACTTTATTCTCTTGCCAAAGCTGCTGTACTTCTCTGTTTTCAATAACTAATTCACTGCAGTACTGCCCAGACATGAGCAAAATGTATGGTTGTGTTTAGTTAGGCACAAGTAACAGAGAATACGTGGTCTCTCCTCCAGGTGGTTCTTGATACGGTGAGAAAACATGAATATAATGGGTTGAGAGAGCATATGAAATATGGTGTTGAAGGTCTATGATTTTTTCTTCGTTGAAAGTGAGTTTATTCTGGGGAGGAGACGTTTACAAAGGAACATACTGAAGGCATATTGTGAAAAAAGGATACATGGAACAGAGAAAAAGAGTGCCTAGGAGATGTAAAGTAGAAGTATTATGAAAGTCAGGGAAATTTCAGGAGAATTAGGTGACCAGATTATATAATTAGACAACAGTTGCTATATTTTGCTTAGTCTGTAAGTAAAGAATAGACATATATATAAAATTAAAATTTTACAGTTGTATTGTTGCAATGTAGAGAGCCTGTGTTTCTATAGCTATTCTATTCCACTGCCATCAGCTGTTCTTCTCAGTTTGTTTACATGACATTAAACCAGAAGATAACTAGTAAATGTATTTCTGGTGAGAGCAAGTAGTGATTAACTAGAGATGGAAGTCTTAAAATCAAATCTGCAGCATTTTTTATGTGTTTTATGTTTTAGCATAGCTGCTAGTTGTGAACTGCTGCAACCTATGTCATTCTCAGCTCAGAGGAAGTGGGAATATCAGTCCTTTCCTGCCCTAAAAATCTACCTTACTATGAAATGTCTGTAGTTGGACAAGTACTTCTAGTCATCCTCAGTGACTGAAAAATGACATAGCTTTTGAGTGTTATGAAGTGGACTTTCCCAGTTATGCCAATAGCAAGTTTTCAAAATCTTACTCTTGTTATCTGCCCAAGAAATGAGAATTATTTATTTATTAAAATTTAGGGTGAATTTGGCTTCATGCATTTGACGTGGACAGCAATTCTATTTAAATGTCCACTAGTTTAATCAACCTTTATACTATTGTATTTACGAAATCTAGACTAGGAGACAAGGCATGCATTCAGTTTTATTAGTCACAATCAGAAGGATTATTTTAGTAAAAATCATACATCAACATTCTTTTTCAAGAGCTGCAAAACAATGTTTTTGTTCTTCTGGATTTTGCTATGGCTGTCTTTGAAGTTGGCTTAGTAACTATTAGCAGTTTATTTTATTTGCCCCAGAAGAGAATGTCTTCCAAGAGAATACGTCAGTTCTTCAGGTCAGCTTCGTTAAGTCTAGTTGTATTATCTATTAATTATTAGCACATATATTAACAGATTTTAGTATATTGATATATTTGTTTCAGATTTTAGAATCTTACTAAACATTTGTCCCATAATCAGTAGCCTGATATATTGACATTATTCTTACATATATGGAAAATGGACAGAAACTGTCTCTCTAAGTACCTTAAACTTGTAAGTCACATAAATGAGTTTTGTATACTCCTATACTATCGTACAAACTTTTAGTAAAGAAATATTTTTAGCTAGTATTTGGGTATGTCATCTTGTTCTTTCCCTATGTAGATTGTTGAGTACTATGTGATGCACAGAAAGAAATAATGTCCTATCTACTGAAGGGTAGAAGAACAGAATCCCCAGTTCTTTGTCTTTCAGTTTCCACAGTAAAGAAACTCATGTTTCTTCTCAACATTAAGGGAGAAATCCTTGTTGAGATCCAAATAATACCTCCTGCTTGCATTTTTTAGTAACCGTTGTTTTCCAAGAATAAAAGAACAATACTGCCTTGGAATGCTCAATGATATTTATGACAATATAAAACAAGAAAATACTTTTCGAAGTATTTTGAAAGAGAATTATGAAGGTTGTGTATGACTTTTTGTTCTTTATATATGTATATATTTAAGAAAAGTTAATTTGTCAAAACAAACTTTTTTGAGGAATTATTCATTTTTTACTAATTTGCCTTCTTTTAAAAAGTGATTAAAAAAAAAAAAAAATCATTGTTGAAACATTTTGTTTAGGTATTTCCAAGACTGAAGAACTTGATTGCTTTTCTGATTCAAACCCAGCTTATTTTTCAAATGTAAAAGAAAAAAAAAGTAATTTGTTTTTTAAAGAAATAAGCATTGGAATTAAATATTTAGTATTTTCCATTGGGGTGACACACATGAAGGCTGTGCTACCCTTCAACAAGACCTGGACACACTGGAGAGTTGGGCAAGGAGGAACCAGATGAGGTTTAACAAGAGCAAGTATAGAGTCTTTCACCTGGGGAGGATAACTGCATCCGTCAGTACAGATCAGGGGATAACCTGCTGGAGAAGAACAATGTGGAGATGGACCTGAGGGTCCTGCTGAATGACAGGTTGACCATGAGCTAGCAGTGTGCCCTGATGGCCAAGAAGGCCAGTTGCATCCTGGGGTACATTAAAAAGAACGTGAGCAGCAGCTCAAGGGAGATGATCCTCCCCTTTACTCTGCCCTGATGAGGTCACATTTAAACTACTGCGTCCTGTTCTGGGCTCCCCTCTTCAATAAAGACAGAGATCTCTGAGAAGGAGTCCAGTGGAAGGCCACAAAGATCATAAAGAGCTCGGAACATCTCCAATATGAAGAAAGGCTGAGTATGGGGAAATTCAAGACCTGGCCGGATGCCTAACAGTGTGACTTACTGTAGGGTACCTGTTTAAGCAGGGGGGTTGAACTCGATGATCTCTCGAGGTCCCTTCCATCCCCTGCAATTCTGTGATTCTGTGAGGGACTTTTTTTCCTATATCCTTAAAACTAGAACGGGACAGAAAATTTCTACTTAGCTCCAGTGGTAGTTTAGTGAAAAAAAAATATTTTTTCTTCACACTTTTTTCCTAAATTTATGTGAATAGGGAATTAATTTTAGAACATAGAAGCAAAACTGGTTGCTTTGTAGAAAATGCCTTCAGTCAAAAACAGACTGTTAAACTCACTGTTGAAATAGCATTCTTAATTGAGATGCAGTACACAGTAAGACCAGCTCTAATTTCTAATTTGTATCCCTGAGTCTGGAAGGATGAACTTCAATAGCCCATCTGTTCTCTGAAGAAGTGTGACCGACGATAGTCCTCTAGCGCAGAGTGACCCTCTGCAGTTTGGAGTTGAGTTGTACCAGTGCATTCTGACTCCAGCTGGATCTTCAGATATCATGCTTAGGTCTCAGTAGGTCTGATGATGAGAAAAGAAGGAGAGAGAAGACATGGAGAGGAATGAAAGGATGCTATGTGGCAAATAGAATTGCTTCTCTCCCCTAACTGGTATGCATGGCTGTGAGCAGATTATCTAGTAGTCCCTGCTGTTGACAGCCTTCATGCAGCTGGAGCCCAGGCTTTTTTCTTATTTCACAGACCTCCTGAATTTCCTCTTTCTAAAGAGTCTTCTTCATTTTCCTTTGTTTAGAGTGCTACTGTTGAGCCTTTTCTATAGGATATTGATAAATCCATACATCTTTCCTCTTGACACTGGCTACTCAGGACAGAAGAAAATTAGCTGAAAAGCCATTAGATTGCAACAACCATCAGTTGTTATTTATGATGCTGAGATTTAGACAGGGGGTATTAAACTATTAAAAAGATTTTTGAATTAGAAAAAGGTACAAAAGATAAAACCAATGTGTCATAGCTTCCAGTGTTGCAATGTGGAAGAATTCCAGGGAAGGCTATCCCAATCTACAGCTAAGGGTTTGATTTAGGGAACTTACTCATCTATCTGTGCATTCTCCCTGTTGGGTTTTGCATGGGTATGAGGGAAAGGGAAGGTTCAAAAGCTGATCTACTGTGTTAGGGTCTGGACTACTCACTCCCCTCATTAGTGCACATTGTACTTTGCACAGACAAATGTTTGTGCTGTAAAATAGTAAACACTGTTAATAGTTACACAGTTTATGAATAGTAGAGAAGTTTATTAAGATGCCTATAATATAGACAGAGTATTGTACACAAGAATCCAGAAATGTGCCATCAGTGATACCAGTTAAGAACTGTACCAAAAAACAATTGACAAGTAATTGAAAAAAATTACAACAGGCTTTTGAAAGGTTTCAGCCCCTCAAAGACATTCCAGTTAAATACAGACTTTATAGAGAACTATGAGAACTTCGTTTTTTTTTTTATAATAATACAAGGAGAAAAGCATTCTCATTTTTATATCTTGGGATATAAATATGTATATACATACACCTCCTTATACATGCATTTCTATATATACATACTTATAAATAATGTTGCACTATGTGTATCTTTGGATGTGCTATTTGCAGTCCAATGAATCTGCATTTCATGTCTCTTACTATGGACATATTGGCAGTCTTGGAGGCCATCCTGGCTGTCCTGAAGGCCAGCTGGGTATTGAATAACACTATAATTTGCTCATTATTACTGCTGAACTGCTTTCAAGTGAGATGGACCTGGCAACAGCTGTTCTGCATTCAGTTTTAAGCCAGTCTTTTTAGACTTGGAAAAATCCCGGGTGATCAATATTTATACGACATTTGTTTTTAATGAGTTTTTAGACCTTCCTGAACTGTTACTGAAAAATGTGAGCAATCTGCTTGAATCCTGTTCATTAGCAGCAACCTCTGAGTGCTGTAATTTATCCTCTCTGTGCAACACTGAAGTGCTCGAAGCACCGTACACCTAGCACTTTGGGAGCTGTAACTCCACACCTCTTATTAATAATTAGCTCAGGCTTCTCTGGGACAATAATGCTGGACTCCATGCAACATTTATAAGTTCCTTGTGTCTGTAATTCAATTAATAAGGATACTCTGAAGCTTCTTTAAATTCACAGTTAGCTAACAGGGCACACTTTGGCCTATCTCGTGATATAGATAATTTACCTATAACACATGATACCAGCGATTACAAAGCTCAGTTTTGTTGCCCTGTGTTGCTTTTGACACGTCCTCATGTTAGTAAAGTTGCACTACTTCCAAGGGGGTGTGCATGTGTATGTGTGTGTTTTTGGTAATTACTGAGGTTTCTAAAAGAATTCTATGGGATTAAGACTAATTTGTACTGCTTGTTTATTCCATGTATCTCCACATTCTATTTTTAGAATAAAAGAAATAGAGAAAAGGACAAAGTGTGTCAAAAGTCTACGAGGATGTATAAATGAAGGCCTTTTAAGTAAGGTGGATTAAATGTCAAGGTAGAAAGCTGAATTAAATAACATATTGGTTTATATTTAACAAAGAACATGTGTCACAGACATGGAAAATACAGTGCAAGTGTGTTCCCTGACTGAATGTTGTCATGTTGTTGCTGAGCTTCCAAAGCTAGAAAGATTTTTACAGAAGAATTTCATTTATTTCAGTTCCATAATGACAGAATCATAGAAGGGTTTGGAAGGTATCTCCAGAGGTCAAGTCCAACCTCCTGCTAAAGCAGGTTCCCTACGGCAGGCAGCACAGGTAGGCATCCAGATGGGTCTTGAGTATCGCCGCAGAATGAGACCCCACAACCCCACAACACATTTTTCCTTGTGTTTCAGTTTGTTGCTATTGCCCCTTGTTCTGTCTTTGCACACAACCAAAAAGAGCCTGGACCCATTCACTTGGCTCCTGCACTTCAGATATTTATAAACAGTGATGAGATCCCCTCAGTCTTCTCCAGGCTGAAGAGTTCCAGGTGTTCCCCTGAGGCCCACTAGTCGCAGGCCTTCAACCAGACTCTGCATTGCTGATGACAACACTCTGAGCTCTTCCAGTCAGCTAGTTCTTAAGCCCCCTCACCATCCATTCATCTATACCACACTTTATAAACTTCATTATAGAAGGATGTTGTGTGTTGCAGGAGACGTTAAATGCCTTGCATTTAAAACACAAACATCAAGAAACATATCATCCATTGCTCTCCCTCCATCTACCCAGCCAGTGATGACATCACAGAGGCTACTAGGTTGGTCAAGCATGATTTTCCCTTGGTGAATCCATTGATTACTCCTGATAAACATCTTCTCTTCCAATTGCTTGGAGAGGACATCTAGAAAAAGTTATTCCGATCATCTTTCATAGAATCACAGAGTCATAGAGTCATAGCGTCATAGAATCATAGAATCATAGAATCAATGGCCTGGGTTGAAAAGGACCTCAAAGATCACCTAGTTTAAATCCCCTGCTATGTTGCCAACCACCAGATTGGGCTGCCCAGAGCCACATCCAGCCTGGCCTTGAATGCCCCCATGGATGGGGCATCCACAATCTCCTTGGGCAACCTGTTCCAGTGTGTCACCACCCTCTGGGTGAAAAACTTCCTCCTAATATCTAACCTAAACCTCCCCTGTCTCAGTTAGAACCAGTCCCCCTTGTCCTATCACTATCCACTCTCATAAACAGCTGTTCCCCCTCCTGTTTATCTGCTCCCTTCAAGTACTGGAAGGCCACAATGAGGTCTCCCCAGAGCCTTCTCTTCTCCAAGCTAAACAAGCCCAGTTCCCTCAACCTTTCCTCATAGGAGAGGTTCTTCAGCCCTCTGATCATCTTAGAGCTCTGCATCTTTCTTGTGCTGGGGGCTCCAGGCCTGGACAGAGTACTCCAGATGGAGCTGAGTAGAAGAGGACAATCACCTCCCTCTCCCTGCTGGCCACCCCTTTTTTAATGCTGCCCAGGATATAGTTGGCCTTCTGGGCTGCAAACACATACTGCTGTCTCATGTCTGGCTTCTCATCCACCAGGACCCCCAAGTCCTTCTACACAGGGACACTTTCAAGGGATTACCCCAGCCCAAGTGTAACACCTTGCACTTGGCCTTGTTGAACCTCATTATGTTCTCACTGGCCCACTTCTTTAGTCTGTCTAGGTCCCTCTGGATGGCATCCCTTCCCTCCAATGTGCCAACATTTCCAGGGATGGAGCTGAAGATAACTGGCCTGGGCTTTCCTGAATTGCCCTTTACAGAGATTGGGGTGGCATTAGCTATCCTCCATCTATATAATACAATTTAGTATAAGCTATTTTTTATTAACTGTGTGATGATTTTGACTATTATTTCACATGAATGGGAAATATTACATTTCTTTATGTATGTTTGAAACATCTTCTTGTCATGGCCATTAAGAGTCCTATTAATGACAAAAGTCATGATGTTTTGTAGCAAGACTAGGATGCAAGTACAGTCAAAGTGGAAAATTAAAATAATTAGTGCTAAAGTCCACCACTTGGGCTGAACTGATTTTTTTTTTAGGCTCACACAACAAATGTGCAGGCCGAGTAATATATGAGAGCAGGACAGGAGTTGCTTCACAGATTGTTTATGAAGTATCCAAGAAGCTTTACATCTAGCAAGTTTAATTGGTATCAGGTATTGTTTAGCTCTGCTAAACGATGAACTTAGCCCCATTGAGGTCTGTGGAGTAGAAATATGAGAAAACCAAATTATAAATTAGTCCCATCTAGGGGAGGTTTGTAAAGTTCTATAACCATCATGCACTGGCATAGGGAGGGAAGGGAATCTCAGCTATCGGCCAAGTGAAACCAAAGGATATGTTCAGGAATGTCAGCAACATCAGCCCTGGAGATTTGGATCACCACTTCAAAAATCAGCTTCGGTTTGCTGTATAAAGTCAGAAAGGGAGTAAAAGCTTAAGTAATACCAAAGCTCTTGAAAAATTGCTCGATAGAGAGTCCAGTTAGCAAAGAGACATAGTGTTTGGTTTATACATACATACATATATATATATATTTAATTTTAAAGAAAAAGTGCAATAATACAAATCAAACAAGTAAACACACAATTCAGATTGAGTTTAAAGAAAATCTTTCAATGATTTCCACTGTGTAAAATTCATTCTTGTTCTGGCTTGACTTAATCTCATTGTAGATTTTTTTTGTGGAGTACCTTTTCCAGCTACAGATGCAAACTGTCCAGTGTGGAGGATTTTTAAAGTGTTAGTGGTTGTTTTCCTCTTTACATTTCTGATTTAATGCTGCACTAAAGAAACACAATGACGGCATAAAACAAACAAATAAAATGCTCCCCAAAGCCTGTATTTTGAAATCTTTGTGTTCTGCATCGTAACTCTATGTAGTTTTTGATTGAAAGCATAGGCTTTCTACAGTTCTGTAGGCTTCAATTTCAGTAATTTTTCATGAAATAGCCCACTGCTTGAATTATCTGATGACAGAAGTGGTGGTAAAAGGTTTTTCTCTTAAGTGAGAAATACTATGTGGTGTCTTAGGGGATCGGTAGGTATGTGTCCGAGTTGATTCTCCAAGTGCAGCATTTGTGAGGACGCTGCCACCTGCTGTTAAGAGTGCCTCATATCTCCCCAGACAGCGCAATAAGATTTTAAATAATGAACATGTGGGTTTAAATAGAACTCTTGACCACTTTTCCTGAAGATGAGGAACCTGTTTTCTCTCACTCGTTTGAGATATGTTGTAGTAGTAAGAGCATAACTCTTTTTAGAGTCAAAAGGAAAGAATGAGATGTGAGTCAGAATACCTCAGACTAACTTGGGTGACTTGGAAAATAATAAGGGCTCAATTTGGTGTCAAAGTCAGCTAAAGTTAAAAAAAAAAAAAAAAAAAAAGTCAGATGCCAAGATCCAGAATATAAATGTGATGCAGCAGCACAGAGTAAGAGATCTCTAGAGTCTTAAAAGGATCCTGAGGAATACTTCGAAGTAGTGAAGAGATGGTATATGTGGCTGTGTATCTGAGGGTGTGGTTGGCTATTATTTTAGCTTATTTTCTCTGAGTCTGTCTATGCATTTTGCCAAAAGGAAAAAAAAAAGGGGGGGGGGGGGGGGTGGATGGGGGGGGGTTACTGTCTTGGGATTCATGTCTAAATGTGTAGCAGCTTTTCCTTCTACCAACCTGAGTCTTTGAAGGAACAAAAAAATGGAAAACTGGTAGGAAAACGCCTGCTCCTCCTGAGCATATCAGGAGAATTGGCACTAGTCTTGATACCTTTCCAGCTGGATTAAGAGGTAAGCATTTGGAAAGAGAGTGCTCAGATAGGACTCAAAGAGTGAGAGCTGAATTCAGTAGTTTGCATAATCATCTTGGAAAGGACTGAAACAAAAGAATGTAATCACCTATACCTCTATTTTGCTCTTATTTTCCAGAGAAGCACAGCTTTTTGTTGAAAAATTTGAAGGTGCTCTTGGAAAAGGAAAGGGAAAAAAGTTCTATGCGTACAAAGTGATGATGACCAAGGTAAGTATATTACTTCACTAACTTCACGTAATGCAAAAGTGGAACCTTGGGCTGCCATATGTACTCATTTTCCAAAACAAATTTTCTTGTCTTTATTGGTTATTAATGCTTTTTCTTCCTCTTCTCTCACATGAAACAATTTCTAATGAAGCTCACAGTTTCATTGGGACTTATCATCTGCTTATCAAGCATTTGGTCGGGGCATCTATCAATATAAAAATTAACTGTTAGAGTTACAAAGACTCATATCTGGACACATCTCTTGAAAAAAAATTCACTCAGTGGAAATGTTTCTCTACAGGCTGGATGTTAAGCCTAGTCTTTTCCTTGATCCTGAGAAAGATCAGAAAGTGCCTTTTTGCCCACTGTAAAAATACCAGAGGCACCCCCTATTGAGTCAAAACTTTATGACTATATCTCAGATATATTCTTGGAAGCTATGTGGCTCTGTAGGAGTGTGATTGAGAGGCTGAGCAGTTGTTGCTGAGGACTCCATGTCCACATTATACATGTTCTTGTCAGTTCTACTTTGATTCAAGTCTTGTGTGGTACTGTGAACTAAATACACAGTAGCAGTGGATATGGATTAGTACACTTCTAAAGCATATTTTCCAAATGAGTTTTATGCTTTGATGGAGCTTTAAAGTGAATTTGATAAATTGGCTGGTTTGGGAGATTCACTTCAAAAGTATACTCCTACTCGAAATGCTGTTGCAGAATGATACTGAATATTTGGCAGAACTACTTATTCTATCCAGGTTTACCCTTAGGTAGATTGGCTTTTCTGCAGGCAGTTGTGTAGTCTCAGCTTATTAACATTAATATTCACAAAAAAGAGATTAGGCTTTAAAACTCAGCTGTGCACAAGAAGCTCAGTTACAGAACTTCCACTTATCCAATAGATAAAATAGTGAGTAGAGTAATTGCAATTAAATGACACAGCTTGAGCTCCTAATCTGAATTGTGAATAGCAAAGCAAAGAACAAATTAAATTCTCAGAAACAACTCTAAAAAATGAATGTAATGAAAGGAAGGGATTATTTAATCATTCTTCTTGTGGAAGAAATAGGAACTTCACACAAAAGCAGAGGGAGACATACTCAAAACAAACAAAAAAAAAGAGATAACTCTGCATAAGCTAGTGCTTCTGCTGCAGTGTGCTCTGCCAAAGAATGGTGTGTATGGATGATTAAGGGGTTATATTATATATTCTCATTATATATATATTAGTTAGCTCAAGGGGAAATTGAGCATCTGGGGTCAGAAATGATTTTTTTTTTTTTTTTTTAACTCTATGAACTTTTTCAGAAATGGATGAAATTCCAAAGAGATTTTGAGAATTTTAAGACAGCCTGCATACCCTGGGAAATGAAAATTAAAGAGATTGAAAGTAAGTACTTGTGAATGATAATAAAGAGTACTATCTAGTATCATATCTCTGATGCATGCCAAGGTTGTAAATTACTTTTCATTACTTTGGAAATGCCTCCCTACTTATACACACAGTATAACTGTATATTAGTATTTATATATTTACATATTAGTATTAGTAGAATAAAAGCCTGTCATCTACATGCAAAATACTCTTTATAGGAGACTTACTTATCTGTCTGAATACATTTGTGTGAGGGAGCAGTTAATGCTCAGCAAACCTCCTTAGCTGTTAGCTTCTAACCAGTTATTTTTAAGCGTAAGTCATTTCTGTGCTCTTACATGAAGATGATTTACATTCTATGTGGTCTCAAAAAGAGCTGTTTATAAAAGAATCCCCAGCAGGTGAGGCAGTAACTTAACAGTAGGCGGTAAGTAGAATATTCTTACCACTGAGAAACACTCATTTTTGTTCTTCAATCCTCCTAAAAACTTGCATCTGAACAAGCAAGTATGTCTTGTCTCAAATCAGTCTTTGCCTTACAGATTAGAATTAATGCAGGAGTATAATGCTTGCTGTGAAAGTAAAGCCTCCTATTTATTTCCATGAAAACTACAACAGATACAAGGAACACAATAACACTATATGACAGAGCAAATTCTCAGCTACAGAGCACTGTTTTTCAACACAGCCACCACTATTAACTATGCATTTGCTCCCATGATGAACAGGAGTCTGCATGCAGCGCTCATATATAGGCCCTGATAGACTTGCATACAATGTTCTTTCTGTTCCTGTTTGAGGATCTGTGGGACCCACCCGGTGTACCAACTTTGCCACGATCATTTTCAGCATGTTGAATCTGATATTCAACTCAATACAGTTCCCTGGTCTTTATTTGCTGAATTGCATGGATTAATTTATTGAGACAATTTTCATTTCATGGTATGACAGCTGTGCATGATTGTCTAGACTGTGGTTTGTCTTCACATCACTGTCACTACTGCTGAAAGGCACCACCCACTGCCTTACCATGCTCATATCCTCTGTTTGGTCTCCATAAATGTTCATCAAGCATCAGTGAATGTCAGTGGGTGTCATTCAGTGTCGAACCTTTACTTCATACTTACTTCCATGACACAGACACTGTTTTGCCAGACTGCCCCTCTGCTGCCATCTGTCTCATGGCAACAAAATGTAATAGGATATTGATGGAAATCATGGAATCATAGAATCATAGAATCACCGAAGTTGGAAAAGACTTCCAAGATCATCCAGTCCAACCGTCCACCTACCACCAATATTTGCCCACTAAACCATGTCCTTTAGTAGAACATCTAAACATTTCTTGAACACCTCCAGGGACTCGATCACCTCCCTCTGCAGCCCATTCCAACACTTGACCACTGTTTTGGAGAAGAAATTTTTCCTAATATGCAGCCTGAACTTCCCCTCGTTCAACCTCTACTTCAGTACCACCAGTGTCGGCCAGCATAATAAAATAGGAGGCATTACTTTCAGAGCAGCACTCATATTTTGAATGCAGACTAGCATTAACTATGCATTTAAAAGTTATACAGACCTTTCTTCTGCTCACCCTATGGACATGAAATAGGTGGACCACCACTGTTCAGACACCAAAACTCTCGAAAGAGTTGACCTTTCAGTGATAATCAACAATATCATTTCGTATTAAGAAATGAAGTAATAAGGAAACAGGGTAAGGAAGAGGAAGAAAAAGGTAATTACAGTTTTTAAACCATAGAAAATAAAACTTCATATTAACCCCTGCTTAGTTTTATATAATGCGTTCCAATGTAGTGAATAAGGACCTTGTTCTCACCATGTTCCATGCTGCTTTCTGCTTCCTGAGATCATTCCCAAAAGAATGAGGATATTAAGACTGATCCAAAAGAACACACAAAACGGGCAGAGCTCTAGACCATTTGTGTCCAATCTTTTGGCTTTTCTGGGCCACAGTGAGTAAAGAGGAACTGTGTAAGGCCACAAATAGAAGATATAGTATAGTTAATGTATGTAAGTAAAAAAACTAACTTTTAAAATATATTTTTTATTAATACACATAGAGAGGAACAAAATCATAAAACTGGTGGGATATTTGACCTTGTTTTTTTGAAATTAGCATATCGGTCTGGTTCAATGGAAGTGATTGCATTTCTTAGTGAGCTCTTCAGGTTTTCATCAGAGGTTTTAAATGAAATTTTACTCTTCCTCCTTGAAAACAGTTTTTCATATATGTGTGTACAGCCAAAAAGCAATGACATGAATAAGCTGTGACTGTGAAGCGAGGGATTTCTTTTTCTGGAAAGATAAGTCCTTCATCTAAAGGTAAAGGATCATATAAAGACTAACTGATGCTCCCTTTTTTCATGTCTTACGTTTTCATAGGTCACTTCGGCTCATCGGTAGCATCTTATTTCATATTCTTACGCTGGATGTATGGAATAAACATGATTCTCTTTGGACTGACGTTTGGACTTGTAATGGTGCCTGAGGTGTGATTTTTTAAAATTTTTGTTGAAGTTTGATATGTGAATTTCTGTCTTTGCCTGCCATTAAAAACTATTAAGATGTACAAAAGCCATAAAGGTATACTTCTTCATAGAAGTTTGTCTGTGTCTTCAAGTGGTATCTTGAATTAATCTTACAAAAAAAAAAAAATTATGTAAGATTCTGTACCAAAAGTGGTCTTGCATGGCCTGAAGTGGTGCTAAACTTTTCAAAGAAAGAGGGCTTAACTGAAACTGAGATTGTTCTGCCATTTACTTGCTCAGTCTTTTGTAATCTCTCACCTTATCTTCTAGTGACCAAATGGGAAATTGTAAGTTGGGAATTTCCAGCCATTCCTTAGTATAACATTTCAGTTGTATGATCCATTTTCCACTGAAGCCAAAACAGAGAATATGCTCTACTATTCACAGGGAAGGGCCTGGGAAAGCATGTACTCATGGCATCTTGCCAGAACAGTGGGACTCAGAATCCAAAAATGGTATCCCTTGCAAATCAAACCCCCATATTTCAATTAATTAACCAACGAAATCCCATTTTACAAGAAAAACCAATCTTTTTTCTCGACTTTAAAACAAACCCTGCTGATGTGGTGACACAGTGATGCTAGTGAAATGTCACTTTAAATGTAGAAAATATCATTAATGCATACTTTAGGCATAGTTTCAAATATTAATGTGAGAAGCAATGAAAAGAGGTGGGGAAGTAGGTCATTCTCATTAAGGAGCTAAGGAGCACAAGAAGGGTCTTTGTAAGAACTGACAGATCACTATCCCTTCCCTTTGTTGGTATTTTGCTTTTAAATGTAAATTGCTATCATTTCTTGTTTCTAGGCTTTGATGGGAAAGCCATATGGCTCTTTACCTAGAAAAACTGTTCCAAGAGCTGAAGAAGCTACGGCTATGAACTTTGCTACTCTTTGGGATTTTAGTGTAAGTGCATAATCTTACAATGTTGCATATTCACATGACTTTTTGATTATTAAGAACTTTGGATTCATTATTTAATATTCGAAGATTTAATGTGGAATATTTCAGGAGAAAATTTAAGTAGAAGCTATTTTATTTTATTTTTTACCCAAATTCCAAGTATGGATTTTTCCCAGAGGTAAAATTTATGACAAATCTCAGAGCTCACATTTACGTTTAATATTTTAATCAATACAAAGACTCACTGGAAACATTCTCTGTACCGGATCCTCATCTCTGTATACTGAAGGTCTATTAAGGATAAATTTGATCATCTGTATTTAGCAGGTAAGCAGTTTATTCCTAAAGATGTCATTCTCCTTTTTCGTCATGAAAACAGCTGGTCTAATTTTGCATGTGACATGCCTCTGAAGTTCACCTCTTTGTATAAAAATGATCCAACTTGGTATAAGGTCAGCTGATGATAAATTTTGCATTGCAGCACATTAGTTAGAAGGTTGTTGGAGTTCTTTACAGATGGTAGTCAACAAAAGGTACTTTTTTACCTGTGAAATGGTGTGAGTCTAGTTAAGATTTTCCTTCAAATTGATGGAAGCAGCATCCATTGAAATAATAGTGAGTAATCTACCTCCCAATCTGCTGCACTCCTTTTCTCTAAGGAGCACCAATACTGTAAAGATGCATCTTCTAGCACTTGAGTTTTAGCAGCAGCAGAAAACATGAATATGATTGTTGCAACCAAACTAATTTCTTGGGGAAATAAACTCAAGTGCAAATTCCCCCATCTTACAGGTCACTCCATCCATCAGCATACTGACTTATGTTTAGAAACAGTCTTTTTGTGTGGTTTCGGTGCCATTGAGATCCTGTCCCACCTCTGCTGGTGGCATGGAACAGTGCTGGATGCTAAGTTCTGCATGAGCATTTTCATTAGGGCATAGGAAAATTTTTATATGTATCCCTTTTCCAGCATTAAACCGTCTCCAATCTTCCCTGAAAAATACATAGAAATGTACAGTGATTATGCCTTTCCTTAATATTACTGTTTTTAACTCTGGTTAGGGTATATAGAGATCCCTAATCTTGTGATGTCTAGATCTCAGGGTTCTTTGTAGCTCAATACTCTTATGTAGTGCCTCAAATGCCTTCACACTTTGGCTTTCTTGGCTTTATTTTAAATATTCAGCAAACAGTGCAAGAAGAATCTGGTAATAAGACCACTGAACACAGGGAAATACTAAACATGATAAACACATTTTCTCATTTATGAGCAAAGTCTTTTAGGCTTGTTAATTGCAAAACACTGTATTTTAAACTGATGCAATAATATGAAGAAAGTACATTGATTGCCTCTCTTTTGACTATAAACATATATTAAGTGATCAGATGACTTCTGCTTTACTAAATCCGCATTTTATTGTCCCTCCTTGTATAAATACAGATAGAAGTGAACATTACCTTTCTATCTGTACAACATTTTCCAATGACTGCTGCATAAAATGACACTATATTTATTTATATACTTATTATGTCAGGAGTTACATACTTGAATGACAGGAAGAATATGTCTAGACGTAGCTGGGAATTTAGATAATGAAAATACTTTAAACAGATATTCAAACATCGGGGATCTATTGGGGAAATATGTATTGTGTAGTGAGTTGAAACCTTTATAAAGAGAATGGAGACTAAAAGAGGCTTATGCAGCAAATAGGAATAAAGTTTTTAAAATAAATGGAGCTGAGAAAAGATGAATGTAGACAGATGGTGGAAGGAGGAGGAAGTTATAACAGTGGAGAAAAACAGGATCTGACAGCTATGTAGAAAGTTTTGTAAATAAGAGCAGCAGTTAACGCAAGGAGCAAATGCAATGGATATTAAAATAGAAGAGGGCAGTGAAAGGAACAAATCCTCTAAAATATAGAGGGTAAAAAAGAATTTTCTCGAGGAATGTCAGATTGAAAAATATTCCCTGAAGACAGTGATATCTTCAATTAAGCAGTCTTTTATTTGGTATCAGATATGGTTTGCTACAAAGTAAGTTAGAAGTATTTATTTATTTATTTTATATAATTTATTTATTTAATAATTGTTCATGGTATATACTTCATTTTCAGCTAAATCTATTTTTTTTTTTAGTTTATACTGTGATTCGTTTCAGTTGTAGCGACAGCTACTATAGACAAAGTGCATGTTGCACTGTGTAAGGTAGAGAGGTCTTTTAAATAATACGAGACACTGAACACCAGGAGGGAAGTAAATGGCTCTTTTCAACTAACAGAAACCTCTGATTAGTGTATCAGTGTCGAAATAACGCATGATCTATCCACCAATTACATTTTGACAGAACACTGTATTTGACTTGAACTGATCACATTCAGCTGGAGCTGTAGCCATAGTGAGCTACTGTTAGAAAGTTTCTGCATACAGTCTTCTAGGAAGAGACTCCTGCTATAACGTGAGGATTATCAGAAAGCCTCATTTATTTGGATCATTTTAGACACCAGCAATTGTTTATAGTTAACCACGTACTAGTGAAGTACTCCGAAAAATCAGCAAACGGATCTGTAGAAGAGAAGGGGATTCTCATTGCTTTTAGAAAAATCTCCTAACTGTAGAAAAGAAACACACGCTTACCTCACACTCTGTATAGCCTTGGAATCTAAGTGCTTTAAAAAAAGCCTACCTACTGAATAATCTTAAAAGCAGTGTAGTTATGTACATCACTAACATATTAAATTATCACCCAGTTAACAGAAAAGAATGTTACCAGACAAAGAAGTTAAGTGAGAATTTTATGTCAAATAAGTTATACAAGAATGTGGAAATGAAGCAAACAATATTTCATTTTTGCTGCAAGTAATTTATAGAACAATATATGAGGATATTTTTTTTGTTGTTGTAGATAGATTTGCCATGAAAAGTTTTAAAGTTAAAAGATTTGAAAATTTACATTAAATATCCTATCTTTTTACTATTACAAAAAGGGTTTTCTTCCTTCCTGTGAGCATAATTACAGTGATGCTTATGACCGTTTTGAACACACTGAAAATAATGTTTCGTAATGTTGGAAGTGGTAGGATTCTGATTATATATATCTAACAGACTTGTGATATTACACCTTTTTTGTTGAATTTTCAGGGCTTTGCACAGTATTCTGTGCTTTTTTACGGTTATTACAATAACCAGAGGACGATTGGATGGCTCAAGTTCAGGATGCCTCTTTCCTATTTCCTTGTTGGTGTTGGGACTATTGGCTACAGCTTTATGATTGTCATTCGAACGTAAGTTCGCATTTATAAAAACAAGTAATATAGATGTTAATCATTCAGACTTTCTTTCAAGAAATACACTTTGGAATGTAGCAATCTTAAAGCAGGACAAATGCAATACCAGTGAAGCAAAAATGCAAGGAAAGGCTGAATGCTGTTAAAAACGTACATAATTCCTTGGGCTTATTCTTATTTATTTCTGCAGCAGCTGTCTTTCAGTGTTGTGTCAGTGGGAAAAATGCTAGCTGAAACACCAGTACTTCCCTCCTGCAACTTCAAAGTGTAAAATGAATGCATAAAGTAAGGAACAGAACCGCTAGACCATATTTTCTTAATGCCCTGCATCTAGCATAATGTCAGGTAACACTGAGGAAATCCAACTGTTCTTTCAGTGATACCTTATGTGAATTAAATTCTTTTAAGAAGAAAGAAGGCAAAAAAAGAAAGAAACATATGCAAATAATTCTCAGTGTAATTCATAGCCAGCAGTAAATGACTCTCCAGAAGTCTGTAGCGGTTAAGCCACATCTACACAGTAGTATCAAAAAATACAGTTGATCATAGTAAAGATTTAATGTCCTGAAAAAAATAATCTCCAGCAGTGTTTTCTCCAGGAAAACTATGCTTAATAAAATGTAGTAAACATAAAGTTAAATCAGTAGGAAACATATGTGTAAGGGAAACTGGGCCTAGGCAGTACAATTAGTGAGGCATTAGGCTTTTGGCTATTGAGTTCTGGACTTGAATTTTGACTTATGACCAGAATATTCATTCACTATTATTTTATAGCCAAACTCAATACTAGAATAAACAACGATGATTCTAATAGTTTCAGAGGAGATACACTGCTAGTAAATACAGTGTTTAGTAACCTTGATTCAAGTGCAATGACCACCTATCCCAACAAAAGCCATTATCTAGAAATGCAGCTTTAGAAGTTTATTAGGTTGGAAGAATTGGAGCACTGTAGGTCAGGATTCAAGGACATTTGTAAATTTAGAGAAGATCACAGTTAAAATAATCCAGTGTTTTGTGATGTAGCCAGCATTTTCCACTTTCAAAAGCACTGGATTAAATCGTGTTCAGTTTTTCAAATATTATGTGGTTTCCTGCATAGGGCAAAAGCAAAAGCATTCCAGAAGGGAGGGAAAAAAAACACCAACAACTTCAGTTACACATTCACATTTTGGAGAATGAAAAACTAGTTCAATAATAAAAGTAATTAATTTAGGTTGAAAACATCTTTTTAAATATTTATTCCATTATGTATTTGTGAAGATTAGAAAAGATTCAGAGAGTAATATTTGACAGTCATGCTGATAAATAAAAACTAAAACTAAAACTAAAAAATTATTCTAGCAGAGGATTCCTGAGTACAAAACAAAGGGAAATCGTGCTGTATGTAGTATCTTCCTTCCCACTTGGCCATGTGACGTTACTGCTGGTCTGTAGCTAGGTGATCTTAAGAGCAGTTCTTGCAGTCTACAGGCTTATTGCTGTTTTTCCAGAAAGTAGTGCAATGCATGTGCTTTCCTGTTAATTGACATCTGGGAAAGAGAATGCATGCATGCATGAAAGAGGTAGTGAGGATTATAAGTGGTATTAGTATATTTAGGGAAATATCTAGAATAATAGCTTCACTCCATAGCTCATCCTATGGAAACAACATGGAAACATTTCTGGTCTCAAATAAATGACATTCAGAGCGCAGGATTGTTCACTGTTTTGTTAGGAACTCTTTAGAGGTAATTATCTTTGTCTGAAAGCAGCAGCAGGGCTCCTACCAAGACTGTTTCATAATATGCCCTTCTGTAAATAAGCAGTAACAACAACAACAATAAACTGGCATTAGATTATGCCAGCTCAGAAGCATTTGCTGCGTCCCTTACTTATAATTCTATTCCTCTGTTTGAGAGCATGCTTTTCACTGGACAGTTAGAAATGTGTTATATACTGTGCATTGATATTGATAAAATCTATCTACTACATTAGTTGGCTTTGAAAAAAGGACTGCATTTCCCTGACCAAAAAGTCAATGCAATGTCCAAGGTTACATGATTCGTATACTACCAGCATACTCCATCCTTGTGTTTAGTGGATTGAATTAAGTGATGAAGCATACAGAAGCAAGACGGCTATTGTTACATGAAGGAGGATTTACTTTGAAAGAGTAAATTTAGTAGTCAAGATGAGTTTGATGTTTGTGGGTACTGCTACAGATCTCATTTAAAAATATACATGTGATGAGAGGGCTTTATTAGTGAGTTCTTTATTTTGTTTTGTCGGGTTATTTTAGAATTCTTTTCTTCCTCTTAATGAAGTTTCTAATCAAATCTACTGCAACTTCCTCTTTGAGAGATCTACCTAATATTGTGTTTGAGTTTCTTATACAGAAGAATTCCTCTGAGATGTTCATGAGATACATCCATTTTTTTCTCATGAAAATGAGTATTATTATCTGATAAATCCTCTAAAAATATCAAAATCTCCATTGTTTTCCCTTGTTTCAAGCAGATTTTTTTTTTTTCCATGACTGGTTGCTATAATAATATATGTATTTCAGAATAAAGTTAGAGCTTTAGCAAGCATTTAAAAAACATACAGAGCAAAACTAGTTCTAACAGGGCCTTTCTGCATCTTTTTGAATTTTGTAGAATGGCAAGGAATGCAAATGAGGAAGGTGGTGGGGATGACACTAGCTTTAATTTCAGCTGGAAAATGTTCACAAGCTGGGACTACCTGATTGGCAACCCTGAGACGGCAGATAATAAGTTTGCCTCCATCACTACCAGCTTTAAGGTAAAGCAAAGTTCACTAAAGAGATGTAATTTGATTTATCTTTCACATTATCGTGAATCAGATGGAATTAAGGCCAAGTATAAACTGCCTGGAACCTAGATGCTTAAACCAAAGTGGACAATTCTATATGCCTCTGGTTCTGAGTCTTTATGCATTTCAATCCTGTTTTTCTGTCCTCTGTGACTGCAGAACTAATTTTATGATTCCATTATAAAAATAATCCTTGCCTTTTCCTTCTTTTGGATGGCTCATAGTTTCTATCATGCTTATGCCTAAAAAACTCCTTTTTTAAAAAGGCTTATTCATTCTTCTCTTTCCACTCAAGAGATATCAGAAGACAGCAATAATAAACAAACAAACAAACAAACAAATAAAGGCTATTCATAGTATAAGAAATTGCATCCGAATTTTGAGTGTATACTTACTTTGCATAAGAAAAGCTTTTATTTTCCAATCAATTATGAAACATAGCCCAGTTTCCAGTGCAAGACAAGACTTTGCTGGGCCTCCGTTCAGTTTGAAGTGCATGATGATTTCAGCAGTCATTCTGTGGGTAATCTAGGGTGCGATGTGAGATTGCACTGCTGCAAAAACAAAGCAGGTGAAGTATTTTGTCTGCTGAATGTTGAATAAAGTGTTTCTGTATAGGGAAACGCCAGTACGGTAAGTAAATGATAATTTAGCTTTCAAATAACATTTGGAGAATACACTGGCAACATGTTACTGGGCAATGAATAGGACACTAACCTTGCAATCATGATGCTAAACAGCACTAGGAGCTGGAAGGCCAAGCATTAGCTATACTGTCCTATCATACAGAGTCCCGTTCCTTTCTGCAGTAATGATATATCCAGTTTGTTTCTCCATTCTGCCCACATTCCCAACTCTAGGCATAAAATTTATCTGCACATCAGTGGAAAGAAGAGGCCCTCAGAAAACAAATATTGACAAAATACTAAGCATTGAATGCCTGTGAGATTTCCATGTCTGCCAATGAAGGTCAGCTACTGAATGACATTTGGAGAACATAAATCAGTGGAGATGGAGACTTATTTTTCAGAAATACACTCATGAACATTTATTGTAATCTTCCCTTCTGGACAACTGATCTCTATACCAAAATAAGAAGCTGTAATCAAACTTCCTTTTCATGTAGACATTTCAGAGAGAATACTCTTTCTGCTGGCAAAAGCAGGAAGCTGGAAATTTCATTTCCAGCAGTATCATGGCCAAGGGTAAACACTAGGTAAACATTTTATATTACAGTCTGAAGCTGTGTAATGTTTGTTTCTTTGTTTGTTTCCTGCATTTTTACATGTAAACAATTTTTTCATCCCTCCTCAATTTCTGATTCTCAGAACGTATTTGCTGTTTTATCACAAATGTGCATTTTTTGAAAGCGTGACAGTTCCTTTTCTGACAGCTAACCACGTGTGTATTGCTGGTGAATCAATCTCACAGCACCATACATGCGGACAGTGCTGATTTCTTACTGAAACATAAGTGAAGGTGTAATGAGAATTAGTGGGGATACACCAAATCAAAGCAAAGTGAGTTCTGGGGCCAAACCCCAGAGTCCATAGAGGTCCAAAATGGATTTTCTTATACAATACCTGCTTGCCTGAAAACATGATGCCCAGGTGTGCATTTGCTTTGTCATAGCTTATTTAACTTATTTATTTACAGAACTTATTTAACTAACTGGATAAGCAATGTAGAGTCTTGACCATTAAAATACTGATAATATTACTTTGTTTCTAACAAGCGCAGGAAGCTATCGTGGAGGAGCAGGAGAGCCGGAAGGAGGAAAATATTCACTTGACTCGGTTCCTGAGGGTTTTGGCTAACTTCTTAGCCCTGTGCACACTTGCTGGGAGTGGCTACCTCATATTTTTTGTTGTGAGAAGATCCCAGAAATTTGCCCTGGAAGGTCTGGAGAACTACGGGTGGTGGGAAAGAAATGAAGTTCGTGCTAGCACATTTCTGAAATAGATGTGGTTTGAAACTCTTCCTTTACTCTGCATGTTGCTTTTTTTTTTTTTCTTCTTTTCCTTGAGAACTTAAGTACTTGTAGTATGGGTGGTGAATCTGTAAAAAAAAAGCCTCTTCTAGTCCCTCTGCTTCTGGATTCATTAAAAAGAATATTCTTCGGTTTGTTCTTTCAAATGTTCTTTCATGTTTAGTTTTCCTTTATGGCCTTAACCTTTATTTCTGGGGGGACTTTTAAAACTCTTTGTCACCCTGTGGTCTCACAATATGCCTTCAAGAAGCGTGCTTTCCTGTTGCTTTTCTTTTGAGACTGGTCCAAGCGAAGTGACTTGTATGTGGCCATGTCCAAAGTTAGCTGGGGCTTCAAAGGTACAGCTCTGCAGCATAACAAGAGGGTGAAACACACCTTTTAGCTCCACCTGCCAGTCTAGGAGTCACTATCTTTCTTTTCTTCTCTTCAATCTGCTATCCTCTAGAGGAAATGGAGCTTTGCTTGTTAGAGAAATAGTGAAAATGATTGCTGTAACAGAACACAGTAAACACCTAAAGTCAGCAACACTGTATAAAAACCTGGGTAGGCTTTGCTTTCTTAACAAACACATTCTTCTGCATGTTGTAAAACTAGCTGTTTGTTATTTAAAGCCCTGAGCTAGAGTGTGAAGTTGATTTCTGATTTACAGCAAAGCAAAAAAATACCAGCCTCACAAAGCAGATGGGAATGGATGATGATAGAATGATGAAAGTCGTTCCCTGACTTAGAGCACCAAAACTCCACACAGAAAATGACATACAAATTTCAGCAATCTGCCTTCAGAATGCAGAGAAATGGGCCTGCTTGAATTGGATTTAATCAGTTGACAAAAACTTGCTTCATTTTACTCTTTTTGGAAAGGTCGTGTATAAAAACTGTGTTGCTTAAAGCCTTATGTCACATCCAAGTCACTGATGAGTAAGTTAAACAATATTGATTCCAGTACTGACCCCTGGGGGAAGCAGCCAGCTACTAGACACTGTGTCACTGATCACAGCCCTCTGAGTCCTGCTGTTCACCCAGTTCTCAGTCCACCTCACCATTCACTCATCCAGCTTGCATTTTCCAGATCACAGAAAACGTCATTCACAGTGGAAATGTCAATGATATAAACAGTGGAAGAAAATTTGCTCCAGCACTTCAACTTGAAGTAGACAAGAAGTTCAGAACATAAATCCGTTCCCTTCTGAAATCAAACTAAAGTGATATAATGATGATATGGATCTGTGAAACTTAAATAGGAATTTTAAAACTTTTGAAGTGTGGTATCCATTACTTTTTTTTTTTTTTTTTTTTAATTTTGAAAGCTCTATATTCTGTATTTTGTTTCAGTAAACACTTGCATGTTTGGCTGTAATCATTTAATTTCTTACTTCTCAGGTTTACAAGTTTGTGTGCATTGTTTCACCTCTTATCTTAATGTCTTTCCCCCAGAACTAGAAATGTTTTTGAGATGGGGAGCACAGTCAAGGCATGGGAAAAAAGGCAGAATGTAATAAAAATATACAAAATATTGAATGATAAAGAAAACCAGTGACTGTGTCCTGCCTTTCCAACAGTGCGGCAACAAGGAAACTTCTTAATTTTCAATTAAGTTAATAAGTACTATTGTTAAAACTACTTGACCATACCTTTTCTTCTGTCATCTAAAATCAAGGAAGAAAGCTCTCTAACTCCAGTGTGGTGTTAGAAAAAAATCATTCCTTTTTTCCTCATGATACATACAGGGCGACTTGACAAATCAAGTGTGCAGTCTCATAGTTCAAGTTCTACTTCTAAACACTTAAGACATACATATGCAATAAATATGCTAATGTACCTCCTGTAGACCACTTACTTCCTCCTCATTTTTCCATCATCATCTTCATCATGTTGACTTTTGGTGACTTTTAACTGTTTTTCCCCATTATGGTGATTTTCCTTTGCTTGTTATGCCATAATGAGCAACTTTCTGTCTTGGCATGCTATAACCCCCCAAAATATACATATAAACCAAGAAAGAAGTCCTTGCACCTGGTGTATGCAAAGGTGAAGGTAGCCTATTGTGACTCCAGTGCTTCTGTGAAGCAGGAGCGTTGAGAAGAACAAGGCTGTTCACACACACCAAACAAAGCTAAATGGCAAAGGTTTAGAACTAGCACAGTCTGATTCCTTTTGCAAAACTAATGTATTGGTACTTAAACTAATACACTGATCCCTTTTCCTAAATCAGCCTATATCACTTGCAAGATACATATTCACTACGTCTTCCAGTATGAGAACTAGGGGATAACAAATGAGTCAAGTAGGAGCAAGGTTCAAAAAAAGCAAAAGATAAGGAATGCATGGGTGATGGATGCCAATTCTGTGAATACTGAAATTTATGTTTGTCTGAAGGAAGGCTGTTCTAAGGTAAGATAGATTGTCTGGCAGCTACTAAATATAAAAAAATGCCAACCTGGCTAAAGCAATACTTAAAGTGAAAATAGTTGGAGTCTAGGACTCATAGACATTTTTCTTCTTCTTCCTCAATTGCAACTGGACTAGGCCAACCTCAACTGTGACCAAGAGCATCTCTTCATGTGCTCACATTTCCACTCTCTGGCAAGAGGAATCTGATTTAAAATTAGCGGCATTGCAGCAGGATGTAACGTGTCTATTAATAACTTAGATACTCAGCCAGTTATGATGATTTTGTGTTTTAATAATTCATGATTTGCCGTGTTGGATGTAGCTGTCTCCAGCTGCTTTGCCACTTCCAACCATACTGTTTATGAAGTCTTTTACATAATGATAATTGAGAATGTACATGTTAGATACTTTGTGAAATTTCAAAATCAGTTTTAAAAACATAAATAAAATAACTGCCACCACCCCAAACCAAGTATTAGAAATAGCACTGAATAAACATAAAAGAGTAGATTACTGTAATCATAAAAAATCTACTTTGTCTGGGGGGCTGCAAGTCTGCAGAGCACACTACTGATTTCCTATGAATATGAAATAAAAACATAAAAATCCAGAGCAGTAAAAAACCAACAAAAACAACAAAAGAAATACAACAAATCATGTACTTAATTAAGAAGCCCAGTTCAGCAGACTGAAATCTGTAAGAGTGTGAATCTACAAGAAGTGAGTGAATTTATTTATTAAATAGTGCTTTTCTGCCACCATATTATTTATGAGAACGAAGACCAATCTTAGCTCTCTTGATATCAGGAAGGTAAGAACATATTAAAACTTATAATTGTTCTAGAAAAATGGATTCCAGGATGTTTAAGAGATGTTAGTTTCAGAGCAACTGGAAGACATTTAAGTTTTTTTTGTGACTAAATAAATTCCTTTCTACTCAGTCCCTTTAATATGAGTCATCTATATCGAGAATCTTTGTATTTTCCACAGAGGTTTGTGATTTAACTTGAGGTAATATTTTCAGTTACATGGTTGTTTATAGTCCCTTAAAGAAGAAGTTTTGGTAAGGAAATGTTACTTGAAATTGACATTCAAAAACGAACTTTTAAACTTCTTCAATTTTCACTTTTGGCTGACACAGTCAATTAGATTTTGAGTTATTTCACCAAAAGACTGAAGCACATTTGCAATACATTTTATCAATCACTTCAGAATGTTAGATCCCTGGAATGCCTCCCTTTTCAGTAGAACATACAATCTATGCTGCATTTCAAACTTTCTACGAAAGCTTATTTTTCTCAGCTTGCTTTCAGTGAATTTGTTCAATTCCCATACATATACGATGATGAATTACTCTTGTTAGAGGCTTTAAGGAAATATATGCAGAAAGCATCAGGACTAATCTGTGTTTGCTTATTCAGTGAGGATATTGAGAATTAACTCTTGGTGAGGTCTCGGACATTTAATTTAACACTGTAATTTTAGAGAAATGTTTCATATAGCTAATAATTTCTGCTAAATTCTCTGAAAGAATTTTGTTTAAAATGTAGATTGTAGCTAAAAATCTAGTATTTGATTTCTCTGAGATTGAAGCAAAATATATGTATATAAAAAAAAAAAGCCTCCGTACATCCATCTACAGTAGATCATGAGTAAGTTTTCACTTTGTTCTTTGTGAAAGCGTCTTGTAACTCTCAATGTGTATTTTGTTCTTCACTCATTTCAGTTAAATGCTACATGAAAAGTAGCACTGAAATACACTCACCGCTACAATTAATAATAAAGGATCGTGCCTCTAACGTTTCACTGTAAACTTTTTTCTTCTCCCACCTCCCTAGGTAAACATGGTCATGTCACTTTTGGGAATGTTCTGTCCAACCTTATTTGATGTAATCAGTTCTCTGGAAAACTACCATCCTCGAATAGCTCTAAGATGGCAGCTCGGACGCATATTTGCTCTTTTTCTTGGCAATCTCTACACTTTCATTATTGCCCTAATGGATGAAATCAATCTCAAGGCAAGCTGTTTAGTTCTCTTCACTATTTTTAATATACACCAGGTCAAAGTTGTCTGTTTCCAACTGTGCCACAGGTGTGTCAGGGAAAGATGGGGGAGTCTTGGATTAGAAAGGGTTAAAAATTGTTAGTATAATCTTCATAACCCTCATAATCTTTTTTTTTTTTTTCCTAATTAATATTTAGTTGGAAGAAGAAAAGATAGTCAAGTATAACATGACAATATGGGAAGCCAGTCTGTACAATGGCACTATTCCAGAAAATTCAACTGCTCCTCCAATACAGGTGGACCCTGCAGATGTTCCCAGAGGACCATGCTGGGAAACTATGGTAGGCCAGGTAATGTAACTTATCTGAGTTCATACTTGAAAACAAAATGTAGTCTGCTACAAGAAATCATATCAAACTTCTATTTATTCCTGCCAACAAGTGAAATTAATTTGTGAAAACATGAGGAAATGAAGATGTAAGACTTACTTTTTTTCACAACTGCAAAGCTCAGAAACAGTTATTTTAATTTATTTGAATTGTTTCTGGTAGGGAAACAATCTGCATAGTTAGCAGTGTTGAAAATATGTATACGTATATATTTGTCTTCTTCATCCCGTATCTGTCTTGCAAAGTCTGCAACCATGAAAAATTGGATCAGTAGCAACAATTAATTAATGTAGTAATTCTGATTAAAGTTTTGATCAAACAAAATCAGTTTCTGAATACAACAGACATATCTTAGATGGATATCTCAGCAAGGAAATATGTGAGATCAGCTCTTGTTAGCAGTCTATATTTGGGAAGGCATTTTTATCTTTAGTCAAGTAATATCATGTAAAAAAAGAACATCGGTTTAGTAAATCTACTCATTTTATTTGATTCAGTTGAGCATTCATAATTATTTGTATTCATATAATATGATATTTACAAAGATTTCCCAACATCTTCCTTTTCTCTGATTGATCATATCTTTTGGTTTTTTTTCTTTTTTCTTTTTTTTCCCCCCATCCATGAGACTGAATTCACCACTGAATCACAACTTCTGCTGTTACTCCCTCATTGTGGCAGTCTCCCCACTTATCAATGCTCCCAAGTGACAGCAGGGAGCAGAGAGGCGGGAAGAAAACAAACCCTGAACTCTTTACACTGATGTGAAATTATTAGCTAAGAACACCCAGATCTCATTACTGTGCTGATTTTCTCTGTATTTTGAGATCGAAGAGAATAATAATAGTTTTTTAGTCAATTAGGGTAAGCCCTGATACAGAAGAGATTAGTGGAACTTACTGAAAAAAAAACAAGAGGAATAAGTATTGTAGGATTTTCTTCTTCTTCTTTTTTTTTTTTTTAATCTCCCCAAAGTTATAGGAATCAAAAGGGGTTTTAGAGTTCTTCTATATCAGCAGTATTGTCTGGAAACATTTTTCAGACTAATCATAATCTGGGACCCTGGAAGAGTCATTTGTTATGAGCATAGGAAGAAGAGGATATCTGTAACGATGTGTGGCATTCTTTCTCATGGATTTCTGTTGTTGAATTGGGAGAAAAGAGTGTTTGCCAAATTGTAGCAGTGGAAGCACATTTAGGGTTCTAGTCTGGTGTGTTATTATTGTAACTATTATTGTATACATGTATTCTTAAAAGAAAATATTGCTTTAACAGGAATTTGTACGGCTGACGGTCTCTGACACGATGACAACATATATCACAATTCTAATTGGTGATTTCTTGAGAGCTGTCTTTGTTAGGTTTTTCAATTACTGCTGGTGCTGGGACTTGGAATATGGATTTGTAAGTATCTGATTTGCTATTTTAACTGTCCGTATCAGATCTTTACTCACGTGCATACATACTGATATGTGTGTACTTAATTTGCTGCTCATATTCAGCGTACGCAGTGCTTGCAGCTAGAAAATGTTCATGAATTAAAGGGAGACTGGTAAACAGGGTGAGTGAAGACGTGTGGAAATGTCACTGAAATCCATGAATGACACTTGCTAACATGAATAACAGGTTAGAAAGCCAACATTACATTTTTGCAGTATTGGATGCAAGGTGGATAATCTCCTAGTATGCAAACCCTGGTGCTAAAGCACATAGATTTTATACATTTTAACATGTGAATATTCACACTATTTCTGTGAAGTACCCTCCTATTCCTAGAATTGCTATGTGTATTAAAAGTTAATACTATACACGTGTTTTGTTAGTATTGAGTTCTTGCAAGGCATTTTGATGGTTGTCACGTCCCACAGGGAGGTGTTGCCCAGGCAAAAGGTCATGTGTTATATAGCCCAGGTCCTATATTTGGTCTGTAAATTATTTACAAAAAACTTGACTGCTGGCTAAGTTTTTAATTAGCACTTCAATGTTGTTAGGGTGTCTATATAATCAACCCTAGTAGAGTAGAATCAACATACCTCCTCAAGGCTTGTGCAATGTTTAGACTCTGCTTTTAAGCTCCTGATGTCCTACTTATTTAGGAAAAACAACCTTCCCTAGACAGAATGTTAGTTTGCTGAAGATTTTGAATGAATTGCTAAAGGCCCTGAATCAGAAAGCCAGGCATCAGAGATCATTAAAACTTTGTAGTAACAGAATGAAGAAATCAAATGAATGGTTTAGAAAGAGCAGACTAAGTCATTGTTTGATAACCATATTTATGTATCTATATGGGAGATAAAAATTTATGACACGATGCTTTCTTCAGCAGATAAAGTGATAATGAGTCCTAATGGCTGGGTCTTGAAGTGGAAGTTAGTGTAAAGCACACTCAATTGCAAATAAGATATTCATATTAAAGAGGAAAGCAAATTAATGATTAGAGACATCTATCAATATTTGAAATTAATTCTTCAACAGTGCAATTTCTAAAATTAAAACATGAAACATAGTTCTATCATTTGAAAAGGAATTAAATCTTAGCATCCCCATTTTTGGGGGAGTTGGGAAGGGTGGGAGAGGACCACCAAATCCTGACTTCATTCCAGTGGATAAAATATGGATTATTGTTTTAAAATTTGTCCAGTAGCTAGTAGTTCTAGTTATCCATTAGCATCTTCTTCTAAGCAAAGAGCCAAAAAAAAGATCGTCAACAAAATTCTGCAACCAGTATTAAAGTCTGTTGGCCTTCAGTCATCCTCATTTGTCTCATTATTCACAGATAATATGCAGTGAGCATCTTTACAACACAATGCAAGTATTACACTTCTGTTGGAAGTGGCAGTTTTAATCTAGATAAATCATCTTAAAAACTTTTGTGCAAATTTAATGAAAGCATTTGTGTTATTTCTTTCAGCCATCATATTCAGAGT
Source organism: Alectoris magna (assembly GCA_030625065.1). Classification (NCBI taxonomy): domain Eukaryota; kingdom Metazoa; phylum Chordata; class Aves; order Galliformes; family Phasianidae; genus Alectoris; species Alectoris magna. The sequence goes on from CM060564.1 coordinate 43,964,404, forward strand.
TTGATATAAGTGGGAATGTGCTCGGGCTGATATTTAACCAAGGCATGATCTGGTAAGTGTGGCAAAGTGTGCTATGTCTCTAATGTGCCTCTGTGCATCAGCACTCTCTGCAGTACTGCAGGACTTAGCAGCATCTGTGAAATGCCAGTCTTGTCTCATTGCTTTAGTTTGTTGCCAGTGTAATGTAGTACTTCAGTACAGTGAAATCTGTGGGAGTATTTCTAAACTAATTCCGTGCTGATATTCTGGGACTAGATGCATGAGACTTTTGTAGAGTTTTGCAGTAAAAGGCTGGGTTGAATCCTATCTTACTGTTGATTGTTTTCCAGTCATTTGAATGCTTTGAAACTGAAATATCATCTAGTTTATTTCGATGCATCATGTGCAAAAGTGCCTTAAATATACATATCCCTATATGAATGTGTGTGCATCAAATGTTCCTGCTGCAGTAGTATTGAGTAGCCCTCAAGGACGAAAGATCTAAATTTCATCTCATTCTTGGAACATAGCTGAGGGGTAAAGAACATCTGTCCTCATGTTAGATGCTGTTCCTTCTCCAGAATTGCCCTGCTCAAGCATCACTGACTTCTCAATTCTTGCAAGGGCCTAGCTTTTTGCCTTTAACAGTACTTTGCTGAGAACAGTTTTTGCTTGAGTGAAAATTCTCACTTCTGTAATTCCCAGGAAGTTGTTTTGTTTATTGATTTTTTGCCTTTGCAACATAAACAGATCTGTGCATATTCTCTTTCCTGTGCATGCACAGGCTTAGTCCTGCCTTGGGTGCTGCTAGAAATGAGGAGGGTTCTTCAGTTTCCAGCTTCTGAGGAAGTGAGATTTGCCGGCACCATGCACTCCCACTGCACCTCTCCTGCTCAGACATTCCAGTGTCCAGCCACAGCATTACAAAAGCTTATCACTCTTGAGCAACCTGAATACGTCCTTGATGTTTCACTTGGTCCCTGGGCTCAGGCCAGGTCCCAGCACGGCTGCAGTGGCAGAGGAAGGGCTGTGTAAAGGCGTGCAGCTTAAGGCAGCTCTCTGGGCTGAGCTGGACCTGGACACACCTCACATAGCATTACAAGGGCTCTGTCCTTGCCCTCAGTGGAATGGGGGCTGCACAGAATCTGTGGCTTGTGTGTTTCTGATGTCATTTTGATACACTACCATTCTTCCTGCTTACTGTTTTTTTGCAGGATGATGAATTGAATACATCAAAACAGCAAAAAATTTGACCAAACAGTGATGAACATTCACTGCCAACACCACACTTACCGTGTACATTACTTAATTTGTACACAGGACACATTCATTTCTGTTTTGTCCTGGCATCACAAATTCAGTTGCACACACTTATGCTCATCTGAAACATAATAAAAAGAGACTCAGGTGCAGTTATGACTGCCACTTAACTAGAAGTGATAAGAGATTTATGTGTGCATTAATTCTGCAGATGAGATAGACTGTGGAAAGCTCCTTTATTCTCTTTCTTCTCTGTGTATTCACAAAATGATTGGGATGCAAATCATTTGCAAGTCTTCTCTAGATTAAAAAGCTGTTGGCAAGATTTTGTCTACCTATAATAAGTGTTATACCTAAAAACTAAAAATATACATAGATTACTGAGAATCTTGTTGAAACTGAAGAGTATATTGCAACTGTACTGCATGTGGGTAAGGAGTAAAGCCATGAGGTGCTCCTTGTCTTCAATCATAGCTGAAAAGCCTTTATCTTTCCTTTTCACTGAATGTACATGACATGAAGAGAGAAATGTTAATATCATGTATTCTGACACGACATCTCTGTACTCTGGAGGTAGTCAATGTAGCAAAATATCCCTTCCTAAAATGGTGCTAGTATATAAAGAAATATAATAAAGAATAAACTAGATTATTATGGTAATACTTAGCTTTAGTGCAATCCATGTTTATTTAACACAACAGAGATACTACCTAAACTAACAGTACAAGGTAGGAATGAGTAATGTTTTGTTAAGTGATCACCTCATTTGCAGAGAAAGATGATTTTGGAATTTTGAAACTAAAACTACACGTGGAGAATTCTGTCCATCTGCCTGCAGTACTTCTTAAAGCAAGGAGAGACAAGACCATTTAAAAAAAATAAATAAATGTCAACAAGGTTTTATGAAATAATGTGCAGTGTATATGAATGCAAAGCACATTGAAGTAGGGAACAGGTGGTATATCCTGGCAGAAATTCTATCAGAAAATGTTGAGAGGTTGTGGGTTTTTTTGCTTTTTTTTTCTAGGATGGGATCTTTTTATGCTCCATGTCTCCCAGCAATCAATGTGTTCCGACTCCATACTTCAATGTACCTGCAATGCTGGGCAGTGATGTGCTGTAATGTTCCCCAGGAGAGAGTCTTCAAAGCCTCCAGATCAAACAACTTCTACATGGCCATGTTGCTTTTCATTCTTTTTCTTTCTACACTGCCTGCTGTGTACACCATTGTCTCCATTCCACCATCTTTTGATTGTGGCCCTTTCAGGTCTTTTGCATTTTACATACATCTTTTGCTAATGATATGATGTACTGCCTCATCAGTAAATGATCCAGTAATGAAAACAAGCTTCCTTAATAAGTGTCAGCACCTGATATGCTGAATTTTTTTTTTTGTGTGACATTTGTTACTGTAATGATTCATGAAGCTGGAATCCTAGAAAACTGGTTAATTATTTAAAAGGGTTTTTCTTTTTTTTTGTTTTTTGTTTTTCTTTTAGCGTAGAACAGAAAATCTTTTAGTTAGATGTAATGTAAACATTTGTTGTTCTTGCTCTAATTAAGGCAGGAATTATTCTCTAGGAGCAGAGCAGTGGCCAGTTAGGCCACTGTGGTCTTCTGTCTCGAGAGTGTCAATTTTCAGTGAATGTCTATGTATGCCTTGTAATAGGAGCATGTTAGAATGTACACTGATGTGCTGAAGCTCAAGGAGGTGATACAGTCTTTGACTGCTATGATATCTCCAGCTGACACTATATTTCATGTTCCTTTATTTCCACTGGGATCCAGAATATGCTTCTCAAGTTCTCAAGACCTCCGTATTCACAAGACTTTTCTAAATACTTAGGCTTGCCTTGTGAGTGCAAACATGAGCCTTCCATTCAAGCTAGCTTAAATATAGCTATACTTTCAGTTGGAAAGTTCGGGACCATCTTCAGCATTTTTAATTGGTTAGCATGACATATGATTTTAATGAGCACACAACAAAATTCAATATATGAAATTGGTTTATTTTCGTATATTTGTCTAGCCACTTGCACTGGTCACAGTGACCTAAAGGGATAATAGCGTGACATTCTGAAAGTTTACTGAGGCATAATCTTGCTTGAATTTTACAGAAGTGATGATAACAAAGCAAATGGTGCAAAGTAAGGTTTCTACTTATTTGAGTCACAGCGTAGAGCCTGACAGGATTCATCCAAGTACAGAAGCAGTTAGTGGATGTTTTTATCAGTGATTTAGCAGTGGTCTTGGAAGACTGGAGAGATGCCTGCCAGCTGGAAGCTAAACAGTGTTATAAACATGTATGAGAGAAAACCCACGAAAATACGGATCTGCTACTTTAACCTCATTATCTAGCAAAGTTATGGAGAAGGTTATTCTGGGTTCTAGTGTGAAAGAAGCTCACAGAATTTTAAGTTTTAAATAATGCCAAAACACAGGTCTTTTAATCCTTTTAGCCAGATTTGACATGTTTAACTCATATGTGCATGCTACTGCATTAACATTGCCAAAATATTTTTTATTTGATATATTGTCACATTTTCTGTTTACTAGTGGGAAAACAAGAATGTTTGAAGTCATATCAGAAACTCTGGAACATGACTTCCCTTCTTGGTTTGGGAAGGTATTTGGTTATGCCTCTAACCCTGGACTCATCCTACCTTTTATATTACTGATGGTGTACGTATAGAATATTAACTGACATCTTGCTTAATACTTAATGAAAAGTCTGTTCATTTTCTTTTACTCTGAGTTTGTACTGCCTAAGTATCTAATTAGAGTACTGATTCCCCTGTGATGAAGAATTCACGTCTTCTATTCAGTCATAATTAATGTACTTTTCCACAGACAATCATCTCTTTTTTTTGTCCTGCAGCTTTCTTTTTTTATTTTTTTATTTTTTATTTGTGTGTGTGTGTGTGCTTGTTTTTGCTTTTTAATTTTATTTTTGCTTTTGCTACTATAACGGAGAAACTCTAATCAAAATGCAAAGGGTTGTGGGATCTGAAGTGCTGTGACCTTGATCAGCTTGTCCACTAGGTAGAAATACATCTCATAAATCCTTAACAAGTTCAGTACAAAGTTATTAGAATGATGGCTACCAAGAAGCTGAACTATTTCTCATTAACTTTCCATGTGTCTGATCTTGAGTGCCAGTGCCTTTCCTTGATAAAAATTGTACCCTTTGAGATGGAACTGAAGGGAGAGAGAGAATTATGGAGATGTACTGTGGAGATGTTCCAGTCTCAAGTATATTTCTAAAATTCTCTTATGTCCACTTTCTTGTTATGGATTTTTAATCAGTCTGTAGCAGATAAAGAATAATGAACCTGAATAGTCTTTCTCAAAGACTGTATTGAGTCCTTGATAAAGGGATTTTAAACAAAGGTACACACATATATAATATTTTTTAGCATACTGAACTAAAAACAAATTCTAGGTAGAAATGGTCAGGGGCTTCACCCTACACTGTGGAATTGCTAGAAACACAAAGAAGACTACAGAATGGAACAGAAAGTGCAGAAGGCTTTCACATGAAATAAATGAGATTCTGAGATGCAATTTTAGGAAGTTTCACTTAATATTTCCTCCTGTTTAACTCTTAGCTAGACAAGAAAAGAGACTAGATTGTCCTCTGAATGATACAGTTAGTTCCTACTGAATTATTCTGAGCACAATTCCTATCTTGCTGTGGCCAAGACAAAAATAAAAATAAAACTAAGGGGGTGCCGGGGGGAGGGGATGGGAAGGGGGTGGATAAAGAATTTATAGGGCAAAATCAGGAAAAGCAGTGAAAATAGGATATGAAGATTATTTACTGCTTACTTCAATATAACATTTCATATCAGAATTTCACTAATTAAGATAGTAAAAAATAATAATTTCATAGAGTTATTATGAAAGAAATACAATTCATTAAAAAGTGAAAATTCACTATGCAGTGATATTATTGTTTAATAGAATGGGATTGTGACTTAGAAGAAAAACCAAAATTTATGATTTTGGCTGTTTTTCTGCCAGCACTTGAGTTTGTCTGTTGTATTAGTTTAAAGACTTTTCTAAGTATGGTTTACTCATTTTTAGAGTATGTCATATAAGGTAATTAAATTTTATTGAATAATTTATTTAACTTTAGTCATTGGAACACGCATCATAGGGAGGCATAGCTTTATGCAGAATTTTCCATAGCTGCCATATTTATTTCTGCTTTTTAAGAAATTATTATTTCCCTTGAGATACGTATGCCTTCTTCATACTCCATTGTTCACTGTCAAAATACCTCTTCTGATTAGGCCTTATAAATGAGGAAAAATACAGTTTTGGTATTAGCACAACTACAGTTATTGCTATAGGAATTTTGCAAGAATCTTTGTATTTAAACTGTTATCTAACAAGATATATTCTTTTTCTTTAAATTTAGCCTGAGTATTTATTACCTCAATGCTACATCCAAATCCTACAAGGAAGCTAACCTGGAACTTAAAAAGAAACTGCAGAGTGTAAGGAATGGGGAATTGTTATTTCTGTTTTTTACAATTGTTAGAGAATATAGTCAGGTTACTGAAAGATGTTCTCTCTATCTCTCCATCATTAGCAAGCAGAAGAAAACAAACGAAGAAATAAACAAAAGGCACAAAAATCAAATGAGCAAGAGGAAAATCCATTTGAGACAGAACCACCACCGTCAAAGCAAAAAGGAGGGAAGCAAGATGAATCTACTGCAAATCAAGGTAGATTTGAATTTCTCAAGATGAGGAATACTTTCACACTGGATCATAGGCTTCCTCTCTAGCTTAACTACCTCCTTCACCATAATATCTATAAAAACTGTTCAACATACTGAATGAGAAGTGTTAGCCAGTGCATTTGTCTTTCTTCGGCTCATTTAAGAAATACCATAACATCATACCACATCAGATAAAACCTTTTATTAAAGTAATAAAACTAATAGAGCACGTGTGTCACAGCCTGTCCTGAATGGCAGTGATTCCACTTGTCTAAAAACAAATCTGTCGGGATAAAATATTGCATCTTCCTGTTGTATTTCTTTTATCCAGGACACCTGAGGACAATGTGTAGCCTCCATACCAGGGTTTGGTGTCAGAAATGCTAGTAAGAAGGCAGTGTAATATTAGTCCTCATCATGACCCTAGCTTGGTCAGGCAAGTTTCAGTTGGTCTTTAAGGATTTATCACAGACTGTTTCCTCCCCCATTAATGCTACTAGATTTTCCCCATCATGCATGCCACACAACCAGTGTATTCTCAAGCCTAGAAGAAAAATGAAGATTAGAGATGACCATCTGTGGAAGAACTGCATATAAGGTCTGCCTGCTTGATTTTAGAACCACTGACCTTTATTGCCCTTTGCAGATTATACCCTCTTGACAATGCATCTAACTGCTTGGAAAATACCCCTGCTTCCTTTCACTGGGACTTTTCAAAAAGGACTGGAAGGAAAGCATGGTCAAAGAATCATGAAATTGTGTTGTCCCATATTTCATAGAATCATAGAAAACATAGAGTTGGAAGGGACCTTTAAAGGTCACTTAGTTCAACTCCCCAGCAATGAATGGGGACATGCACAGCTAGATCAGGTTGCCCAGGGCCTGACCCAGCCTTGTCTTGAAAGTCTTCAGGGATGAGGCATTAACCACAAGCTAGGCAAGCTATTCCAGTGCCTCGCCACCTTCACTGTGGAGGACTTTTTCCTTACATTTAGTTTAAATCTACCCTCTTTGAGCTTGTAGCCATTTCCCTTTGTTCTATCACCACAGACCCTGCTAAAGAGTCTATCCCCTTCTTTCCCATATCTCGCCTTTAGATACTGAAAGCCTGCTATCCAGTCTTCCTGGAGCCTTCACTTCTCCAAGCTGAACAGCCTCAGCTCTTTCAGCCTGTCCTTGTAGGAGCAGAGTTCCACCCCTTGGATCATTCTTGTGGACTCCTTGGGATGTGCTCCAACAGCTCTATTTCTCTTCTGTACTGAGGACTCCACATCTGTATTCAGTATTCCAGCTGAGGCCTCACCAGCACAGAGTAGAGGAGTAGAGGGGCAGGATCACCTCCTTTGGCTTGCTGGCTACACTTCTTTTGATGCAGCCCAGGATATGGTTGGCTTTCTGTGCTGCAAGGGCACATTGTTGGCTCTTGTCCAGCTTTTCATCTGCCAGTACCCTCAGGTCTTTTTTTCGGCAGGGCTGTGCTCAATTCTTTTATCCCCCAGCTAATATTGTTATGAGGGCTGCCTTGACTCAGGTGCAAGACCTTGCACTTGGATGTGTTGAACCTCATGAGGTTCACTTGGGCTCACTACTCAAGCCTGTCTAGATCCCTCTGGATGGCATCCCATCCCTCCGGTGTGTCAACCACACCCTACAGCTTGGTGTCATCTGCAAACTTGCTGAAGGTGCACTTGACACCACTGTCAATGTCACTGACAGAGATATTAAAGAGTATCAGTCCCAGCACTGACCCCTGTGGGACGCCACTCATCAGTGATCTCCATCCAGACACTGAGCCACTGACCACCACTCTCTGGACTTGATCCTGCAGCCAATTCTTCATCCATTGAACAGGCCACCTTTCAAATTCATACCTGTCCATCTTGGAGAGAAAGATGTTGTAAGTTATCATGTCTAAGGCCTTGCTGAAGTCCAGATAGATGATGCAAGAGCCTCTTCCCTTGTCCACTGATACAGTGAAACCATCATCAAAGGCCACTAGGTTGGTCAAGCAGGATTTGTCCTCGGTGAAGACATGCTGGTTCTCCTGTATCACCTCCCTGTCTCCCATGTGCCTTACCATAGTTTCCAGGAGGATCTGCTCCATCATCTTTTCCGGCATGGAGGTGAGACTGAAGATAGGCAGTTCCCGGGGTCATCCTTTTTATAAGCCTTCTTAAAAATGGGCGTGATGTTGCCTTTTTTCCAGTCACCAGGGACTTCACCTGACTGCCAAGACTTTTCAAATGTCATTGAGAATGACTTGGTGACTACAGGACTCCCCTAAGGACTCTGGGGTGCATTTCATCGGTACCCATAGACTAGTAGATGTTCAGGTTCCTCAGGTGATCATGAACCTGATGTTCACTTGCAGTGGGAGGGATGTTGTTTCCCCAGTCCTCTCCTACCAAACCAAAAGTTTGAGGGCTGTACAGTAAGCAGATATCAGAGAAGAATGAGGCAAAAAAAAAAAAGTTAAGTAATTCAGCCTTTTCTTTGTCTGTTGTTACCAGCTTGTCTGTGTCACTCAGTAGAGAAGGTATGCACTCCTGGACTTTCCTTTTCTGGTTGAGGTACCTATAGAAGCCTTTGTTGTTCTTGGCATTCCTCGACAACTTTAGTTTAAGCTGGGCCTTGGCTTTCCTGACTCCATTCCTACACAGCCTAGCAGCTTCCTTATAGTCTTCCCTTGGTATCCTGCCCTCTTTCCCCCAACTGTATGTTTTCTTCTTCAGTTAGACCAGAAGGTCCCAGTTCAGCCACGTCACTCTCTTCCCTTCCTTTCCTGACTTGCTGCACCTGCAGGTGGAGAGCTCTTGCATGCTTAGGAAACTTGCTTATAGATCTGCCAGCTCTGTTCTGCACCTTTGCCCTTGAGGACAGTTTCCCAGGGTGTTCTGTCAACTAATTCTCTGAAGAGCTGAAATTTAGTTTTCCTGAAATTTAGCATCCTGATTCCACTGTTTTCCTGTCTCGTATCCCTCCAGAGCATGAACTCAGTTATAGCCTGGTCGCTTACAGCCTAAGCAGCATCCAAGTCTGATGTCACCAATCAGTTCATTTGCACTAGTAAGCAACCGGTCCAGTATTGCATTACCCCTGTTGGGGTCTTCAATTATTTGACTCAGGAAGTTATCCTTAATGCATTCCAGGAGACTCCTGGATTGCCTAGAGCTCACCATGCTACTTTTCCAACAGATGTCAGGGTGGTTGAAGTCCCCCAGCAGGACAAGCACATGTTTCTATGTCCTTATACAATACAGGAGGCAGAGAAGAAAAGGTGGTCTGTGATTCAATTCCTTAGCTGCTATCCCAAAGCCCTGAAGTCCCTTTTGATAGCCCTTGGCCCACATGTAGGTGCTTCATCTTTTCCTGTATGAAAAAGCAGTAAGAGGTTGTGATCTGTTGTTGGCCATTGCAGGCTAAGAAGTTTCCTGGTGGCATCCCTCACCTGAACCCCAGAAAGGCAGTAGACTTGTCTAGGGAGAAGGTCTGCTTGGCACTTTGGTCATTCAAGGAAGAATCATCTACAACATACCCATCTTTTCTTCTTCTGTGTTGCAGTCTTGATGTTTGGGGAAGGCTTTATGTAGTTTGATTTCATTAGTTTGTCTAGACTGAGTGAGCTGTTATCATCCACAAATGGGCCTTCCACATTCAGGGCCTTCTACATCCAGGGCCTCAGACCTGTTGTAAAGAGGCACCCGTGGTGCTGGAGCAGGCAAGGAGGCTTTTCATTTGCAGCTTTAGAGCAGACTTGCTTGCATCCTCTCCTTTCATTCATATTCTGGCCTCCAGCCTTGCAATTTTTTTTTTCCTCAGCCTGATGTGATGCAGGCTGCCTTGGGTTTTCTGTTTTTTCCTTCAAAATAACCTGTCTGTGCATAGGTGAACTGTGGTTTCCCTGTTCCTTCTGTTTGTCCCCCATGACACCTTTTAATCTATATACTTCATCCTGCAGCCTGGCCACAAGGCAGAGCAGTTCTGCTCATACCTCACACATTTGTTTGTGCCTTGGGCCCTAGATTTTCCAACATATTCAGGAGTAGATAGTGTGCTGCAGATTTTCCCTCAGAGAGATTTTCTGCTCTGTGTTTTCATTTCTTAACCCTGTTCTCCTAACACATTTCAGATAACAAGAAAGAACAGAGTGGCAATGAAGCAAAGACAACAGGTCAACCACAGGAATCAAGTTCCTCTCAGGCACCACAGCATCCAGGAGCTGCCCCAAATGGCCACTATCCACCACAAGGCAGAGGAGGAAACCTTCCTCCCCCACCCATTGCTGTGACTCGGCCACCAGGGCCACGAGGGTATGCAGCACCAGGCTATCCACCCGGACACCCACGCTTTCCAGGGGTACAGCCAGGAATGCCCAGAGGCCCTCCCCACTACAGATAAGGAAACTGTCTGTCCTTTTCTGCTTTGTTATAAGATGAAGGATGCTGAGGGAGACAGGAGTGATCTTGACTAGCAAAAAAACTCCTGGTAGTGCAGAACTCTTTTATGTCTATTATAAATCTTCATCTGCATGTTCATATGCTTCAGTTTTTTTGGGATGGGACTTTCCAGCAGAAAAAAAAAGAAAAAAGAAAAAAAAGAATCTCTGCTTGCTTTTAAAGGTATTGCAAAAATGTGTTAGCTGTGTCAAAATGTCATGAATCTTAAGGTATATACTGGAAAACGTTAGGAAAATAAAAATTTTGTATTTTGTTGGTTATTTTCTTAAAACCTTGCGAGAGTGTCTCTAATACCTTATTTTTGTTCCTCAAACATGTTTGCTGAAAACAAAACTTCTCAGTGTATTGGAATCAGTTTTATATTTAAAAACTACGTATGGCTTGACATCTGCAGTTGAGATATGTCTACTCAAAGAATTCTGATTTTTCATGATGAAACTGTGATTGTTTCAGAAATTGGGTAATTATCTCTAAAGTCTTTGGGAAATTATTTTAGAGGTAAAAGAAAAGCTATATTCTGCCTGTTACTGTGAAGAAAATTTAACTCCTATTTAACTCCTGTTGCAGTACCACTTTTAGCTAATACAGCAATAATGAGTTTTATCATATTTTGAAAGAGTAAATATGAATTAAAAAAATAAAGTGGTGAAGAAATATTTCCCAAGCATATATGTGCAAATATGAATTTGAGGAATATGGGTAAGACTGTTACACCATATTTTTCCCCAGATACTCACCAAGATTTTGTTATTGCACAGAGACATTTATTACTGCATAAACATATATGCTATCAATCTGCTCTGTGGATTTATTAGTGTAAATTTGTATTGACATCTAGAGAGCCCAGGCTGGAACAGATCCTTAGTATGATAGTGTAGTAGAAACACAGCATAGATCCATGTTCATTTGTAAACTGTTGTTACTCCAATGAGACAGTCATATTTTTATGTTCTGATTTTATTTCGCTGTCCAAACTTTGGGCTTTAATACTTCCTTTAATACTCAGAAGATAAATAACAACAAGATAGTCAATAGACTGTCTTCTGAAAAATATATGCAATTCTACTGGGGATTTTCTGTATAAAATGAGTTTATTTTGTACCACAGAAAAAAAAAGTGTAACATATCTCAGTATACTGCAAGTCTGTGGTATCACAAAAAATAAAAAAAAAAGAAAAAAAAAAGAAAAAAAAAGAAAACACAGTCAGCCAAATGCAAATTCTAACTCAAGCAGTCTATAAATCAATTGCCAGATGCTAGGAGAATAAACTAAAGAAAAGTTCTTTTATACTTTACTTAATTCTTGCACTGTAAGCATCTGCTATCAGCTAGTGATAGGACATTAGATCAATCAGATCTTTAGCCAGCATGAGCATGGCTGCTCCGTGTACAAACACAAAGCACTGCTAACTGAATCGAGGGATAACTGCATTGCAATAAGGACATGAGAAGGTCTTTCCCAGGAGACAAACTGGAATTGCATTGCTACTAACTGAGTGGACAAATGGGTTAAGACCGGATCCCAAGGAAGGTCTGCATCTGGGGTACAGTGATTCTTGTAATTTAAATTACACAAAGTGCAGCATATATCATTTCGTCTTTGGAAGATAAGATTTTTAATCTATGAAGTTCAGATGTTTTCAGAAAGTACAGTAATTCAAACTTTAAAAAATGTGAAATATTCAAATATTAAATCTGAACACGCTTTTAGTCCAGAAATACATTAGACTGTAAGCGAAAAGTAAGCCTCAGTGCTCTAAGGTTTTACCTCATCCATGGGTTTAGAACAAACTTTTCCAAAAAACAAGGAAATGTTTGTCATGAGATATTAGTTTGAGACTTTTTGCACCTGCCACAGACATTCACATAAGAAAACACTGAATATTCCTTAGAAAAAAGAAGATGCTATCTGTAATCAAGGCCAGGCATTACATCCCTGTTTTAGAACAGATGAAGAAACTAATTTTAAAAATTCTTTGTGACGTGGTGATCCACACAAAGGAGAAAAGATAGAATAGCTTTTCAAGGTTGTTGAAATAAATTGAAGTAACAAACTGGTTATGAAGCAGTCTGGTTCCATGCAACATAGAGGCCTTAATAAGGATCTCTAGTTCCCATGGGAGTGAAAAATCTCTGCGTGTCTTTTGCTTAGTCTTTAAGTCTGCAGAATTGATTTCTGTCATGAATGGGAGAGACTCCACATGCTAAAATTATTCTGTTGCATTTATACCTATTTTTCAACAATATTTTCAACAAGTGTCTCCTCAGTATGCATCTGTAAAGGCAGGGATGAGCCTGTAATTGCTAACATGAATAACAATAACAAGGATGGATGTTTTTTATGTCCTATGATAAGCATCAAGCTGCAGTGACTATAAATAAAATATTTATTCTTATTCTTTAATGTACCTAAGTGAAGACCTTTACTCACTGTTTTATGAAGCTTTGCTTTCAGTGCTTTCTAGCTTAGTTCTGTTAAATCGATTGACATCTCATTAATAAAATAACATGGATTTAAAAGACAAGATCTGATATTATACCTCTCGGTGTTCAATATTAAATCCACATTTAGGAAAAGATGCTGCTTACTTGTTAAAAGTAACCAGAAAGTGTTTTAAAGTTAATTTCCTTTCTGTATAACCCTTTTATATTTTGAGTCTTTGGTTCAATTACTTTACCTCCACTTATTTATTTATTTACTTATTTATTTATTTGTTTGTTTATCTTTTTAAAGCTGAGCATGTTATGCTTGGAGACAATAAAGTTTCTGGAAGGCTTTGTTGCAGCCTTTCAGCATTTAAGGGGAACTTATAAACAGGGGATAATGACTGTAATCTAAAATAGGAGAGACATCATCTCCCTAAATCACAATATTACACAGGAAAATCATGCATCTTTGTTAACAAAACTATAAAAAAGTTTCTGTCTCATTGCCTAAAGGCTGAGTGATAGGACTGTATCATAGATTACAGATTCTGATGGCAACTTGTATCATATTTGAGTAAAAGCATTCGCTGTTGAGTATTTATTTGTATTTGAGTAAAAGCATTCGCTGTTGAGTATTTATTTGTATTTGCATTGTTAGAAAATTTAAAGTTCATGTAGAAAGCCAAAAGATGTCTGGCTTTAACAGCAGTAATTCATGGAAAAAATAAATATTGGATCCCTAAATGCCCAGAGAGCATCTGAACATTTCTGTCCTGTAATTCAGTGACCAGATTAATTTATCATGTTTAGCACTACATTTTTGTTGTTGTTGTTGTCGGAAGATATTTCATGTCTTTATGTGGATAATATCACAGTTATGCACACTAAAAGAAATATTGGCTATTTAATTTGGAAGTTGCACAGGCAAGAAAAATTTCCAAACCTTCTGGTTAATTTTAATAAATAAAAGACCTTAAGGTCTTTATTATCACATGTGCATTTACATCATGCAGTAACTAATGATACTTGCAATACATTGCATTTATCATTTATCTTTGGTCTGTTTTGTCTGCCCCTTGCTAGCTCTCCATGGCTGCAGGCAGAGCTTTCAATACTTCAAAATTTAAAATCACTGTGAATAACCATTGCATTCTCTCCATTTCTTGCCTGGAAATAGATTAGAAAAAATAATCCAATATGTAATCTCTAGTCTATACAGCCATTATCTCAAACCACTAGAACAGGAATCAAAATATTTAAACTGGACAAATTTAGATTACTAAATCTTAGACCAAACAGCTTGCAGTCAATGTAAACTCTCTATCACTAGAGCTGTTAATCAAAATTTTTTAATTTTTCTCACTGCAGAATTGCACCTGTGCTCATTAGAAGTGATCATCTCTGCAAACATAAGGCTATTTTTATGCAATGAGCTAAGCAAAAGAGAGTCAGATGTGTAACAAAGCACCAAAACCGTGTTTTAAATCTCAAATAAGGAACGAATCCCTGTTTTTTGTGATTAGATAAAACCTTTTTAAGGATCCAGATAAACCTTGACTAGGTAAACTTTTTAAAAGAAAAAAGAAGTAAATGTTAACAATAAAAGAGAAAATGTAATAAGTTTAAGGAAATGCTTCTAAAGTCCTTTCAGAGGTTCTCAAGGCATGGGGGCTAAATCTTCAACAAAACAGAATAACCCACTGTTAGGATGCTATCAAGCTAATATCACAAAATCACTCACAATTGTAAGGATTGGAAGGGACCTCTAAAGATCATTGACTCCAACCCCCTGGCAAAGCAGGCTCCCTACAGCAGGTTGCACAGGTAGGCGTCCAGGCAGGTCTTGAACATCTCCAGAGAAGGAGACTCCACAATCTCTCTGGGCAGCCTGTTCCAGTGCTCCGTCACCTTCACTGTGAAAAAGTTCTCATGCACATTTGTGTGGAACTTCCTATGCTTCAGTTTGTGGCTGTTTCCCCTTGTTCTATTGCCACACACTGATGAAAAGAGACTGGCCATGTCGCTTTTCCTCCCGCACCTTAGATATTTATAGACATTGATCAGATCCCCTCTCAGTCTTATTTTCTCAAGGGTGAACAGACACAGGTCGCTCAGCCTTTCCTCATAAGGGAGATACTCCAGGCCCTTTATACCTTTGTGGCTTTTCAGTGGACTCTTTCCAGGAGATCCCTGTCTTTTTTGTACCGGGGAGCCCAGCACTGGACACAGTACTCCGGGTGAGGCCTGGTGAGGGCAGAGTAGAGGGGGAGGATCTCCTCCCTTGACCTGCTGGCCACACTCCTTTTAATGCACCCAAGGATCCCATTGGTCTTCTTGGCCACAAGGGTACACTGCTGGCTTATGGCCAACCTGTTGTCTAGCATGATCCCCAGGTCCATCTCCACAGAGCTTCTCTCCAGCAGGCAGGTATCCTTCAACCTGTACTGATGCATGCAGTTATTCCTTCCCAGATGCAAGACTCTACACTTTCTCTTGTTAAACCTCATCTGGTTCCTCTCTGCCCAACTCTCCAGCCTGTTCAGATCTTGCTGAGTGACAGCACAGCCTTCTGATGTGCCATCCATTCCTTCTAGCATTTTATTATCAGCTAACTTGCTTAGGGTGGATACTATACCCTCATCAAGGTCATTGATGAAGATGTTGAACAAAACCGCACCCAGCACTGACCCCTGGAGAACACAGCTAAATATAGGCCTTAAATATCTGCTTTATAAAACTTCACACTTCAGTGCTCATACTGATATAATATGAAGCTCAGTTTTGTCATAATCAGCGAGAGATTATTTTCTTAACAGCTGAAGTAAATGAGGTATTTCAAAACCTTTACCTTTCCTTCTGCTTTCCTTTTTGCCAGATGAATGAAGCAAATATATTTTCGGTGTTCTCTTTTTGTGATAAACATTCATTTCTGGTTTCTTTAAGAAACAAATCACTAAACAAGCGTTCCACAAACTCTGAATTCAGATACATTCAGTAAATGATGTGTTTAGAACATCAGCATGCTACATTTGTTTAAAGGAATCATTTAAAACATTCAGGAACTTTTTTAAACAAATTGTAAGTCTTGTTTTTGCTTGTAGGCAACTAGTACAAAAAGACTATACAACTTCTGAAATGATCGTAAGCTTCAGTAGTAACTAGATTAAAATTATAAAAAAGAGGTTTCTTTTTTTTGTTTGTCTGTTTTTTTTTTAAATAAGAAGTATGCTTTTGTCAAGATGAGCTTCAATCCAGGCTTGAACAACAAAGAAGACTGACAGCTTTGTCTGGGCCACTGCTGCTCTCATGAGCTGGATTAATATTGTGTGGAGGGATATCCTCAGATCATAAACTGTGCTCTCAATAATTTTGTCTTCTAAGTGCTCCTTAGTACTTAGTATTTACCGTCCCCAAGTGACATCTGCTGCACAGTGGAAAGCAAATATTCTCTTTCATACACATGGGAAAATGATGTAATATATTGGGAATGAGATACTCTGGGCTTGTAAATCACAGTTTTCAGAGAAAATGATTGCTTGAATAGAATAACTGTAATCAAAAGACAATATGAAGGATAAAATTCACCCCCCTCCCTCTCCTCCCCCCAAAAATCTTACAGAGTTCTGTGATGGCTTAGAAAATGGAATTCTTCAAAACCTTTGGTATGGTCCCACATCACATTCTCATTTCTGAATTGGAGAGGTGTGGATGTAAAGAGTTGACTATTCAGCAGATAAAGACTTGGCTGGATAACAATTTGTTGTCATCTTTTTTTTTTAAGTGATAGACTTAATAAGACAGAAGGAAGAGATGCCATCTGAAGAGACCTGGATAGGCTTGAGAAGTGGTTCTGTGTGAGCTCAATGAGGTTCCGCAAGTCCAAGTGCAAAACATTGTACACGTTTTGGAGAAATTCCCAGTGTGGATGATGAATTGGTTGACAGCAGTCCTTGCAGAGAAGAGCTTGGGATTCCTGGTGGAAAAAAGCTGGACATGAGCCAACAGTGTGCTATTGTAACCCTGGAGGCCAACAGTATCCTGGGCTGCATGAAAAGAGAGGTGACCAGTAGGATGAAGAAGCTCTGACTTCTTAAAATATCTTGTTTTTAAGATTCAGATAGTGTTTTCTTTCCCTGTGATTATGTCAAATTATTCCCAGAAGATGCAGCATTTAGTTCCTGTTTTCATGAAAGGTGCAAATAGCAATTCTGCTGTTTCACTTTAAAATTCATAGCAGAAGTGAACTGAGCCAAGGTCTAGAATTATATTTTTTTACTTTATGTTTAAGTTTCCGTCACTTCCCATATTCAATTCCATGGTGCAGTTTTGCAATACCACTTGTACACATATAAAGCTGCTGGCTATAATTGAAGTTATCCAGGCAAAATAGAATTATTTTTATGTTCTAAACACAGTGTTCAGAATGATTGTAATGTTAACTGGAAAATCATTAGTTCTTCATATGTCATTTTTACTAGAAGAAGCTTCAGAGTCAAACTAAATTATGCTAGCAGAATACATTTTGTGCTTCTGTATTCCAAAGTGTTTTAATTATGAGCTAATTTATCTCAGTAGTTCACCAGCTTTCACTAAAGAAAGATAAATATGTTACATTTTTACTGTCAATATCTGAACTTAATGAATTTGTAACATGGAATGATTCCTCGTCTTACTTGCAACTCTCTCCAGAAATCTTCCTCTTTACTGTTCCTTCTTGCTAGCTGCGGACTCACTTGAAGTTTAGTTCCTGCACTGTTCTCTCTGTTGCAACAGTCTGTAGCTGCATAGATCATAATCTATCCCTTAGGTATGAATTTATTAAATATTTTCAATAACTGCAGAAAGATGTCTTAGCATTTTTTTACTAACTTCTTTAATAATTGCAGAATTGAAGTTAATGTTAACTCATGAAAAAAAAATGACAATTTTATTACTTCTGGTTGTATTTGCCTCTCCACTCCCTTCTCAGCTATTTGTATGACTCCCACAGGAGAGTCACTGCAAAGCTTACTGGGATGAGTCCTATTAAAGCAAACATCTAGGTGTGGGTGTACTTAGCCCTTTGTTCTGCTTATGGAACTTGCTGTAATGTCCATTAACGTACCCTTTAATTCATATTTGCCTAAAAACAAAATGAAACAAAAACTTTTGTAACTTGATCTTTCTCCAGCAGAGGTCAGAACAGCATAACATATTGCTCTAGATTCATGTGTGCTACCGTCTTAGGAAAAGATCAGTCAGTACCTTTTGCGCCTGTAGAAGCTGACAGGAATAAGCATGCTGGTGAAGTTTCAGGTCAGTTGTGAATTTGTTGGCAGGCCAGAAATTTGCTGGTGAAATATTTGGACCGATGCCAATAGCATAATCTTTTCTGTGCTGGAGTTTATTTGAAAGGAACTGAAATAAATAATTTAATTGGCAATCTGAAATAGGTCATGGGAAATTGGAAAAAATAAAAATAAAAAGTCTGATGTTTGTGGATATTTCAGGTATGACAACTGGTTGTATTATTACTTGCAAATAATTTTATCAATTTCTGGTTTTAAAAACACATTGTTGAATCGTGTACTCTGACCTATAGGTAGTTTACAGGCCAAAATATTCTGTCATGACAACATGTAATGCTCATTCAAGGGGACAGCTGTAAGCACTGTTTATAGGTATATATAGAAGCCAAACTCCAACTTCATCTGAGCTTTCAAGTCAGAAAGCTCTTACTGGAAAAGGAAAATAATACTTTCTGACTTATATGTTATGAAAAGTTACTTACCATCAATTCTGTATTTTGCTTATAGAGCGCACAGATATATGGCAAATTCACTTAACAGTTTCTTATCCCAAATAATTTTGAAAATGCTTTTGCAAAGCAAAAATGTTTATTCAAACTGCAAACTGTTGTTACTCCCCCAGTGAAGATAGCAAATGCAAAGAGTTCAGCATTATTCTGTCTTATGGGCCACCTGTAATAGCCAAAATATCACAATAAAGTGAGATCACAGGCAGATATATAACAGAAGAGAAAGCCATAGCTTTTATAAACTATAAAAGAATGCAGTAGAGGAATGGGTGATTCAGCCTCACACAAGCTGCCCATGAAGGTAAGTCAAACACATCTCTCAGGCTGTTAAATTCATTGCAGGAGATAACAGGTATCTACTCCTTTTGTATATCATGAATGAACAGGAGCCAGGAATACATTTATGTTCTCCAGTATCCTTCCCTTTTCAAGCACGAAGTGTGGAAGGTCTTACTTCCAGTACCTAGCAAGGCGTAAGTGCAGCCAGTGGCATTTATAATACTATTTATATACTATACTATTTATATACATATACTATTATTATATTTATTATTTATTAATTAATTATTATTATTATTATTATACATATACAATACTATTTATATACTATTTATAATACTATTTCACTTAACCGCAAAAAATACAGTCTCATTGACAGTGGTGAACAAGAGCATGTATGCCACACTCATAACAGTCTTACCCACTAGCGTCACTTCTGAAAAACACGACCCACCACCTCACTGTGCTTGTATTCACTGCTTGGTCTCAGTAACAATTAAGATAAGCATCAGAGAATGTTGGTGGGTGCAACTTTTTCCATGTGGAGGAATTCAACATCAGGACTTGCGGATACTGGTGGATGGCAGATGGACATGAGCCAGCGGTGTGCCCTCAAGAGCCTAGAAAGCCAACAGTATCCTGTCCTGCATCCAAAGCAGTGCAGCTGGCAGGTTGAGGGAGGTGATCCTGCCCATCTACTCTGCTTTGGTGAGGCTATGTATATCCAGATGAAGAGTACTCGGTACAGAAGAGACATGGATCTGTTGGAGCATGTCCAGAGGAGGATCACAAAAATGATCCAAAGGATGGAACACCTCTACTATGAGGACAGGCTTAGAGGGCTGGGGCTGTTCAGCCGGGAGAAGAGAAGGTTCTGAGGTGACCTGATAGCGGCCTTTCAGTATCCAAAGGGTGGCTATAAGAAGAAACTGGACAGAGTCTTGTGCAGAGTCTGCTGTGAAAGGACAGGTTTCAAACTTAAAGGGGGTCTCTGAGCAATCTGATCTAGATGTAGGTGACCCTATTCATTGCAAGAGAGTTGGACTAGTTGTTCTTTAAAGGTCCTTTTCAACTCTGTCTAAGAGTCTGTGTTTCTATTTTGAAATTCCTGCATCAAACTGGAAAACAGGACTATGTATTCTTTGCCGGTCAAAACTCTGTGTTCAGCCAGTGTATCAAAATGCATATGATATTTGCCATCACTTCAGTCAGCACTGACCAGCACTGCCCTCTGCATGGCCTACTTTCAGTTGACACTACATTAATAGTGCACTGACGGTGGCTGTTGCTAAACAGTGGGCACATGCCCAGGAAAAGGATGAGCTGCATTGCCTGAACTAGACAACCTTTTCAGTCCTTTCTAACTCAACTCAAAGATTTCTGTCATTTTGTGATTCTATGATAGACAAATATCACCTTATTTCCATCTACCACAGCACAATGTGGGATAAGTTCTTCCCGGTCTTCTAAGAATCACAAAAAATCTGAAACAGTGTGGGAATCCAGCAGCCCAAAAGCAGGGAAAAAAAGTAAAGCCAACTCCAGGGAAATATGAATTAAAGAA